>JAFMSR010000009.1:45062802-45679215 GCA_022818135.1 Saxidomus purpurata | reverse complement strand
GGCTTGTTTTAAGTACATCTGAAGTACTTGTAAAGTGTATGTTTGACTGTATCGCGACGATACGAACTATTATAGGTATTTAATGCACGATATGGAGTCACATAATCAAAATATCTCAAAAAGTAGATCTATGAAAAATGTTCCGATTATGCTGAACACAATTGGAAGGTAACGATGATTAAGACATGTGTAGTTCTAGAATACTTTTATGTTTTGAAATGATATGCTGCATTTTACATTTACAGATAAACGGCTTTCATTATTCTATAACATTTTTCATAGATTAACTTTTGTTTAGAGATTATTTTGATCATGTGAATGAATATATTGTTTCATGATTTTCCTTCTGTGTAATGATTTGGTTGGTGGGGTTTTATGTGTCTGATTGTACCTTTATTTGTTTGTAATATTACATTAATACTTAACTATACGATTAAATCCAACAAACATATCATTACACAGAAGAATAAATTCTCAATCAAACAGACCTTTACACAAAAGACTGAATCCTCAAACAAACAGACAATTACACAGAAGAATGAATCCTCAAACAAACAGACAATTACATAGAAGAATGAATCCTCGAACAAACAATTACACAGAAGAATGTATCATCAAACAAACAGACATTTACACAGAAGAATGAATCCCCAAACAAACCGACAATAACACAGAAGAATGAATCCGCAAACAAACAGACCATTACACTGAAGAATGAATTCTCGAACAAACCGACAATTACACAGAAGAATGAATCCTCAAACAAACAGACAATTACACAGAAGAATGAATCCTCAAACAAACAAACAATTACACAAAAGAATGAATCCTCAAACAAACAGACAATTACACTGAAGAATGAATTCTCGAACAAACCGACAATTACACAGAAGAATGAATCCTCAAACAAACAAACCATTACACAGAATAATGAATCCTCGAACAAACAGACAATTACACAGAAGAATAAATCCTCAAACAAACAGACCATTACACAGAAGAATAAATCCTCAAACAGACAGACAATTACACAGAGGAATTAATGCTCAAACCAACAGACAACTACACAGAAGAATGAATCCTCGACCAAACAGACAATTACACAGAAGAATAAATCCTCGAACAAACAGACAATTACACAGAAGAATGATTCCTCAAAAAATCAGACCTTTACACATAAGAATGAATCCTCGAACAAACAGACAATTACACAGCAGAACGAATCCTCAAACAAACAGACCATTACACAGAAGAATGAATCCTCGACCAAATAGACAATTACACAGAAGAATAAATCCGCAAACAAAAGGACCATTACACAGAAGAATAAAGTTTAAATAAACAGACCATGACACAGAAGAATCAATTTTAAATAAACAGACCATTACACAGAAGAATAAATCCTCAAACAAACAGACCCCGACACAGCATAATAGATATTCCAATATTGAAATATAGCAACAGGCAAGTCTGGTTAAAATTATCAATACAAAAAATTACTTTTGCATTATGCATTATTTGACAAACGGCAATAAGTCAAAATGGTAAAAATAACCTCAATAAACTTATAGTAGACTGTGTGTGCTTGCAGGAAATGTACAAAGGTTGTTTTTATGACAATATCAAGCGGACAGTATTCCATCTAGATGAAGCAGTCTTCAATGAGAATATAACTGTCAATGAATATAGCTTGGTTATGAGGTAAACACAATAAAGCATTTTACAGACTTTCCGAGAAGCATTTGTATCAACCATTTTAATTCACGTGTTCACATGTATTCAAACAAGTGTACTCCTTATGTTGGAAGTCCGGATATAGCCAAACCCAGATATAAGGATCACATTTTGCTCTGCCCGAGGTTGTTTTCTTTATTTTATATGAGCACGTTTAATGGATATAGCAAACTGTGGATATAAGGAAAAATTCAAATGGTCCCTATGTGTTCGATATAAAAGGAGTTTACTGTAAATAGTAATTAGATGAATTCGTTGTTTTGCTTGGTCACTAAAGCAAACTCGGAAAAAAACTTTCGAAACCAATATATGAATGAATAAAACTGCTTTTATTCAGTGTCATATTATGTAATCATTTTCCAATTTATTCTAATGCTAACTTATATTTATCCTCCTTTCTTCTAATTTGTATTTTAAATGCTATCTTCTATAGGTATCAGAAGAGACATTTGTCTTACATTTAAATACATGATACAATTGTTGTTTCAGTATATTTAATGCTTTGTCATTGTTATATCATGTGATAAGTTTGTTTTATACCTTATAGATACGTATATTATTTTGATTCTTAGAAATGTACGCGGACGCTATATCACACTGGTCTTTAATGCAACAAGCGGAACCAGGACGCTACAATCGAAGAAAGCCGTCCGATTTTTTTTATCCGATTTGCGTAAGTTTGTTATTAGTTTATTATCCTGAAACAAAGTATAAACATGTATGTATGTACATATATAATAAGTCGATATGATTTTTTTCTGCATTTTGTAACATATTGTATCTGTCTCGGCCATATCATTTGAATGAAGATGTTTGCACAGAAATAATTTAATTTTGCATTTTTATGTCGTTTAAAATCTCGATTTTATTGTAAACATTTAGGACCAATGTACATGTCTACCATGTAATATGTAAAACATGAATCGCTGAGTTCGAAAATACGTCAGTTTAACGTCTGTTAATTCTTTTAAAGTGATACCATTATTATAATCTAAGTACTTTGGTTTGACTAGTCATTTAGAGTCGTTCCCCCCTTTCAAACACCAAAGATTCAACAAACAGCTGATGTTCATAAAGTTTTGATTGCAATGCTTTCTTTTTATTTTGTGCTTTTGTAAGGGAGATTTGAAAATGGCATGTCTGAATTAATGCCAAACAGCCTAGAAGAAACAGAATTAGTACATGGAAGAGACAGTAATGTCTGAACAAGTACATGGAAGAGAGAGTCATGTCTGAACGAGTACATAGAAGACAGAGTCATGTCTGAAAAAGTACATGGACGAGAGATTAATGTCTGAACGAGTACATGGAAGAGAGAGTAATGTCTGAACAAGTACATGGAAGATAGAGTAATGTCTGAACAAGAACATGGACGACAGAGTAATGTCTGAACAAATACATGTAAGAGAGAGTAATGTCTGAACGAGTACATGAAAGAGAGAGTAATGTCTGAACGAGTGCACGGAAGAGAGAGTAATGTCTGAACAAGTACATGGAAGATAGAGTACTGTCTGAACAAGTACATGGAAGAGAGAGTAATGTCTGAACGAGTACATGGAAGAGGGAGTCATGTTTGAACGAGTACATGGAAGAGAGAGAGTCATGTCTGAACGAGTACATGGAAGAGAGAGTAATGTCTGAACGAGTACATGGAAGAGAGAGTCATGTCTGAACAAGTACATGGAAGATAGATTAATCTCTAAAAAGTACATGGAAGACAGAGTAATGTCTGAATAAGTACATGGAAGAGAGAGTAATGTCCGAACGAGTACATGGAAGAGGGAGTAATGTCCGAACGAGTACATGGAAGAGAGAGTCATGTCTGAACAAGTTCATGGAAGGCAGAGTCATGTCTGAACAAGTACATGGAAGAGAGAGTCATGTCTGAACGAGTACATGGAAGAGAGGGTCATGTTTGAACGTGTACATGGAAGAGAAAGTAATGTCTGAACGAGTACATGGAAGAGAGACTAATGTCTGAACGAGTACATCAAAGAGAGAGTAATATCTGAACAGATAAAGATTAATCCAACATGACTTGCATGGTAAAAGTGAATGCAGTAGGTACATTGTAGATTGACCTTTTATATTTGCATTTAGCCGAAAATAATCCATGTAACGAAGATCTTGGAATGGAAGACGGAAGTATACAAGATTTTCAAATAACAGCTTCCTCCTGGCTGCTGCAGTATGTGCCATCAGCAGCAAGACCTTTAAATGTTGGATGGTGCCCTGAAACAACTGACTCCACACCTTGGATTTTGGTTTGTACCACCGAATGTCTTTTGAATCATTTTCTTCTGATGACATTTATAAAGTTTGTCCTTTGAAGTACTTTCGTTAAAATAGCTTATGATATTTTTTCTCTACAACTCCTCTTGTCCATCGTTTACATTGTGATTGTTGTTTACTACTATGTTAAGTTATTTTATAGGTTGATCTCATAGCAGTTACAAGAATAGACGGTTTAAGCGTGTGGATATCTGGACGGAATCAAGACACTGTTCTTGAAAATGCAACGTCATGCCAGTTGTTTGACCTTTTTTATGGAATAGATAGCAACATTTATGTAATGTATAATGATACGGTGAGAAAGCTTATGGATTTTTGTCACTTAGCAACTAATGTCTCTGCTTAATTGATACATGTTATACCCAATTGAAATCCCGAAAATTAATTGCAAAGTAATCTACCATGACAACATTTTGCAATTACTGGTTAATTTTTACATTTTAAAAGGTAATGGTGACTATTATGGATATCACGTACTTCGGCTATAAGGAAGAAGTTTAAATGGTGCCAAGGAGTTGGTTATATGTGGAGTTCTAATATGATTATACCATTAGTATGTAGGGACTGACACAATAAAAACATTAGTTTTCTCTGTGACATTGAAGTTAAGTGTGTGTTATATTAAACCCCAGGACTGTTTACATCTTTGTTTATATCTTAACCCATAAGTATGTTTATATCTCGACGTCTTATATATTTAACCTTAGGTCTGTTTAAATCTTAACGTCGTTGGTTATACATTAAACCTTAGGTCTGTTTACATCTTAACACCTTTGTTTATATTAAACCTTAGGTTTGTTTACATCTTAACGTCTTTGTTTATATATAAACCCCTAGGTCTGTTTACAATTTAACGTATTTGTTTATATATATAACCCTAGGTCTGTTTACATCTTAACGTTATTGTTTATATATTAAACCTTCGGTCTGTTCACCGGAAGTTTTGAACTCTTCAACCGCTAATGAAATGACGAGTATAATGTATAAAACATTTTGAAATGAGAAATTAACGCTGTAAGGCACCTTCTAATTGGATAAAACAGGGTGCATAGAATTGCCGAAAACAACCGAAAGATACCTCATGCAGGATGCATAGAATTACCGAAAAAGACCGAATAAGACAGTAAAAGGACCGAAAAACTGTTTATGCAGACCGAAAACAACCTGTTTTGTCGAAAGAAAATGTGTGATTTATAACTTAAGATTTAAATAAATGAAGGAATTTGTAAATATTCGTCAATAATCAATCAGTACTAGCGATATAATATTAACTTTAGAAAAAGCAAGTTGTTCTCGGTCGACAGTATTTGTTTTTCGGTCTTTTTTGGTCATTTTACTTGATTATTAATACGATATATATAAATTTCTTCATTTATCCACGGACCTATATAGTGAGAATGAACAAAGACTATAAAATACTCGCGTTTTCAATCTTTCTTGAATGGGTTAATAGTTTAAGTACGTATATAATTCATATCTATCAACTCAACATGTTGTTACCTCCAAATTGATGTTAATGATAAGTATAGAGTATTTATACCTTCTCGGCTAGTGAATGATGGTCAATAATTCGAGTAGCATATTTATAAGAAAGGTTCTGTTTTTCCCGACTTTGTGACATTTACCTCCTTCCGACTGGATAAAATTAATTTTTTACTATAAAAAATCTAGCTAACAATCGCTTTCATACACTAAAAAATGCGCCGACTGTCTTTCTTAAAGGTAGTTCTTGCTTATACATGTATATTAAACCTACGTCTGTTCACATCTTAACGTCTTTGTTTATATATTAAACCATATGTCTATTAACATCTTAGCGTAATTCCTAATACATTTCTTAAAACATGGGGATATGGCTTATTGTCTGATAACATCTGATTTTCCATGCAATAGATTACGGAGAAAACCGGTTTGACATTTACGTAATGACTTAGTATCCGATATTTATAACTGTTCTCTTTGAATTTTGAAAGCATTGTTTATGGGTGACCAGACACATTTCTTTAACATTGGATATGGTTATTTGTCAGATAAAACTATTTACATTTATTTATTGTAATATATAAGATATGGTGCGTGTGTATAGTATATACATGCACATATATGCTTGTGTTTTGTTGAAAACGTTTCCATGTCAACAAAGATTGTTTCTGTACTGTACTATCGAGGTAAATGTTTGTTTGGATCATTTCATAAATCAACGTTGAATCTACTTAAAAGCAACAATTACAGTTTTAACACTATGTTTGTCTTATCCTTAAAAATCCGAGCATTCTTTTTAGTCACACTTCGGAATAAAATCCACCATGTACCACTAAGACGAAGTTGTCGATTCAATCTTACTCTAGTATAATTAATATGAATCTCGCTGTCAACTTCAAACTTAATAAAAAGAGTATCAAAGAAAAACAAGTCAATTCTTGAAAAACAACAAAAGTATTCCAAATTTGAGTATTTCTTTATTTTTCTTTTAGTTGTTTATTCATTAGAAGGTACATAAACAGGAGGTATTTATTTATTAAATTTTATTTCAGGAGTTTCGTGCACGTGAACAACGTGCGACTGATGTCGAGACCTACATATTTTCAAACTCATTTGATGCCCGGTTCGTAAAGTTAGAATTTCGCAATTGTGATAAAAGCAGCAGCAGCATATGTCTAAAGTTTGAATTACATGGCTGTAAATTGGCGGGTATGTCAGTAATTGATAGTATTACAATATATAATAGATATTACGACTATTTTATCTTTCAAGATAAGTAAAATTCTGTACTCATAGATCTCTTATGTCGTTGAACTATATCAACCGAAGATGCTGCTGATTTATTATACCCCATAAACGAAGTTTAGGAGGTGGGGTATATAGGAGTCACCCGATGGTCGGTCGGTCGGTCGGTCGGGCGGGCGGTCGGTCGGTCCGTTGCATTTTCCTTGTCCGGAGCATAACTTGAAAACTAATAGTTGGAATTCAATATAACTTCTTCCAATGGTCAAGTACACTGAGAGAAAGTGCAGTGCACAAGAACCATAACTCCATATTGACTAATTACAGATTCATTGTCCTTTGTTACTTTTCCTTGTCCGGAGCATAACTTGAAAACTACCGGTTGGAATTCAATACAACTTCATACAATGGTCAAGTACATTGAGAGGAAGTGCAGTGCAACAGAACCATAACTCTATCTTGACAAATTGCAGAGTTATTGCCCTTTGTTACTTTTCCTTGTCCAGAGCATAACTTGAAAACTAATGGTTGGAATTCAATACAACTTCATACAATGGTCCAGCACAATGAGAGGAAGTGCAGTGCAGAAGAACCATAACTCTATCTTGACAAATTACAGCATTATTGCCAAGGACAATATCTCTATTTTAGTTTTTTCTGCAAGGTATTCTGTTACTGCGAACTACCTCAGTTTATAAAACAGTCTTTCGGGGGTATTAATCACATTTAGCGATTGGTTCAGTTATGTATTGCACTATTTCTTCTGTATGATTATATATAATTTATTTGTGTTCTTATCTTGTATATTCGTCGAAATTTTAATTTCAGTGATTTTACTGTTTTATTCTATTTCTTTACTGATAGGTGTACCTTCTTTAAACTGTCAAAATGAATTTGACATATTCGACATTGACAAAGGATTACGAACAGATGGCAACCCTGTGACCTACAAAAATAAAAATCTAAATGAGAGCTGCTCAAATCTATGTCTTCAGAATGCCAATTGCAGTTTAGTTACTCAGAACAAAGACGGGTACTGTACCGAATATCCTCCTAGTAAGAATGGCATGTGGCAGGTTGCTGAAACTTTAACCGGGAAGTCGTCAGCAAAACTTTGTGGCAAAGGTATACAGTAGTGAAAATGTGTCATATGTCAAATGTTATGTTTTTGAGTATTTACATATGAAATGGAACACAACTGGTTACTGTTTTGTAGAATTGATTGTAAACGTTAAAGGTATATGAATGTACGAACGTACACTTTGGGGAGGTCTTCCTCAAAACTTCAAGAAACGTCATGAATCTATAGGGAGCTTTCTAGAAGAAACTTGGCTGTTACATAACATCCCTTATCCTTAACCCATTTATACCTACATTTTTACAATGGGATGTTCTGACTTCCAATTTTGGCAAGTCCATTTCTTTAAAACGGGTTGTTTTGCAGGATTTGTTATCCAAATCGTTGAGAACTTCAATTCCGATCAGATGACATTACATTTGTCATCTGCTTCGCGGCTTTATGTCTAAAAAGGTATGTAATTTTAAAACAAACACTAGGAACAAATACCGTAAATTTGTTAATTATTGCGATGATGTATATTCGCGAAAGGAGAATTTTCTAATAGTAAATCTATTAGAAAAGAATATGTCGAAAGATTTTTAAATTAGCACAGAATTAAATCATCGCGAATGTCACCCAATTTACAGTTTAGTTTACGATGTTGCTGCATATTTTTTCATTGTTTTTGCCGTTGCTGTTTTGCAGATTACGTGGAGCTATTTCCAACAATAGAACTTTCCATGAAGACATGTTGCGCTGAGGGAAAAATGACAAATGTACAATATATTGAAAGAGATTCTATAATAACATCTATTGGATATCCGTTTTCTACCGGAAGTGGACGGCAGTACAGCTGGTTACTTCAGTTTCCCGCCAACCGCTATGTGAGGATTGTTTTTACAAATGTGTCACTTGGTTTTCAGGACAGCGTAAGTCTTTTATCGTATCCCAGGAATAATTTATCTTTGTAAATAATTTAATAACATAAGGATAAAACGAATAAATAAAATTAATTTCTTTTGACTTAACAGTCCGTATGTTTATTGCACGTAGTGTGCATATCGTACAGGCAGAAGCAATTTTTTCTCCGCCGAATTATTTAGTAAGTATGAAATGTCCACAAAAAGCATTCTAGAACGTGTTATCTATTGAGCAGAATAATTGCTAATATATTCAATGTTAATTGTGTTTGAGGACTTTTTGCTACTTTTAACTTTTCCCATCCCCCATCGTCCGTCCGTCAACATTTTGCTTTTGATGTCCTCTGAAACCACTGGGCCAATGTTTATGTTGCATGAAGCTCTATCAAAAGTGTTCAAAGGATTTCATTCCATACAGAGCTCAGGTTGCTATGGCAACAAATGGGTAAAATATTTTTCTCTGAAACCGCAAGGCATAGAGCTTAGATATTTAGCATGTAGCATTGCCTAGTGGACCCTACCAAGATTGTTCAAATAATGACCCCGCCCTGGGGGTCACTTGGTTTTTACATAGACTTTTATAGGGAAAACTTTAAAAGTATTCTTCTCTGAAACTACAGGGCATAGAGCTTAAGATAGTTAGCATGTAGAAATGTCTTGTGGAACTCTACAAAGATTGTTCATTTCATGACCCCCAATCTTGATTTTACATAACATTATGTTTATATAGGAACAACTTCAAAATCTTTGTGAAACCACACGGCCTAAAGCTTAGATATTTGGCATATTGCATTGCCTAGTGTACCTCTAACAAGATTTTTCAGGTCATGACCTCGCCCCGGAGGGGTGGGGGGGAGGGGGTCACTTAATTTTGAATAGATTTCTAGAGTTAAAACTTAAAAAATCTTCTTTTCTAAAACCACAAGGCGTAGAGCTTAGATATTTAGAATACAGCATTGTCCAGTGGACCTCTATCAAGTTACTTCAAATCTTGCCCCTGGGGTCTATATTGGTCCCGCCCAGGGGATCACTTGTTTTACATAGACATGTATAGAAAAGCATTTATAAATCTTCTTCTCCGAAACCACACGGTCTAGAGCTTAGCTATTTGGTATGTAACATTGTCTAGTGGACCTCTACTGAGATTGTTCAAATATTGTCCCCGAGGTCAAAATTGACCACACCCAGGTGGTCACTGATTTCACATCTAGACTTATATAGGAACAACTTTAAAATACTTCTCAGAAACCACAAGGCCTAAAACTTAGATATTTAGTCTGAATTATTGTCTAGTGGATCCCTACCAAGTTTGTTCAAATCATACCCCCGGGATCAAAACTGACCCTACCCGGCGGTCACTTGGTATAGGGAAAACTTTAAAAATATTCGTCTACATTACTACAAAGTCTAGAGCTTAGTTGTTAAGTATGTAGTATTGTCTAGTGGACCTCTACCATGACAATGACAGTGACAAAGTTTATTCGCTGTAAGGCCTCATGCCCATGCAAAATATATACGTGCATTTATAATTATATATTACACAAAAGCATAGTATGTGTACATAAATGGTCATTTGTCATAACATAGAGTATAGCTCTAAAGAATGTTGAAAAAACGCATTTTAATACAAGCTACAGATTTTACGAAATATTTTATCATAAAATTAAATAAAATTACCAAGTGTGTTCAAATATTGCCCCTGGGGTTGATATTGCCCATGCCTAGAGGTCACTTGACTTCCCCTATGAACGAGTGACTTCCTTAGCAACCATTTACTTCCTTAGTAACAACTCAGACCCCTAGCAACCAGTGAATACCTTTTGTATGGAGCCACCAAGGCGAAGTAGTAGCCCGTTCGTCCGGGATGAGAGAGTCCCGGGTTCGATCCCGCCCAGTACTATGGCGGTAGTGTCCTTAAGCAAGACACATATATTTCCACATTGCCTCTCTCTCTTCGAGGAGGATTCCATCTGGAATGAGTCTCGAAAGCGATTAATCTAAGTTGTAAGAACCTGTTTCGCAATCAAGATTAAATTAAATCAGCAGATATAAAACTTCCTTAGCAACCTTTAGCATCATCTTCCCACCAGTGACTTCTTTAGCAAGCATTGACGTCCTTCGCAACTAGTAACAGTTGTCTTTGACAATCACTGACTTCCTGTTGTGACCAGTGACTTCCCTAGCAACTACTGACTCTAGCAACACGTGACTTCATTAGGTAAGTGCACTGCTATTCAGGTGAGCGATACATGGCCATCATGGCCCTATCTTTCGTTAAATGTATAACTTGGGACAAGTCTTTTGTAAGACACAGTTGTTACATAGTATCATGAAACTTTAATGAAATACTTGACAATCTGATATACAATTATAACATTTTTAATCCATATTCAGGGATGTTACGACAGAATTATCGCCAATACTGTAATGAGCGAACATATTGGAGGGAAAGCTATAAACCATAGCTACAATGAACGAATTTTTGTGATTGAGACGGCGAGGTTTAACTTAGTTCTCACCTTTTCTACCTGTCTTGTGCAGAAAAATTTTACGAATAGAGGATTTCGTGCTGTAGTAAAGGGCGAAAGTAAGGCTGTTATTGAAAACTTGAGAATTACATGTTAATATAAATGGTGCCTTTCTTAAAACATACTTTTGGCAGTTGGGAAGAATAGCTTTCCATTTATAATCCAACCGAAACCGATCATTTTCATTTCTGTACAAATTGTGATTTACCTGGTTTGCGAGGGTTGCAGAATCGAACAAAAAGTTGACTGTAGATTACACAATTACCTACTTAATGTACTGTAGATTACACAATTACCTATTTAATGTACTGTAGATTACACAATTACCTATTTAATATATTATTCAAAATTCAAACAGTAAGCCTAGGATTAGATTTGGGAGTTGTATTACAGACATAGAAGATGTATAACAGACATAGGAGTTGAGTTGTATTACAGACATAGGAGTTGTATTACAGACAGACGAACAGAAAACGTCAAAAAGTTAAACTTAAGTGCAATTTAATGGCTTAATGTGCACCTATCATCATTTTTATTATGAAAGCCAGTCATAAAGGTGATTGCATTTAGGTATTTATAACTATTTGATCAAACATTTCTGGCAAGTTCTGACAGGTTAAGAAATAATGTGTTTCTTG
Organism: Saxidomus purpurata; assembly: GCA_022818135.1. NCBI lineage: Eukaryota > Metazoa > Mollusca > Bivalvia > Venerida > Veneridae > Saxidomus > Saxidomus purpurata. The sequence continues at coordinate 45,667,319 of JAFMSR010000009.1, read as the reverse complement.
AAGATTTAGCACAAAGTGGTACTTGTAAGAATAAAACAGTATAACATATACTGTAAATTGGGTAATGATGAGCGAAAGACGCGAAAGGAGAAATCTATAATAATAAATCTATGTAAAAAGAATCTTTCGCGAGATTTTTAAATTAGCGAAGTGAAAAATTCGCGAAAATAGCGAAATGCTAAATCAAACGGTTGTTTACAAAACATTATGTACATCGGAATGAACGTAAATGTATGATTTATGTATCATATAAGTAACACTGTTATGTATAGCATGACATGGCATATTCCTAAAACTGTATTTAGCGTCTATATATTGTTTGAAATTTCTATCATTCACTTAATTGTTTTGGCATGTTAGATTCTTTTGTTAATAATATACTACACAGACCTAGCTTGAGTGGCTTTTCATTGGTGATACTTAGAATTTAAATAAAAAAATTAAGAAAACTTTAAACTACTAACCCCAGCATATGAACCTTTTTTGCCGGATAATCATACAAAATGACTTTGCCACTCAAATTTATTGATGAAAATATTTACACAAATTCTTGCACATGTTACTTGATACAAACGTCCAGCAGGGAGTACAGGCATATCAGTTCCTTGGCAATTAATCCGCTTTTTTGCTGACATGATCTATCCACTACTGTGCTGACCACATTCAACCAATTATCAAGTAATTGAGAGTCGGATCAAAGAGTACTGGAAACCAGTATTTCTTGAGTAGAAAGTCTATAGACTGTGTCGGTAATTTATTGCATTTCTGCGAACATGCAATTTAATATCAGGGATTTCAAAGGCAAATATACTGTAGATATTACTCCGCTTAGAACTATTTCTTTCATCGGAGTTGCCTGTGTTTTTAGGAACATTGTATTGTATATTATTCTGTTCTGTTCTGTTCCCTCTGGAACGGCTGTCTTTCGACAACCGTCCCAATAATCTAAGTAGCAATTTGAGAAAATCTGTTGAAAATGTTGGTACGCTTGGTTTTACGGCACCTCTACACTATATATTTATATTAGAATTTCAAAAGCGTTTGTATCGCTTTATAATTTGGAATCGTATAATTTCAAAAATACAGAAAGTGTTTAAAGGAATTTATACAGAACCTTTTTATTTGCTGGCTCGTCCTAAAATATGTTTATTTCAGTGAGTTCGAAGAACCTTGTTTTTTTCACCAAAATCTGAAAGCGAGTAGCTTTAAAGGGACATACCCTACATCTAGCCGATTATATTCTAGAAACATAGATTATGTGTTCAATGAACGTAAAATGACAAATAAACCTAATTTCAAAGAAGAACCTATGGCGAAAAATGCCTCATTTTACCACAATTAATCAATATAAAGACCTTCTGTAATAAATTGCATCCACCCATTAATTGTACAACAACAACTCTACAAAGATTATTGAATGGTATACGGTACTGCAGCATATTTTAAACCGCTGATTTTATCTGTAATGACTGAAATGCTTAGCTGAAACTTTTAGGTTAAGTAATAATACTTCCAAAGAATATATTATTTATGTTTTGGAGGTTATTTAGTTTATCATCAGTTATAGGGTATGACCCTTTTAAAGCAAAACAAGTTTCATAGATGAATCTTTAAAAACAAATGCATTGTTTATCAGGTTTAATACTTTCCTAGAGGAAGATAAAGGTAGCGGTTGAAAGAATCTTGTCTTACGAATAATCTGAATCAGTCTTTTACAATACCAAAGAAAGAAATAATTATATACCTTTGTATTTGTGAACTGATTTATTTTGACCTTCAAATGAACATGATCTTGTTTTAGTATGAAAAAATAAATTTAATATTAAGTGTCCTTTTCATTCATTATTTATTACTTATTCTAATTTGTTATGTTTTAAGAAGTGTCTCTGGTAGTGTACACTGTTGTTACGTTATAGACAACTGAAGAATTTAACAATTATATTTTACCTATTATTTAAATTTTTTCTGTTGTAACGTTATAGACAACTGAAGAATTCAACAAATATATTTTACGTATTATTTTATTTTTTCTGTTGTAACGTTATAGACAACTGAAGAATTTAACAATTATGTTTTACCTATCATTTCATTTTATCTGTTGTTACCTTATAGGCAACTGAAGAATTTAACAGTTATGTTTACCTATTACTTCATTTTTCCCTGTTGTTACGTGATAGACAACTGAATAATTTAATAATTATATTTACCTGTTATAATTTCATTTTTTCTAGAAATCCCTGCATGTATGTCCAAAAACGAGATTGTGTCAAAAGGTCGTTCGTCTTGCAGTGATCCAGACACGATCAGTTCTTCAATGTCATTATTAAACTTCCTATATCTAAATGAAGAAGAAGTATGGATTCTAAACCATTTCGATATCAGTCAAACGACAAAACAGCTACATTTTATGGATTTCTACGTAACATGCCCTTTATGTAAGTCATTTTGTTTTATCTATTACTTGCTCTTGTCTTGTTGTTTTGAAATTAATATTTGGATATACATGTAACTGAACACTAACCAAATATAACAAAACCCTAAACATTTGGACGTTGACCATATGAATGATACCAAGAAGTATAAAATCGAAGTTAAACAACATAATAAATCGAAAGTTCTAAGCTTGAATTGACTTGCGTAATAGTTTCACGAATATCCTTAGTCGCGGAAACAGGAGACATCTAATGGATGAAGATTAAAATTAATGTAATGATTGGTAAGTTATACTTTATTACGAGATATTGAATGTTTATATATATTTGTTACTAGGTTGTTTTTATAGGGTCATTTTCATATTAGGATCAGATGTAATGTATCTATAATATCATCGTTGTTTCGTTATTAATCCACTGAAATAGATAAAAAAAATAAGTGAAAAAGTAAATACATGTCTCCATTCCTTTTATTATTTTCGAATAAAAAAGCAAAAAGGTAAAAATCAGTAAAATACATTTAAATGTTCTTTTTATGATATAACACTTTTCAGTTCCAGGAGATCTTCGATCGAGGTTTGAAGTAACCATCCTTACTTCTGTTTTTACGCTGATAGAAAGAACATTCTGCAATACAGATATGCCATTCGATGTAATTAACACTCAGGCTGTTGGCGTAACTATAACGTTTCGGAGGCACAATGACCATAAAACTGTATCTGTAAGACCAGAGGGGTTTCGTCTTCGTTTTTTGACAATCGATCAGTCATTACAAAGCTTAACAAGCTTTGAACAGCGTGATCAATCATCCAATAATTATTTTAAAGGTAAATGGAAACTTTCTTTAGAGGGAAATTTCCTACATCTATCAGATTATATTTTCCAAGCATAATTAATGTGTTCAATGAACGTAAAATGATAAATGAATACAATTTTGAAGAACAACATATATCGAATTGAGAAATGCCTCAGTTTAGCACAGATAATCATCATAGAGACCTTCTGTAATAAATCGCTATCCACCAATTAATTGTATAACAACAACTTTACATAGATTATTTATGAAATAACATCCGTTCCAGCGGTGTTCATCGTTTAATAAACAATGATTTGGAGTACTGATACGCAGTAATTAGGCATGAAGGCCGGAGGCCTGAGTGGTTAATAACTGCGCATTAGTACGACAAATTATTGTTTATTAGACGATAACAACGCTGAAAAGCATGTTATTTCGATTCTAACATGACAATATATTACAAAAGGTAAATAAATGCAAAGCGTTACTTTTTACGCGAACGCTCATTTAACGTCATGCAACGCAACATAACGTTATTTTTTATAGCATATCGGTTCCCGCTGTGTTTATGGTTTGATATAACATAATTTTTCTACTCTTTGTATATAAAGACAAAATCTTGAGTCATGTTAGAATAAATGTTTTACGGTAATGCAACATATTTTAAAACGCTGATTTTATCGATGATGTCTGGAATGTATAGCATTAACTTTTAGAATAAATGCTTTCAAATATTCCTCAGGGAATAATGAGTACAAAATGTATAACTGTTTTTCTGTTTAAAACAACAGTTACTATAATTCTTTAATAACTCTTTAAATTTTCGGCAATACTGCCTTCACAAAAAATGTTTGCACTTTTATAATTTCCCGTACTTTCCACTAGATGTCTGTTTAACTAAAATTAAATTGAAATTGAACTGTTAGGCGTTTAACGATAAAGACATACTTTGGCAATAATTCTAACAATACAAACATAACTTTGGAGGCGTTTTAACAATAAAAACGTGGTTTGTTCGTCGTTTTACTTATAAAGACACAGTTTTGTATGCGTTTTAACGATAGAGTTGTCGTTTTAACAATAAATGCATAGTTTGGTAGTCGTTTTAACGAAAGCAACATAGTTTGGTAGGCGTTTTAACGATAAATACATAGTTTGGTAGTTGGTTTAACGATAGCGACATTCTTAAGTAATCGTTTTAACGATAGCGACATAGTTTGGTAGTCGTTTCAACGATAAATGCCTAGTTTGGTGGTAGTTTTAACGATAGCGACACAGTTTGGTGGTCGTTTTAACGATAGCGATACAGTTTGGTAGTCGTTGTAACGATAATGACATAGTTTGGTAGTCGATTTAACGATAAAAACATAGTTTGGTAGGCGTTGTAACGATAAAAATTAGTTTTGTAGGCGTTGTAACGATAGCGAAATAGTTTGGTAGACATTGTAACGATACAGACATAGTTTGGTAGTCTTTTAAACGATAGAGACATTATTTTGTAGACGTTGTAACGATAAAGACATAGTTTGGTAGTCGTTGTTATGATAAAGACATACTTTGGTAGGCTTTGTAACGTTAAAGACATAGTTTGGTAGGCGCTGTAACAATACAGAAATAATTTGGTAGACGTTATAACGATGAAGCTATAGTTTGGTAGTCGTTTTAACGATAAAGACATAGTTTTGTAGTCGTTGTAACGATATATATATAGTTTTAGGCGTCGTTACGATAAAGACATAGTTTTGTAGTCGTTGTTATGATAAAGACATAGTTTGGTAGTCATTTTAAAAATAGCAACATAATTTGGTAGGCGTTGTAACGATAAAGACAAAGTTTGGTAGGCGTTGTTACCAAATAGACATAGTTTGGTTGTCGTTGTTACGATCAAGGAATAGTTTGGTAGTTGTTATATCGATAAAGACATAGTTTGGTAGGCGTTGTATTGATAAAGACATAGTTTGGTAGGCGTTGTAACGATAGAGACATAGTTTGGTAGGCGTTTTAACGATAGCGATATAATTTGGTAGGCTTTATAACGATGAGGACATAGTTTGGTAGCAGTAGTCGGAACGTAATAGTTGTCAAAATTTGCGAATAACGTGCGTGTAACGTGCGTATAACGTGCGTGCGCTCATCGTGTATTTTGTCAATCGTATATCGTGTATCATATCGTATCATTCATCGTGCAACGTGCACCATATACTATACACGATATACGATTCCCGGTGCACGATGCACGATAGGCTTATACGGTGTACGATTCGATGTTTTAACTAAACTGTTGTTGTCACGGCATTATCTTAAGTGCAGAAGACAAGGTATAAGGAAATTTATTAGGAATTATAACAGGACAGGGAACATCATCCTCTTTAGAAGGTAAACTATTGAATATTTATTGGTTAGATAAAAATAATATGACTAATCGACGAATCAACGATAGTTTTACAAAATCAGTTAAAGTCCGAGCAAAAATTAATCAAAATAATTGTACAGTACCTTATTAAAATTACATCTTGTGTAGGGTAATCCTCGTAATCGTTATAAAAATAATCGCCACACGAATTTACTAAAAAGCTATGAATGATTTATTGAAAAGATAATTATGTTGACTGTCAAAAAGACAAACGGACAGTGTCTTTCGTGTAGTGGCGCTTTAAAGATACGTGTTGACAGCAATTAACTTCCGCCTACTTTCTCGCACCTCAGGATCAATATTCAAATTGAAATTTGACACTTACTGTAAATTATTTCGCACCTAGGTAAACTGTGGACATTTGAAATTTACTTAACTTAAGTTTTTGTTCTATTGTGTAGGTGCGAAGCCGTAATTAATAATTATTGGTCTTATTGTTTTTGTCTCATTAAACGGTATAACGACAACAAATTTTTATAGAAATCGGAAACAAAACAAACAGAATTGGTGAAACAAAACGACAATCAAAATTGAAGTTAAATGTAAAAAATCTAAAGTAATCGTATAACTTGTACTCCGTCTATCGTGTAGCGTGCAGCGTGCGCTTCGTATATCGCTCATATCGTGTATCGTTCTGAATTGTGTACCGTGTATTTACCGTACGTGTAACGTGCGTGTATCGTGCGTACATCGAGCGTGAATCGTGCGCTCCATGTGACTACCAAACTATGTCGCTATCGTTACAACGCCAACCACATTATGTCGATATCGTTAAAATGCCTACCAAACTATGTCTTTATCGTTGGAACGTCTACCAAACTATGTCGCTATCGTTTCAACGTCTACTAGACTATGTCGATATCGTTTAAATGACTGCCAAACTATGTCAGTTTGTATCGTTAAAACGCCTGCCAAACTATGTCGCTATCGTTACAACGCCTACCAAACTATGTCTCTATCGCTAAACGCCTGCCAAACTATGTCTTTGTCGTTAAAACGACTATCAAACTATGTCTTTATCGTTAAAACGACTACCAAACTATGTCTTTATCATTAAAACGACTATTAAACTGTTTACATAGTTTAGTAGGCGTTTTAACGATAGTGACGTAGTTTGGTAGGCGTTATTACAATAGTGGCATAGTTTGGTAGGCATTGTAACAATACAGACATAGTTGGTAGGCGTTGTGAAGATAAAGAAATAGTTTAGTAGTCGTTTTAATTATCAAGCGTTGTAACAATAAAAACATAGTTTGGTAGGCGTTGTAACGATAGCGACATAGTTTTGTAGACGTTGAAACGATAGCGACATATTTTGATAGACATTGTAACGATAGCAACATAGTTTGGTAGCCGTTGTAACGATAGCGAAATAGTTTGGTAGGCTTAATAACGATGAAGACATAGTTTGGTAGTCGTTTCAACGATCAATGCCTAGTTTAGTGGTCGATTTAACGAAAGCGATACAGTTTGGTAGTCGTTGTAACGATAGCGATATAGTTTGGTAGGCGTTGTAACGATAGCGAAATAGTTTGAAAGGCGTTGTAACGATAGCGATATAGTTTGGTAGGCGTTGTAACGATAGCGAAATAGTTTGAAAGGCGTTGTAACGATAGCGACATAGTTTGAAAGACGTTGAAACGATAGCGATATAGTTTGGTAGGCGTTGTAACGATAGCGACATAGTTTGGTAGGCGTTGTAACGATAGCGATATAGTTTGGTAGGCGTTGTAACGATAGCGATATAGTTTGGTAGGCGTTGTAACGATAGCGAAATAGTTTGGAAGGCGTTGTAACGATAGCGATATAGTTTGGTAGGTTGTAACGATAGTGCGATGCGACATAGTTTGGAGGCGTGTAACGATAGCGATAGTTTGAGGCGTTGTAACGATAGCGAAATAGTTTAGAAGGGTGTAACGTAGCGGGGGGGTTGGATATAGTTTGGTAGGCGTGTAACGATAGCGCGAAATAGTTTGGTAGGCGTTGTAACGATAGCGATATAGTTTGGTAGGCGTTGTAACGATAGCGAAATAGTTTGGTAGGCGTTGTAACGATAGCGATATAGTTTGGTAGACGTTGAAACGATAGCGATATAGTTTGGTAGTCGTTGTAACGATAGCGATATAGTTTGGTAGGCGTTGTAACGATAGCGATATAGTTTGGTAGGCGTTGTAACGATAGCGATATAGTTTGGTAGGCGTTGTAACGATAGCGATATAGTTTGGTAGACGTTGTAACGATAGCGACATAGTTTGGTAGACATTGTAACGATAGCAACATAGTTTGGTAGTCGTTGTAACGATAGTCACATAATTAGGTTGGCGTTGTTACAATAAAAACATAGTTTGGTAGGCGTTGTAACAATACAGACATAGTTTGGTAGACGTTGTAACGATAGCGACATAGTTTAGTAGTCGTTTTTATGATAAAGACATAGTTTGATAGGCGTTGTGACGAAATCGACATAGTTTGGTAGGCGTTTCAACGGTAGCGACATAGTTTGATTGTCGTTTTAATGATAAAGACATAGTTTGGTAGTCGTTTTAACGATAAAGACACAGTTTGATAGTCGTTTTAGCGACAAAGACATAGTTTGGCAGACGTTTAACGATAAAGACATAGTTTGGTAGGCGTTGTGACGATAGCGACATAGTTTGGCAGGCGTTTTAACGATACAGACTGACATAGTTTGGCAGTCGTTTAAACGATATCGACATAGATTAGTAGACGTTGAAACGATAGAGACATAGTTTGGTAGACGTTCTAACGATACAGACATAGTTTGGTAGGCATTTTAACTATATCGACATAGTGTGGTTGGCGTTATAACGATAGCGACATAGTTTGGTAGTCGTTGTAACGATAGCGACATAGTTTGGCAGACAATGTCAAGATAAAGACAAAGTTTTGCAGGCGTTGTCACGATAACGACATAGTTTTGTAGACGTTTTAACGATGCAGACATAATTTGGTAGACGTTTTAACGATAAGGACATAGTTTGTTAGGCGATGTAACGATAGCGACATAGTTTGGTAGTCGTTTTAACAATAAAGACATAGTTTTGTATTCGTTTTAACGATAATGACATAGTTTGACATGCGTTGTAACGATAAAGACATAGTTTGGTAGGTGTTTTTGCGATAATGACATAGATAAGTAGTCGTTTTAACGATACAGACATAATTTGGTAGGCATTTTAACGATACAGACTTAGTTTTTGAGTACATGTATTTTTAACGTTAATACATTATTTGTGAGAATTCTTTCCTGTTCGTATCAATGTAACATTAAGAAATATCAATCTAAACGAAATTGAATTTGACAAATATGGAAAGTTTATGCCAGCTTTCTTATATATCGATATCATTTTTTTCAGTTTGTTCAAAAACATTTGGAAAGTGTTACCATGTGCATACTACAGCATTTAGAACTTCGAGCGAGGCAACAGAATTGTGCAGAAAATGCAATCAGATGCTTGTATCAGTGCAGTCAGAATATGAAATGCAATATGTTAATTTCTTCCTAGGAGAGTACCTTGACCGATTTGCATTCAAAGATGAAATCGCCTTTTCTGCGCATATTGGTAAATACCGAATATTAAATCTTGGAAATATCAGACCTATATATCACGGTCATCGTGGGGAATCACATGATCAAAATAATCTCTAAACAAAAGTATATCTATGAAAAATGTAAGAAAATAATGAATGCTGTTTAGCTGTAAATGTAAAATGTAGCCTATCATATGACAGCATAAAAAAAATCTAGAACTACACAGGTCTCAATCATATTTATCTTCCGGTTATGCTGAACACTTCAAGAAACTGAAATACTTTTTTTTGAAGTGTTCAGCACATTCGGACAGTGAATATGAATGAAAGCTGTATAGTTCTTGAATACTTTTTATGTAGATCGATATTAAATTAACTAGACAGATTGTATTATGTGTACAAAATGTAAATATTTCCAATAGTTTATTTAGTATGAACTATGTGTGCCATAAAAAATAACGTGCTTACAATATAGACCTTTTCTCATCATCAATGTCTTCTTTTCAACTCTTGATCATAGTTTGTTTTCTGTTGTAGGTGCAAGACGCGTGCAAAACACGCTGGGAAAGAAGACATATGTTTGGCAAAATTCCGAACCGGTCATATACTTTCCTTGGCACGCATTCCTTCATTCCTCTTTATTGAATACAATGCCAAGTTGTGGCTGGCATATTTGTTTGATAGATATTTGATATATGGTGTACATGTAAATTGACAGCGGTCAATGTTTTTTTCTCCGACACGTAGTAAATTATATCGATATTTGACAAAGTTGATATCGATGGAAAGAAAGAACATTTAAAAGAGTTTATATAAATCTTTTAACTTGCGAATTTTCTCATCTTTTATTCATGAAAAAAAAATATAGATCGAAATGGCAAGAATTTCAATGGAAGACAAGTGATTTTTGGTATTTCTTATTTCTAAATAGGAACCTGTACACATTATTTAACTTTCATATAAGCGAAAGTAGCCAAAGACTTGGTCAAATCACAAAATAGAATATTCTGCTAATTTCATTTTGGAAGTGGAGGTCATATTGTTTATAATTATTTAGTGTTAAAGGAAACACAATAGAGGCAAAAAACATTTAACACCTAAGTTTGACCAGTATTCTAAGGCAAACGAGCATCATAATGGCACATAAGCATTCTTAAGAATGGAAATGATTTTTGACTTTGTTACAGGAAACCTGGAAACCTCGGTTTAGGCAAGGACTGTGTACGAACATATTTTCAACTTACTGCTGAGAGAACGTGGATATCTGACGACTGCACGACGGATGTCTCGCCCTTTTCTATTTGTCAGTCTCCAATAGAAGACGATGGAGGAAATGGTATACTATATTTTTGCAACCGGTTTAATTGTAAAAAGGCAATATATGAAGATTGTTTGTCCATGTTTGTGCATTGTGCAAGTGTGCGTTAATATGTATAAGTATGCATATACTTTCGCGGCTTGAGTATAAAGTCTTTGTAAATGAATGTTTCATCTACGTTTTCAACATCAGGAATTACAGTGGCGCCATGTACGCACGTGACATGTACGGGGTAACACACGCGACCTGTGTTCAGATTTCATAATTGCAAGTCAGTTCGATATATTAATTCATCTGTACATTGTTTTTATGTAATTTTGAATACGGGATGTCTTGGCGGTGATTTGATTTTTCGGAGCAGCCGAATATTAAACCCGCTTTTGACCGGAAATTGGGACATTTTCAACCGCCAATGAAATGACAAGTAGAATGTATAAAACATTTTGAAATGAGAAATTTACGCTGTAAGGCACCTTCTTATTGGATAATAAAGAATGAGAATAGACAATAGAATACTCTGAAAAAGACTTGCGTTTTCAGTCTGTCTTGAGTGGGTTAATAATTTAAGTATATAAATAATTCATATCTATCAACATGATAAATTATGCTGTTACCGTCAAATGAATGTTGATTATAAGTGTAGAATATTTATACATGTAATTTCTGAATAACGGTCAATAATTCCTTATATCTCACGATACATATCGTATTACTATTGGGGAAATAATTGGCAAGTGGTCGGTTAGCTCAGTCGGGAGAGCATTCGGTTTAACATCTTTGCAAGCGAAGGTCCATGGGTTTTAATCCCGGTCAGGGTTCACTTATTTTTCTCACCCTGTGACATTTGGCGCCTTCCGACTGAATAAAATTAAATTTTACTATAAAAATCTAGCTATCAATCGCTTTCATATGCTAAAAATTGCGCCGATTTTCTTTTTTAAAGGTAGCTCTTAATACAGAACCTCATTTATTATTGCCTATCATTTACATATCGTGGTAAGTTTAAAGCTAACGTTGTATCAGTTTTACCATTTTATAAGGTATCTAGGAAATTTCCTTATATAAGCCTATTTATGCCTAATAAAAGCTAATTCAAATTTTATTTTGAATAATTTGCAATCTATGCAAGTTTGCTCATGACACGGTACTTATAAAAGCTAGGTAATAAATGAATTTGTTTGATTGTATAAACTATCTTACCTTCTGTCCTTCGCTTACTGTCACCGGATTAAGAAAACATGTACTTTCTAAAACAAATAAATAAGTTGTCTTTCTATTTTCATATATACAGTAAGCTGTATCAGTTTTTCAATGTTTATTACCAATGAAGGTTTTACTTCATTTATTATATTTTAGGGGCGAAACTTTAACTAGGAAAAAACATAAACCAATATTATATCTACAATAAACGCCGTATATGACTACTCCGTATATAGCAAAAATTCGGATATTGGGAACTAATTTTCTCTGCCCAAGTTATTTTCATTCATTATTTATATGAAAATGTTATATGGATACATTGTATACAAAACTCCAGAAATAAGAAACAAATTTAAATGGTCCCAAGGAGTTCGTTATAAACGGAGTTTACTGTATTCAACTGTTTCATTTTTCTTAGTCTACAAACGGGAAGTACAGTCAAAACCATTGTTAATGATAAGCTCCGAATAAGGAACACCCTGCGAATAACGACACTCAGGAATAAAACTTCGAAATATTCAACTATCGTGGAAACACCTGTGAATAAAGACCACCATACAATAATAAAGGATCGACGCTCCTTCTTCGCCTTTGTGGTCTTTCTTCACAGGTTTGACTTTACATGTCATGAACAGCTGTGAAGCAGAATTAAGGACAATCACTGTCGCATCCACTCTGAACCAATGAGATACTGTACACGCAATATATAACGACTCCGGATATAGCGGAATTCCGGATATAATGAGGAAATTGTCCGTGCCTGATTTTTTCCAATCTTATATATTAATGAAAATGCTGTGTGGATATAACATACTCCGGATATAAAGAACACATTTAGTTGGTCCAAATGAGTTTGTTATATACGGAGTTTGCTCTATTGTTTATTTTCAAATCATAAAGCTTTTTTGATATTATGTTAAAATATAGCAAAGGAGAGAACCTGATATGTATGCCGAATAAATTGTTTCTTTTTTATTTCTTATAACATATGACATTTTCTTTCAAGCTTTGTATTGACAAGAATCAATTTTGTCAGATATTTTCTGCTTTCTAAAACGTGATTAGCCAACACATTCAGGTCTTAAAAGGGCACTCCCTACATCTAGCAGATTATATTCTCGAAACATAGATTATGTGTTCAATGAACGTAAAATGATAAATAAATACAATTTCAAAGAAGAACCTATGGCGAAAAATGCCTCATTTTACCACAATTAACCAATATAGAGGCTTTGTGTAATTAATCGCATCCACCCATTAATTGTACAAGAACAACTCTACATAGATTATTGAATGGTTTACGGTACTGCAGTATATTTTAAACCGCTGATTTTATCGATAATGACTGGGAATGCATAGCTGAAACTTTTAGGTCAAGTTATAATACTTTCAAGGATTCTATAATTTATGTTTTGGAGGTAATTTAGTTTGACATCAGTTATAGGGTATGTTCTTTTCAACAAAATCAGATTGTTTTTATTTATATTGATCTATTTCCTCTCGATTGCGTAACAAATTCTTACAAGTTCAACTTATATTCATTCACTCAAGACTCACTTCAGATTGAATAGAGGTAATTATCAGCGATATCCTAATTTTTGATAATATAAAATTATATTATTTTCAGAAGATCAGTCCTGTGGTGAGTATCAAATTTTTTTTATTGTGATGTTTTTAACTTACAATCTTAGTTCAAACAGTGTTATTTCCCCGCTGGTATGACCAAGCCCGTTCCATTGACTGTGGTTTCGCTAGGTAGTAGATAGGGACTGTGTTAATCGCGTTGATCCATTCATGGGCATCACTAATTAGATGACGAGGCATTATTATGGCTACCTTAAGAGAGTCATTGTTACTCACTACTTTTATCCGCACATTTTATTTATACTGAGCAACTCTATTTCGATTTCTACAGTGGAACAGAAATTCAAAATATAGCCATTATCAGATTTTCCTTTTTCATCCTTATTTAAAAAAATGAGGAAGCAACATAATTAGAGATTTCTTATTCTCTGAGTTAGTAAACGCACATCCATCTTGAGTTGCTTCTGTTAACATTCAATAACATTCATATTATCGCCTAGTTTTGCCAGTTTAAATACAATGTATCCAGCTCCATGCATTCAGTAAATACATTTAAACATGCTATACTTTGAAACTTGTCAGCGGTTTTGTTCTTGTGTTACCTAAGAATTATGAACGGTTGATTTTCCGGCGCAGCCGTATTAAGCTTGCTTTTGACCGGAAGTTGGTAACCTTTCAACCACCAATGAAATGACAAGTAGAATGTCTAACATGTTTTGGAAAAATGATTGCTCTGTAAGGCACCTTTTAAATAAATAATACCGCCTAGAAAGGTCAATATAAAATACTGCTGCCATTTCAGTCTTTTATGGATAGTTTTACAAGTTTAGTACGTAAATAGCTCGTATCCCTTATGAGTGTAGAGTAAGTATGTTTTCTCGACCAGTGCATAACGGTCAATACTTCTAGTAACATACCCCAAAATCTTGATGATAAACCTGTCTTCAAAATAAGCTGGCATGGATAATAAACCACCACTTTCTTGTTGTTAAATGGACCTGAAAATTTGCAGGATTGGAAATTACGCCGCCAGCATTTTCTATAAGCAGAACAGGGATAAAACTTTGATAAAGAGGAATATTGTTTATTTTATAAAACCGAAGATAATTTGATAGATTCTGATTAGCCCCTGTATATGAGCCCTTATGCACCGTATGTAATCCCGTATATACCGTCTTCCATTTTGAGCCTCATCAATTTTGCCTGTTCTGATTGGCTAGAGAAGATCTGTAAAATTTGTTTACACACTTTATTTAAATGGCCGCCGTGCCAGCGATTCAATTTAATTTTTTTTCAACGGCGTTTGTTAGCATTGCACACGTCAAGTGAAAAGTAATTCAAATTCATAGACACTAAAACTTATATTGCTTCGTTTCTACCTACTTATCCTAGACGAAACGGTTTACGGACATATGATAACATTCCAGTCGATCAAGTTCCTTTTCCATGAATCTCAGTTGAACGTAGTTTTTTGAACACTGACACTTAAAAGTAAATGGTACACCTTTCTGCAACTAACAACTTGTTAAAAGGACATTCATTTACAAATTCAGCCGCTGGAATGACAAAAAATACCGCCAGATCAGAGGAATATCTGAAAACAAATGTCCTTTTCTATCTTGTTTATGGATATATTTCAATTGTTTTTTTCTAAAATAAAGTAAAGTCCGACTACAATAAAACACTGTCTATAACATCAATTAGTCGAAGTGAAAAACTGAAAAGAAATTTTTATGTTTATCTATATGCTTCCGAAACATAACTGTCTCAGTGTCGTATGCTTGAAGTGATGACGTCATAAAATCGAAAGGAGACCAGTTTAACGGAAATTATTTATTATGTGACTGCAAATAATACAAAATTTCGAACTGTACTTTGCTGTCGAAAACACCACTTAAAGCGGGGTTATAATAAAGATCCTATCGATTCAAATAGGTCTTTTTCGATTGTTCAGCATAATTTAACTTCGCCAACAAGCTCGTACAATGAATTTGCACGTTATGAATTGAATATTATTTTAACTACAACTACATTTTACAGCAACCAATGAAGACACCTGTAAAGATGTTATATGGCAAAATTGGAGACTTCCTTCAAATATCAGTCTAACATTTTCCGGCGCAACTTGTCAAAATTGGGATACACTTTCAACAAAGGCTGAATATGATTTCGAAGCAAGATTTCCAGACTTGGCCAAACCATCTGGAAAGAACAATTTCTGCATAGACCACGATTCATCTGGAATGTTATGGTGCTATACATTGAGTAGTGGACAACAGTTGTGGGAACCATGCTTCTGGCAATGTGCGTTAAAACTTAACAAAGTTACATAAAACTAATAGTGTGTGAAATTAATACAGAATACTAGTAATTGAAATACAATGTAATGCAATGAATACCTTTCTATGTATCGAGGTCTGACCGCAAAACTGTAAGTCTTTCTTCATTTCATATAAATTACTGGAGTTTTGCAGTCAACACTCGATATGAAATTTAAATGTTTTCTAACGTAATTATTAATTAATCAATCTGCTCATAACACCTATAAACATTAATTTTGTTTAAATAGTTTTTATAAAGTGTAATAAAGTGAAGTTTAAGTTTAACTGCGTACTTTTTATATGTATTTAACAGTGTCTGGTTATAAAGGAAATACTGACTCATCTGAAAATACAGAAAGCACCAACTCTGACAAATTTGAATGCGATGATAGTAGGAAAATCAACATGTCTAGTCTTTGTGATGGAGTGTTTGACTGCGTTGATTTTACAGACGAAACTTTGTGCAGAATGAATAGTAAGTAATTAAGTACACTACTTCACGAGTTCGATCTAAATAGTTTGATCTGCAAGGTCGTAGATGCAGAGTCTGCTTGTGTTGGTATTTGTTTTAAATCATCGGTATATTTTTTAACCTGCCAACGTTAACCTTTAGGAAGACTTTCAACGGCTAAAAATGGTTCACTTTAACCTTATCGGGATATTATCTACATTTATAAGGAAAAAAACATGACATTTTAAGTTTATAAAAACAATAAAAGTATGTGTTTTACGACATAGACAGGCTTTAGTTTACGGCAAAATTTATGACCACCCAACACTCTTTCATATAAAAGCTGATTGAAGTAAGATTGTGAATTTGTAGAGCAACAACTAAAAAAAGAGTTAATGAGTCATGCGGAAAGGGAAACAGAAAGACTGGAGAGGGGATCATACTTCCTTTGTGGCAGTAAGGAATGGATTTCTATAATAGCAAAATGTGATGACGTCATAGACTGCAGTGATGCTTCCGACGAAATCGACTGTTCTAGTCTGAACAATGGTATTGTCACTATACAGTAAACTCCGTATATAACGACTCTGGATATAGCGAAACTCTGGATATAAGAAATAAATTTTCTCAACCCGATTTTTTTTCTTTCGTTATTTCATATGAAATTGTTATATGGATATAACAAACTCCGGTATAACGAACACATTTAAATCGTCCCAATGAGTGCGTTATAAACGGAGTTTACTGTATATGTTTGTACAAAGGTTTCCTAGTTTACATAGTTCCAACATTTCCAAAATATCTACCACCCTTGTTCTGTGGTAGGCACCTTTCCTTCAAAGTTAATAGGGAAAAAAGCTACTAAACGATTAATATAAATTAATCAGATTTATAAATACAATTAATCCATGTTGCTGATATGGGCAGATGGACCAGCAGGTTCAAGAAAATGTGGTTGTCACACACACATTATTTTGGTATTTTCTTAATTATCACATACTTGCGAAAAATACCAGTTTTGCCTATCAAGATGGATGACAATTCAGAACAAGGGAGGTAAATATTGTAAATGTGGGAATTATGTATTTATTGCAAAGTCGTTTTCGCTATTGATCTAACTGATATTTTCCCTTGTGCAGGTACAACATTTTTAGATAGCTTAACATGCGATTTTAAATAACCTTAGAACGGAAAGCATGAACTATTGTAACATCGGGAAGTGACATGGAAACACAAAATGCATTTTTGTTTCGCAGTATGTTACAATAATAATATTTCTTGATTTATGACCAAATTTAGATGTAATTATAAAACCTTACTAGCTAAAATTGAACGCATTTAGTGTTGGATTCTACACTTGTAGTGAACATTATTTGCTTTTCTTTTCCGTGATGTAGAGTTCCATCAAAATGTGTTTTCATGTCATGACGGTGACTGCCAGGAATGCGACTTTCTCCCGGAAAACACAACAGCAGAAAGCGAGCTAAGTAAGTACATCTTCTGTTTTAACTGCATTTGCTTGTTTCGATAATTATTTATCATTTTTCATCAAAGTTATTTATTAATGCTAAAGTAGGCCGTACGTCTCAAGGATTACCGTAATCTGTATGGTACAGAATATATCAAGCACGGCTGCCTGTTGTTCTAGCAATATAAATCGGTATTTCTGGTATGCCATTAATTCTAGTAAATGCTGGCTGTTTTATACACATATGATTACCCAACTAATGCAAGCTACACTTTAGACAGTCATGTTGACGATTGAAGGAAATCAATATGTGAAGCGACTGACAAATTGATATCGTCACAAAAGCTATCTTTGGTAAATTATCAGTCGACCTTCGTGCTGCGCTAAGAAACATAATCGTAAACATAATACTGCGCCAGGAAACATAATCGCGTGTACATAAGAGCTCACTCTTCGGTTACATATTAAATGTATATACATGTAGTCATGAAATCTTTCTTTACATATTGCAAAATCTATATTGTTTCTGTGCTTGATTTTATTAGAGAAATGATAGAAAAAATTACGTACGGCTTGAGCAGTTTTAACATTTACAGAGGTGATAACCTGCGAACCTGGTGAATATATGTGTGACAATACCACTAAGCAGTGTATTTCTGTTAACAAGCGATGCGATGCAATTTTAGACTGTATAGACGGCAGTGACGAACACCAATGCAGTAATGTATTTTATATCTAATTAACGTATTTATTAACGTCAATAAGAAGTTTCAGTGTTTGATATCATAACTTAACATATCCGTAGAGCAGGAATATTTTTATTTATTTTAAGGTTGTAATATAACACAGTCAGCCAATATGAAATTTTTGTTGCAGGATATAGAGTACCAGTCACTTGGCTACCTTTTGTGTACATATATTAAGTGATTCAAAATTGATTTTAAGATTTTATTTTTCTAATATCCTGGCACTTTTAGAGCATGTGACATAAAACAATACAAAACACGTTAATTGGACAAATAAAAGCAAAAATCACAGTGCAGCATTATAATAATACAATAAAGGTTGTCCAACATCGCCCGACACAGTCCGGAGACACACCCAGACAAGCACCCAGCCCAGACATCACACTCATACTGGTATGAGACGAGTTTCTGACAAAAAATTGTGGTTTTCTGTACATTTATTTAGAAATACTTCTTGTAGACAAAATCCATCTACACATTTACAAACGGAAGTCTATTCCCTTTTCAATAATGTCATCAAAACCAGTGTCTTTTGCGCATGCCATCCAAAATTGGGGCTCCGAAAGAGTAGCAAAATTAATGTTAATTGGTACACGTCCAGTGTGGTACACCCAGCCGGGCCCGGGACAGAAAATGTCACAAGCTGCACAAAACGATGTTGGACAACCTTTTCAACCTTCTTTTTGAAGAGGAAAAAACCTAATATTTTTTAACGTTTACGAATTTTACACAAGTACTGCTTAAAGTCCAAATCAAAGTATTTCTTATTGTAGATAAATACAATTTCAAATGCAGGTTCCTGTAAGGATTCGTTTCATTGCGATAGTGTGCTCTGCATCCCACGGCACCTTAAGTGTGATAAGAATCCGGACTGCGATGATGGAACGGATGAAAACATCTGTGTCTACGCTAATGAATCACTGTCGTCATGTGACCAGTTTTGGGACCATGGAAACCATACCTCGGGACACTATATGATTGGTATAAAAATAGCTCACTGACATACTAAAAGTCTGGTTTTATAAGACCAGCTCCATTTTACATGTAGAACCTGATTTGATATTTTTTTTAATCAGATATACTTATTTCCGTGTTTCCGGTCATAAAGGTTCACCGACCATAGTCGTCTTTTAAGTAACACATGTTTTCTTTCTGGTATCATGGATGATTCCATAAATGATATCAAATAAATGTAGAATAAAACAACCATCATACATAGCGACAACTTACAACCGTAAAACAATCAGGCGCAGCACCAACCGACAACCATGAAATTATCAGGCGCAGCACCAAACAAGCATAAAACTATCAGGCGTAGCACCAATTAACAACCATAAAACCATCAGGCGCAGCATCAACTATTAAACACAAAACCATCAGGCGCAAAATGCATAAAATTAATGTACACACAGCAGCTTGAATATTGAGACAATACATTTTCAAAGTATAGAAAGTAAAGGACGCAAATTTCACATTGGAACACTTAGTTACCTAAAGGTTTGGTGTCTAGCTTCCGATTCGTTACATGCTGACGTCATTCTTCCTCGGAATCCATCTAAAGGCAATACAAGTACATGCTCGCTGAGTTACATTCTACATGTAATGTTTGCAACGAAGTGCCCGAACATATACTTGTAATTCAAAATGAACCATTATATTTTCTATGCGAACACCACTTTTCACCAATGTGATAACATGAATAAAAGATTCAGACACAAAATTTAAGAAGCTGTAGACGACGTGCTCTTTCATATTTTGTTCTGACGTCATTTCTGGAAATAAAGAAACAACATCAAGATAAGTAGTTCATATAACTTGACATGACTGTTCCTTTTATGGTATTCGCAACAGATGTCTAAAGAATTCCATTCTATGTAGCAATTGGGTTGCTTAAAGCTTTGAAAACTCGCTTTGTCCTAAACGACAAGGCCCAGGGATAAAAGTAAGAATCTGTGTTGAATATACCAGAACATTTTGAAACTTGACCTTTACTTTACATTTATAGACAAATGTTCCGATGTCAATATCATTATTTCGCAGGTCCGCAAAACTATATATTGAACGAAACATTAGTCTTAAATTAATATGTCGTATTCTTCATATTAGCAGTGAATATATGCAAACATATGATAGAAATGACGTCTTGACATCCGCGTATGTCTACAAGTTAGTTTCCCGGTTTAAACGTACTTTTGCGAACCCGGCACGTGATCGCTATTGGCCAATAAGGATTAAATATCTATGATAGGTATATGATACAAGTGAATGTAGAACAAGTGTCTATTAACGCTAGAGGAATATTTGGAAGAAACTTTAAAGAGTCACACATCAAATATCTAAGCTTTTGACTTCCAAGTCATATGGAGAAGATTTTTTTTCTTTTTCTATATAAGCCTACGTTACACAATTAGCCATTGAACAGGGATAATTTCTACCCTAACGGGATAATTTAAAACATTTTTGCAGATAATGTTACACACAAAGTATTTGAATTTCGTGATATTAAAGGAGAAAGTTGTTTTCTTTTAAACTATACGTGACAACATGTTAGTGATATGTTACTCCGTCTTAATTCAGATGGCATCAACGTGTACTGTGACTTTTCTTCAATCACAACAACTGGAAAGATATCAATGTCCATCCACAATATTGATGTAGAACCTAGCATAGGTTTTATTTACACACAGTCTTCAACTGAAAATTTCATACCAATTATGATGTCTACAGTTAGAGATCTGATCTACAGGGACGGCTATTCCTGCAATCTCGAGGTGGGTACCCTTGTCTTTCTCTATAAAGAGATAGTGAAGGTTTTCTGACATTACATAACAAACTGTTTTTTCTCAGCATATAATCGGCTTCGTTTGAGATGTCTATCATTATGACAACACCACTTTTACCAAAGCTGAATGGTAAGCACATTTTTCTTATACAAAATAATTTTTAAAGAAGTGTTTTTATTTTACTACTGCTAAAACTTTTTTGATAGGTGACCTAAGATGTAGGTCGTTAGAAGTAGTATACAGAATAATATCGTTAAAGCTGCCCGCTCATAATTTACACGCATCCTTAAATTAAAGCTGCTCGCTCTCAGTTTCCGGTAAAATATACATTTCTCCAAAAATGATATCACTTACAAGTGAAAATCTACATAGCGATTTGCAAACATACATTGGAAAAGTTGGTGATTGCTTTAACGGATTTGCCACGCTAATAGTAAATAGTTACATTGGGATTTTCAAAAAGCGTTAGTAACACTTTGTTATATTTTTTGGTAACGTAAAATTTCAAATATACAGATATACATTGTACTTTAGGTTCTAAAATATGTTATTTAAGGGAGTTTGAAGAACTTTGTTATATTTTCACCAAAATCTGAAAGCGAGCAATTTTAATAAATCATAATCTCAATAATAACACCAAATAACAACGAGTGACGTTTATCTGATTTCATTTCAGGGGTTCTCATTTCTTCTATAAATGTTTTGTTATATAGATTTTAGTCGTAGACTGCATTGATTTCTGTAAAATTGTACTTTTCCGTACAAATTTGATTTATTAATCTGAATGTAACTAAAATCTTTTTAGAAGTCGTTCATTTGTTATCATTCACTACTTTTGTGCAAGAACTGTATAATTAACTCTGTATATAACAACTCCTTATACATTTTGTAAAGCGAAATTCCGATTTTCTGGGCCCGGTTGTATTCCTTCTGAATTCAAAATAAAAATGATATATGGATATAACAAACTCCGGATATAAGGAATGAATGTAAATGGTTCAATGAGTTCGTTATAAACGGAGTTTACTATATACATGTAGATTGTAAGAAACAAACCAATCAAGCAATGTATTTCATATAAGAAACATCAAACAATAGTTAACATAAACAAATCCATTATACATGTGTTATAAAGGCTTCAAACTGCTTTGAAATCATACTATGTTGATGCACAACAGGTAAAAACAACATGCCAGTTTCAGTCTACCTCATCTATGATTGACGATTCATCTGACGACGATGTCTTCCGAGGGTGCCGATGTAAAGTAGAGGCTTTTAAAATCAAAGAACTTGATCAAGTACCAACAAGGTTTATATACTTTATAGTATATTACAATGAATGTGCAGCTACGCAATACATGCCAATGTTTGAAAAATTCGTAGCACTCTCGACACCTGTGAATATTTTGCTGAGAAAAACTTGTTAAGTCATATAAATGAATTATACAGGTTGAATATGTTGTGTACGTAATATCGTCATTTTTATATGAATTAGAAATAACCTTATTGACTTCTTGTTTGAAATATTGTCATATTGCATTATAGTACTTCTTGTTAGAAATATTGTCATATTGCATTATAGTACTTCTTGTTAGAAATATTGTCATATTGCATTATAGTACTTCTATTCAGAAAAACGCATCGTCCTAGTGGAGTGTACCACTTTGGATAAATTTTACTTAAAAGGTCACTACTAGGTTAGGAATAGGTTGTTAGGAATCCATATTTATGGAACACCAAATTTACATATGCTTAAGTCTTTAAACATTTGGAGAGCTCAATTAATGAGGCCACAAATTGATTTAAAACACGTAATAAATTAAGTGAATACCTCTACATCTCAGGTAATGATATCAAATTTCATTTGCAGCGAAGTTTAATTCAACTGTTTAGAGAGCTCTGTAATCAAATTGAAGACCTCTGTAGTTGTTTTATAGCGCTCTACAAATGAATTAACGATATCAAAAATTGAATTGTATCGCGGTTCAATTCATTTATTGCACGTTACAATTAAATGAAAAACATAATTAACCGAATTAACGATAAAATGCTTGATGTTGTATGTTGTATTTAATATAGTTTAATTTTACTGTCTATTATGTGTTTGACACTTTAAAGAAACAATAGTAAAGACGGTCTTTAATTCTGTTAGGGGTCGGTAGGTGACGCAAATATTTGAGTATATGTAGATTTGGCGTTCCATACATATCACTTTTAGTATTAAATTTGTGGCGTATTTTAACATAGTGGTAAGAAGCCATTTGACACATTTCGAATTAGGTTGGTACATAACCGAATTTGCTTTTATTCTGATACAAGATTGAATTTATTTTTCAATTATTGGTTTTGCAACTAGACTAAATACAGACAACAGCAATAGAACAAATAATTTCATTTTCGCTTCACGTGGTGTGACGTTGATATCCAGACATATAACAATGAATTCTTCTTTTTGTTATTTTACACATCAAGTTTGGAATCAGCGAACAAGTACACTTTCTTGAAGCATAAAACATATAGCTGCAATGGGACAGAACTTTCTGGAGACCAAAGCAATGAAGGTTATTATAATGTAACAAGTGACGGTATCTTTATCGTTGATGATCGAATACTTTCCAGGGAACTTCCTGTATATGTAACTCCTAAACAAATCATATGCACGTATGGTGAGAATCTTTATTTCATTTGTATGTTTTCTCAACGCCATAAAAATGTGTCGTTTATGGCTCGGCATCCATTTGCCAGTTTATTAAAATTTCCAATGCTTTATTTTTGTATGATTCTTACACTTAACTTTATTGTTTTTTCATTTCTGTTAGAATACAACTGGATAGTTCTTCATTTCTGTTAGTCTAAGAATAAAACTACATATTGGAAAACAACTGCATAGTTCTGTATTTCTGTTAGAATACAACTGCACAGTGCTTCATTTCTGTTAGAATACAACTGCACAGTGCTTCATTTCTGTTAGAATACAACTGCACAGTGCTTCATTTCTGTAATAATACAACTATATAGTTCTTCATTTCTGTTAAAATACAACTACATAGTTCTTCATCTCTGTTAGAATACAACTACATAGTTCTTCATCTCTGTTAGAATACAACTACATACATATAGTTCTTCGTTTCTGTTAGAATACAACTGCATAGTTCTTCGTTTCTGTTAGAATGCAACTGCATAGTGCTTCATTTCTGATAAAATACAACTACATAGATCTTCATCTCTGTTAGAATACAACTACATAGTTGTTCGTTTCTGTTAGAATACAACTACATAGTTCTTCGTTTCTGTTAGAATACAATTACATAGTTCTTGATTTCTGTTAGAATACAAGGGTGGAATGTTAGCTTGTATCGGAGAGAGGAAGATTATACCGCCATCTATGTTGTGTGTGTATGATGTTGACAGTTACGGTGTCCCTTTGGGATGTCTGTATGGAAGTAATCTAGAAAACTGTGGTACGTTTTTTATTTATTTCGGTATAATATTTTTACATATGTGTTTGTTGCTGGTTTATGCAAAAGTTATAAACAAGTGATACAAAATTGTAGTATATTTTAATTTACTCCCATTGTCAATAATAGTTGTAAGTTGTTATGCCTTAAGTAAGATCAAAACTGTTTCATTTGATCTTAGTGTAAAACTGTCTTAACAAAGAGCTGTAAACTGAACTCAGTTGCATCGATGTCTTCTTATGCTCCATATGTGTGTCTTTATAATAGGCATTTAAAAGATGCTACTTTACATATTAAATAGAAATGGATATATCTTAATTATATTTAACTTCTCCCACATAATGCTTGATGTTGTATGTTGTATTTAATATAGTTTAAATTTCCTGTTTATTATGTGTATGACGCTTTAAAAAAACAATAGTAAAGAATAGAACAAAGGGCATTATATAAACATGATCAAAGTTTTCGGGAAATCATGATAACTGAGCGTCATAGCATACCTGTGTTTGGAATATTGTTGTTTTATTTTTACTAAATATTAGGTTCTTATTCATGTCCGCCAAATTATGTGAAGTGCCCTGGAAGTTATTGCATTCCACAAAGGTTTGTTTGTGATGGAACTGTTCAATGTCCGGTAGGAGAGGACGAATATGATTGTAGTAAGTACTTTATAAACTTTCATATAACATTCAGTAATATTACCCATCAAACCTACTACAAATGTATCATAAGTTTAAATAAGACAATAATCAATTATTTATGCTTCTAAGAATGAATATGGCCATAATACTTATAGTTATAACTAAGTTAAATGAATCTGTATAACAGTTCTATTCCCTTTGAAAAAAAGCAGAAATTCCGAAACTGAAATTCAACCCTTTCTGTTGGGTATAATTTAACTTAGCTCTGTCGGTAAGAAAAATAACTCACAGAACTCATTTCTTACATATGCTCAAAGTATTTACTGTGTGATCATAATTATATAAGGGCACATTGAAGGGTAACATAACTTTAAAACAATGGCATTAATTACAGTGAAGTAAAATTGAAAGATGTCTGTACTGTTTTATACTCTTAGTGAAAGTGATATAGCTTCACCTTTTCGCATCACCTAAGCATTTGGAAATCAAACGATGGTGATCTTTGAATTGAACATTACAATTTTTAAGCGATATCGTCAAGTATTAAATGTCGTTTGAAGAAATAGATATTGTTTGTAAGTACTTCAGATATGCTCATGTTACCTTGCCAAACTCCTTTCAATATGAATATATTTATTTTAATTACAGCATGTTCAAAGGCAGCAAAAGAAGTTCTTATTTTTGCTGAGGACGATTCTAGTAACGATGAAAGTAAACATGCCGCATCAAACCTAGCTAAGCAATTATACACAACCGGAAGTGACATCCGAATGATTTATTTCCGGTCCGAGAACCCACTTGAAGAATATTCTATAGAAAATAGATTGCTAGAACTACGAGAGGAACGAATCTTCCCCGTTTTGGAACCCACGAGCGAATGTCAGTTTAAATCTATGGCTAGGAATTTATTCGGTCAAATTCCGTTTAAAGCAAATCAAACAAAGGGCATTCTATTTATAGAAAATAGTTTGGAATCCTCCAAAATTGCTGAGTTGATGTTTACAAATCTTTCAAAACCAGAATTCATGATATATCGTGTGTTGAAGAAAGAAAGCTTCACGATAAGACAAAACACACCAAACACCTACAAGTTTGTAAAAGATATACAAGTGAACAGATGGGATGCAATGCTCCACGTCGGTTATAGACGTTTTCCTGGAATATGTAAAGGTAGAAAATAATTTAACTATTTTACGTTCGTGTAGAAAATTAGCTACTTTTTGACATGTGTTTGTAGGTATTGCTAAAAGAAATTCCATTATTTTCCATTTACAAAGCTGTGGCTACTAGAAATACACATTCCTTAACATAAATCATAGCTAGTTTAGAAGATATAATTACCTGTGACACTTGAACGCGCTGGATATTTCTAGGACTACTGAATACGGGAAAACAAGGAATGTCATAGTTTCTATCAAAAAAGTAATATACTACAGTAGAGTTTTCTTTTATTTGATGCATTGATAGACATAGTTCACTTGTTTCTTTTATTTCGTGTTTATGTCCCGTACAAGCGCTAATTATTTGTCATCTGTACATTTGAGAGTAACAGTTAGAGCAACAATACTAGTACTTGGATCAAATACTTTCACAATTGTTCAAGCAAAGAGGTTTTTGCGCAAAAACAGACATTTATATATTTAACTATATTTGCAGCGGCAACTGAAGTGGAATGCTCAGGAGGTTACAGATGCTCGTCAAGTCCACAATGTATTCCAATAGATCAAGTATGTGATGGAATTGCAAACTGTCATATGAAAGATGATGAACAGCTTTGTCAGTTTTTTTGTCCTTATAACTGTACATGTATAGATTACACCGTAAGTTGCCGTGCAGCAAACCTGAGCTATAACCGCACTAAAACGTTGTATAGGAATACCCTAATCGCGGACATGAGTAAAAATCCAGGTCTAAAGAATGTGTTGAGAAAGAGCAATTTTCGCTTTGTGTCAATGACCAAATTAAATCTATCTTCGTGTGAGATTTCAACCGTAAATAAAGAGGGATTCTCTTATTTAAGGAACCTAAAATGTCTAGATGTTGGTTACAATAGAATAACAATGTTACCTGAGAGACTATTTGGTTATTTAGAGCAGCTTGTTTTCCTTAACCTGGACGGTAATTTCCAACTGGAGATTATCTCATCCACAGCATTTCATGGATTGAAAAATTTAAGACGCTTGCACATAACTGGGACAAAATTGAAGCGAGTTTCATCTTCCACTTTTTCTTATTTGAGGTTAGAATCAATAAATATTTCATATAATGAAATAACCGAGATAGAGGATTACGCTTTCAATGGAACTTCAGTGAAAATAATAGATTTCCGGGGAAATGATATTGTGAGTTTCAACAAGCGTGTTTTTGATGGGGTATCTTTGCTGCAAGAACTTCAAACGCCAGCTTTTAAGTTTTGTTGTATACGCCCATGTTCGGTGGCTGAGAGTGACTGCTTCCCTCAAAAGAACGAATTTTCCTCTTGCGGGGATCTTATGAGGCATCCAGTTCTACAGGCAGTACTATGGATAGTTGGTATCATTGCAATATTCGGAAATCTCGGATCGATTTTGTATCGAATTGTGTATGATCGGGAAAGGCTGAAAATTGGATATGGTATATTTGTGACGAATTTAGCCGGTGCTGACTTTCTCATGGGAGTGTACCTTCTTATGATTGCAGTAGCAGACGCCGTGTTCCGTAATAGGTAAAAACTTAAGCATATTTTATTATCCACGTCAAAGTCGCATATATATAACAATGACATGCTTGCACTATCAACTTAGGTAAAGTCATTACCAGAATTGCATAAGTACATAATAGAAAACAATTTAATTACAAGTGTTATTTGCGCAATATGAAATTCACTGTATCATTAAAGGTCAAACATAATTAAAAAACACTTAATTATGAAATATTTATATTACATTTCCTTTCTCTAAAACAAATGCGACCGTTTGCTAGCTAAGGGACGGGATCAAAGATCTAAATTAAGGCAATATTATGGGAGACGTTACACATTGCATAAATATTAAATTGCATAGTATTGCTAAACGGGATTGTAAATGATGCACTAATTATTTTGTAATTCATGCAATATAAGAATTCGCCATAAAACTGTCCCGAGTTACATACAACTGTCTTAAAGTTTACATACTCCAGCATCAAGATTCATCTATAGGTAAAGAAATAGACTTGCCCACATTGGAAGTCAGAAGATCCGATTATGGATGGGTTGAAGCACTAAGCTTCATTATAGACGCCCTACACCATTCAGAATGTTAAAGCGCACACCATTGAAACCGATCAAAATTTATTTATTTCATTACACTCCATTTTTGTAGTTTCATAAAAGGCATGTATAAATGCGGTTCATCCATTATTACAAAAAGTAAAATGAATGTTGCTTTTGCAGGTACATCTATGTTGATACATGGTGGAGAAATAGCAACTGGTGTACGACCGCTGGTATTTTGTCAACCGTATCATCTGAAGCAAGTGTCCTGTTCGTTTGTTTCATAACACTCGACCGCCTTCTGGTAATTAAGTATCCATTTGGATCAAAACGATTTAATCCACGAAAAGCATACATTTGTTGTATATTGTCATGGGCTATTGCTATACTGGTAGCAGTTATTCCTGTTGTGTTTACAGGGTATTTTGAGAACAGATTCTACTCTAGATCTGCTGTTTGTATCGCTCTGCCCTTAACAAGAGACAAACCTCCAGGCTGGATATACTCCGTCTCTATTTTTGTTGGTATGAATGTTTGTACCTTCATTCTAGTGGCTGTTGGCCAATTATCTATCTATTTGGAGCTGCGGAAGGCAACTGATGGTACTCAGAAGACGCTGAAATCGAGGAAACAGGATCTTCAGGTGGCTAGGAATCTAATTTTTGTTGCAACCACTGACTTTATGTGTTGGTTTCCAATAGGATTAATGGGTAATTGGTTTTACTTCATAGGTGATTTTATAGAGATAACATTGTAAGATTATGACATGCGAAACAATTCAATCAATGGGCCACATAAGGCGATCTATGCATGCATGAGATAAAAAATCACTGCACAATTAGATCTCAGCAGGTATTACTCCGACAAACTAACCTGATCCTCCTGACCTCTATCTGCATAATTTCACGGTTGATTTATTGTCTTTTTTCATTTTTGGTTTGCATTTTACGGATATGCACGTGGTAAGCCAGATAAAATAATTGATGAAAATCGTTCAGGTCGAAGAATAATATCGATTAGATCTATAGTTAAGTTGGCAGCGAAATCTTTTTCTAATAGTTCTAATCTTTACCTCGTGCGTTCGAGTGCTGCCAAGGTCAGTTAAATCTTTCTCAATAATTGGCCCATTAAAAGTTTAAATCTTTCAGATTTCAGAAATATGATACTATTTCATCGTGTTCATTTTTTAACATTTTAATATTTTATCAAAAAGAAAAACAAACCAAGTGATGCTCGTGCATTCCGTGTTCGACTGCATTACTTGTACATACTAGTACCAGATAAATCATATTTAAAAAAAAATCACTAACAGTTTATTCGAACCCTTGTATTAAATAGACAAATATTATACACGCTAAACACTAATTTACTACGGTCAATATATCTCTATATGTACAGGTGTGTTGGCGCTGAATGGATATCCAATCCCCGGCGATGTGTATGCGTGGACAGCAGTTTTCATACTACCTTTTAATTCAGCTTTGAATCCTATCCTTTACACAGTCACTGCGATCCTTGGAAAACAGGTACTCCAGTATTGTTAATCTTATTAGATTAATGGTTTTGAACACAGGTCGTTTAAATATTATATCTGAGAGAGATGAAAATTGGTTAAACTTCTGTATTATCATATTGCATGCAGGTAAAGATATTCATCAAATCGAATGCTTTTTGTCCTTCAAAAATGCTTGTTACCAAAAATACACAAATATGTACATTTAATACGGTTTAATTCCTATTGAATAAACTGCAATAGGACAAAACCTTGACACTCATTTTCACTGCTTTAGTAAACAATTGAAAATTCATCAAAATTGTAAATTTTATAATCATTTCTATCTGAGAAATCAGTCAATTTAACATGTTTATTATCAAGTATTTTCAAAGCATTTCTAGTGTTTTAAGCATCGTTATTGACCAATCTGTAGAATGGTCATTTTGAACATTAAATGTAACTTTCCTGGATGAATCTATGTATCACTGATATCGTCTTATCTTTAATATTGTACCTGACATATCTCAGTTTAAGATTATTTCACTAATCTTCCAATTGCAGGGTTTTAACCCGAACGTCGAGGAGCAGAACAGAATTGAACTTCTACAAGGTATTTATTTCGATTCATAATTTTTTACAGGTTTTGGAAAGTAATATAAAATTTACAGTGACAACATATTCTCTCAGAGCGTTTATGCCATGTACTTCTTAATGGCCGCTCAGACGTTGTCACAACATGTAAAATCAAATGTGAAATTAACCTTGATGTGATAAGTGTAACCTAGAGATGAATACATCACCTGCAATTTTTCAATTCTTTATTTAACACTCCTTTCATGCAGTCATCTATATACATCATTAAACAGACAATTCCAATATACAATGTACATGTATTAATATTAATTCTCACACTGCGGAAGAGTAACAATATAATCAGATTGAGAAGGCGGTCGCTCACCTGTGTTTACTGCTTATACATTGTATTTTGTCTATCTCAACATGGTATATTTTGTATGTATGTACATGACTATAACAGAATTTACTTGAATATTTGAATTAATTTCTTGATAAAAGTACATAATTTTCTATATTCAGTAGTAAACAGTAGTTAACAGTGCTTCGAAGTTTAAAATATTTGGAAATCTATAATATTTTGTTTTTATATATTGCTGTCTAATATCAACAAGATAGCTACATTCTAAAAGCTTGTGGAACTCATCTCCTATACTCAAATTACAAAGTGTACATTTTCTTTCTGACAAAGGAATTCTATTCCAATTATCAGTTTCTACGGGCATTTTATGTGTTCGTGTTCTTAATTTGATCACATATTTGTGTGAACAGTAAAAAATTTTCAAAACCAAATTCTTTTTTAATGTTCTATAATCCGAACCATTGCTAGAGTGTTCTTTTAACGAATACCACTCATTAATGAATAAATCAGATAGTTTTTGATTTACAGTCATTGTAAGTCATTTGTGGTTTGGAAGATCATATGCTTCCCTTATATTATTCAATCCACACGAAATAAAGATATCTTTAATATTTGTTATCCATTGAAAGTTTTTGACATCAGACAATTTGAATTGACTCAACAAAATTGTGTAAATATTACTAGATTACTTTACTTCTGCAGGTTTTACCACTTTTGCCACAAGGATACAATTTTTGTTTTGATATCGACCGCTAAAGGTTTTACACCAGTTTCACCTTACACCATATAGTTTGCAGTGCAGTTTTTCAAATAAAATACATGTTTCAAACATTTCAACTGCACTCTTTCAATAACATCTGGGTCACATCCATAAAGCAATATGGGTTTAACAATTTTTGTAAAAAAATCTATTTGCATATCTTTAGGTAAAAATAAGTCTTTAGCCTTTTTTAAAAGACAAAACATGGCTTTTGTTCCTTGTTTTGCTACTTAGTTTTTATCATTATAAAAAGAACCACTTCTACTGAAAAGAATACATAAATATTTATATCCATCTACAATTTCAACAATGTTATCTTTGTAATAAAAATGGTATTGCATACGTCTTTTGAAAATACCAACACTTTGGTTTTGGAGGTATTTAAAACAAACAAGTTTACACAGGTTACACTAATGCTCAAAAATATTTAGTGCTTTTTGTAGATCTTCTGCACTTTCAGCAACAATAACTGTGTCATCAGCATACAAAAGTATGAAGATTTTCAGATATTCTAATACCATATCACCAAATTCATGTTTTTTACAATTCACACCTTCAACAACACCACTGGTAGCAGAGCAATTATGTAGGTCATTAAGGTACAGAGAAAACTATATAGGCGATAGGCGTTCACCTTGGCGAAAACCGATGTTACATATAAAATAGTTGGAAATTTCTGCGTTTTTCCTGACACAAGATTTTGTTTATATGTACATGTTTTTACAACACTTAAAATTTTCCATTTACATTATAATTCAACGATTTTGACAATAGACTAGTTCCCCAGACGGTGTCAAATTCCTGAAGTAAATCTATAAAGGCACCTTGAAACTCATTAATAAGGTCATTCAGTTAAAAAAAAACTCTTGGAAACGTTTGTTCAAAATGGAAGTAAATAATTTTCCTCGATTACTCAAAAAGTTATTGGTCTATAATTAGAAGGGTTCAAATGATCCCCTTTATTTCAATAAATTGGACTAATTGTGCCAACTGGCCTATCGTCTGGAATATTACCACTATTAAATATACAATTGAACAGTTTAAAAAACACATATTTATAATATCAAAAGAAGTCTTTATATGTTCATTCAGAAATTTACCGGTACATTTTTGGACTCGATTTTTTTAAACCTTTAAGTTTGAAATATTTTCATTTTTGAAATCAGTAAAACCTTTTTCTTCAAATTGTTTTGTAGTTTTTTATTTTAGTCTTTAATTTGCCTTTATTACGATATGTTCTTCGAAGTTTGTAGAGATGCTTTGCTCGATGAAAATCTCGTCTTGCCGCTTTACACTTGACGTTAAATTTGTCGGCCTTATTCGTTGCCATAATCTGACCTTTTCTCCTATCTGTTCTTGTCTTTTGCGTATAGTTTTCTAAATTATAAAATGATAGATTTAAGCAAATTGGATTGTGTACATCGGGCAGCAGCAGACAAGATTCAATAACATTCAGTTCAGTACTTGAGGGAAGAAAGTTGAT
The DNA here is from genome assembly GCA_022818135.1 of Saxidomus purpurata. Taxonomy (NCBI): domain Eukaryota; kingdom Metazoa; phylum Mollusca; class Bivalvia; order Venerida; family Veneridae; genus Saxidomus; species Saxidomus purpurata. The sequence goes on along the minus strand of JAFMSR010000009.1, from coordinate 45,634,252 downwards.
GAACACACAAAATAGTCTGCAGCGCTTACATGCAGATCTACCAATGCTGCGGATATATCATTAAAATTGAAGTTAGCACTCACAAATTGATATTCTGAATTTTAGAAACAGCCTCTGCAATTATACAGTACAAGGATCTTATAAGATCTGTTCGAATAAAAAGTGATATCGCACAGGTTGGGGAGAGAGTGAAAGATCTGTTAAGGAAGAAAAAGTCTATCTCCATGGTCGATGTAATCGCAATTGGCATTCAGCTGTCAAAGTATCTGTCTTTTCTGCATGACTCCTCGGTGGCAATCGAGCAGTTGTCGACAAGTACCGCTTATGTGAAAGTAAACAAGGTAAAGTTCATGTTTATTAGGAGGTTAACCAATAAAACGAGGTTTTGTAAGTATTAACTCAGTCATTTCCAAGTCGTCAGGAGTGCACCCCGTATATTACGACACAGAGGCAGCAAATTGATACTGTAAATTGGGAAATGTTCGCGATGAATCAATTTTCGCCAATTTCTCACTTCGTTAATTTTACAAATCTTGCGAAAGATTCATTTTACATAGATTTACTATTAGAATATTCTCCTTTCGCGAATTTTAATTCGCTAATAAACATGTCGCCAAGTTTAGGTCACGCGAAAATTACCCAAAGTACAGTACTAAAATGGCAAGGAACACAAAGGCTTATAAGAATCTAACTTATATCTGACTTTGATTTTAACTTTTTGTCTTTATTTGTCCTATACAACATTTGTCGAGTTTTTGACGTTATTTTGTTGTCCATAATTTAAATCTATGTCACGAATTCAAAGTTTGTGTACGTTCATGAAAAAAGTGATTTTGATATCATTTAAGGGACATTTAGAGTACCTTTTGGTTGAAGAACCGTAAGACTCTACTTGTAAATTCAACAAGAACAAAGTTTATAAGTGTAAGGTCTGACTCACTATTTCAGAATGTCCCCTCGTGAATTGTTCCGCATTAACAGCAATAGGTTATAACCTGATTGAATCAAGAAAAGGTAGATAAAACTTTTATTTTCAAAAGTGCTGAAAAATTACCTTTTTACAATTTTTTTGTCGCACACACTCTTACAAATCCGCATTCCATAGTACAAAAATCTTGTTTTTATAATGTTCTTTACCGTTGACAGAGACACGGCGTCAGCATCGTTCTAGATTCGGATATATGCATATCAAATGATGAAAACATTCTGCAAGAAAACATCTACCAGTTTGGAATAATTCTTGAAGGGCTAACAGTAAAGTGTAGACGTAAGAAAGTGGATGGTGCATTGCCTAACGTGTTAAGCTTGACTGGAAGTGATTAGCAACATTGAACATTGAAGACCAAAGTTTATTTACTTGTTTCAAAAACAACTGCTATTTAGGGGATGTACTACGGAACACGGACATGTTTGAAAATACTCGATGCATTGACAATTATAATTCAATATTTTGACCTGATCATTCCCGTGTATTACGAAAAGGGGTTAGACCCCTGAGTGTTTTTACGGAACATATGTTGACACGATATATGTTGCACTTCTTTCTGCTTTTAACATTAATCTTTTAATTGATTTATTTTCCATTTTCGGTGCTTGAATTTATTGAATATTTTTTGTTGTAATTTAAATATAGTTTTTTTTTCTTTTAGTTCTAATCGAAGCTTTTTATTTTTTACATTTTTCTTTTAATTGGTTAATTTTGCACTTCCAGTACTTGAATTTATTGAATATGTTTCGTTGTTGTTTGAATATAGTTTTTTGCTTAAATCATTGTGATAGGTTGTTAGGAAAAGATATTTTGAATTGTGTTATGATTAGTATATTATTTACAATTTAGGTACACGTTTGTAAAACGAAGCCAAGAAATACAGCACTGGTGACTTCGTTACAAAGCATATTTTATGCAATTAACTTAACTAATTACTCTTCCGACATTTAACATATACGGTAAGGAATTTGCAAAAAAAATAAAATAAACATGTTTAACGCATAGAATTTTACAAAATTTACAAATCTATATACATAAGAATATGAATTAAACAGCGTAAGATATTGTTTTCGTTTGTAAAAGCGTGCGAGTGCATGCTTGAGTTCAATGACATGTGTATTGCATTGTAAATGTATACCTTTATGTAATACTTTTTAGCTCACCTGAGCTGGCTCAGGGTGAGCTATTAGGATCGATGAATGTCCGTCGTCCGTCCACATTTAGTTCGTTAACACTCTAGTGGTCACATTTTTTCCTCAATTGTCACGAAACTTGGTCAGGATGTTTGCCCCAGTAATTACTCGGACGAGTTTGAATATGGATCATCTCGGATGAAAAACTAGGTCACATGACCCAAAAATAGAAAAATCTTGTTAAGGCTCTAGAGGCTACTGTTTCAGTCCAAATATCCTGGCAATTTGTCAGAAAGGTTGTTTGGTTGATTTCTAGCTTAAGTTTTAATATGGGTCACCTGGGGTCAAAAACTAGGTCACACAGCCCAAATATGGAAAAACCTTGTTAACACTCTAGAGGTAACATTTTCAGCCCAAATATCCTGGAAATTTGTCAGAAAGGTTGTTAAGATGATTTCTAGCTCAAGTTCGAATATGGGTCATCTGGGGTCAAAAACTAGGTCACAGAGCCCAAATATGGAAAAACCTTGTTTACACTCTAAATGTTACATTTTCAGCCTTTGAAATTTGTCAGAAAGGTTGTTTTGATGGTTTCTGGTTTTAATAATGTGTTGTTTATTGAACACCTCATTTGCTAAATTTATTGCAGTATTTTAACACCAAAAGATTGATAAATGACATTTGTCTTGTAATCGGTACACATCTTGGATCTCTCTATGGTAAGGCCAGAGTTTTTATATCTCTTGGTTTATGCGACTGCTTGTCCTATTTTTTGAAAAGGTAGAATAACAATGACATTATGAACTGACATTTTATTTTTATTATTTCCGCTGTTCCGACTCCATAGACTAGTTAATGAAGTGTCAGAACAGTAGGGATATATAATTGAAAGTAATTATTTTAAAGTGTTTATTTTGTTCGAAAATGACAATTATTGACAGGTGCAGTAGACTGATGTTCAATATTACATTGTGCTCTGTTCAATACAGTAGGAAAAGTCCTTCATACTCAATATTTAAGAAAACTTCCCATAAACCAAGCAATATAAAAACTCTGGCCTAAAATTGGCACTTATATAAAGTTTTAAATAGCGATGATGCAATACATGTTCTTGACCCCTAGTTGAACTTCCATGTTAAAGATTTTGGTAGTAATTTTTACATTCACATGCAAGAAAGTTCATATATAAAATTGAATCAATATTTGCAAATAATGAATAACTTACAGTGCAGATCATGATCAGACAATAAAATAATGAACTGCTTACAGTGCAGATCATGGTCAGACAGCAAAATAATGAATAGCTTACAATGCAGATCATGATCAGACAGCAAAATAATGAAAGTGCAGATCATGATCAGACAGCTAAACAATGAAAGTGCAGATCATGATCAGACAGCTAAATAATGCATAGCAAACAGTGCAGATCATGATCAGACAGCAAAAAATAAAAAGCTGACAGTGCAGATCATGACCAGCCAACATACAATGAATAGCTTACAGTGCAGATCATGATCAGACAGCAAAAAAATGAATAGCCAACAGTGCAGATCATGATCAGACAGCAAAATAATGAGGCCTAGAGCTTAGATATTCAGCATGTGGCAATAATTGACTCTCTACCAAGATTGTTCAAATCATGACCTCAGGGTCAAAATTAACCCTGCCTGGGGGGAGGGGGGGTCTTTTGATTTTACATAGGCTTATTAAGAGGATATCATGAGCCAAAGGTAAAAATTGATCCTTTCTGCTATTAATAACCTTTTATTTTTGCCAATGGTAGACAGGTGAGCGATACAGGGCCATCATGGCCCTCTTGTATAAATTTAGGAGAATTAATTATAACTATACGTATATACATATTTTTGTCTTTTTGGAATCGTATAACTTAATGTTTGAGATGTTGTAGTCAGTTAATTGAATTATCTTTGAAGTTTTGCGTAATGATTGTTAATATCTACGCATTAACCTGACATTACGTAACATCGCTGAAAAAAGTGTTAAGTAGAACATGTTGCAACTTGTTTGAAAAATTTCAAGTGTTACAATACACGGCCATGTTGTAATATCAGTATCTGTTAACCCGGCAGATGATGATGATGATGATAATAATAATAATAATAATGATAATAATATTAATAATAAAATCTTTATTTAAACAAAGTAACACAAATAGACATTAATACGAAATCGTACATATATCACAATTTCATTGTGGCCTTCCATAAATACACACAAACAACATATGCAAACGGTTAAAAATATAATATATGGCAAATGCTTTGAAGTACCATAATATACGCTTACACAGAATAATGAAATTATGGATAGAAAAATGATAGAAGCGTGTATTTATTCACTCTAAATCAAACTTAACGTATACTTTCTTTCAATGCAAGAAAGCGGTTCTTAGTCTTAGCAATATCATTGAAAATATTACTGGCGATTTAAAAAGAACGGTAGATAAGTTTCGGTAGAAAAAGCGGCAAATATCTTTCTTCGTAATACATAACTACAAGTTATTTAACATCCAAACTGATTATAGGGATTTGATTTTTTCAAAGCATATATTATTTATAAATTGACTAGCAGGGTTGCTGTAAATTAGATATTGAGAATTCGATGCTCGTGAAGCATTTTGTTTAATTGAAAATTCTACATCACTATCCTTGTCTAGTTGTTTTGTAATTTTCCTCACATGTACGGATAGTTAGGAGTGTAGTTTATATATTCCTGTTTATTGTCTTTACACCTATGCGAGGGGTGATCCAGAATTAACCAGAATTTACAACGTTTGTTGCAGTAGCAAGAGAACATTTACATTGTTCGATGTTCAATCTCTATTTGACTATCCTTGAAAATGTCATTCAATTTGTACATAAACATTCAAGATACATACAAAAGCAGCAGGCATGTAATAGCAAAATTTTCGAATCAGAAACACAAGAAATGTGCATGCAACTTTACTCATTATTCAATTACGCTCATCGGTCAGCTATATGTTGGTTACTACAGAAACGCTGAAAATTGCTTTCCGCGTTTTTTAAGAAAAAGCATTTGATGAAAAGCGGTATGGCGAATAAAAGTTTGTATGTACGAAAAATTTAAATATTGACTTATTAAAGAAATATAGAAGCAGTCCGGCATATTCTGGACCACCCATTGTATATTTGAAGTTCTGTTATTACTTTGTTATTTATCTTTTTTTTGGAATATTTTGGTATACATAGAATTTGTTTTCATGTTTAATTTATATAGTTAAAATTGAATTTTTCATTTGTTTTGTTTATTTCTTTGAATAAAGATGTGGTTTATCCTTTTCAGTATCTTTATCTTTATCAAGTCCCTAGTTCAACACCCTAGTCTTATTATGATTTGATTTAAACTTCAAAACGAATCATAACATGTTATATACGCTACAGAAGGGGCTTTAAATGGTAGCATTAATACTACAAAAGTCTTCATACTTACATATTCTACGAGAATCGTCCATTAATTTGCTTTTTATTTTGAGTCACTTGGCCACAATGGATGTAAACAATGCTATTTATGATGTAATGTTATAATTATAATATTTTGAGATACACATGTAGAGTTTAAAATAATCATAATGTCTGCAACTTTTCATAAATGTCATTAATCACCGATAAACTTTTTCATACATGTACAATGTTTGCTAATCGGCGACTGATTAGTTTGGTTTAGCGGTGCCGCAACAATTTTGTTAACAAAAACATAAATCACCTCAGATAATAAATAACACAGTTCTTTGAAATACATTGACATATATGGCTGGGCTATTGTCAATGCTTAAAAGTGATTGCTATTAATTATGCTAACTCTTACAAAAAGATTAATGCGATTGGATGAATAGCGACATTCTAAATATTTATTTACTTTGTACAGCGGCTTCAAGCTCGATTCCAAATAGAACACTGACAGGAGTATAAATAAAATACAAAATGAAACATGTCTAATCATTAAACATTTACCTCTTAGCACGTAACTTAATCTCAAATGCTGTATTCGCTAATACTAATCTATTTTAGCAATATAGTGCTGCGATACATTGTAAAATCCAAAGCGAGCAACTTCGACGACTTTACACGGTCAACTTTCCAAGGTTACTGACCGATTCTAAAAGGAAAATCTCAAATACTTTATAATGTCGCTATTCGCCCAATCACCCTTAAAGGAACACTCATTACATCTAGCAGATTATATTCTCGAAACATAAATAATGTAATTTAAATAAATACAATTTTAAAGAACAACATAATTATATCGAGAAATGCCTCATTTTAGCGCAAATACTCAGCATATATGCCTTCTGTAATAAATCGCTATTCATCCATTAATTGTACAACAACAACTTTACACAGATTATTGGATGGTTTACGGTACACCAACATATTTTAAATGCTGATTTACCGATAATGACTGGAATGTATAGCTTACAGTTTTGGGGTAAGTAATAATACTTCCAAGTATATTATTTATGCTTTTGACGTTATTTAGTTTGACACCAGTTATAGGGAGTGGCTCTTTAACATTCGGACCATTTTCAGATGATATACATATTTACCGAGGCCGAAGGTAAACCCACTGTAAAGGTAAACATACTTGCAGTTTTCTGAAAGCTTAGCAAAAAATTAATTGAAAAACGGCTATTTTTATGTGAAAGGTTAGTCAAATATTTACATGAACGAAACACCTTTTCATTCCTCTCCACTAGAAACTTGGTATTAGCGGTTTTGTGATAAAGTTTAAGTTCCTTGTGAAGAAACGGGATCGAGACCCTAATTGCTATAGCGTAATGGTTTTAAAAAGCAGCCCTCACCATCAAAACAAAAAAGAAATAATACCAGAATGACAATGACAAAGGATTAAATTATATTCTATTTTCTGCTTCATCGTGCTGTCGTTTGATTCAATTTAGAACGCATTTATGATACTGTCAAAATTATGACAATGTGAGAAAAATAGAACGCGTACATGTATACAAGAATTTCATTTGACGTCATTGTAATCAGCTGCCTAGGAAGTTTTTGTTCGAATGCAAAATATTTCTTTTCATTTTAACCATTTACATTCCTAGATATGTTGCAATAGGATCTCTGGCAAGTATATTTCTTTAAAAAGAGGTGTTTGAAGCATTATATTTCAAAATGCTTAACACTTAAATCCTTAGATCGGAGCATACCGGCTTGAAAATGTATATATCTTAGTAGACATTAGGCATGAATGGGCTTTAAGCGTGTCAAGTCGATTATATCAAAGTGCCACAGTCCTGGTTAGCTCGACTTTTCGAAGAAAAGGGGAGCTATCCTACTCGCCCCGGCGTCGGCGTCGGCGTTGGTGTCACACCTTGGTTAAGTTTTTCGTACCATCCCACTTTATTTCCAAAGTATTACAGGTATGGCTTTGAAACTTATCATACTTGTTTACCATCATAACCTCCATCTACAGACAAGAGTACATAACTCTGTCAAGGTTTTTGACAGAATTATGGCCCTTTTTTACGTAGAAAGTGTATTGAGCTTGGTTAAGTTTTTCGTAGCACCTCACTTTATTTCAAAACCATTGGAGGTATTGCTTTGAAACTAACCATACTTCTTTACCATCGTGACCTACATGAAGAGACAAGAGTACATAACTCTGTCAAGATTTTTGACAGAATCATGCCCCTTTTTTACTTAGAAAAATACATTGAATGAGTAAAAAAAAAAAAAAAAAAAATATCAAACAGGGAATGCCACGTACCAAAAACGCAGCCTCCCCAAAACGAGCCCCACATCACCCAGAAGTGCACACCACCAACCCACACACACACACACCACACACGACACACACACACAATCATGTACACACACATATATACACTACCAACACACACTAGCATACAAAGCAAACACACGAGGACAAAACGAACAATTAAAGGAACACAGTGGGGCACCGCCTTGGAACGGTCAGTGGCAAAAACACCACTGGGGAGCTTAAACCGGTTTATGGTGCGCACCCAACCTCACTCTTACCCCCACCATGTTCCAAAGTCACAGGACAGTGTAAATAAAAGTAATCCCTGCTAGGTGAATCTCTAACACACGCAATGGAAGCAAAAGGCATGGTATGTAAAACACAAAAATGCTCGTGTATAAATATATAAAAAGCAAACCTTGAGAACCAAAAAACGTATGTACTCAATGCCTTTGCAGAAGGCAGAGCACCAAGAGAAACACCCTTACGGGCCCGACGAAACAGGCCAGAGGACAGAAATCAAAACAGTTTCGTCCCAGTGGGATTTAAAAACTGCCCATCACAGAGTCCTCCCCTCTCTCCGTCAGACACAATCAAAGAGGGAAGCATAGCGTCCAACTGTAAACGGGTTGAACACCAAACATGCGGTGTGTCTCAAAACAGTTGGGTCGTAACCTCTTTTAACAAAACGTTTTATAATTTTAGCAAATACAGTTGGAAAATTGCCATGACCCAAAATCTTACGAAGTTTGTAAACCACATCCCCATAAAAATCGGGTTTTGAAATACCTTCTCGCAGAAGAGTCTTTAGATTACTATTGAATTTCAAAACCAAATCAGAATTACGATAGTAAAATTTAGCAAAATATTTACGCAATTTGTAATAACGGTAGCCCTGTTGAAGAAGTTTATTTGTAATATATTGATTACGTTCATTGAAATCCTCAACATGACTACACGCTCTGGCAAACCGAATTAACTGAGAAATGTATACCCCATAAGATGTAGCATGAGGTACATCCCCATCCAAATGGGGGAAATTTACAATACTAAAATTAAAATCATCCCTCTTGTCAAAAATTTTGGTATGTATAATATTGTTATAAATAGAGAGATGTAAATCTAAAAATGAAGCACCAGTATCCAAATGAGTTCCCGGGGATAAATAGTGTCCACCAATTGACCAAAAAACGGGTTATCCATATTAAGAATATCATCCAGATAGCGTGATGTATTATTAAAAGCAGTGATAATGCTGCCTGCGTATCTGGAGAAAGACTCAACATAAAGTCCACTTATTGACTTAACCCTTTGAGATATTGCTTTGAAACTTTGAATGCTTGTTAACATCATTACCCCCATCTGTAGGCAAGAGAAGGTAACTCTGTCAGGGATTTGTTTTAAAAATTAAGCCCCTTTATCGACTTAGAATCTTGGTTAAGTTATTCGTACCAGTCCACTTTTTGACTTAACTGTTTGAGATATTAATTTGAAAGTTGGAATACTTGTAAACCATCATGATCCCAAAACATGGGCGGGAGAAAGTAATTATGTGAAGGATTTTATTTGAATTATGGCCCTTTTTGACTTAGAAACTCAGTTAAAATTTTCATTCTTGTCCACTTGTTGACTTAACCATTTGAGATATTACTTTGAAAGTTGGAGTACTTATGTACCATCATGAGACCTATCTGTAAGCAAGAGAAGATAATGCTGTGAAAATGTTTCTTGATTTGTACTTAGAAATTTCTAGTCAAAGTCTTGTGTGCCCTTAACTGTCAAAGTTTTGTTTTATTGGCAAGCACTAAAAAGGTCGAGCGCGCTGTCCTACTGACAGCTCTTGTTTTATTTTACATTGTAGCGCATTCATTTTTGGCCAGATAACTCCAGTTTGGCCTATCTTGCCAAACACCTTGTTCCTAGGGGCACGTTTTACTCCGGGTACTCCGGTCTACATCAGCTAGTCGACTGCCCGCGGCCGCTCTTTTGTATCGAATTATCATAATTATGATGAAACTAATAGAATAATATTTTTTTCTACATCTATCAATCACATGTTCAGTAAATGAAAATTGTCAAATGAACGTTTTTGAAAGGAAAACATCTTGGCAAATAACCGGCTTCTCCAAGTAGCCGGACGACGGACACAAAGCGATCCTAATAGCTCATTCTGGCACTTTTTTCCAAGTGAGCTAAAAAATAGACGAATAGCACGAACAGATAAGAAATAAAAAAATAAAAAAAGTTCGACAGCCAATTTTGATTCTCCTGGGTTTCCATGAGCTTTTCCACTGTTTACGTACGTAAGAAATCAAGTTTTCGTAAAAAAGGCAAAATAATTTTAATGCGAATTAAAGTTTTTTGTATTGAAATAAACCATAAATGCACGAGGATATCAGCTGCTCCGAAGATTTACACCGTTCGAGTATAAATAACACTTTATGATGAGTTACATCCTGTATATAATCCTTTTCAAGCAACTTAAACGACCTTGCAAAATTGGCGGAAATATGTCAAGTATTATCAATGACCTCCAGATTTACATTTAGGATGTTCTATATGTGTGTTCATTTTGAGTTTGGATATATTTTCACTTTAAAACAGAAATAAGCATATATTTTCTCTATATTTTCCGGATAGAACTGTAGTCATTTACTAGTGAGGTTATGGAAAACACTACAGTGTTAAAATATACAGACAATATATCATTCCAAACTTCGTGTAATGGAGTCATGGCATCAAAAATGAGGACTATCGGTAGTTCCTCCTGAATAATTAAGACTTCTCTGACAAAAGTTCGTTCACTGATGAGACATGGGATGTGTAGCATGCAACCGGGGGAGAGCAGCAAGACAAAGATCAGAACAACTAACTGAAGATATAAAACATGAAGCCACACGGAGGAAGAGAACTGCGGACGTTCTTGTTGTAGGTTTGTATTTAGGAAGCATTGTTGCTCATGTCTACCTGCATTTGTTTATATTATTAATCAAGTATTATACTGTTTGTCTATTAAGAATTGACAATTTAACACAGAAGACAATAGTATCATTACTTGATCCTCCAACATGGAACACATACTAAAGAAGTCGTGAAAGTGAAGATTGTCTTCTTTTATTAAGAATTGACTGTTAGTCTATGGAAATTCGCTAGAATTATTATGACAGTTTACTGTAAGCCTATGGAAATTCACTAGAATTATACGACAGTTTACTGCTAGCTTATTAAAATTCACTAGAATTATGTGACAGTTTTCTGTAAGCCTTTGGAAATTCACTAGAATTATATGACAATTTACTGTAAGCCTATGACATCTTGCTGTTACATGTACAAAGTAATTCTGTAAAACAAATTACCGTCATTATGTGACAATGCTGCTCTTGTGTGACAATTTTACGTGCTGTAAATTGGGTCATTCTCACGATGCTATAAATTCGTTATTTTCGAGAATTTCCATTTCGCTGATATAAAACTCTCGCTGAAGATACTTTACATATATATAAACTATCAAAGAACCCTCCTTAAATTCGCTAAACGTCTGTTTGCTCACAAATTGCAAAATTTTCGTCACGAGAAAAGTTACCAAATTTACAGTATGTCTTTATTTTCTTTTAGGAACTGAATCTGCAGGAAAAGAAAATTTTATGCAGCAACTTCGAGAGTAAGTTGCAAACGAGGTTCTGAAACTTATTTACGTCCATTTTTCTGTCCGTGATTAATACATGTATTAAATTTCTCTCATATATCAGTAAAGCTATTATATGATAGGGTGTTGTTTAAAATGTATTCCCGTGATTGACTGGATTTCCCCTCATTAGCAATGTTTCTTCCCATGTTGAAGTTCAAAGGTACGGAATGAATGACACAAGACTGGTTATGTTTTGCACGAGTGCTACGCTGGCCCATTAAAGATGAACGATATACTCTTATATTTCATTGCACCAGTAGTTTTGTTTCCACGGAATTATATTCCCGACTTTTTCACTCTTGAACGAACCAGACTAATTTGGTCTTAAATTACAATTGATATTTTCAGTTCAGCCTGCGTTCTCGACGTAAATAGCACAGGTACTCAAATTGGACAATGTGTAACAGATACAAAGACCAGATACATGGAAGAAACCTACTGTTCCTACAAAGATAGGGAATTCAGGTACAACAAAGATGGTATTACACCAGCTCACTTAATGTATGCATGCCTCTTATTGTCACGGTAAATGTTACATGTATAATTATGTCCCGGGGGAGACATTGTTTTGCCCTGTCCGTCAGTCCGTCCGTCCGTCAGTCCGTCGTCCGTCCGTCCATTCTTCGTTTCCGGACGATAACTAGAGTTCCTTTTGACCTACAGCTCTCAAACTTCATAGGATGAATGGTCTTATTGAGCAGATGATCCCTATTGTTTTTGGGGTCAGTAGTTCAAAGGTCAAGGTCACAGGACCGTTGGTCAATTTCTCGTTTCCGGATGATAACTAGAGTTCCTTTTGACCTACAGCCCTCAAACTTCATAGGATGATTGGTCTTATAGAGCTGATGATCCCTATTGTTTTTGGGGTCAGTAGGTCAAAGGTCAAGGTCACACTGACCGTTGGTCAATTTCTCGTTTCCGGATGATAACTAGAGTTCCTTTAGACCTACAGACCCAAACTTCATAGGATGATTGGTCTTATAGAGCAGATGATCCCTATTGTTTTTGGGGTCAGTAGGTCAAAGGTCAAGGTCACAGTGACCGTTGGTCAATTTCTCATTTCCGGATGATAACTAGAGTTCCTTTTGACCTACAACCCTCAAACTGGGGGAGTCCGTCAGTCCGTCCGTCCATTCTTCGTTTCCGGACGATAACTAGAGTTCCTTTTGACCTACAGCTCTCAAACTTCATAGGATGAATGGTCTTTTGAGCAGATGATCCCTATTGTTTTTGGGGTCAGTAGTTCAAAGGTCAAGGTCACAGTGACCGTTGGTCAATTTCTCGTTTCCGGATGATAACTAGAGTTCCTTTTGACCTACAGCCCTCAAACTTCATAGGATGATTGGTCTTTAGAGCTGATGATCCCTATTGTTTTTGGGGTCAGTAGGTCAAAGGTCAAGGTCATACGACCGTTTGTCAATTTCTCGTTTCCGGATGATAACTAGAGTTCCTTTAGACCTACAGACCTCAAACTTCATAGGATGATTGGTCTTATTGAGCAGATGATCCCTATTGTTTTTGGGGTCAGTAGTTCAAAGGTCAAGGTCACAGTGACCGTTGGTCAATTTCTCGTTATAATTTGGGGTCACTAACTCAAAGGTCAAGGTCATAAGGGGGGAGACAAGTTTTTTTGTGAAAAACAATCTCTAGTTTATGTTATGTTACTGTGTTGTATGATTTGTTAAGGACATACTGCTTCTTAAAATCGGATACGTACTTATAGTTATTATCAATAAAGTTATTTCTATTTAAATGTTGTTGTGTTTCGTTTTCTCATACTTCATAGTAACATATCCAAATATTATAGGTTAGAATTTGCAACGGCACACGTATAAACGTCACCTTAAACCATATTGGTGTAGTGAACTTTCATCTCTTAATAAGTCTATGAAACATTGCAGAATGGAATGGTTACGCTCAGGATCACTTAGATACGGCCCAGCGTATAAGTCTCTTAAGGAGTCTTAACGGTTATTTCGAAATGTTCACAGAAAGGCAGTAGAAAACTGTATAGTGAAGTTATATGATGATATTGATAAAGCAGCGGAAGTTGATCAAACACATTTCTGGCACCTTATTAACACTAAACGTAACTCCTCGAATACTGCACCTGGAGCTGAAAAAAATTTCAATGGAAAGATATGTCGGGACAGCAGTTCAATAGCCCAGGGTTGGCAAAATTATTTTCAGCAACTCTATAGCTTTGATAAAAATGATCAGTTTGATAATGCTTTTAGATATGAGGTTAAAGCTGAATTAACACTAATGTTGTCATTTAGTAACTTTCTTCGTAAGAATGAGTCACCAAAAGTCCCAGTGGGAATGATTGATATCATTTTAAAAAGTGCAAAACGTAATAAAGCTCCAGGCGCAGACAACGTGACCTATGAACATCTCTTACATGGGGGTCTTCTTGTGAGGAGAATTTTGGATAAGCTTGTTACAGCTATGTTAGAATATTCGTACGTTCCAACAAATATGAAAAAGGGTATAATAGTGACTACTTTTAATGGGGGTAACAAGGATAGAAAAGATCCCAATAGCTATCGAGCGATCACGTTAACTTCATGCGTACTTAAACTTTTTGAAAAAATTATTTTGGAACGTTTAAAATCAGTTCAAACTCTACGAACTCACACGTTACAAGGTGGTTTTCAGGATGGTTTAGGATGCTTAATGTCGTCTTTTTCTTTGAATGAGTGTATCTGCTTTGCAAAAGAACACAACAGCAAATTGTACGTCTGCTTTCTGGACAGTAAACAAGCATTTGACAGGATGTGGCACAATGGCCTTTTATATAAGCTTATCAAATACGGAGTTGATAATGTTACTTTTAAAAGCATTCTAAATATATACACAGAACTAAACAGTGTAGTTCGCCTTAGAAATATCTGCTCAAAAGATGGTTTCTCCATACTACAGGGCACTCGTCAAGGGGGGATAACTAGCCCTTTTTTGTACTTGGTATACATTGACGGTCTCATTCAAGAGTTAGAAAAATCTGCACTAGGGTTTTGTATTGCGGAAATAGACTGCAGCGCTCTTAGTGTTGCTGATGATATGGTCCTTGCTTCCTTTTCCAAAGTCGGTCTTCACAAAATGATAGACGTCTGTTACGAATACTCTTGTAAATGGCGGTATCTATACAATCCTGCTAAATGTGCTGTAATCGTATTTAACGAGTCGAAATAATTTATGTGTTTAATAATATCAACAGAACGTGGAAACTTGGATCTAACGATATAATGGAAACTGAAAGCTATATTCACTTGGGTATTTTGTGCAATAAGTATCTGAATTCGGTGGCAACAACTGACAATGTTAATAGAAAACTAAAAAACACACTGCTAAGTCTGGTAAATATAGGGATACATGATAATGGGTTACATCCCTGTACCTCCATTAAAACATATAAATCGGTAGTTTTACCAAGAGCATTATACGGTTGTGAAATATGGCCGGATACTAACGCTAGTCAACGTTTGCAGTTAGAAAAAGCGCACAGATTTTGCATCAAACATATTCAGAATATCCCGATGTATACGCGAACAAATATTTGTCTAAGTCTGGTAGGGCCATGCCTTTAGAATATGAAATTGATATTAGGAAAATATTATTCCTAGGCCAGTTGTGTCGTGTCACTACGCGTCATATCTGTAGAAATTTATTTACTTACAGGTTGATTTCTTATATCGACTACAATACGGAATTACAGCTGGAATTTATACCAATGATAGTCAAAGTGTTAACTAAATATTCACTTAAACATCATTTATTAGACTTTGTGAGCTCAGGCCAGTTTCCACGAAAATCTGCATGGAGATCACTAGTCCGCAAGACAGTATATGATTATGCTCGTTCTGCTTGGTTATCTAGAATTTCATCAGACAGTAGTTTGTGCGATTTTCTCTTTATTAAACCTAGACTTCATCTCGTAGCTGAACTCTGGGCACTCGGTAGATCGTCGCCGTCTTTGGCAAGGCATTGTGATAACTGCGTCAAAATTATGGTCAAACTGTTCAGTGACAATTTTTCCAAGTGCTGCGAACGTTGTAGCTCTAGATTCTCTGTTTTATATTGTGAACACATAGTATTGGACTGTCAATTTACCTTGAGTTACAGGATTCTCATTGGAAACATAATGCAATTTGTTGGATCTCAATTTTTAACAAAGTATTTGTCATTAAACAGAAAACAGAAGATAGCTGGCTTACTTACAGGTTTCCGTAATATTTTAGATGACAATGAGCTAAATCATTCACTATTGGTGAGATTAGTTCCAGTTTTAAGTGAGTTATGGGAACACTTCCACAAGGCAAGATGGTAATAATGCGTCTTTTACACTTTAGTATAGATACGACTACATAAGGCCACAAATTGTGTGAGTATGTCTTTGACCATAAATTCTTACATGTAAGTCATACGACATATCTTTATTTTCAATTGTTAGGTCGAACTTTTTGTTCCTTTCCAGATTAACCGTGTAGAACGTATATAATACTGTAAACAAAACATTACTATGTAGCCGTTGGCACATTCATCTCTCCTGTTTACTGCTACGCAAATATAGAGTTCCTTATATTTTCCTTTTACGTAGTAAGGGATCTGTATCTGTACAAGGGATTGGTATCTGCTTAAACATGTCCATTTACACCAAACGTTTTATCTTGGCCTGTCTAAGGTATTACAAGTAGGAGTAAATTTTTTTTTCTACATTGTCTAGTACTCTATATTGTATAATTCCCTTTGTATTCTCTCAGTATAATTTATGTTGTATACTTGTTTTGTCATTTGCCTTGTAGCATGTGTACAGGGTCTTTTGTGTGCCATTTACCGTGCATCTGATATGTTGTATTATGTCCGTTACTAGTTTGTATAGTTTGTGCTTCATTTGTTTAGTTGTGTCTTGTCTTGTAAAAATATGTGCTTTGTTCTGTATTTTCTGTATCTGTCAATTTGTGCTTATTTTGTATTCTCTTTATTTGTTAAAAAACATACTCATCTTTATAGTGGAAAAATAAAATCAATCAATAAGAATTTGAAATAGGTGATACGAATTGGAAATATATGATACGAATAGGAAATGTGTGATACGAATGGGAAATATATAATACGAACAGGAAATGTGTGAAAAGAATGGAAAATGTGTGATACGAATAGGAAATGTGTGACACGATTGGGAAATATATGATACGAATAGGAAATGTGTGAAACGGATACAGATAGAAATGTGTGATACGAATGGAAAATGTGTGATATGAATAGGAAATGTGTGATACGAATGGAAAATGTGTGAAACGAATGGGAAATGTGTGATACGATAGGGAAATATAATATACGAATAGGAAATGTCTGATACGAATGGGAAATGTGTGATACGAAAAGGAAATGTGTGATACGAATGAGAAATATATGATACGAATAGGAAATGTCTGATACGAATGGGAAATATTTGATACGAATGGGAAATATATTATACGAATAGGAAATGTGTGAAACGGATTGGAAATACAAAATACGAATAGGAAATGTGTGAAACGGATTGGAAATATATGATACGAATATGAAATATGTGATACGAATGAAAATATGTGATATGATGGGAAATGTGTGATACGATTTCGAAAAATATGATACGAATAGGAAATGTGTGAAACGAATGGAAAATGTGTGAAACGAATAGAAAATGTGTGATACGATTGGGAAATTTATGATACGAATAGGGAATGTGTGAAACGAATTGAAAATGTGTGATACGAATGGCAAATGTGTGATACGAATAGGAAATGTGTGATACGAATGGAAAATGTGTGATACGAATGGGAAATGAGTGATACGATTGGGAAATATATGATACGAATAGGAAATGTGTGATACGAATGGGAAATGTGTGATACGAATAGGAAATATGTGATTTGAATGGGAAATTTATGAAACGAATAGAGAATGGGAAATATGCGATACGAGCATAAAATATGTTCTAAAGAAAGTTAAAATGTAGTTTTGTTTTTTGATTACGAAATTTGCATTGCTCATAAGTTTTCAAGATTTTTTTTCGATTATTGCAAGCCATCAAACACTTCAGTTCATTTTCAAGGAAGAAAATAATATAATGTTCCCAAATGAAATAACAAAGTTACATTCAGCAGTTTTTCTACATCAACACTTGATAAACTCATTTTCTGATAACTGAAAAATTAATTTTCTTATTTCGCTGCAAAATATCAACGACCGACCATTTGACAGGTAACATTTCAGATATCACCAGTTCGGCGTTTTTCTATTATGGTGTAATCGTTAGAATTATTGTATATGTATCCTTGTTTTAGTTTTATTTTTTAAAAGAGTTGAATACAACATACGTTGAAATGGTGACACATATATTGAAAGTGATATACCCTTCAAAAGTACCGTAATAATATTACGAAAATCATCAATCACTGATTTATGCTACTTGAAAAAGGAGTATTGCTAAAGTTGAGTAAGTTAAAAATGTTTGAATTTGTATCAGTTTTATTCTTATTGAATATAGAGAAAATCAATGAAATCTTTGTTGACTATCTTAGTCCAACATTAAGCAGTTACACCTTCTGTTAAGCGTATATGTAATATGAGAAAACACTCATTAAAACTCGTTTATTTGCATGTTCTTGACTATAACTAAATATGGGAATTTTGAAGGGTAATATACATGTAACTTTAAAAATGACAATTTTAATTTTTGCTCTTCAGAGTTATAAATTTAGCGATTGAAGTGTCTATAACAAAGATCAAATGGATTCACTGTCTGGAGAATATCAACGTCATCATTTTCATTGTGGACATCAGTCAGTATGATAAAACGGAAGAAGATGCTGCCAAGAAAGTAAGTCAAATGGAGGTCGAAAAAACACAATTGTTTTATTTCTTATTTCACTTATATTGAAAATTAGAGTCCCATGAGTTCTTTTTATGTATTACAGTAAACTCCGTTTATAACGAAGTCCTTGGGATCATTTAAAGGTGTTCCTTTTATCCGGAGCTTGTTATATCCATCTAACATTTCTATGCAAAGAAATACAAAAAACTAGGGCAGATCAAATATGTTCCTTATAATCCGAATTTCGCTATATCCAGAGTCGTAATGTACAGAGTTTACTGTTACTACTTTTATCATGAAAAAAGACGTCTTGCAGGAGAAAGTGATCATTAATTGTACGTTCCTGGCGTTGCTGTTTTAAATCGAAAGCTCATGTTAAATGTATAACTTAGTATTTTTTCAATGATACTGCAAAATATAAGAAATTCTTTCTGGCGACATATTTCTATCAAGAAACGACAAAATTATAAAAGAAATCTACAATGTATACATCAATATTGTCGTAAAGTAAGTATCACTACGTTCTGTAATTATTTTCTCTGTGAATTCATTCTTCTATATATAAATATTTAAAGCTGCTCGTTCATAGTTTCCAGTGAAAAAAAAACTAATTTCTTAAATATGATACACTAAGACATAAATGGTAAAAGCAATGGCTAGAATTAACAGCATACTGTAAGTAAAAATCTAGGTTGCAATTTGAGAAAATCTGTCAAAAAGGTTGGTGGGGTGTGGTTTTACGGCACCTCAACGCCATAAGTTTATGTTGGAATTTCAAAAGCGTTTGTAACGCTTTATAATTAGGGAGCGTATAATTTCAAATATACAGATATACTTAACAGGAATTTATATTGGGACCTTTTTATTTGACTATACGTTCTACAATATGTTATTTTCAGACACTTTGAAGAACTTTATTTTTTACCTTCGAGAGCGAGCAGCTTTAAAGTGCAATTTGGACTTTCAGTATTGTTCATGCATTAAATCAAGACAAATTATAGTCCTTTTTATAACAGAAATCGAAAAATTGTAGAAGATGCCTTTTCCCAATTTTGAACCTAATGATGTTACTGCGGCTTTCAGCTTTCAGGTTGCACTCAATTAATGATATTCGAAAGTACAAATTCAATCAACCTGTTTTAAAATTTAAGCTGACAAGTTTTTTAATTGTGTTCGATCCCCGGTCACACCACACGAGCTGCGTCCTTGAACAAGACGCCTTCTACCACATGTGCTTCAGTTCACAGGGATAAATATGAGTATGGGTAGATAAGACTGTGCTCATTAAGTAAGTTAGTTCAAACAAACTCTGTTAAATTGGGGTGTTGAATCTATTTTGCAGAGTCATGTTACAGAGAGTATGGAGCTATTTGAAGAACTGTGCAACAACATGTGGTTCCTGGAGAAAACAATCATTCTTTTCCTAAACAATGCGGATGTGTTTCAAAACAAACTGAAGGCGACACCTTTTAGTACGTGCTTCCCGAGCTACAAAGGTATAATAGTACTGTTTTGGATTGAAGGCCGGTATTCCTGTTGCAAATGTTTATTTCAGGAATCAAATAAACGTGTTTTAATTCTGCTCTCTAAAGAAACAAGAAATAGCGGTTAATCATTTCAATATTTATCTCTAAAATTATCTCTGTATTTCAGTCTATAATTAAATTTTCGTTGGTTTGTGTGGTTTGGACATACTGGTATATGATTAATCTTTTAATGTCAGTTATGTTCAAAATCGCGTGTATTCTTACAGACAACAATTTATCCCGAGGCTGCGTACCGTTAAGGTATCCAAATGATCTGTTTAGGTTCGTATCCGAATAAATCTAATGTGAAACGGTTCTCATTACAGGGGGCCAATCCGCGTTTCCAAAAGTGTCTCAATTAACACGCTTCTATTTAGTCACTATAGATACGTACCACCATTGTACTGCATGAGAACAGATTGCAAACCCAATTCAATATAGCATCATCCTAGTGCTTTTGTTTTGTAGGTTTGGATGCCCTTGGTAACGCTGCTGATTATATTTTGTCGAGATTCAAAGATTTTGATACAAATAAGGAAGTAGGCAAGACTGACAGGAATATCATATATTGTTGCAATCTAATGTCCGTGTTGAATGATATCCATAACGTGTGTCCAGTGGAGGAAGAATCAGAAGACTATGAAGTTCGGCAACCCGGTATATGTGATGAGTCAGTATGTACGTTATGTGGATGTATACTATGGTATGTCCTTTACTGCTGCTGTACGCTACCATGTTGCTGTCCACCACCCCGACATGTCCGATAGCAATATGATCATGCACGGATGTTGTTAGTGTGTCTTCCAAGCCTTGTTTACACTAAGTTCTTTCGATAATAAACGTTGATATACATTTCCATTATTAAAATTTTATTCTCTAAGTCTTGTGTTGTTTTAGACTTCAGAGCCCGTGGTTGAAATAGAAAGCTTTATAAAAAAGTGAGATCCAGGGCGAAGTCAATTTTGACCAGGGGGTCATGATTTGAACAACCATGGGAAAGGTCCACAAGAAGATGTTGCTTGCCAAATATGTAAGCCTGTTAGTACTGGAGGAGAATTTTTCAAATGACTTTATAAAACACCTCTCGGTAAGGGGTCAGTTTTGACCCGGGGTTCATGACTTGAACAATTTTGGTGGGGAATCCCTACACAATGCTACATTACAAATATCTAAGCTCTGCACCTTGTGGTATTTAACAATGACTTTTTAAAGTTTCCCTATATAAACCTATGTGAAATATAGGGTCAGTTTTGACCCGGGGTCGTAATTGGAACAACCTTGGTAAAGGTTCACTAGACAAGCTACATGCCAATTATCTAAGCTCTGTGTCTTGTGGTAACGGTTGTATGGGACTTCCTGATAGAGCTGATCCACATCAGAAATGTTTAGACTTCCTAAAATGAAACCTTAACGGAACCACTGTAAGCACATACAAACTTCTTAACATACTAGACGTTTCATTCGGCGATGTTGAAGCTACAGGAAGTACAACCCTAGCTAAACAGTTCGGATTACACCCCTTTACAACATGCTCATTAAAAATTGACACGTTTCATTTGCGTATGTCATGCGCAGAGGTTCATCATGATAACCTTTGAATCAAAGAAAATGAAAAAGAAAACCCCATGAAAATCTACTGATAAATGAGAAATCAAGAGCAAACAGTTTCAGCAATGTTGTCCGCTTCTCGGGAATTCGATGTCTCCGGAGAAATTAACTAATGCAAAAATTACATACTGACGCACAGAAGACAAAGCTGAACAACTGCAATATTTTATTAATAGTCGCTCGGGTACCATTAACAACATACATAAGCTTATAATGAACTTTCGATCCGACCGCAGACATGTCTGCGTGTGGTGGCCTTACTATGCGAGAAAACCTGCACGTCCGATATGGTAACCACGTTCCATCTTATATAATACCCAGGACTGGGACAGACATGGGGTAATCATCAAAAGTAATCATAATGATTAATAATCGATTAATATTTTCAAGAAATCATACTTATCATTAATCATGCATTTTTCTGATTACTTTAATCATAATTTAATCCATTACAGTCAAAAATAGGCAGTAATCATGAGCACTGGGATCAAACCTGGGTTGCATCGGTGATGAACGAGCGCGCTAACCGAGTAGCACGCATGTGTAAATGCAGTGACTATAGTCTTCACAAAAACCTTAAATTTTGCAAATTATAAAACAAGGTCAAAATGTCTTACCTATATAATGACAAATCCGTACTGGAATTTTTTAAAGCAGCTTTTAATTTTAAGGGAAATACTGTGACATGCCACATTTAAACACAACATTTTATACTGGAATCCTATAATTACGCAAACATTGAAATAGAAAGATGCAGACTAGTTTAGTAAACGCATGAGTAAGTGTATGTATACATAATGCATTTTATACATATACTCCATTTCTGTATTTAATGTTTTTATTTATTTTAAGTCCCAGGACCACATTGACACGTAGCTCTTATTTTACAAAGAAAGCGGAAATGACCACTATTTGTACCAAACACATTTATAACTTGACTTTTTAAATCGATGTACATGTTAGAAATATAGAGCAGTATTTTTATGATATTGCAATCAAAATAAAATAGGCTTCCTGGCTACTCCTTTTCGTGAAAAAGCGACTTGAATACAAAAACACAAATTACACAACAGCAGTCTCGCGTAGCTTAAAGCCCCAAATGTTTTCAGGCAGTGTAGCTTCTGCTGCTACAACAACATTGACGGATCGGGAATTGTAGATGTTGTGCCTTTAAGTCAGAATGAATACAGTAAGAGAGGACAATAAAGGAGTAATGCAGTTCCCAAGAATTATAACCCTATATTTGCCTTATTTGTGAATTATTTCCTTTTATTTTCTGTAAATTTTCTGTCATATCACCTTATTTCAATTACGAAATACCTCGCAGTTTCATTTGGAATATATTTATACAACATTATAATCATGTAATCATGTAAAATGATTCACGTATTAAAGTATCAAGGGAAATAGAACAGAGTGCCTGTAAGTTATATGTTTCACGTTTTTATGGAGACGATTCATCAAATTAAATCAATATGTAATTTTGCAAAGTTGTCTGTTTAGATATATATCGAGTAATATTGCGCGATATATATTGAAACATTTAAGGAATATATTGATTAATAAAACGATCGGATTAAAACTGAGTTCAGATGCTTAAAATTGTTATCGTAATACAGACTTTTGCGAAATCAGAGAAAAATGCAACGATCGTATTTCACTATGGAAAATATCAAACGTGTTTGCATTACGTATTGTCATTAAAGGGCCATTTCCTACATCTAGCCGAATATATATTCAGTTGCAAAAGAAAGTGTGCACTTTTTTATTTTAAATATCTCCATTTTGATAAACGTTTAGGTCTCAAATTACGAACACTACATTTATACACTATAAATTAACTGTCGATTGAATGTGCTATCAATGCACATGAAATTGAGCATACATTGCTCTAAATTTTGATATCAAACATCATATATTTCTGGTAAAAATAATATATAAAATCAACAAAAACCTAAGTGCACACTTTTTTTGCAACATAGTATATTATCGAAACATAAATAAGGTGTTCAATGAACAGTAATGGATAGCTTAAACGTTTAGGTTATGCTACTATACTTCAGAATATTCTGTTATTTATGTTATTGAAGTTATTTAGATTTACATCAGTTTATAAGGTATGTCCCTTTTACGCGATCTCCTGACAGAAATATTTCAAAGGAAACTCTATAACAAGTCATATAAGACAGATCATTGCATACACTTTAAAAATAATTATTTTTACTTTCATGATCGACAGTGCATATCACGGCATCAGAAATAACTATCAAATTGAACAAATTAATGTTGTTTTCAATCTGGCCATATATCTTCTTGATATATTGTTGCGCATGCGTAGCTATGGAAACCAAACGATATTTCAGTGTGTGTGATACGCTCTAAAATAGTCAATATGTAGGCTTGACAAAATATTGTATATGCATGCATGCATGACAAGAAGATTACGGACAAAGAAACATACCGGTATTCATTTTACTTTTGAATACTGGAGTTTCAAACCACGATAACATATGACATGTCAGTATACATTGAATAGTGAACAATACGGTAACCTAGGTCACGTGATGTAACATATTTTGCTGACAATGAAAAGTGAATAGTAACTGTTCTCTTTGCAATATTTTTTATTATTTTCTCTGCACTTGATTAGAGAAATGAGTAATTCTAAATAAGCTAAAGAAGAAGTCTGTCTGGGGGAAACGAAATGCACGGAATACACATGTTTTTGTAGGAAAACACGGTAACTGTCGTTTGTTGCGTCATTTTGCAATAATGGTTATTTTACATTTACTGGCAAGCAAGGAAAAGCCGGTGGATTTTGCATGTTTTTTTCGTTTATTTTAGAAATAGATGAGACAGAATAAAAACGTTGACAATTTTGCAAATCTTGGCCTTGACTTCCATCGGTGGAGATAATTTTTGTTTATATTGGTCGCGCATGCTCGTTAATATGGGGCCTTAAAAGAGGTACTTAAAGCACACGAAAAATGGGCATTACAGCAGAAAATGTCGGCGGCTTGCATTTATCCCCGATATTCAGCTCATGTCACGTATAACACAAACATATTTGAAAAGCATTAAAATAATTATTTCTGATGGTTTTTAACAATAAATTGTCTTTGAGAAATGATATTAATTTGCGGCTTGGTAAGTAGGTTTATATACCTACATGTGCCATTGTTGCCGGAAGTAACCGTTTTCTACTTAGTCAAATAGATGCAACTTGTTTTGCTAAATACCCTGCATAGCTCTCCAGCCGGAGCTAACATCAGATAAGAACTCCCGACATTTTTCTGTGTGTTTGTTTGGCAATATAGCCTATGATTTCCCTGCATTGAGCCTCCCTCTAACTAAGGGGAAATACTATACAATCAGTACAAACTACTTCCCTTGAATTGAAGAGTCAAATCATCCCGATATACTAGTGTACGGTTTGAATATGTTCTCTATACCTTTTTATTGCGTGTTGAAATGTATTTAATATGATTTTCTAATGTTTTAAGAAAAATTGAAGAAATATTTTCGCGCGGAAATCAGAAGTTGACAGCCGTCACATGACCCCCATGTGACTTTGTTGACAACATATGTCAAGGTTGCGAGTACGCTGAAATGAAAAGTCGATATTTTAGTAAATATTTAACACTTTGACTCATGATTTCTGTCAGTCACCTTAAAAACAAATCTTCCAATAGATTTTGATAAAAACTTCCTTTCTACAGCTAGTTATAGAGGCATGTAACGGGAAAACTAAACAGCCACCGCCAATTCCTTGCCACCGGCCTTTCCTTGCTTGCCAGTACATGAAAATTGATTGCTTCGATAAGGCTTTATTTTCTCGATAAATTTCATAAAATAAACCTTACTCTGAATATTGTAACCTGGTGGAAATTAAAGATCTGGTGTTAGCGTATCTATGAGCAACAAATTGAATACAAATGATATATACGCTTGTGGCTGGATTATCTACATCTATTTAGTGTAACCTGAAATGGATTTTAGCCATTGAGTGTGCTTTTAGAAAATGTAGAAAATATTGATAGTTAACGATCATTTCTGCGAGGAACCTTTTTATTTATTGTTTCGACAATACATGATAAACTGAAGGCAATGTCGGCTGAAAAAGGTTATAATTTACTTAACGTAAATTGCCATTCAGACTCTTATGTTGAATGCTGGATAGCGTACTATATATGGCGAACCGTTCCTTTTCTTTTACTAGGAGTGGGAACTTGCGGTAATATACTGAACATTGTCATTCTTTTGAGAAAACGGATGCGGAAGTACTCAACTTGCGTGTATCTTCTATTTCTATCGGGATCGGACCTGGTGGTTCTATGGACAGGGACGGCGCTAGATACAAATGAGAGTATCAGCGGTGTACGCATTTCAGACCTGACACCGTTAACGTGCAGGGCCGTCAGATTCCTCCTCATGACGTCAGCAGGATTTTCCGTTTGGTTACTGGTTTTATTGACGTTTGAACGAGTGCTTCTGACGAAGCTATCCACAGTGGCTAAGGACAAAATGACTCCAAGATATGCCACGATTGCTTCGACAATAACACTCCTCGTTATATTGATATTTTCGAGTCACCTAATATTTGGGTTTGAACTTGTTGAAACAGACACGCCTACTTTTATCAATTTGACACGTTTTGAAAAGGAAACATCTGACGGTTTCACAAACGTGACACGTGTTGAAACAGATACACGTGTTGAATGCACTCCTATTTCCACCAGATACAGATCATTTTACAAAAACACGTGGGGATTACTTATTTTGTTGTTTCTTAATGTAATTCCAATATTGATAATAGTTCTTGGAAATCTGACTATCGCTTTTACAGTAGTTCATCAGAGAAATAAATTACGACGTGTACATCCAGGGTCAGTTAGCGGCGAACAACAACAACAGTCAAGTCGGCGAAAATCTCCGACACGGATACTGTTTGTGGTCAGCGGTTTCTTCATAATTACTACATTACCATACTGCATTTACCTGGTGATCAGAAACCGACTGCAAGATTTGGACGACCACTCTGTGGCAATTCATCAGTTAATTAATGCCGTGATTTTAATGCTCGTATACTCTAATTTCACGTTCAACTTTTTCCTGTACTTTGTTAGTGGAACTTTATTTAAACAAGAGTGGCAAAAACTTGTTGAAGAAGCCAGTGTTAAGACAAGGAGCTTTCTATCAATGAATAGAAACTAACCTGAAAATACACAATATGTAGCATATAATCTTTTCACTTTCTTACAGACGTCTGCTTTTATGAGGCAATGCAAGTTAAAGCCCAGTGATCACAATGTGTTTGCTATGACAGAGTTATCTTTCTTGGTAATAAAAGTACTACGAGTTATTGCCATCCAGTCATTATTAGAGGATAATACACGGCTGAACCACGCCGGGACATGATAATCGACGAGGGCTTTATCTCAAGTTTTTCAATAGATATTGTATAATTCATAATTTAAGTTTTAAATAAATGAAGGAATTTGTAAATAGTGAATAATCAATCAGTAATAACGATTGTATATTATCTTTAGAAAAACAAGTTGTTTTCGGTAGGCAGTATTTGGTTTTCGGTCTTTTTTGGTCATTTGACTTGATTTGTAATACGATATTTACAAATTTCGTCATTTATCTCACGGACCTATATAGTTAGAATGGTAATAGACAATAAAAAAACTTTTGCGTTTTCAGTCTTTCTGGAATGGGTTAATAATTTAAGTACGTATATAATTCATAACTATCAACATAATATGTTGTTACCTCTAAATTAATGTTAATTATAAGCGTAGAGTATTTATATTTTCTCGGCCAGTGAATAACGGTCAATGATTTGAGTAGCAGATTTATAAGAAAAACAAGGATTAAATTTGTTTTCGTGATACACATGTCCCGATAGATATTAAATTACTATTGGAGACAGATTTGGCAAGTGGCCGGTTAGCTCAGTCGGGAGAGCATTAGGTTTAACAACTTTGCAAGGGAAGGAACACGGGTTCGATTCTCTGTAAAGTTTCTGGGTTTGTTTTCCTCACCTTGTGACATTTGGCGCCTTCCGACTGAATACATTTAATTCCTACTATATAATCTAGCTAACAATTGCTTTCATGTACTAAAAATTGCGCCGACTATCTTTTTCAATAGTAGTTCTTGTGTTATGCCTATGCATCATTTCATTATAAATAACATCATACGTTATGTCTATACTTCATTACGTTATATAAATGCATCATCATGTTATGTATGTGGATCATTTCATGATGTGTTTGTATCATTTTGTTAAGTCTACACATCATTTTATTATATGTATGCAGCATTTCGTTATATGTATGCAGCATTTCGTTATATGTATACAGCATTTCGTTATATGTATACAGCATTTCGTTATATGTATGCAGCATTTCGTTATATGTATGCAGCATTTCGTTATATGTATACAGCATTTCGTTATATGTATGCAGCATTTCGTTATATGTATACAGCATTTCGTTATATGTATACATCATTATGTCATGTCTGTGTATCATTTCGTTACTTGTATACATCATTATGTTATGTCGATACATCATTACGTTATGTGAAACATATTTATGTCTATGCATCATTTCATTATGTGGATACATCATTTTGTTATGTCAGTGTATAATTATGTTATGTCTGTGCATAATTTTATTATGTGTATGCATCATTTCGTAAACACAATGTTAACAAGAACGCTGAAGATCTTTAGCTAATAACTGGACCATTGCCATTCAGCCAAACGGACGGACATGTATTAGGTCAAAATAGATTAGAAAATGTTGCTACTGTTTTGTATAGACTGTTCCATTATCAATAAATTGACCGCCGCAATTCTGCCAGTCACGTGGCTGTCCGCCAGTAAGCATCTGCAATATCTGCAAGTGGACAACTATCAAATTAAAAATTTGACATAAATCCTCGGAATTTGAGCAATTAGACTGACATATCCACTTTTTTTCGTTCTTGAATTCTTCAAAATGCGTTTTCAATATTACTCACATAAATATGACTATAAAAAATTTGAACAGGGTGGGGGGAGGGGGGGGGGGAAATCTTGACATTTTAAAATAAGTCAGTTAAAGTTATGTCCACTGAAACAGGGGAGGTTAATGTTGTGGCCTTAAAATAAGTCAATGAAAGTGATACACCCTGAAATAGGGGAAGTAAATGCGGAGGTCTTAAAATAAGTAAGTGAGGGTGATGTCCCCTGAAACAGGGGAAGTAAATCTCGAAATTTTAAAATAAGTAAGTTACAGCGATGTCCCATGAAACAGGGGAGGTTAATGTTGTGGTCTTGAAATAAGCCAATGTTAGTGATGTCCCCTGAAACAGGGGAGGTAAATGTTGTGGTCTTAAAATAAGTCAGGGAGTGTGATGTCCCCTGAAACAGGGGACGTAAAACTTTACATTTTAAAATACGTCAGTTAAAGTGATGTCCACTAAATCAGGGGAGATAAATGTTGTGGTCATAAAATAAGTCAGTAAGTGTGATGTCCCCTGAAACAGGGGAAGTGAATCTTGACATTTTTAAATAAGTAAGTTAAAGTAATGTCCCCTGAAACAGGGGAAGTAAATGCGGAGGTCTTAAAATTTCAGTGTGAGTGGTTTCCCCTGAAACTTTGGACGTTACTCTTCACATTTTAGAATAAGTCAGTTAAAGTGATGTCCCCTGAAACAGGAGATGTTAATGTTGTGGTCTTAAAATAAGACAATGATAGTGATGTCCCCCGAAACAGGGGAGGTAAATGCAGAGGTTTTAAAATAAGTCAATGAGGATGATGTCCCCTGAAACAGGGGAATAAATCTTGACATTTTAAAATAATTCAGTTAAAGTGATGTCCCCAGAAACAGGGGACGTAAATATTGTGGTCTTAAAATTAGTCAGTGAAAGTGATGTCTCCGTAAACAGGGAAGGTAAATGAGGATGTCTTAAAATAAGTAAGTGAGAGTGATGTCCCCTTAAACAGGGGAGATAATTGCGGAGGTCTTAAAATAAGTCTGTGAGGGTGATGTCCCCTGTAACAGTGTAAGTTAATTTTGACCTTTTAAAATAAGTCAGTGAGAGTGATGTCCCCTGAAACAGGGGAGGTTAATGTTGTGGTCTTAAAATAAGTCAGTTAAAGTGATCTCCCCTGAAACAGGGGAGGTAAATGTTGTGGTCTTAAAATAAGTCAGTGAGTGTGATGTCCCCTGAAACAGGGGAAGTTAATCATGACATTTTAAAATACGCAAGTTAAAATGATGTCCCCTGAAACAGGGGAGGTAAATGGTGTGGTCTTAAAATAAGTAAGTGAGAGTGATGTCCCCTGAAACAGGGGAGGTACATGCGGATGGCTTAAGATAAGTCAGTGAGAGTAATGTCCCCTGAAACAAGGGAAGGAAATCTTGACAATTTTAAATAAGTTAGTTAAAGTGATGTCCCCTGAAACAGGGGAGGTAAATGCGGAGGTTTTAAAATAAGATAATGAGGGCGATGTCCCCTGAAACGCGGGAGGTAAATGGTGTGGTCTTAAAATAAGTCAGTTAAAGTGATCTCCCCTGAAACAGGGGAGGTAAATGTTGTGGTCTTAAAATAAGTCAGTGAGTGTGATGTCCCCTGAAACAGGGGAAGTTAATCATGACATTTTTAAAATACGCAAGTTAAAATGATGTCCCCTGAAACAGGGGAGGTAAATGCGGAGGTCTTAAAATAGGTCAATGAGAGTGCTGTCCCCTGAAATAGAGGAAGTTAATCTTGACGTCTTGAAATAAGTCAGTGAGAGTGATGCCTTCTGTGTCAGGGGAGGCTAATATTGAGGTCTATGTATAAGTCAGTAGGTGTGACGTTCCCTTTTTTCAGGGGAGGTAAATTTTTTATGTCTCTTAAATAAGTTAGTTAGAATGAACAACTCTGTTTCTGTAGGGAAGATCACTCTGTCAGACATTTAGATTAACATCTCCTGTTTCAAAGGGCGTCGCTCTAACCGACTAATTTATGATGTAGAGACAAGTTTCTTTCATTTTTTTAAATACTTCGGAGCAGTTTTGTGGAAACGCGTGTGACCGTGCGACCATATACGCGCATCACAATTGGATTCCCGATTTCAAACGAAAACGGGAAACAAATTCAAATTGTAACCAGGTAAATTGGAATCAGGTTACTAAAATAGGTGCGATATATACCGCGATATTTTGGATCTTGTATATAGAGCTATACATATATATCTCTCTTTTTTATTTCAGCTGCAAAGTATGAGTCGGCAAATCAACAGAATGAAGTTAGAAAGCTATTATTATTTGAAGTCAATTAATGAAATTGACAAATTTAATTTTTAAATAATACCAGAGTTTTGAAGTTGTCAGTTTCATAGTTTATCTGTCGTAGTCAAACGTTTTGCATACGTATCACACCTTTTTTTAAAGTATACAGTATTTAATAATGTTAGCTGCCTTAACACTAATTTCTTTCAAGACAATATTAAAATATCGTTCCCAAGTTGCCTACACATGTCTTACTCAATGTTCACCTACATGTAATCATATTAGTACTGTAATTCCATTCAGTTCGACTCTGTATAAAGCACTTTCAATTTACATAGCTCAACCCATGATTGAACTAATCTCTAACGAGATAAAGGTTGTCACCAAGTTAACACTGGAATGAGCCACGTTTGGATTAAAGTGACATTATGCGCATTTTTTTCAAGTAAAAATCCAGCTGAAATAGGTGTGTGTAAAAAAGGGTAGAGGAAATGATAGCTTTTAACACAATACACCAAACTCTTCCTGCTGCCAGTACGAAATAATAACTTTCCAAATATTACTTTTCCTATTTTGACTAGGGCAGTCATTTTAGAAAATAAACTGCATGCAGGAGTTGCTTCCCTTACAATGCCGTAATCTGTACCAACAACAACAACACAAGGAAGATCACTGTGAAGAAAGGAACTATTATTTTATTAGTCCACATTTTTTATTTCTAAAGCACCAATTTCAAATAATAATGCGGCATTATCATTAATTTAACACATTTAAATGCACAGCAACCGAAAATTGCTTTTATAAAACTGTCTCCAAAAATACACTTTATGCAGTAAGATGCGCATAATGTCACTTTAAGTTGTCTTGCCTGAGGCCACGCATTGTGTGGCTGTAGCGAGGATCGAGCCCTGGCCACTTGAATATGAAGCGAACGCAGTTACCAGTATAAATCAATGAGGTCCACACCCATTGGGTCCGATCATTACTGTGAAAGCTTGCATTTGACAACTGTTCATGTATAAAACGTAGACGGCACTACACAATTATTCGTTCGAAACTACTGTAGTTGTTATTGATGGAGTGGATCAGTGGTAACGCGTTGGATTTGTAATCCAGGGATCACATTTTCGTTCCCCTGCTCCTCCACTAACATAACTCCATGTAATGATCTTTCGGAGGAGACCTAAAACTAAAACCCGAAGTCCAATGTATACACCGGGAATGTTAAAAAACTATTGATGTTTCTGGAACAGGACACGTTCTTTATCTTGCGCTATCCCCCTGAACCAGTGTTGATGAAACTTGGCAAAGATGTTCCTTGTATGAAGCTCTATGGAATTTTTTTAAGAATTCAATTCTATGCAGAAATCTGGTTGCTATGGCAACAGAAAGGAAAGAAATCTAAATCTTCTTATTGAGAAAAATTTACCCTGCCCAGGATGAACAACTTTGGGTAGATTGTTTCGAAAGTTCATGCAACAGGTTGTCTCAACACTTTTACTGGTAACTTCATTCCCCGATTGTTGAAAGTTCTTCACTACCATAACTTAAAAGAAAATTTACAGAACTCAAACTCACATTTGTTGTTGATTTTTCACAACCAAACCACCATCGAAGTTTAACCCTACAGTTGCCTTTCACCACATTTTCTGGTGGTAGGGAGACTGTTAACCACCCGTGTAAGTGGTCTATTAGCCATAAATTCAATTTATGTGTGTACATGATTGTGTGTGTGTGTCGTGTGTGTGTGTGTGTGTGTGTGTGTGTGGGTGGGTGTGTGTGTGTGTGTGTGTGTTGGTGGTGTGCACTTCTGGGTGCTTTGGGGCTCGTTTTGGGGAGGCTGCGTTTTTGGTACGTGGCATTCCCTGTTTGATATTATTTTTGTTTTTTTTTTTACTCTAAAAAGATCCTTTAAAATAGCTAAAATATATTACCCATTCTTTTTTTAGAACCTTTAATACCTTGAAACTTGAGTAGGCTTCACAAACTATCTAGTGTCTTTAACCATTTTCACGGACCTATTTACACATTTGTGTAGAAAGGTCCGTGTCATGTTTCGACCTGGGTTTTGACCTACTTTTTACACCATTCAAATGTTATAAATGGAAGCGCGGTGAATGCAATACGACCATTTTGATCACGTGATCGCCGGTCTTAAGATAGACTGCATATTGATAACTTTCATTGGAACGATGTTTATGCATGCTAAAATGTACCGAGGCTCAACGCTGTTTATATTTTTCGGCGCTGCCGTATTAGGCACGCTTCTGACCGGAACTTTGGAACTTTTCAACCGCCATATACTTACAATATACCGCCATTACTTAATATGACAAGAAGAATGTATAACATTTTTTTTAATTGAGAATTTACGCTGTAAGGCACCTTTTAATCGGGTGATATCGAATGAGACAGGTCAGTGAAATACTTTTGCGTTTTCAGTCTTTCTTGAATTAGTTAATAATTTAGGTAATTAAATCATTCATATTTATCAACATACTGTTGTTGCTGCCAAACTAATGTTAGTTATAAACTTAGTAGGCAAGTGGCCGCTTAGCTCAGTCGGTACAGCATTCAATCAAACAGTTCAGTCAGCGAAGAGCCATGGGTTCGATTCCCGGTCTAGGTGTAAAAATCTAACGTAATATAAAATCTAGCTACCAGTTGCAATATATACTGAAAATTGCGCCAACCATTTTTTTTAAAGATAGTTCTTGTTTCCAAGTGTTGATGACATATTTACAAAAATGTACTTTCGACAAATTAAATTTTGTATTTACAATGGAATCTTTTTCAGATATAAACAAAATATAACATTTGAAGTGTTTAGGATTGCTTGATGTCCGGCTTGATGTCCGGCCGGCTTGACGTCCGGCTTAATATCCGGCATCTGTCAGTGGACAACAATTGCTTCAGGCATCTTTCAGGCATCTTTTTCTCATCAACCGATTGATGAAATTTCAAGCAACAGCATCTGTGCAGTGAGCTATCAATGGTTCCAGTTCACTGAACAACATGGCTGTCAGGACTCAAAATAGAAAAGTCTTTCAAAATCATCTTTCCTGAAAGCACAAGGACAGCAGCTGTAATATTTAGTTTATACATGTATAATTTTCAATCAATATTTTTCAGATCATATCCTTAGGGTCAATATAGTCCCGGGTCCTTAGGTTTACCTTGATTTTTATAGGTAAACTTTGAAAATCTTTAGTAAAAAAAACTAGTAGACCTGGAGATAAATCTAGTGGCCGGCTACCAAATCTGTTCAAATCTTGCCCATATTTTAACTAGAATTAGGAGAAACTTTGAAAACTGTCTTTTCCCAAACAGTAAGGCCCAAAGCTTAGATAGTTGGCATGTAGCATTACTTATAGCTCAACTACCAATTTGTTAAAATATTTGCAGTACAGTGTAATATTCAACTTGTTTTAGAGGAACATTGGTCTTGAAAATATTAAAAGTCAATTTCTTATTTCAAAAAGCAGACAAACACAAATGTTCCATTGAACGCATTTGTCGTCTGCTTTTAGACGAGGCAAAGAACGCATCTGTCATCTGTCGTCGAATGTGGCATTCGCGACAAGGAGCACATATGACAAAGAACTTCAACAGGTGAGATTTTGTAATGGAGGTAATTACTGGAGACAGATTATTGTCTTTGTCCAGTTTACGTCCTCTCGTTTTCTTCATATCAAGTGTTGCTTGACTGCAATTAGTAGTGGTCAAGATATCTCCCGGACAAAAAAAAATCGTTCAGAAATAACTTTAGGTAGAGTTATAGTGCTTGAAAACATGTCTTTAATGTCACTACTTTTCTTCTGTTTAATTGAGAAATTCTTCTTAAGTGAAAATGAAAAGATAAATAACTCAAGTAATAAATACCACATGATGTTTCGGCGCAGCCGTATTAAGCTCGCTTTTGACCTGACGTTGATAACTTTGCAACTGCCAATGAAATGACAAGTAGAACGTTTCACATGTTTTGAATTGAGAAATTTACTCTGTAAGGCACCTTTTAATTGGACAATACCGAGTGAAAAACGTCAATAAAATACTCTTGCATTTTCAGTCTTTCTTATATGGTTTTTACGTTCATAGCTATCAACATGATAATGTTGTTACCACCAAAGTAATGTTAATTATAAGTGTAGAGTAATTATAATTTCTCGACCAGTGAATAACGGTCAATATTTCGAGTAACATATTTGATAAGAAAAACAAGGATTAAGTTTGTTTTACTGATGCACATGTCAAGGGAAGGACTTAATCACAATTGGCGAGACTATCTGCAAGCGACCGGTTAGCTTAGTCGGGAGAGCGATTGCTCTTACAACCCTGTAAGCGAAGGGTCATTGGTTTGCGTTCCGGTCAGGGTGCACATATTTTTCTCACTCTGTGGCATTTGGCGTCTTCTGACTGCATAAAAACTTAATGTGACAGGGGTTTTTACTATAAAATATAGCCACCAATCGCTTTCGTATACTCAAAATTGCACCGACCACCTCATTTAAAAATAGTTCTTGTTTTATTGTAGGACTTAAGCCCTATGACATAAGCTCCTAAGCTCAATTTTGAAGTATTTTTTCTAGAAAATGTATAGAAAACTAATGGTGATAAGTATCAAGAGTGGACTGGTGAACTCTGTAAAATCAATTTTCATTATTCGATGTCACATGATCTCTTTGTTGCCTTCAATCATACCTAACAGTCAGCAAATTGATAATGATACTCGTACGATGTTATTACGAGCATATTTATTTCTTAGATCATGTGTTTAATGCACTGTTTAAACTTTTATCGGTATTGAAACCATTTCAGTTCTAAAGGATTCAATAGTAAACATAATTCAACATATATATGATTTTTTGATAAATTTAATAATAATAATAATAATAATAATAATAATAATAATAATAATAACAATAACAATAATAATAATAATAATAATAATAATAGTACTTATAATAATAATAACGACTTCAATATTAGAGGCAACACAGTTGGGCAAGCCCAGTACATGTATTCCCTGTGAACCTCTGTTGATTGATTGAATTTACTTGGTATGCGTAGACATGAGTATTTGTTTAGAAAATGAAAAACAAACTGTGGCAAATACACTTGAACGATTGTTGAAGCAATCGTCCCAAAAATGAAACGCGCCTTTCTCAAAAATACAGACCAATACTTTTGTCCGTTCTCTTACTTGAGCAACTGTTATCTAATCTTCAACAAAACCTGGCGTTCATGTTTATGGGCAAAATGTCTCGTGCAAATTTGATAAACATGTATTGGCAGCTTCCAAATTTCGACAAAACTATACCGGGAAAGTTACCTATAATCCCTCGTGTGCGCTCATATCGCGCATCTTTTCTTTCATCATTAAGAAGTAAAAATGCAGTATTTGATTTGATACAACGGTGGTGTATCTTTTTTAAAGATACTTCTTGTTAAAAAAATCCATTTACGTACCTAACAATATTTTATAAGGCGTCAATTGTGTTTACATGTGTCGAAATAACATTTCGTTTTCGTTGGTTGCATGGTGACAAATCCCTGTATCTTTACAATTTTTCAACAAATAAAGTCGATTTTCGTATTACGAAAAAAGATACAGGTCGGAATATGACAAAAATTACATAAAGAAAGCAAAAAACAAACCATTGACGAAGAAATATTGAGAATAAACACGCTTAAAACTGAATTTTCCTCGATTCATCTTAACATGGACGATTCGGATAACTACGGATATGTTTATAAGATGCAAATAATCTCGCAAAAAAGTATCGGTGCCTGCGATAGCTGGGTGGTTTTCCGATGGAAATACGAGAGTTTCCAATCCATGTGTATACTACAAGGGAATAGCTATCTAGGCAGAATTTGCCGCAGCTGCTCTCTTACTTTGGCCATAAAAATTACAAACTTTTGAACAAATAAAAGATAAAGTCGATTTTCGTATTACGAAAAAAGATACAGGTCGGAATATGACAAAAATTACATAAAAAAAGCAAAAAAACAAACCATTGACGAATAAATATTGAGAAAAAAACGCTTAAAACTGAATTTTCCTCGATTCATCTTAACATGGACGACGAGCGGAAGCGATTTGGATAACTACGGATATTTTTATAAGATGTAAAAAATCTCGCAAAAAAGTATCGGTGCCCGCGATAGCTGGGTGGTTTGTTTATGGAAATACGAGAGTTTCCAATCCATGTGTATACTACAAGGGAATAGCTATCAAGGCAGAATTTGCCGCAGCTACTCTCTTACTTTGGCCATAAAAATTACAAACTTTTGAACAAATAAAAGGAGGGTGGCATCTCCTAATAAACATCTCCTATTTAGACACAAAAACAAACATTCACAGCATCAAGGGAGAGATAGTGGGGTCGGTCACAAGCAGATTGGTGAGCACAACCGACCTTTTAATTTTCTAAACAAACAAACAAAACATCCATATGTATATAGGTCCATGCTAAAATGGCCCCAGACACTCCATAGTTGTAGCCCCTGATTGGTATTTTAACAAATTGACAGCGTGAACAACTGTTACATAATCATCACTATATGCAATGCAATGTTTATGGCCACACCATCTAGATCAAAAGTATCAAACTTGATTGTAAGGGTCATCCTAGAGTTATTGCCCTTGAATTGACAAAATTTTACCAAATTGTCAATTTTCATTCCCAAGTACAGGAATAACTGTAATCCAATCATCACCATACATGTTTACAATGTTGGCACAATATCGCATCCTAGTTATACAATCAGTGGGATAGTCTCGGTCATTACTGCGTTATTGAATTATTAAATCTTGACTAATACTGGTCTCTATTTCTAACGACTTTTATAACATTAACTTAAAAAAGATTATATTTCTTTCATTATAAAGAGACGGTTACATAATGATGTTTTGTTTCGGGCCCAGAAATGTATTTCTATCGTGTCATCAGGGTTTGTATATATAATGCCAACATACATACCTACCTGTTAACTGCCAAATTAAAACGCAGCTGGTGAGGTTGAATTAATTAATTAATTAATTATACGTATTTTCCAATCATCTGCTAACAGCCGATAAAAAACACACCTGGAGTCAGATTACTACTGTAATGATATTATACTGGCGTACCATAATGCATGGTTATCAGATCGGAATCTGAATGCTTAAATATAAATAACTACTTTATTTTGTCTGTATGTTTTTGCAATGCCGCAACCTAACTTTTATTACGTAGGAGACTGCGGACCACGATATTTCACTGAATGCAAAATAGCATACTGGCTATGGCGTATATTTCCGTTTATTTTGCTTGTAATCGGAACTTTTGGCAATGTTCTAAACATTATTGTTCTATCAACAAGACAAATGAGGAAATATTCCACCACCACCTTCTTACTGATACTGGCAGTAACGGAACTGACAGTGCTGTGGACATCTTTGGTACCGGCAGCCGTACTGAGCATAATAGGAATACGGCTTGTAGATCTGTCACCGGTTACATGCCGGCTGAGATGGTGGCTAGCATTGACTTCGGGTTCTTTTTCAACTTGGATTCTTGTTCTACTTACTCTAGACAGGACTTTGCTTACGAAAGCACCTATTTTCTCCAAAAGGAAACTGACACCAAGGAACGCTCTCATTGTATCATTAGCTGTTCTATCAGTGATTGCCGTGCTAAACAGTCATATGATTTTCGGACTCCGCTTCTACGATATCCCTGACAACGACAACCAGGGTCAGAATGTTACAGCACCACAACCGCCATTCAAATGTCATTTCAGTTCAGTAGAATATGGAAAGTTCTACACTCAGTATTGGAATATAATTGTGCTAACAGTTTACAATCTGATGCCCGCAGCTATTATCATAATAGGGAATATAAACATTGCAGTGGTACTTGTTTGTCAAAGAAAAAGCTTAGCGAGGGTGAATCCCACCACACACCCTGGAAACAACGCTAGACGGAAATCTTCAGCAAAGATGCTATTTATCTTAAGTGTATTTTATATTCTTTCAACCACACCTTGGTGCATATACTATCTTTTGAGAGGACAGCTAAATGACCTAAGCGAAGAAAGTTTTGCGAAATGGCAGCTTGCTACAGCTACAGTGAACATATTGGTGTGGTGCAACTTTTCATTCAATTTCTTCTTCTACTTTGTCAGTGGCACTTTATTTAAGAGTGAATGGAGGCGACTGACGAATAAGGTCAAGAGCCGTTTTCAAAATATGTGGACACCCACTTCGAGAATTGGATCATAAAGTTATAATAGGAAAATATCACGTGACCAGCGGTAGAAGGAAGCAGTGAAGGGGAAGTTTCACTCGGTATCGTCTTGTTTGTAGTGTTGCTCGGTATCATTTTTATATTACTATTAGGTAACCTTTTTTCATGTATTATCACTAGGTATAATTTTGTTTGCATTATCATTAGATATAATTTCATTTGTATTATCACTATGTATAATTTTGTTTGTATTATCACTATATATAATTTTGTTTGTATTAACACTAGGTATAATTTTGTTTGTATTAACAGTAGGTGTAGTTTTACTTGTATTATCACTATGTTTAATTTTGTTTGTATTATCACTAGGTATAATTTTGTTTGTATTATCACTATGTATAATTGAGTTTGTATTATCACTATGTATGATTTTGTTTGTATTATCACTCGATATAATTTTGTTTGTATTATCACATTGCATAATTTTGTCTGCATAATCACAAGGTATAACTTTGTTTGTTTTATCAGTATGTATAATTTTGTTTGTATTATCACCATTTATAATTTTGTTTGCATCATCACAATGTATAATTTTGTTTGTATTATCTTTTGTAATTATTGTGTTTGTATTATCACTAGATATCAGTTTGTTTGTGTGATCACTAAGTAGTAGTTTGTTTGAATATCACTGGGTATGACTTTATTTGTATTATCACTAGATATTTGAAATCAGTCACCATATTTTAAACACGCAAGAAAATGGCACTATACATAAATAGGAACAGGAACACCATTTGGCATACATTCAATATATGAGTCGGAGGAGTTTGGAAATGACTCGTTACTTCCTCATGCATATAATGTTGGCAAAATTGTGTCAAATAATGAGAAGGTTTTTCGCGCGCAAGGGTCAGTTCTGTTTCTTGAAGGTCAAGGACTGGTATTCCACTATGGCTGTTTGTCAACAAGCTGTAAATGTTGCATTTAGACATCTAGTTTTTTTTTGCATTAGTAAATTAATGAAACCATTGTTGTCACTGGAATCAAAGTATATAAAAATAGTAAAAACAAATCAGTTATTGTTTTATTTTTTCTATCATTGTCAATTGGGACTGTAAAAGGCCAGAACTATTGTTGACAATAAGAGGCAGTTCGGTAGAAAACGTAGACCTATAAAAGTCTGTTGAGATTGAGAGGTGTCTTTTTTCTTGAAGTCTTTTTTTCTCTATCAAAATTGTGTCTCAATCAAAGCTTATCGAAACGTTACAGTCAAGGGAAGGAGAAATTGTGAAGATCACCGGTATAAGTGGTCTATTAGCCATAACTTCAATTTGCTCTTAAACAAATCCTTTAAAATAGCTAAAATATATTACCTATTCTTTTTTTAGATTCTATAATACATGTACCTTGAAACTTGAGTAGGCTTCACAAAATATTTAGTGTTCTTTAACCATTTTCACGGACCTATATACGCATTTGTGTAGAAAGGTCCGTGCCATGTTTCGGCCTGGATTTTGACCTACTTTTTGCACCATTCACATGTTATAAATGGAAGCGCGGTGAATGAAATACGACCGTTTTGATCACGTGATCGCCGGTCTTAGGATACACTGCATATTGATAACTTTCATTGAAACGATGTTTATGTATTCTAAAATGTACCTAGGCTCAACGCCGTTTATATTTTTCAGCGCAGCCGCATTAAGCACGCTTTTGACCGGAAATTTGGAACTTTTCAACCGCCATATACTTACAATATACCGCCATAAATTACATATGGCAAGTAGAATTTTGACATTTTTTGAATTGAGAAATTTACGCTGCACCTTTTAATTTGGTAATATCGAATGAGACAGGTCAGTGAAATACTTTTGCGTTTTCAGTCTTTCTTGAATTCGTTTATAATTGATGTAAGTAAATCATTCATATTTATCAACATACTGTTGTTGCTGCCAAACTAAAGTTAATAATAAACTTAATAGGCAAGTGGCCGCTTAGCTCAGTCGGTAGAGTATTCAATCAAACAGTTCAGTCAGCGAAGGGTCATGGGTTCGATTCCCGGTCTAGGTGTACTTTTTTTTAAATTGTTTTGTTCTATAAAATCTAGCTACCAATTGCGTTAATGTACTGAAAATTACGCCGACCACCTTTTTTTAAAGATAGTTCTTGTTTCCAAGTGTTGATGACATATTTAAAAAAAGGTACTTTCGACAAATTAGATTTTGTATTTACAATGGAATCTTTTTCAGATATAAACAAAATATAACATAGTTAGGTTAGCTCATTGTGAAGTGTTTAGGATCGCTTGATGTCCGGGGTCTGTCAGTGGACAACAATTGCTTCAGGCATCTTTTTCTAATCAATCGATTGATGAAATTTCA
The DNA here is from genome assembly GCA_022818135.1 of Saxidomus purpurata. NCBI lineage: Eukaryota > Metazoa > Mollusca > Bivalvia > Venerida > Veneridae > Saxidomus > Saxidomus purpurata. Next base: position 45,592,805 of record JAFMSR010000009.1, on the reverse strand, counting down.
AGCAACAGCATCTGTGCAGTGAGCTTTCAATGGTTCCAGTTCACTGAACAACATGGCTGTCAGGACTTAAAATAGAAAATTCTTTAAAAATCACCTTTCCTAAAATCACACGGACAACAGTGGTTATAATTGGCTTATATAATTTTCTGTCAGTATTGTACTAATCATATCCTAATGGTCAATATAGTCCCGGATCCTTACGTTTACCTTGACTTACATATGTAAACTTTGAAAATCTTTAGTAAAAAAAACCCTAGAAGACCTGGAGCTAAACGATTTGGTATAATGCATCATCTAGTAGACCGGCTACAAAAGATGGCCCCGCGCCCGGATATTACTTATATTAACGAGAATTAGGAGAAAATTTGAAAACTGTCTTTTCCCAAATAGTAGCGCCCAAAGCTTAGATATTTGGCATGTAGCATTACTGATAGGTCAGTTACCACGTTTGTTCTAATATTTGCAGTACAATGTAATATTCAACTTGTTTTAGAGGAACATTGGTCTGGAAAATATTATTAGACAAGACAAAGCCCGCGACAATGGACATATCTGTCGTCTGTTGACATTCGCGACAAGGGACACATCTGTCGTCTGTTGTCATTCGCAACAATGGACACGATTGTCGTCTGTTGGCATTCGCGACAAAGGACACATCTGTCGTCTGCTGGCATTCGCGACAAGGGACACATCTGTCGTCTGCTGGCATTCGCGACAAGGGACACATCTGTCGTCTGCTGGCATTCGCGACAAGGGACACATCTGTCGTCTGCTGGCATTCGCGACAAGGGACACATCTGCCATCTGCTGGCAGTCATCTGTTGATGCCTGCCGATAGGCGAGACAAGGAGCATATCTGTCGTCTGCTTGCAGACAAGACATAGAACTGTCATCAATGGAGTTCAGCAAGTGAGTTTTAAAACAAGAGGTATTTACTGGAGACAGAGTATTGTCTTTGCCCAGTTTACATCCTCTCGTTTTCTTCATATCAAGTGTTGCTTGACTGCAATTGATAGTGGTCAAGATATCTCCCGGACAAATAAATCGTTCAGAAATAACTTTTGGTAGAGTGATAGTGCTTGAAAACATGTTTTCAGCTTTACAACTTTTCTTCTGTTTATTTGGGAAATTCTTCTTACAAATGTAAGTGAAAAGAGAAATAACTCAAGTAATACCACATGATTTTCGGCGCAGCCGTATTAAGCTCGCTTTTGACCTGACGTTGATAACTTTTCAACCGCCAATGAAATGACAAGTAGCATGTTTAACATTTTTTGAATTGAGACATTTACTCTGTAAGGCACCTTTTAATTGGACAATACCGAAGAAAAAGATCAATAAAATACTCTTGCATTTTCAGTCTTTCTTGAATGGTTTTGTAATTTTAGTACGTAATAGTTCATAGCTATCAACCTAATAATGTTGTTACCTCCAAACAAAAGTGTAGAGTAATCTGTGAATAACGGTCAATATTCTGAGTAAATATTTGATCAGAAAAACAAGGATTCATGTCAAGGGAAGGACTTAATCACAATTGACGAGAAAATCTGCAAGCGGCCGGTTAGCTCAGTCGGGAGAGTGTTTGCTCTTACAACCCTGTACGCGAAGGGTCGTGGGTTTGCGTCCCGGTCAGGGTGCACATTTGTTTCTCACTCTGTGTCATTCAGCTTCTGACTGCATAAAAAGGTAAAGGTGACAGGGTTTTTACTATAAAATATAGCCACCTTCATATACTCTTAATTGCACCGACCATCTCTTTTAAAGAGAGTTCACGTTTATTGAAGGACTTAAGCCCTATAACATAAGCCCCTAAGCTCAATTTTCATATGTTTAATACGTTTGAAATGTGAAATTTCTGGAAAATGTATCGAAAACTAATGGTGATAAGTATCAAGAGTGGACTGGTGAACTCTGTAAAATCAATTGTCATTAATCGATGTCACGTGATCTCTTGAGGCCTTCAATCATACAAAACAGTCAGCAAAATGATAATGATACTCATAGGATGTTATTACGTGCAGGAATATTTATTTCTTAGATAATGTGTTTAATGCACTGTTTAACCTTTAATCGGGATTGAAAACATTTCAGTTCTAAAGGATTCAATAGTAAAAATAATGCAATATATATATATATATATATATTGAATCGTTGATAGATTTAATAACGATAATTATAATAATAGATCTAATAGTAATAATACTAATAATGATAATTATAATCATATTTACAATAATACTAATAATAATAATGATAATAATAATGATGATAATAATTAACATAATAATAATAATATTAAATACTTATAATAATAACAAGTTTCTAGTCAAGATGAATCAAAAGACTAACCTTTCACATCAAAATAGCCGTTTTTAGCTCACCTGGCACAACGTGCCAGAGTGAGCTATTAGGATCACTCATCGTCCGTCGTCCTTCCGTCATTTCCTTCAAACGACATCTCCTCTGAAACCACTGGGCCAATGTTGATGAAACTTTGTAGGGATGTTCTTTGCATGAAGCTCTATCAACATTGTTCAAAGAAATCCATTCAATGCAGAACTCTGGTTGCTATGGCAACGAATATGAAAAACTTTAAAAAAAATCTTTTCTGAAACCACAAGGCCTAGAGCTTAGATATGTAGCATGTGGCATTGTCTAGTGGACCTCTACCAAGATTGTTCAAGTTATGACCCCTGGGTCAAAATTGACCCCGCCCGGGGGTCACTTGGTTTTACATAGACTTAAATAGGAAAAACTTTAAAAATCTTCATCTCTGAAACCATAAGGCGTAGAGAAAAGATATTTGGCATGTAGAAATGCCTAGTGGACCTCTACAAAAATTGTTCAAATCAAGATCCTCTGGTCAAATTTAACCCTTCCCGGGAGGGGGGAGGAAGTCACTTGATTTCATAAAGGCTTATATAGGAAAAACTTTTTAAAAAACAACACAAGGCGGACAGGCAGAGAAAAGATATTTGAAATGTTACTTAGCATTGTGTAGTAGACCTCTAAGAATTATGTTAGAATCCTGACCCTTTGTATTATAGCCAATGGTAGTCAGGTGAGCGATACAGGGCCATCATGGTCCCTTTGTTTCAAATTGCTAAGCTTTCAGCAAACTGCAAGTATGTTTACCTTTACAGTGGGTTTACCTTCGGTAAAAGAGACACTTCATATAACTGGTGTCAAACTAAATAACGTCAAAAGCATAAATAATATATTTGCAAGTATTATTACTTATCCCAAAAGTTTAAGCTATACATCCAAGTCATTATCGTTAAATCAGTATTTTAACATATGTTGCTGTACCGTAAATCATTCAATAATCTGTGTAAAGTTGTTGTTGTACAATTAATGGATGAATAGCGATTTATTACAGAAGGCCTCTATGCTGAGTATTTGTGCTAAAATGAGGCATTTCTCGATATAATTATATTGTTCTTTAAAATTGTATTCATCTATATTGCGTTCATTGAACACGTTATTTATGTTTCGAGAATATAATCTTCTAAATGTAAGGAGTGTCCATTAAAGGGCGATTGGGCGAATAGCGACAAACTAGAGTATTTGAGATTTCCCTTTTTGTATCGGTCAGTAACCTTTGTAAGGTCACCGAATATGTTAAAAGGATCATGCTCGCTTTGGATGTTACAATAACAGCACTATATTGCTCATAAAGATAAGTGTTAGCGAATACAGCATTTGAGATTTAGTAATGTGCGCTATACAGAAGGTTAACAGGTAAATGTTTAATGATTAGGCATGTTGTTCTATTGTGTATTTCATTTATGCTCGATGTCAGTTTTCTATCTGTAATCGAGCTCGAAGCCGCTGCACAAGGTAAATATTTATCTAGAATGTCGCTATTCATCCAAACGCATTAATCTTTTTGTTGGAGTTAGCATTATAAATGGTAATCACTTCTAAGCATTGACAATAGCCTAGCAATATCTGTCAATGTATTTCAAAGAACTGTGTTATTTATTATCTGAGGTTATTTAAGTCAATTTATTTTTTGTTGACAAATGTGTTGCGGCACCGCTAAACTAAACTAATCAGTCGTCGATAAGCAAAAATGGTACACTCTAAAAGTTTATCAGCGATGAATGGCATTTATGTAAAGTTTCAGACATTTTGATTATTTTAAACTCTACATGTACATCATAATATGTAATGATTATAAGATAACACCATAAATAGCATTGCTTCCATCCATTGTGGTCAGGTGTCTCAAAATGAAAAATTGATATAAGTGGGCGATTTTTGTAAAACATGTAGATATGAAGACTTTTGTAGTACGTATGCTACCGTTTAATAGCCCTTCTGTAGCATATATATCACGTTATAATTGTTTTGAAGTTTAAATCAATTCATGATAATACAGTGTTGAGCTAGGGACTTGATAAAGATACTGAAAAGGATAAACCATATCTTTATTCAAAGAAGAGACAGTAATAAGCAAAACAAATGAAAAATTCAATTTTAACTATATATAAATTAAACATAAAAGCAAATTCTATGAATATAAAAAATTACCCAAAAGATAAATAACAAAGTAATCAGAGAACTTCAAATATAACAGGGGTGATCCAGAATAAACCGGACTGCTGCTACTTAATATTTTAATGTTTCATATATACAAACTTTTATTAGCTCACCTGAGCTGGCTCAGGGTGAGCTATTAGGATCGATGAATGTCCGTCGTCCGTCGTCCGTCGTCCGTCGTCTGTCGTCCGTCGTCCGTCGTCCGTCCACATTTAGTTCGTTAACACTCTAGTGGTCACATCTTTTCCTCAATTGTCACGAAACTTGGTCAGGATGTTTGCCCCGGTAATTACTCGGACGAGTTCGAATATGGGTCATCTCGGATGAAAAACTAGGTCACATGACCCAAAAATAGAAAAATCTTGTTAAGGCTCTAGAGGCTACTGTTTCAGTCCAAATATCCTGGCAATTTGTAAGAAAGGTTGTTTGGTTGATTTGTAGCTTAAGTTTTAATATGGGTCACCTGGGGTCAAAAACTAGGTCACACAGCCCAAATATGGAAAAACCTTGTTAACACTCTAGAGGTAACATTTTCAGCCCAAATATCCTGGAAATTTGTCAGAAAGGTTGTTAAGATGATTTCTAGCTCAAGTTCAAATATGGGTCATCTGGGGTCAAAAACTAGGTCACAGAGCCCAAATATGGAAAAACCTTGTTTACACTCTAAATGTTACATTTTCAGCCATTGGAATTTGTCAGAAAGGTTGTTTTGATGGTTTCTGGTTTTAATAATGTGTTGTTTATTGAACACCTCATTTGCTAATTTTATTGCAGTATTTTAACACCAAAAGATTGATAAATGACATTTGTCTTGTAATCAGTACACATCTTGGATCTCTCTATGGTAAGGCCAGAGTTTTTATATCTCTTGGTTTATGCGACTGCTTGTACTATTTTTTGAAAAGGTAGAATAACAATGACATTATGAACTGACATTTTATTTTTATTATTTCCGCTGTTCCGACTCCATATACTAGTTAATGAAGTGACAGAACAGTAGGGATATATAATTGAAAGTAATTATTTTAAAGTGTTTTTTTTGTTCGAAAATGACAATTATTGACAGGTGCAGTAGACTGATGTTCAATATGTGCTCTGTTCAATACAGTAGGAAAAGTCCTTTATACTCAATATTTAAGAAAACTTCCCATAAACCAAGCAATATAAAAACTCTGGCCTAAAATTGGCACTTATATAAAGTTTTAAATAGCGATGATGCAATACATGTTCTTGACCCCTAGTTGAACTTCCATGTTAAAGATTTTGGTAGTCATTTTTACATTCACATCACAAGAAAGTTCATATATAAAATTAAATCAATATTTGCAAATAATGAATAGCTTACAGTGCAGATCATGATCAGACAACAAAATAATGAATTGCTTACAGTGCAGATCATGGTCAGACAGCAAAATAATGAATAGCTTACAATGCAGATCATGATCAGACAGCAAAATAATGAAAGTGCAGATCATGATCAGACAGCTAAACACTGAAAGGGCAGATCATGACCAGACAGCTAAATAATGCATAGCAAACAGTGCAGATCATGATCAGACAGCAAAAAATAAAAAGCTGACAGTGCAGATCATGACCACCCAACATACAATGAATAGCTTACAGTGCAGATCATGATCAGACAGCAAAAAAATGAATAGCCAACAGTGCAGATCATGATCAGACAGCAAAATAATGAGGCCTAGAGCTTAGATATTCAGCATGTGGCAATAATTGACTCTCTACCAAGATTGTTCAAATCCTGACCTCAGGGTCAAAATTAACCCTGCCTGGGGGGGGGGGTCTTTTGATTTTACATAGGCTTATTAAGAGGATATCATGAGCCAAAGGTAAAAATTGATCCTTTCTGCTATTAATAACCTTTTATTTTTGCCAATGGTAGACAGGTGAGCGATACAGGGCCATCATGGCCCTCTTGTTCGTCATACTGCGCTTCTGCTTTTCACAAAATATTGTTTTTTGTTGTGTTTTTTTTTTTTCAAAAACGCTGAAAGCAATTTTCAGCGTTTCTATAGTACTCAACTAACAGCTGACCGTGGAGCGTGACTGAATAGTCAGTAAAGTTCACATTTCTTGTGTTTCTGATTCGAAATTTTTGCTGTTATATATCTGCTATTTTTCTATGTATCTTGTCTTGGATAATTTTTGTACAAATTGAATGACATTTTCAAGGATGGTCAAATAAAGATTGATCATTGAATAATGTAAACGTTCTCTTGCTACTGCAACAATTAACATTCGGTTAATTCTGGATCATCACCGTATAGGTTTAAGACAATAAACAAGAACATATAAACTACATTCCACACCATCCGTACATGTGAAAACAATTCCAAAACAACAAGATAAGGACTGTGATGTAGAATTTTCAATTAAACAATATTCTTTACGGGCATCGAATTCTCAATATCTGATTAACAGCAACCCTGCTAGTCATTTGATAAATAATATATGATTTGAAAAATCAAATTCCCATAATCAGTTAGATATTAGCCCCTATTTCTACCGAATCTACCGTTCTTTTTAAATCGTCAAAAGTATTATAAATGATATTGCACAGACTAAGAACCACTTTCTTGCAACAATGTTTCGCACAGAAGCGACAAAAATTGAAAGAAAGTATACATTAAGTTTGATTTGGAGTGAATTAGTACACGCTTCTGTCAATTCCATTACTCTGTGTAAGCGTATGTTATGGTACCATAATTATATTATGTAAGACGAAGGTATCATCTGCCGGGTTGACTCATACTGGTATTACAACATGACTGTGTATTGTAATACTTGATACTTTTCAAAGAATTTGCCACATGTTCTACTTAACACTTTTTTCAGCGATGTTACGTAATGTCAGGTTAATGCCTAGATATTAACAATCATTTAGCAAAACTTCAAAGATAATTACATTAACTGACTACAACATCTCAAACATTAGGTTATACTATTCAAAAAAGATAAAATATGTATATAGTTATAATTAATTCTCATAAATTTATATAAAATATTACATAAAGACACACATTTACAATGCAATATTCACGTCATTGAACACAAGCATGCACTCGCACGCTTTTTTTACAAACGAAAACAATATCTTACGCTGTATATTCCTATTATTTAGTAATACAGATTTGTAAATTTTGTAAAATTCTATTCGTTAAACATGTTTATTTTATTATTTTGCAAATTCCTTACCATATAATGTTAAATGTCGGAAAAGTAATAGTTGGGTTGATTGCATGAAATATGCTTTGTAACGAAGTCACCTGTGCAGTATTTCTTGTCTTTGTTTTACAAACGTGTACCTAAGTTGTAAGTAATATACTAATCATAACATAATTAATCAAAGCGCTGTAAGCGCTGAAGGCCTGGGGCTATAGATTAACTCCCCTAAAATCAACTTTTGACCTTCGTGATTTACACTGAACCTTACCTAAAGCGCGGGTCGAAATGTGTATAGGGCGAAATTTAGCGAAATTTAGTATCACTATATTTAGACACAGAATTAATGATTCACAAATATATGGGTGGCAGGGACGTTAAATGAAAAATAATCACATGGTCAACAATATCAATTGTTTGAGAGAACAATAAAAATAATTCAATCTGCGCTTTGTTCAACTTCAAGCGATATCTGATGATGTGGATCGAAAATTATTGTGTACCAAGGACAAGACCTTGAAACAGAAATAAACAAAGCAATACCAACAATGAAATATAAATACAGTACTGTACAATGTGTATAACAGGGAAAACCAAAAATGATTCTTGGTTACCTTGTAGTTGTAATCGGTGAAACCACTGGGCCTTGACATGCAGCGTCCTCGATAAATGGCGGGTGATTTTGATCACGTGAGTTCCTTCTCGGGAATGTACGTAAATTGTATCTTTATTTTAAAAGAAATTTATTTTTAGGTAAATATATGTAATCGTTCGTAAATAAGAAAGTTGTCAATGAAATAACATCAGAAATTTGAAAATCAAACTACAGATTCTTATATCGAATTCCGTACGTTTCCATAAATTTCCGTAAATATCCGTACTTTTCCGTGATATGCATATGATTATCTTCCGTAATCAGCTAACAGCGCAGTAATTTCTAAAACAGAGAAAATTGTGTAATGCAGCCCGTAAGCGATAGACTTTTCTGCAATCGTTTGAAGTTGTATGTACTGTTTTTATTTGTAATATGTTCTTATCGTATGCCTCATTCAAACAAAAGATTGATCTGGTCTGTCTTGCACTACTTTCCCAAAGCGCATGTTTACAGTTGTTATTCGCACATAGCACAGTTAAATTGTCTGCAGTGTTTGAAATGTGGTATGCTAACTTAGGCCTAGGGGACTTTCAGTCCCCAGGCCAAAATAGCTTTTCCTAACAAACTATCACAATTATTTAAGCAAAAACTATATTCAAACAACAACGTAACATGTTCAATAAATTCAATTACTGGAAGTGCAAAATTAACCAATTAAACGGAAAATCTAAAACAAATAAAAAGCTTCAATTAGAACTGAAATAAAACATCCATATTTAAACTACAACGAACGATATTCAATAAATTCAAGCACCAAAAAATGGGAAATAAATAAAAACAAAGACCAATGTTAAAAGTAGAAAAAAGTTCAACATCTATCGTGTCTACATATTTCCCGAAAAAAAACCTCAGGGGTCAAACCCCTTTTCTTAGTACACAGGAATGTTCAGGTCAAAATATTGGATTATAATTGTCAGTGTATCGAGTATTTTGAAACATGTCCGTGTTCCGTAGTACATCTCCTAAATAGCAGTTGTTATTGAAACAAGTTCATATACTTTAGTCTTCAATGTTCAATGTTGCTGATCACTTCCAGTCAGGGTTGACACGTAAGCAATGCATCATCCACTTTCTTTCTACTCTTTACTATTAGCCCTTCAAGAATTATTCCAAACTGGTAGATGTTTTCTTGCAGAAGTGTTTCATCATTTGATATGCATAGCTCCGAATCCAGAACGATACTGACGCCGTGTCTCTATCAACGGTAAAGAACATTATGAAAACAAGAGTTTTTTTAATATGGAATGCGGATTTGTAAGAATGTATGCGACGAAAAATGTAAAAAGGTAACGTTTCAGTACATTTGGAACTTCAAGTTGTATGTATCTTTTCTTGATTTGATCAGGATATAATCTTTTACTTTTAGTGCGTTATTGAAAGTGAAGGTTATGCGTCGTGCGGAATAATTCACAAGGGAACATGCTGAAACAGACAGTCAGACCTAACACTTACAAAACTTGTTCTTATTATATTTGCCAATAGAGTCTTATGGTTCTTTAACCAAAAGGTACTCTAAATGTCCCTTAAATTGTATCAAAATTGCTTCTTTCATGAAAGTACAAAAACTTTGATTTCGTGAAATAGATTATAATTATGGACAAAACCTCTCGGCAAATTTTGAAAAGGACAAATACAAAAAAAAGTTACAATCATCAGATATAAGTTAGATTCTTATAAGCCTTTGTGTTCCTTGCCATGTAAGTACTGTACTTTGAGTAATGATTGCTTGACGTAAACTTGGCGACATGTTTATTAGTGAGTTAAAATTCGCCAAAGGAGAATATTCTAATTGTAAATCTATGTAAAATGAATATTTTGCAAGATTTATGAAGTGAGAAATTCGCGAAAATTAATTCATCGTGAATATTTCCCAATTTACAGTATCAAATTGCTGCCTCTGTGTCGTAATATACGGGGTGCACTCCTGACGAAGTAGAAATGACTGAGTTAATAACTTTTAAAATCTCGCTCCTAATAATCATAAACTTTACCTTGTTTACTTTAACATAAGCGGTACTTGTCGACAACTGCTCGATTGCCACCGATGAGTCATGCAGAAAAGACAGATACTTTGACAGCTGAATGCCAATTGCGATTACATCGAACATGGAGATAGACCTTTTCTTCCTACAGAGATCTTTCACTCTTTTCCCAACCTGTGCAATATCACTTTTTATTCGAACAAATCTTATGAGATCCTTAAACCGTATAATTGCAGAGGCTGTTTCTGAAATTCAAATATCAATTTGTGAATTGTAGCGGAGTTAGATGATTTGTATGAGTTTCTTTAAGAATGTCAATGCTTGTGAAAGCGAAAAATTAACTGTAAACGATATGGAAAATGTTATCCACAATGGTTTAAACTATGAACAACTAGACCTATCACTCAATGTGATTTATATCCCCGAAAGACTTCTTTATAAACTCAGGGAAGTTCGTAGTAACATAATACCTTGCCAAAAAAAATCTTTATAATAAGAAGAGATTTTGTTCTTGGCAATAACGCTGTAATTACTCAAGATAGAGTTATGGTTTTTATATACTGCACTTTCTCTTATTGTGCGTGACCATTGTATGAAATTGTATTGAATTTCAACCAGTGGTTTTCAAGTGGAAAAGTAACAAAGGGCAATAACGCAATAATTCAACGGACCGCTCGCCCGACCGCCCAACAGACTCGACCAACCACCGGGTGACTCCTATGCAGAATTTAAACAAACTGTCAAAATATTAAATAATGATAAAGCTTATGGATATGACTATATTCTGAATGAACATACAAATATTTTGTCGATATTATGAAACATGTGTTTTTGAAACTGTTCAGCTGTATATTTTATATAGGTAATATTCCAATGAATGGTCAGTTGGCATAATTAGTCCAATTAGTAAAGATAAACGGGATCCTTTGGACCCGTCTCATTATAGACCAATTACTTTTTTTAGAAATCTAGGAAAATTATTTTCTTCAATTTTAAACAAACGTCTTCAGGATTTTGTTATACAGAATAACCTTATTAATGAGTGGATTCCAAGAAAGATACTCAACTATCGACAATATTCAGTTTACTCAGAAATAATGCTTTTGTTTGCCTTTATCGATTTACGTCAGGCATTGGACACCGTCTGGAGAACCTGACTATGATCAAAACTGTTATTTGAATGAAAATTTAAGATGGTTTAAAAGACATGTACAAAAAAGCCAAATCTTGTGTCAGGAAAAACGGAGACATTACCAACTATTTTATATATAGCATCGGTGTCCGCAAAAGGTGAAAGATAGATAGATAGATTTATTTTAGTATATCACAGATGTACAAACATGGTTAAAACAAACATGATGCATACATATACAGATAATTAGATGTATACACAAGTTTATAAACCATGATATGCACATCAATACCAAGGATAACACAAAAAATGGGAAAGCCTATCGCCTATATTATTTTTTCTGTAACTTAATGACCTAAATAATCTCTTTACTACTAATGGTGTTGTAGAGCGTGTTAATTGTAAAAAAATGAATTTGATATTTTGCTATTAGAATATCTGAAAATCTTCATACTCTTATACATGTATGAAAATGACACTTTTCTTGTTGTTAAAAGTGCAGAAGATGTACAAAAAGCACTAAATATTTATGGGCAATATTCTAACTTGTGGAAACTTGTTTTGAATACTTCTACAACCAAAGTTTCAGTATTTTTAAAAGGTAGACGTATGCAATATCATTTTATTACAAAGATGACATTGTTGAAATTGTAGATGAATATAAGTATTTAGGTACATTTTGTATTATTTTCAGTAGAAGTGCTTCTTTTTATAATGCTAAAAACAAATAGCAAAACAAGGAACAAAAGCTATGTATTGTTTTTTAAAAAAGGCTAAATACTAATCTTTATCTATAGATATGCAAATAGAACTTTTTTCAAAAAACTGTTTATCCCATATTTCTTTATGGATGTGAAATCTGGGGTTTTGTTAATCTAAATGTTATTGAATGAGTGCAGTTGAAATTTTTGAAACATGTATTTAATTTGAAAAAGTGCACTGCAAACTATATGGTGTAAGGTGAAACTGGTGTAAAACCTGTAGCGGTCTATATCAAAACCACAACTGTATCATTTTTGGCAAAAGTTAACACAATTTTGTTGAGTCAATACAAATTGTCTGATCTTAAAACCTTTAAATGGATAACAAATGTCAAGGGTGTCTATCTTCCTATGGATTCAATAATACCTATATATGGGAAACACATGCTTTTCCAAACCACAAATGGCTTACATTGACTGCAAATAAAAGACTATCTGATTAATTCATTATGAGTGGTATTGCTCAAATGGACACTCTAGCAATGGTTCGAATTATAGAATATTAAAAAAGATTACTAAGAATTTACTGTTCACGCCAGCAAAATATCTAAAATATGTGACTAAATTCAGAACACGAAATCATAAAATGCCAGTAGAAACTGATGATTGGAATAGAATTCCTAAATCAGAAAGAAAATGTACACTTTGTACTTTGAGTATAGTAGATTAGTTCTATCAATTTTTAGAATGTAGTTATCTTGTTGATATTAGAATGCAATATTTAAGTACAAAACATTTTAAATTTCCAAATATATCAAACTTATAGGCACTTTGATATATCATCTGCTCTGGGTTAAAACCATCTAATTAAGGGTAATTTCACATTTGCTTTTACATGTTGCGTAAACGTCTGCGCGACCATTAAAACGTGCAAGGCATAAACGCTCTGAGAGAATATGCTGTCACTATAAATTTTATATTACTTTCCTAAACATGCAAAAAATAAAGAATTGAAATAAATACCTTGTTGAATTTCAATTCTGTTCTGCTCCTCAACGTTCGGGTTAAAACCCTGCAATTGGAAGATTAGTGAAATTGTCTTAAATTGAGATATCTCAGGTACAATATTAAACATAGACGATGTCAGGGATACACAGACTCATCCAGGAAAGTTGCATTAAATTTATTGTTCAGAATAACCATTTTACACATTCTGCTCAAATTCCAGAAATGCTTTGAAAACACAATAAGAAACATGTTTAATTGAGTGATTTCTCAGATAGAAATTATTATAAAATTCCCAATTTTGATGAATTTCCAAATGTTTACTAAAACAGTGAAAAGGATTGTAAAGGTTTTGTCCTATTGCAGTTCATTCAATATGAAGAATTTAAATAATAACAAGAATTTTTGAAAGATAAAATCATTCGATATGAGTAATATCTTTACCTGCATGCAACATGATACATTGTAATACAGTAGTTTAACCAATCAAAACCATTTATCTAGTAATATGATGAACAATACTGGAGTACATGTACCTTTTTTCCAAGGATTGCAGTGACTGTGTAAAGGATAGGATTCAAAGCTGAATTAAAAGGTAGTATGAAAACTGCTGTCCAAGCATACACATCGCCGGGGATTGGGTATCCATTCAGCGCCAACACACCTGTACATATAGAGATATACTGACCGTAGTAGCTAAGTGTTTAGGGTTTAGACTTTTTGTCTATATGATACAAGGGTTCGAATCTCTTAAAATGATATATTTTTTTAGATATGTTTTATCTGGTACTAGTATGTACAAGGAATGCAGTTGAACACGGAACTCACGTGCAGTCGAACACGGAATACACGAGCATCACTTGGTTTATTATTATTTTTTTAATATTAAAATGTTAAAAAATGAACAAGATGAAATAGTATCATATTCCTGAAATCTGAAATATTTAAACATTTAATGGGCCAAACATTGAGACAAAATATCACTGACGTTGGCAGCACTCGAACGCAAGAGGTAAAGATTAGAAATATCAGAAAACAAGTTCGCTGAATACTGAGCTATCGATCTGATCGACATTATTCTTCGACCTTAACGAAAGTCATCAATTATTTTATCTAGCTTACCACGTGCATATCCGTAAAATGAAGACCAAAAATGATTACAGACAATAAATCGACCGTGAAATTATGGTAACAGAGGTCATGAGGATCAGGTTAATTTGTCAGAGTAATACCTGCTGAGATCTAATTGTGCAGTGATTTTTAATCTCATGCATGCACAGATCGCCTTATATGGCCGATTGATTGAATTGTTTCGCATGTCATAATATAACACTGTTATCTCTGTAAATCACCTATGAAGTTAAACCTATTACCCATTAATCCTATTGGAAACCAACACATAAAGTCAGTGGTTGCAACAAAAATGAGATTCCTAGCCACCTGAAGATCCTGTTTCCTTGATTTCAGCGTCTTCTGAGTACCATCAGTTGCCTTCCGCAGCTCCATATAGATAGATAATTGGCCAACAGCCACTAGAATGAAGGTACAAACATTCATACCAACAAAAATAGAGACGGAGTATATCCAGCCTGGAGGTTTGTCTCTTGTTAAGGGTAGAGCGATACAAACAGCAGATCTAGAGTAGAATCTGTTCTCAAAATACCCTGTAAACACAACAGGAATAACTGCTACCAGTATAGCAATAGCCCATGACAATATACAACAAATGTATGCTTTTCGTGGATTAAATCGTTTTGATCCAAATGGATACTTAATTACCAGAAGGCGGTCGAGTGTAATGAAACAAACGAACAGGACACTTGCTTCAGATGATACGGTTGACAAAATACCAGCGGCCGTACACCAGTTGCTATTTCTCCACCATGTATCAACATAGATGTACCTGCAAAAGTAACATTCATTATACTTTTTCTAATAATGGATGAACCGCATTTATACATGCCTTTTTAGAGTAATGAAATAAATAAATTCTGTTCAGTTTTAATGATGTGTGCGCTTGAACATTCTCAATGGTGTAGGGCGTTTATTATGTAGTAACTCGGGACAGTTTTATGGCGAATTCTTATATTGCATGAACTAAATAATAAGTGCATCATTTACAATTCCGTTTACTTTGCAATTTAATATTTATGCAATTTGTAACGTCTCTCGTCATATTACCTTAATTTAGATTTCTGATCCCGTCCATTCGTTAACAGACGGTCGCATTTGTTTTAGAGAAAGGAAATTAAATAGATTTTAAAATATATCATAATTAAGTTGTTTTAATTATTTTTTACCTTTGATAATAAAATTAATTTGTATTGCGCAAATAACACTTGTAATGGAATGGCATTCTATTATTTACTTAATAGGCAATTCTGGTAATGACCTAGCCTGGTCACCAGGCCCTGAAATATCTCTTTTACTAATAAATATCTATCAGTTTTGTTCTAGAGCCAGTCTACAATCCAGCGCCGATTTCAGGGCCTGGTAAAAGGCGATTCAAAACACCTCAGAAAACTGAGGTGTCTTCAATCAATGCCAAATCTTGACCGTTCTCTCCCAGCAGGTGATTAAATTTTATTGCCTGGTGTTTATAATATACAGCCGATAAAATCTCTTGTGATAACTAGTGGTCAGTTGTCATTAGAACCTTGAAACTAGAAGATAGGATTTACATGATGAAAATCTTGAATGGAAATTATGTTTTATTTTGTTCAGAGACTAGCAGTGATAAGAGTTTACTTTTTGATATGACTCCATAGTTACATTTGTTGCCTTATGCATAAAGTGTGCCAGTATTTTTTTTTATGAAGATGCACAGTAGAACACTTTTCACATGACTTAAAACTTATGTTAACATATATGGGTCTTTGCGCAAAACATCCTGATTACATTTTGAACTGCTAATGTTACTTTGGATGTAACTACCTTTTAACAAACCTGGCCTGCGGGATACTTTAACCATATAGGTAAAACTTCCTGATTTACATAGTAATATTTAAAGACATTTACATTTATCAAATCTATCAAAGTTTGTGCAAGAATTGTTTTGAGTATTGACAATAAAATGGCGTGTATTGGTGTACTAGGCAATAACCTGGTGAAGTGGGGAAGTTGCCCAGTTTCTATACAGATCATGCAGACTCAAAATAATATCATCAATTTAAGTTTTCTGAAAATCAAATGAAAAATAAATCGTGGTAGAGTATTAATATATTTTGCAGAACAGTTTTACAATAAACATAAATTGATGAAGTGGGAACATTGTCCAGTAAAGTAATCACATAGTATGTAGAATAGTACCAACTGACAAAATTTATGATATTCAATACAAAATATGAAGCATGTAGAAGGCAAAAAAGGATTAATATGGCAAGACAATTTACTATTTAATAAAAAAAAAGAATTCTCTAGATTATTTCATAAAGATATTTCCTAAAATATGGGAGACATCTTTTCAAGTCTAAGAAATCTCTGTAAAGTAGAAGATATCTTTCTTTTACCGGCAGTAGAGATATTTCTTTTGTTTTCAAAGATATCTCCCAATAATAAAGAGATTTCTCTCAATGCAAAAGAGATATCTCTCTAACATGCAGAGATATCTCTCCTTTCTCAAAAGATATCTCTGTAAAAGAGAAGTCTATTGAAAATAGATATCAGCTTACACTTAAAGAGATACCTCTGTAACTTTGAGAACAGAAACATATCTCTCAAATGATGTTTAACAGATATCTCTGCGAGTAGAAGATATGTCTTAAAATTCATGAGATATCTTTCTGTGATACAAAGATATCTCTCAGCGTGAAAGAGATATCTCTATTTAAACGAAAAATATCACTTTAAATTAGAAAGTTATTGAAAGATGTCACTTTAAAATTAGAAAGATGCATCTTTTGGAATAAATAGTAACATGACTTGCGATAATTTTAGAATTATGTGCTTTGACTGAGTACTTTTTTACCTGACATGGTTTAACTACTACATAGGACAGGTAGATGCAACACACTGACATCCTCACGCATACCACATACAATACATAATACATGGTACATATTAGTCTTCTCTAATTAAAATGGCTTTTAACATTTTAAAGACTCACATATATAATTACAATATAATACTAACGTGGGTTTAGGAAATAAGATTTTAGTGGATGCTTAGAAAATTATTTCAGTTATTGTTAGGCTTGAATTATCGTATGTGGTACCTAAGTGGCTTTGTTACAGCACAGAAACAGATACTTGTTGCAAGACTCATTGGTATACAATTTTCCAATTTTTGAAAAAATAAGTACGAAATAATGTTGAATTAAAACAATTACATAAGTTGGTTGAATTATTGATAATTACTGTTCAAAACGGGACACCTAAGCACTGTGACAGAAGAATTTTGAAGTTTTGGCTATACAAAGTGTAAAAAATACTATAAACTTTTATTAAAGGTCGTGTTTTAATTAAGAAATAACGTCCGTTCCAGCGGTGTTAGTCGTTTAATAAACAATGATTTGGAGTACTGATATGCAGTAATTAGCCACGAAGGCCGAAGGTCTGAGTGGTTTATAACTGCACATCAGTACGACAAATTATTGTTTATTAGACGATAACAACGCTGAAAAGGATGTTATTTCGATTCTAACATGACCAGATATTACAAAAAGTGAATAAATGCAAAGCTTTATTTTCTACGCGAACGCTCATTTAACGTCATGCGGCGCAATATGACGTCATGTTTACAGCATATCAGTTCCCGCGTTGTTTATGGTTTAATATAACATAATTTTTCTACTCTTTGTATATAGAGACAAAATCGTGAGTCATGTTAGAATATTTCATAACAACACTTCATTGATATTAACTCATCAGACTTTTAATAATCAGTTTTCTTATAGTTTATTTTTAAATTACCATCCAAGGACAAAAAAACCTGTGAATTTTGAAAATAGCCCATATACATTATACTTCCGTGGTGAACTGTATGTAGCATAATCCTGAAATTTTAGAGTAAGCCTTACAATCTTTCCTAGAATATTATACAATATCTCACCAGAGAACATTTGTGAAGTTCATTCTGCATCTTGATAAATGACTTCACAGCAGTTATACAAATGAATTACTGACCACAAGATGTTATCAGCAATCAGAGGAATTAGCCATGGTTTATTTTATAGCTGTTAGGTGTCAATCATGCTTCTCTGGCCAAATCGCCTTTTACTAGTCTGATAAAACTGCCCCAGTATACAAAGCAAAATCATATAAAATAGACTGGAAATAGTGCATGAAATATGATATATTGAAAAAACATAAATTTTATCAGACTAGTAACTAGTCTAGTAATGACCATACCTAAGTTGATACTGCAAGCAAATAATTGTTATATATATATGACTTTGACGTAGATAATACAATATGCGTAAGGTTTTACCTATTACGGAACATGGCGTCTGCTACTGCAATCATAAGAAGGTACACTCCCATGAGAAAGTCAGCACCGGCTAAATTCGTCACAAATATACCATATCCAATTTTCAACCTTTCCCGATCATACACAATTCGATACAAAATCGATCCGAGATTTCCGACTATTGCAATGATACCAACTATCCATAGTACTGCCTGTAGAACTGGATGCCGCATAAGGTCCCCGCAAGAGGAAAATTCGTTCTTTTGAGGAAAGCAGTCACTCTCAGCTACCGAGCATGGACGTATACAACAAAACTTAAAAGCTGGAGTTTGAAGTTCTTGCAGCAAAGATACCCCATCAAAAACACGCTTGTTGAAACTCACAATATTATTTCCCCGGAAATCTATTATTTTCACTGAAGTGCTGTTAAAAGCGTAATCCTCTATCTCGGTTATTTCATTGTATGAAATATTTATTGATTCTAACCACAAATAAGAAAAAGTGGAAGATAAAACTCGCTTCAATTTTGTCCCAGTTATGTGCAAGCGTCTTAAACTTTTCAATCCATGAAATGCTGTGGATGAGATAATCTCCAGTTGGAAATTACCGTTCAGGTTAATGAAAACAAGCTGCTCTAAATAACCAAATAGCCTCTCAGGTAACATTTTAATTCTATTGTAACCAACATCTAGACATTTTAGGTTCCTTAAATGAGAGAAACCCTCTTTATTCACGGTTGAAATCTCACATGAAGATAGATTAAGTTTAGTCATTGACACAAAGCGAAAATTGCTCTTTCTCAACACATTCCTTAGACCTGGATTCTTACTCATGTCCGCTATTAGGGTATTCCTATACAACGTTTTAGTGCGGTTATAGCTCAGGTTTGCTGCACGGCAACTTACGGTGTAATCTATACACGTACAGTTATAAGGACAAAAAAACCGACACAGCTGTTCATCATCTTTCATATGACAGTTTGCAATTCCATCACATACTTGATCTATTGGAATGCATTGTGGACTTGACGAGCATCTGTAACCTCCTGGGCATTCCACTTCAGTTGCCGCTGCAAATATAAGTAAAATAGATAAATGTCTGTTTTTGCGCAAAAACCTCTTTGCTTGAACAATTGCGAAACTATTTGACCCAAGCACTAGTTTTGTTGCTCTAACTGTTACTTTCTATGTACAGGTGACAAATAATTAGCGCTTTTCTGAAAACTCTACTGTAGTATATTTCTTATTTGATGGAAACTATGACATTCCTTGGTTTACCATATTCAGTAGTTCTAGAAATATCCAGCGCGTTCAAGTGTCACAGGTAATTATGTCATCTTAACTAGCTATGATTTATGTTAAGGAATGTGTATTTCTAGTATAATAATTATGTAGTCTATGTAAATGGATAATAATGAAATCTCTTTCAAGCAATACCTACAAACACATGTCAAAAAGTAGCTAATTTTCTACACGAACGTAAAATAGTTAAATTATTTTCTACCTTTACATATTTCAGGAAAACGTCTATAACCGACGTGGAGCATTGCATCCCATCTGTTCACTTGTATATCTTTTACAAATTTGTAGGTGTTTGGTGTGTTTTGTCTTATCATGAAGTTTTCGTTCTTCGACACACGATATATCATGAAATCTGGTTTTGAAAGATTTGTAAACATCAGCTCAGCAACTTTGGAGGATTCCAAACTATTTTCGATAAATAAAATGCCCTTTGTTTGATTTGCTTTAAACTGAATTTGACCGAATAAATTCCTAGCCATAGATTTAAACTGACATTCGCTCGTTGGTTTCAAAACGGGGAAGATTCGTTCCTCTCGTAGTTCTAACAATCTATTTTCTATAGAAAATTCTTCTAGTGGGTTCTCGGACCGGAAATAAATCATTCGGATGTCACTTCTGGTTGTGTATAATTGCCTAGCTAGGTTTGATGCGGCATGTTTACTTTCATCGTTACTAGAATCGTCCTCAGCAAATATAAGAACTTCCCTTGCTGCTTTGGAACATGCTGTAATTAAAATGAATATATGCATATTGAAAGGAGTTTTGCAATGTAACATGAGCATATCTGAAGTACTTACAAACAATATCTCTTTCTCTAAACGACATTTAATACTTGACGATATCGCCTAAAAGTTGTATTGTTCAATTCAAAGATCATCATCGTTTGATTTCCAAATGCTTAGGTGATACGAAAAGGTGAAGTTATATCACTTTCATTAAGAATACAAAACAGTACAAACATCTTTCAATTTTTTTTCACTGTAGTTTATACTATTGTTTTAAAGTTATGTTACCCTTCAATGTGGCTACATATAATTATGATCACACAGTAAATACTTTGAACACATGTAAGAAATGAGTTCTGTGAGTTATGTTATGTAAGGTAAATTATACCCAACAGAAAGGGTTGAATTTCAGTTTCGGAATTTCTGCTTTGTTCAAAGGGATTAGAACTGTTAAACAGATTCATTTATCTTAGTTATAACTATAAGTATTATATTATAGTCATATTCATTTTTAGAAGCATAAGTAATTGATTATTGTCTTATTTAAACTTATGATACATTTGTAGTAAGTTTGAAGGGTAATATTACTGAATGTTATATGAAAGTTTATAAAGTACTTACTACAATCATATTCGTCCTCTCCTACCGGACATTGAACAGTTCCATCACAAACAAACCTTTGTGGAATGCAATAACTTCCAGGGCACTTCACATAATTTGGCGGACATGAATAAGAACCTAATATTTAGTAAAAAAAAACACAAACATATTCCAAACACAGGTATGCTATGACCCTCAATTATCATGATTTCCCGAAAACTTTGATCATGTTTAGATAATGCCCTTTGTTCTATTCTTTACTATTGTTTCTTTAAAGAGTCATACACATAATAGACAGGAAAATTAAACAATATTAATTACAACATACAACATCAAGCTTTATGTGGGAGAAGTTAAATATAATTAAATATATCCATTTCTATTTATGTAAAGTAGCATCTATTGAATGCCTATTATAAAGACACACATATGGGGCATAAGAAGTCATCGATGTAACTAAGTTCAGTTCACAGCTCTTTGTTAAGACAGTTTTACACTAAGATCAAATTAAACAGTTTTGATCTTACTCATAGCATAGCCATAGCATAACAACTTACAACTATTATTGACAATGGGAGTAAATTAAAATATATTACAACTTTGTATCACTTGTTTATAACTTTTGCATAAACCAGCAACAAACACGTATATAAAAACATTATACCGAAATGAATAAAAAACATACCACAGTTTTCTAGATTACTTCCATATAGACACCCCAAAGGGACACCGTATCTGTCTACATCATACACACACAACATAGATGGCGGTATAGTCTTCCTCTCTCCGATACAGGCTAACATTCCACCCTTGTATTCTAACAGAAATGAACAACTATGTAGTTGTATTCTAACAGAAACGAAGAACTGTGTAGTTGTATTCTAATAGAAACGAAACACTATGTGGTCGCATTTAAACAGAAACGAAATACAATGTAGTTGTATTCTAACAGAAATGAAAAACGGACTATGTAGCTGTATTCTAACAGAGATAAAGATCTATGTAGTTGTATTTTAACAGAAATGAAGCACTATGCAGTTGCATTCTAACAGAAACGAAGAACTACACGTAATATGTAGTTGTATTCTTACAGAGATGAAGAACTATGTAGTTGTATTCTAACAGAAATGAAGAACCTCATGTATGTAGTTGTATTCTAACAGAGATACTATGTAGTTGTATTCTAACAGAAACGAAGAACTGCATGTATATATTTGTTTTCTAACAGAGATGAAGAACTATGTAGTTGTATACTAACAGAAATGAAAAACTATGTACAAAATGTAGTTGTATTCTAAGGAAATGAAGAACTATGTAGTTGTATTCTAACAGAAATGAAGCACTGTGCAGCTGTATTCTAACAGAAATAAAGCACTGTGCAGTTGTATTCTAACAGACATCAAGAACTATCCAGTTGTATAAGAGTCTTACAAAAATAAAGCATTGGGCATTTAAAAAAACTGCCAAATGAATGCCGGGCCATAAACGATACATTTTTATGGCGTTGAGAAAACATACAAATAAAACAAAAGATTCTCACCATACGTGCATATGATTTGTTTTGGAGTTACATATACAGGAAGTTCCCTGGAAAGTATTCGATCATCAACGATAAAGATACCGTCACTTGTTACATTATAATAACCTTCATTGGTTTGGTCTCCAGAAAGTTCTGTCCCATTACAGTTATATGTTTTATGCTTCATGAAAGTGTACTTGTTCGCTGATTCCGAACTTGATGTGTAAAATAACAAAAAGAAGAACTCATTGTTATATGTCTGGATATCAACGTCACACCACGTGAAGCGAAAATAAAATTATTTGTTATATTGCTGTTGCCTATATTAGTCTAGTTGCAAAACCAGTAATTGAAAACTAAATTCAATCTTGCATCAGAATAAATGCAAATTCGGTTATGTACCAACTTAATTCAAAATGTGTCAAATGGCTTCTTACCACTATGTTAAAATACGCCACAAATTTAATACTAAAAGTGATATGTATGGAACGCCAAATCTACATATACTCAAATATTTCCGTCACCTACCGATCCCTAACAGAATTAAAGACCTCTACAATTCGGTTAATCATGTTTTTCATTTATTTATAACGTGCAATAAATGTAATGAATCGCAATACAATTAAATTGTTGATATCATTAGCGCTATAAAACAACTACAGATGTTTTCAATTTGATTATAGAGCTCTCCAACGGTTGAATTAAACTTCGCTGCAAATGAAATTTGATATCATTACCTGAGATGTAGAGGTATTCAGTTAATTTATTGCGTGCTTTAAATCAATGTGTGGCCTCATTAATTGTATAAGGAAACTCTCCAAATGTTTAAAGACCAAATGCTTAAAGCATATGTAAATTTGGCGTTCCATAAAAATGAATTCCTAACAATGTGGTGACACTTAAATAAGATTTATCCAGAGTGGTACACTCCACTAGGACGATGCGTTTTTCTGAATAGTACTATAATGCAATATGACGATATTTCCAACAAGAAGTCAATAAGGTTATTTCTAATTCATATAAAAATGACGATATTACGTAAAAAACATATTCAACCTGTATAATTGATTTATATGACTTAATAAGTTTTTCTCAGCAACACATTCACAGGTGTCGATAGTGTTAAGAATTTTTCAAACATTGGCATGTATTGCGTCACTGCACATTCATTGTAATACACTATAAAGTATATAAACCTTGTTGGAACTTGATCAAGTTCTTTGATTTTAAAAGCCTCTACTTTACATCGGCACCCTCGGATGACATCGTCGTCAGATGAATCGTCAATCATAGATGAGGTAGACTGAAACTGGCATGTTGTTTTTACCTGTTGTGCATCAACATAGTATGATTTCAAAACAGTTTGAAGCCTTTATAACACATGCATAATGGATTTGTTTATGTTAACTATGTTTGATGTTACTTGTATGAATTACATTGATTGATTGGTGTGTTAATTACAATCTACATGTATATAGTAAACACCGTTTATAACGTACTCCTTGAACCATGTACATTCATTCCTTATATACGGAGTTTGTTATATCTCTATATCATTTTTATTTTGAATACAAAAAGAATACAACCGGGCCCAGAAAATCGGAATTTCGCTATGCAAAATGTTTAAGGAGTTGTTACAGACGGAGTTGTACAGTGTGCCACTGCAGCTACGACCGAAGCGAACATTGTAATACAGATTTATTTTGATGAAATAAGTTCTTGCACAAAAGTAGTGAATGATATATCTACGAGCGTATATAAAAGTATCTTATAACAAATGAACGACTTTTAAAAAGATGTTAGTTACATTCAAATTAATAAGTCAAATTTGTGCGGAAAGGTACAATTTTACAGAAATCAATGCAGTCTAAGACTACAATATATATCACAAAACATTTATAGAAGAAGTGAGAACTCCTGAAATGAAATCAGATAAACGTCAACATGAAGACTCGTTTTTGTTTGGTGTTATTATTGAGATTATGATTTATTAAAATTGCTCGCTTTCAGATTTTGGTGAAAATATAACAAAGTTCTTCAAACTCCCTGAAATAACATATTTGAGAACGTAAAGTACAATGTTTATCTAAATATTTGAAATTATACGTTACCAAAAAATAAAACAAAGTGTTACTAACGCTTTTGAAAATCCCAATGTAACTGTATACTATTAGCGTGGCAAATCCGTTAAAGCAATCGCCAACTTTTCCAATGTATGTTTGCAAATTGCTATGTAGATTTTTACTTGTAAGTGATATCATTTTTGGAGAAATGTATGTTTAACCGGAAACTGCGAGCGAACAGCTTTAATTTAAGTATGCGTGTACATTATGAGCGAGCAGCTTTAACGATATTATTCTGTATACTACTTCTAACAACCTACATCTTAGGTTATCGTCGATACACACCTATCAAAAAAGTTTTAGCAGTAGTTATATAAAACACTTCTTTATCAAGTTATTTTGTATAAGAAAAATGTGCTTACCATCCAACTTTGGTAAAAGTGGTGTTGTCATAATGATATACATCTCAAACGAAGCCGATTATATGCTTAGAAAAAACAATTTGATATGTAATTTCAGAAAACCTTCACTATCTCTTTATAGAGAAGGACAAGGGTACCCACCTCAAGATTGCAGGAATAGCCGTTCCTGTAGATCAGATCTCTAACTGTAGACATCATAATTGGTATGAAATTTTCAGATGAAGATTTTGTGTAAATAACACCTTTGTTAGGTTCTACATCAATATTATGGATGGACATTGATATCTTTCCAGTTCTTGTGATTGAAGAAAAGTCACAGTACACGTTGATGTCATCTGAATTAAGACGGAGAAACACATCACTACCATGTTGTCACGTATATTTTAAAAGAAAACAACTTTCTCCTGTAATATCACGAAATTCAGATACTTTGTGTGTAACATTGTCTGGTATTTATCTGCAAAAGTGTTTTAAATTATCCCCGTAGGGTAAATGTTATCTCTTTTCAATGGCTAATTGTTTTACGTAGGCTTATACAGAAAAAGAAAAAAATCTTCCCTATATGATATATGACTCACAAGCTTGGATATTTAATGTGTGACTCTTTAAAGTTTCTTCAACATTTTCCTCTTGCGCTAATAGACACTTGTTCTACATTCACTTGTATCATAAACCTATCATAGATATTTAATCCTTATTGACCAATAGCGATCACCTGCCGGGTTCACAAAAGTACGTTTAGACTGGAAAACTAACTTGTAGATCTACGCGGATGTCAACACGTCATTTCTATTATATATTTGCATATATTCACTGCTTTTATGAAGAATACGACATAATAATTTAAGACTAATGTTTCAGTCAATATATAGTTTTGCGGACCTGCGAAATAATGATATTGACCTCGGAACATTTGTCGATAACTGTAAAGTAAAGGTAAATTTTCAAAATGTTCTGGTATATTCAGCACAGATTCTTAGTTTTATCCCTGGACCTTGTCGTTTAGAGCATTTTCAAAGCTTTAAGCAACCCAATTGCTACATAGAATGGAATTCTTTTGACATTCTGTTGCGAATACCATAAAAGGAACAGCCATGTCAAATTATATGAACTACTTATCTTGATGTTGTTTCTTTATTTCCAGAAATGACGTCAGAACAAAATATGAAAGAGCACGTCGTCTACAGCTTCTTAATTTTATATCTGAATCTTTTATTCATGCTATCACATTGATGAAATTATGGTTTATTTTGAATTTCAAGTATATGTTCGGGCACTTCGTTGCAAACATTACATTTAGAATGTAACTCAGCGAGCATGTACTTGCATTGCCTTTAGATGGAGTCCGAGGGAGAATGACGTCAGCATGTAACGAATCGGAAGCTAGAAACCAAACCTTTAGGTAACCGAGTGTTCCAATGTGAAATTTGCGTCTTTTACTTGCTGTACTTTAAAAATGTATTGTCTAAATATTCAAGCTTCTGTGTGTACATTTATTTCTGCTTTTTGCGCTAGATGGTTTTGTGTTTAATAGTTGGTGCTGCGCCTGATGGTTTTATGGTTGTTAATTGGTGCTGCGCCTGATAGTTTTATGGTTGTTTGGTGCTGTGCCTGGTGGTTTTATGGTTGTTAATTGGTGCTGCGCCTGGTGGTTATATGGTTGTTAAATGGTGCTGCGCCTGATGGTTTTATGGTTGTTTGGTGCTGTGCCTGGTGGTTTAATGGTTTTTAATTGGTGCTGCGCTTAGTGGTTTTATGATTGTTAATTGGTGCTGCACTTGGTGGTTTTATGGTTGTTAATTGGTGCTGCGCCCTATGGTTTTATGGTTGTTAATTGGTGCTGCGCCTGATGGTTTTATGATTGTTTGGTGCTGTGCCTTATGGTTTTATGGTTGTTAATTGGTGCTGCGCCTTATGGTTTTATGGTTGTTAATTGGTGCTGCGCCTGATGGTTTTATGATTGTTAAATGGTGCTGCGCCTGGTGGTTTTGTTTGTTAAACGGTTTTGCGCCTGGTGGTTTTATGGTTGTTAATTGGTGCTTCGCCCGATGGTTTTATGGTTGTAAGTTTGTGCTGCGCGTGATTGTTTTACAGTCGTTGATTGGTGTTATGCCTGATGGTTGTTTTATTCTAAATTTAATTGATCTCATTTTTGAAATCATTAATGCTACCAGAATTAAAACATGTGTTACTTAAAAGACGACTATAGTCGGTGAACCTTTATGACCGGAAACACGGAAATAAGTTTATCTGTTTTAAAAAATATTAAATCAGGTTCTACATGTAAAATGGAGCTGGTCTTATAAAACCAGACTATTAGTCTGTCAGTGAGCTATTTTATACCAATCATATAGTGTCCCGAGGTATGGTTTCCATGGTCCCAAATCTGATCACATGACGACAGTGATTCATTAGCGTAGACACAGGTGTTTTCATCCGTTCCATCATCGCAGTCCGGATTCTTATCACATTTAAGGTGCCGTGGGATGCAGAGCACACTATCGCAATGAAACGAATCCTTGCAGGAATCTGCATTTGAAATTGTATTTATTTACAATAAGAAATACTTTGAACTTTAAACACTTGTGTAAAATTCGTAAACGTCCAAAAACATTGGGTTTTTTTTCTTCTTTAAAAAGAAGTTTGAAAAGGTTGTCCGACATCGTTTTGTACAGCTTGTCATATTTTTTGCTTTTATTTGTCCAATTAACTTGTTTTGTATTGTTTTATGTCACATGCTTTAAATGTGCCAGGATATTAGAAAAATAAAATCTTAAAATCAATTTTGAATCACTTATATGTACACAAAAGGTAGCCTAGTGACTGATACTCGATATCCTGCAACAAAAAAATCATATTGGCTGACTGTCTTATATTACATCCTTGAAATAAATTAAGATATTCCTGCTCTACGGATATGTTAAGTTGGTATCAAACACTGAAACTTCTTATTGACGTTAATGAATACGTTAATTAGATATAAAATACATTACTGCATTTGTGTTCGTCACTGCCGTCTATACAGTCAAAAATTGCATCGCATCGCTTGTTAACAGAAATACACTGCTTAGTGGTATTGTCACACATATATTCACCAGGTTCGCAGGTTATCACCTCTGTAAATGTTAAAACTGCTCTAGCCGTACGTAATTTTTTCTATCATTTCTCAAACAAAATCAAGCACAGAAACAATATAGATTTTGCAATATGTAAAGAAAGATTTCATGACTACATACATTTAATATGTAACCACGCGATTATGTTTTCTGGCGCAGTATTATGTTTACGATTGTGTTTCTTAGAGCAGCACGAAGGTCGACTGATAATTTGCCAAAGATAGTTTTGTATCGATATTAATTTGTCAGTCGCTTCACATATTGATTTCCTTCAATCTTCAACATGACTGTCTAAAGTGTATCTTGCATTAGTTTGGTAATCATATGTGTATAAAACAGCCAGAATTTACTAGAATTAATGGCATACCAGAAATACCGATTTATATTGCTAGAACAACAGGCAGCCATCCTCGATATATTCTGTACCATACCGATTCCGGTGATCCTTGAGACGTACGGCCTACTTTTGCATTAATAAATATTTTGATTAAAAATGATAAATAATCACCGAAACAAGCAAATGCAGTTAAAATAGAAGTTGTACTAACTAAGCTCGTTTTCTGCTGTTGCGTATTCCGGAAGAAAGTCGCATTCCTGGCAGTCACCGTCATGACATGAAAACGCATTTTGATGGAACTCTAGATCACGGAAAAGAAAAGCAAATAATGGTCATTACAAGTGTCGGATCTAACACTAAATGCGTTCAATTTTAGCTAGTAAGGTTTTATAATTACATCTAAATTTGTTCTTAATTCAAGAAATATTATCATTGTAACATACTGCGAAACGAAAATGCATATTGTGTTTCCATATCACTTCCCGATGTTACAATAGTTCATGCTTTCCGTTCTAAGGTTATTTAAAATCGCATGTTAAGCTATTTAAAAAAAAATCGTTGTACCTGCACAACGGAATTTATCCGTTAGATCAAGAGCAAAAACGACTTTGCAATAAATACATAATTCCCACATTTACAATATTTACCTCCCTTGTTCTGAATTGGCAGCCATTTTGATAAGCAAAACTGGTAAGCATTAATAGGAATCATTCTCAAGTATGTGATAATTAAGAAAATGCCAAAAGAATTTGTGTGTGACAACCACATTTTCTTGAACCTGTTGAGCCATCTGTCCAGATCAGAAACACGGATTAGTTATGTTTATAAATCTTATTACTTTATATTAATCGTTTAGTAGCTTTTTTCCCCATTAACTTTAAAGGAAAGGTGCCAACCACATAACAAGGGAGGTAAATGTTGTAGTTGTTGGAACTGTGTAAACTATAATATCGATATAACAATTTCATATGAAATAACGAAAGAAAGAAATCGGGTTGAGAAAATGTGTTCGTTATATCCAGAATTTCGCTATATCCAGAGTCGTTATATACGGAGTTTACTGTATAATGACAATACCATTGTTCAGACTAGAACAGTCGATTTCGTCGGAAGCATCACTGCAGTCTATGACATCATCACATTTTGCTATTATAGAAATCCATTCCTTACTGCCACAAAGGAAATATGATCCCCTCTCCAGTCTTTCTGTTTCCCTTTTCGCATGACTCATTAACTCTTTTTTTAGTTGTTGCTCTACAAATTCACAATCTTACTTCGATCAGCTTTTATATGAAAGAGTGTTGGATGGTCATAATTTTTGCCGTAAACTAAAGCCGGGTATATGTCGTAAAACACATACTTTTATTGTTTTTATAAACTTATATTTTCATGTTTTTTTTTTTCTTATAAATGTAGATGATATCTTGATAAGATTAAAGTGAACCATTTTTAGCCGTTGTAAGTCTTCCTAAAGGTTTACTTTGGCAGGTTAAAAAATTTACCGATGATTTAAAACAGAAATACCAACACAAGCAGACTCTGCATCTACGACCTTGCAGATCAAACCATTTACATCAAACTCGTGAAGTAGTGTTCTTAATTACTTACTATTCATTCTGCACAAAGTTTCGTCTGTAAAATCAACGCAGTCGAACACTCCATCACAAAGACTAGACATGTTGATTTTCCTACTATCATCGCATTCAAATTTGTCAAAGTTGGTGCTTTCTGTATTTTCAGATGAGTCAGAATTTCCTTTATAACCAGACACTGTTAAGAACACATATAAAAAGTACTTAAACTTCAATATATTTCATTTTATAAAAACTATTTAAACAAAATTAATGTTTATAGGTGTTATGAGCAGATTAATTAATCAATAATTACGTTAGAAAACATTTACATTTCATATCAAGGATTGACTGCAAAACTTCTTTTATAATTATTCTTTTGTAATTTATATGAAATGAAGATTATACATTTTTGCGGTCAGACCTCGATACATAGAATGGTATTCATTGTATTACATTGTATTTCAATTACTAGTATTCTGTATTAATTTCACACACTGTCAGTTTTATGTAACTTTGTTAAGTTTTAACGCACATTGCCAGAAGCATGGTTCCCACAACTGTTGTCCACTACTCGATGTATAGCACCATAACGTTCCAGATGAATCTGGGTCTATGCAGAAATTGTTCTTTCCAGATGGTTTGGCCAAGTCTGGAAATCTTGCTTCGAAATCATATTCAGCCTTTGTTAAAAGTGTATCCCAATTTTGACAAGTTGCGCCGGAAAATGTTAAACTGATATCTGAAGGAAGTTTCCATGTTTTCCATATAACACCTTTACAGTTGTCTTCATTGGTTGCTGTAAAATGTAGTTGTAATTAAAATAATTTTAAATTAATAACGTGCAAATACATTGTACGAGCTTGTTGGCGAAGTTACATCATGCTAAACAACCGAAAAAGACCTATTTGAATCGATGGGGTCTTTATTATACCCCCGCTTTAAGTGGTATTTTCGAAAGCACAGTTAGTACAGTTAGAAATTTTGTATTATTTGCAGTCACATAATAAATAATTTCCGTTAAACTGGTCTCCTTTCAATTTTATGACGTCATCAGTGCAAGCATACGCAACTGAGACAGTTATGTTTCGGTAGCATCACTGCAGTCTATGAGATCATCACAAAAGGACTAATTCATGTAAGTAAACATATATATATTTCTTTTCAGTTTTTTACTTCGACTAATTGATGTGATAGACAGTGTTTTATTGTAGTCGGACTTTGATATTATTATTTATTTTTTTTTACTTTATTTTAGCAAAGACAATTCAAATATATTCACAAACAAGATAGAAAAGGACATTTGTTTTCAGATATTCCTCTGATCTGGCAGTATTTTTTTGTCATTCCAGCGGCTGAATTTGTAAATGAATTTCCTTTTAGCAACTTGTTAGTTGCAGAAAGGTGAACCATTTACTTATAAGTGTCAGTGTTCAAAAACCAACGTTCAACTGAGATTCATGGAGAAGGAACTTCTCGACTGGAATGAGATCATATTATGTCCGTAAACTGTTTCGTCTAGGATAAGTAGGTAGAAACGAAGCAATCCAAGTCTTAATGTCTATGAATTTGAATTATATTTTCGCTAACAAACGCCGTTGAAAACATTGAATAGCTGGCACGACGGACAATTGAATAAAGTGTGTAAACAAATTTTACAGATCTTCTCTAGCCAATCAGAACGGGCAAAATTGATGAGGCTCAAAATGGGAGACGGTATATACGGGATTGCACACGGTGTATAAGGGCTCATATACAGGGGCTAATCAGAATTCCTCTTTATCAAAGTTTTATCCGGGTTCTGCTCATAGAAAATGCTGGTGGCGTAATTTCCAATCCGGCATATTTTCAGGTCCATTTTCAAAACAAGAAAGTGGTGGTTTATTATCCATGCCAGCTTATTTTGAAGACCGGTTTATCATCAAGATTTTGGGGTATGTTATTAGAAGTATTGACCGTTATGCACTGGCCGAGAAAACATATTTACTCTACACTCATAAGGTAGGAGGTATGATAGATATGAGCTATTTACGTACTAAACTAGTAAAACTATCCATAAAAGACTGAAATGGCAGGAGTATTTTATATTTACCTTTCTATGTGGCATAATTCATTTAAAATGTGCTTTACAGAACAATCATTTTTCCAAAACATGTTAGACATTCTACTTGTCATTTCATTAGTGGTTGAAAGGTTACCAACTTCCTTCCGGTCAAAAGCGAGCTTAATACGGCTGCGCCGGAAAATCAACCATTCTTAGGTAACAGAAGGAAAAAACCGCTGACAAGTTTCAAAATATAGCATGTTAAAATGTATTTACTGAATGCAAGGAGCTGGATACATGTACATTGTATTTAAACTGGCATTACTAGGCGATAATATGAATGTAATGGAATGTTAACAGAAGAAACTCAAGATGGATGTGCGTTTACTAACTCTGAGAATAAGAAGTCTCTAACTGTGTTGCTTGTGCATTTTTTTTTAAATAAGGATGAAAAAGGAAAATCTGATAATGGCAATATATTTGAATTTCTGTTCCACTGCAGAAATCGAAATAGAGTTGCATAGCATAGATAGATGTGCGATAAACGTAGCGAGTAACAATGACTCTCTTAAGATAGCCATAATAATGCCTGTCATCTAATTACTGATGCAAATGAATGGATCAACGCGATTAACACAGTCCCTTTCTACTTTCGCGCACAAGCACAGTCAAAGTAACGGGCTTGGTCACATCAGCGAGGAAAGAACACCTTTTGAACTAAGTCTGTTTTAAAAAAAAATTGATACTCACCACAGGACTGATCTGAAATAATATATATATTTTATCAAAAATTAGGATATCGCTGATAATTACCTCTATTCAATCTGGAGAGAGTCTTGAGTGAATGAATATAATTTTTAAAAATTTGTTTCGCAATCGAGAGTGAACAGATCAGTATAAATAAAAACAATCTGATTTTGTTTAAAGGGACATACCCTTTAACTGATGTCAACTAAATAACCCCATATAATGTAGAATCTTTGGAAGTATTATAACTTAACGATACTCAAAGTGCTATTACGTTAAAGGGACATACCCTATAACTGATTCCAAACAAATAACCTCCAATACGTAAAAAGTAGACTCTTTGGAAGTGGTAAACTTAACCTAAAAGTTTCAGCTATGCATTCCCAGTCATTATCGATAAATATATAATGCAGTACCATAAACCATTCAATAATCTATGTAGAGTTGTTGTTGTACAATTAATGGGTGGATGCGATTTATTACAGAAAGCCTCTATATTGGTTAATTTTTGTAAAATGAGGCGTTTTTCGCCATAGGTTCTTCTTTAGAATTGTATATTTTTATCATTTTACGTTCATTGAACACATAATCTATGTGTATAAATATATATATAATATGCTCGATGTAGGGAGTGCCTCCTTATCACCTGAATATGTTGGCTAATGACGTTTTAGAAAGCAGAAAATATGTGATCAAATTGATTCTTGTCTATACAAAGCTTGAAAGAAAATGTCCTATGCCATAAAGAAATAAAAAAGAAAAAAATATTCGGCATACATATCAGGTTCTCTCCTTTGCTATCTTTTAACAAAATATGAAAGAAGCTATATGATTTTAAAATGGACAATAGAGCAAACTCCGTATATAACAAAATCATTGGGACCAGCTAAATGTGTTCTTAATATCCTGAGTATGTTATACCCGTACAGCATTTTCATTAATATATAAAACGGGAAAAATTCAGGCCCGGAAAATTTCCTCATTATATCCGGAATTCCGCTATACACGGAATTCCGTTATATCTTGAGTCGTTATATATGGTGTGTACAATATCTCATTGGTTAAGAGTCGATGCTACAGTGATTGCCCTCAAATTTTGCTTCACAGCCGTTCAAGAAGTGTAATGTCAAACCTGTGAAGAAAGACCACAAAGGCGAAGAAGGAACGTCGATCCTTTGTTATTGTATGGTGGTCTTTATTCACAGGTGTTTCCACGATAGTTGAATATTTCAAAGTTTTATTTCTGCGTGTCGTTATTCGCAGGATGGTCCTTATTCGGAGCTTACCATTAACACAGGTTTTGACTGTACTTCACGTTTGTAGAGAAAACATGTTTGAAGAAAAATGAAACAGTTGAATATTGTAAACTCCGTTAAAAAGAATTCCTTGGGACCTTTTAAATTTGTTTCTTATTTCTGGAGTTTTGTTTACAATGTATCCATATAACATTTTCAAATAAATAATGAACGAAAAAAACTTGGGCAAAGAAAATAAATACAATCAAACAAATTCATTTATTACCTAGCTTTTTGAAGTACCGTGTAATGAGCAAACTTGCATAGATTGCAAATTATCAAAAATCAAATTGTTATTAGCTCATGGCTTTTAGGCTTATATAAGGAAATTTCCTAGATACCTTATAAAACTGATACAACGTTAGATTTAAACTTACCACGATATGTAAATGATAGGCAATAATAAATGAGGTTCTGTATGAAGAAGTACCTTTAAAAAAGAAGGTCGTCGCAATTTTTAGTATATGAAAGCGATTGAAAGCTAGATTGTTATAGTTAAAACTAATTTTATTCAGTCGGAAGGCGCCAAATGTCACAGTGTGAGAAAAAAGTGAACCCTGACCGGGATTCAAAGCCATGGACCTTCGCTTGCAAATATGTTAAACCGAATGCTCTCCCGACTGAGCTAACCGACCACTTGCCAATTATGTCCCCAAGAGTAATAATATATATATCGTGACATATGTATCGGGAATTATTGACCGTTATTCAGAAATTTCATGTATAAATACTCTACACTTTTAATTAACATTCATTTGACGGTAACAGCATAATTTATCATGTTGATAGATATGAATTATTTACATAGTTACTTAAATTATCAACCCACTCAAGACAGACTGAAAACGCAAGTCTTTTTTTAGAGTATTTTATTGTCTATTCTCATTCTGTAATATCCAATAAGAGGGTGCCTTACAGAGTATTTTTTTCATTTCAAAATGTTTCATACATTCTACTTGTCATTTCATTGGCGGTTGAAAAATTCCCAATTTCCGGTCAAAAGCGGTGCTCCGAAAAAAATCAAATCAACGGGAAGACATTCCGTATTCAAAATCACATGAAAACAATGTACAGATGAATTAATATATCGTACTGACTTGCAATTATGAAAGTTGAACCCAGGTCACGTATGTTACCCCGTACCTGTCAGTTGCATACATGGCGCTACTGTAATTCCTGATGTTAAAAACGTTTATGAAACATTCATTTACAAAAAAACAAAAATAATATCAAACAGGGAATGCCACGTACCAAAAACGCAGCCTCCCCAAAACGAGCCCCACAGCACCCAGTATACTCATGTATACCTGTATACTCATGCATACTTATACATATTAACGCACACTCGCACAATGCAAAGAAACATGGACAAAAAATCCTCATATATTTCTTATTTACAATTAAAACGGTTGCAAAAATATAGTATACCATTTCCTCCATCGTCTTCTATTGGAGACTGACAAATAAAAAAAGGCGAGACATCCGTCGTGCAGTCGTCAGATATCCACGTTCTCTCGGCAATAAGTTCAAAATATGTTCGAACACAGTCCTTGCCTAAACCGAGGTTTCCAGGTTTCCTGTAACAAAGTCAAAAATCATATTCATTCTTCAGAATGCTTATGGGCCATTAATTATGATTCTCGTTTGCCTTAGACTACGGTCAAACTTAGGTGTTAAATGTTTTTTCTTCTATTGTGTTTCCTTTAACACTAAATAATTATACACAATATGACCTCCTCTTCCAAGATGAAATTAGCAGAATATTCTATTTTGTGATTTGACCAAGTCTTTGGCTACTATGGTTAATATGAAAGTTAAGGAATATGAACAGGTTCTTATTTAGAAATAAGAAACACTATAAATCACCAGTCTTCCATTGCAATTTTTGCCATTTCGATCTTTGTTGTTTTTTTTTCATGAATAAAAGACGAGAAAATTCGCAAGTTAAAAGATTTATATAAACTCTTTTAAATGTTCTTTCTTTCCATCGATATCACCTTTGTCAAATATCGATATAATTTACCATGTGTTGGAGAACAAAATATTGACCGCTGTCAATTTACTGAATATTAGATACACATGTACACCAATATATTTAATATATATCAAACAAATATGCCAGCCACAACAAGGCATTGTATTCAATAAAGAGAAATGAAGGAATGCGTGCCAAGGAAGGTATGTGACCGGTTCGGAATTTTGCCAAACATATGTCTTCTTTCCCAGCGTGTTATGCACGCGTCTTGCACCTACAACAGAAAACAAACTATGATCAAGAGTTGAAAAGAAGACATTGATGATGAGAAAAGGTCTATATTGTAAGGACGTTATTATGTATGCCACACATAATTCATACTAAATAAACCATTGGAAATATTTACATTTTGTACACATAATACAATCTGTCTAGTTAATTTAATATAGATCTACATAAAAAGTATTCGAGAACATATATGAGATACAGCTCTCAAATATATTCACTATCCGATTGTGATGAACACTTAAAAGAAATATTTCAGTTTCTTGAAGTGTTCAGCACAACCGGAAGGTAAATATGATTGAGACCTGTGTAGTTCTAGAATATTTTTAAGTTGTCATATGATAGGCTATATTTTATATTTACAGCTAAACAACATTCAAACTTTTTTTACATTTTTCATAGATATACTTTTGTTTAGAGACTATTTTGATCATGTGATTCCCCACGGTGATATAGGTCTGATATTTCCAATATTTAATATTCGGTATTTACCAATATGCCCAGAAAAGGCGTTTTCAGCTGTTACTTCAGTTTGGAGAAGTCCCTCTCGTAGGAAGAAATTTACATATTGCATTTCATACTCTGACTGCACTGACACAAGCATCTGATTGCATTTTCTGCACAATTCTGTTGCCTCGTTCGAAGTTCTAAATGCTGTATGCACATGGTAACATTTTCCAAATGTGTTTGAACAAACTGAAAAAATAATATCGATATATAAGAAAGCTTTCATAAATGTTCCATTTTTGTCAAATTTAAATTCTTTCAGATTGATATTTCTTAATGGTACATTAATACAAACAGGAAAAAATTCTCATAAATAATGTATTAACGTTAAAAATACATGAACTCCCAAACTATGTCTTTATCGTTAAAATGTCTACAAAATTATGTCTGTATCGTTAACACAATTACTAAACTATGTCTTTATCGCAACAACGCCTACCAAACTATCTCTTTATCGTTACAACGCCTGCAAAACTATGTCATTATCGTTAAAACGCCTACCAAATTATGTCTGTATCGTACAAACCACTATAAAACTATGTCTTTATCATGAAATTGCCTGCCAAACTATATCGCTATCGTTAAACAACTACCAAACCGTGTCGATATCGTGACAACGCCTACCAAACTATGACTTTTTCGTTAAAACGCCTACAAAATTATGTCTGTATCGTTAAAACGACTTCAAATATATGTCTTTATCGTGAAATTGCCTGCCAAACTATATCGCTATCGTTAAAACGACTACCGAAGGATGTCTTTATCGTTAAAACGACTACCAAACTATGTCGCTATCGTTACAACGACTACCAAACTATGTCAATATTGATAAAAAGACTCCCAAACTATGTCTTTATCGTTACAATGTATACTAAATTATGTCGCTATCGTTTTCAACGTCTACAAAAATATGTTTTTATTGGTTCAACGCCTACCAAACTATGTCTTAATCGTAACGACGCCTACCAAACTATGTCGCTATCGTTTCAACGTCTACCAAACTAGGTCGCCATCGTAACAACGCCTACCAACTACGTCAGTTTTGTTACAGCGCCTACCAAACTATGTCTTTATCGTTAAAACGCCTACCAAACTATGTCTTTATCGTAACAACGACTACCAAACCACGTATTTATCGTTTAATCGACCACAAACCATGTCTTTATCGTTACAACGGCTTCCAAATTGTGTCTTTATCGTTACAATGACTGCCAAACTATGTCGTGATCGTTACAACGCCTACCAATCTATGTCTTTATCGTAACAACGCCTCTCAAACTATGTCTTTATCGTTGCAACGTCTACCAAACTATGTTTTTATCGTTACAACGCCTAGTAAACTATGTCTTGATCGTTATAACGTCTACCAAACTATGTCTTTTTCGTTACAACGACTTCAAAACTATGTCTTTATCGTTACAACGACTACAAAACTATGTCGCTATCGGTAAAATGCCTACAAAACTACAGTTAAATCCGTATTTATAACGACTCCGGATATAACGAAAATCCGGATATAACGAACACATTTTCTCTGTCCGAATTTTTCCTTATAATACCTTTTTAACTTAAAGGTAATGCGTAAATGTAATTCGTACTTCGGAAATAAATTGGGGAATTTCTCAAACAACACAACTACAAACTTCCAGTTTAGTTTTGCAAGCGTTTATGTTGGCTACATTAATTGTGCCAAATAAAAACAACGCATCTATAAATCGCTGCAGTACAACGCCAATATGTAACCTTAAAAAAATAACCGGCATGAAATTCAGAGGGAGACAACGGCTGCATCATTAAATGATTGTTACATCATTATAGGAATGAAATATGAGGAATATGAATAATGTATATAACCATTTAATTACTTTTACATGTATTACTGAAAATAAACCGAGGTATCAGAAGAAAACAGCAGAAAATGTTCACCATTAGTATATCTTAAGTTCTGATCGAAAAATAGAAAGTCATAATTATATTGATACTAGAATGCAGTGGAATCCGTTATTTTACAAAGCGAAAATAATGCTTGATGTCTCTGATATGGCAAGCCAATTTACTATTCAATCCAAAGAAAGATATCTCCTAAAATAGGGTAGATATTTCTTAAATTCAGAGATTTCTCTTTAAATCAGGAGATATCTTTCTTGGAATAGATACACAGATATTTCTGTAGTTTTGAGAGATATCTCTCAAGTAGAAAGATATCTCTTAAATGATGTTAAACATATATCTCTGTAAGAAGAAGAGATATATCTTGAAGTTCAGGAGATATCTTTCTGTGATGCAAATATATCTCTATGCGAGAAAGAGATATCTCTATAGAAATCAGAGAGATATCTCTTTTACTATTTGATCAAAAGGGATATATCTCATTTATTTCATAGAGATATCTCCTAGAATAAACCGATATCTTTTGAATTCAGAGATATTTCTGTTTATTAAAATACATCTTTCTTTCAATACAGATATCTTATGTTTTGTAATACATCTCCCAATATTAAATAAATGTCTCTCAACCGAGCAGAAATATCTTACCTAAATCAGAAGATATCTCTGAAAAGAAATATCAGTTTGAAAACGGAGAGATATCTCTCAAATTTAGAGCGATATCTCTGTAACTTTGAGAGATATCTTTCAACATTAGAAAGATATCTCTCACATTCTGTTAAATAGATATCTCTGTAGATATCACTTAGAGTTTAGGAGACATTATTTTGTAATACAAAGATATATCTTAGCGTGAAAGAGATATGTCTATTAAAACGAATGGTATTTTTTCTGAAATATATAGAGAGATCTCTTTTGGGAATAAATAGTAAATGACTTGCGATACTCTCAGCATTTTACAGCTATTGTGATAACCTTACGCCAGAAGAGGGATGGTCAATTTTAGCATCGAATATATCTAGAAGTTTCTGTCCGCGATATGCCTTAAATTGTATTTTGGCGGTTGTTGCGATTTCGGCAAGTTTACGACCTTTGCAAATTAGGTGAAACTATTTGCACCGCATATGTTACGCGTTATACAGTATTTAAAAATCATTTCAGTCTGTTGAGCTATATACATACATATAATAATTTACGCTTGATCAGCACGAAATTCACGATTTTTACAAGTATGATTGAGCACAACACAACAGGGATACAAAGTAGTGCTCGGTAAATTATGTATACTTGTACTGAACCAGTACTCTTTTAATTTCTGTATTTAATAGATAATTGGCACTTCTTCAATACCAGTAGATTGTTGTCTTTCATATTTTAATGGACGTTAGCAGAAGATATCTTTCTTTTTCCTGAAACACCTTGTTCAATTTGCGGTGATTAGCAGATTTTCTCACTACTCTGTTGATCAGAAAGTCATATGATGATAGAAGTAATAATTTTTCCCTTGCAAACAGAACTCCGTTGTTCTTTATAAGGACTGTGCAAGTTCGGCTACTATGTCCATGGTAGACATTGCAAATGCAAGCATTGAGATTCGTTCAATGTGGAGCATAATTTATCGAATATTTTCGAAATAAAAACGTTGCCTGCGATAAACAAGTGACGACAAGAAGTATCCAGCAGTTGGTGCAAAAGATGACAGATTGCACAGTATATTTCATCTGATGAATGAGCCAAATGATCAGTTTCATTCTTGTAACAGGAACTTTCATGCCATACGTACCAAATTTGTGTAGATAAAGATGGTATTGTATGTAAAGCGAATCGGGATTTCTGGGCTGTCTTAATGATGCGCTACAATTCAAGCTAATGACAGAAGCCTATATTTTCATATGCATATCAGTAGTGACGTAAGAGAGTCGAAAATTTCGCAAGGTTAATATAATTATTCGGAGATACAGAATAATGGTAGAGCACTATATAAGAAAGATAAAGACGAATAAGTCGATAATTTCAATATGTCCCAATTCTTGGCATTTCCTTCCGTAGGTGATTTAGACATGTGTTTGTTTGACCAAACACTAAAAAATGCTTACAGCTCATGTATCAAAATCGCAAATCCCTATGGTATTTAATTATTTTGATATTTATAGCTTTTGTATTACATTTGAAAAAGTCCCCAGTTTTCGTTCCATGTACGGATTAAGTTTCCTTTTAAGTTTACGTTTCAGTTTGAGTTAGAAAGGTCTATGTGTTTTATATGAAAATGTTATATTGATATAATAAACTCCACATATAAGAAAC
Organism: Saxidomus purpurata; assembly: GCA_022818135.1. Lineage (NCBI taxonomy): Eukaryota > Metazoa > Mollusca > Bivalvia > Venerida > Veneridae > Saxidomus > Saxidomus purpurata. The sequence continues at coordinate 45,551,501 of JAFMSR010000009.1, read as the reverse complement.
AAATTTTAATGGTCCCAAGGAATTCGATATAAATGGATTTTTACTGTATGTCTTTACTATTAAAACGCATACCAAACACTGCATTTATCGTTTAAACGACAACTATATCGTTAAAACGCATACAAAACTATTTCTTTAATAAGTAAACGACTAACAAACTATGCCTTTATTGTTAAAACAACTCCAAAGCTATGTTTGTATAGTTCAAGTTTATGCCAACGTATGTCTTTATCGTTACAACGCCTACCAAACTATGTCTGTATCGTAACAACGCCAACCAAATTATTTTTGTATCGTTACAACGCCTACCAAACTATGTCGCTATAGTTACAACGCCTACCAAATTACAGTAAACACCGTATATACAACGACTCCGGATATAACAAACATATCCGGATATAAGGAACACATTCTCTCTGCCCGAGTATTTACCTTATTTGTTTTATATAAAAATGATATATGGATATAACAAACTCCGGGTATAAAGAACAGCTTTAAATGGTCCTAAGGAATTCGTTAAAAAAGGATTTTACAGTATGTCTTTATCGTTAAAACGCCTACTTAACTATGCATGCATCGTTAAAAAGACAACTTTATCGTTGAAACGCATACGAAACTATGTCTTTATAAGTAAACGACTTACAAACGACGTTTTTATTGTTTAAACGCTTAAAAATGTTTTTGTATTGTTCAAATTACTGCAAAAGTATGTATTTATCGTTAAACGCTGATAAACCATGTCTTTATTGTTAAAAAATCTCAAAAGCTATGTTTGTATAGTTACAAATTTGCCAACATATGTCTTTATCGTTAAAACACCTTCCAAGCTATGCCCTTATCGATGCAACGACTAAAAAACAATGTCGCTATCGTAAAAACACCTACCAAACTATGAATGTATTGTAACAACGCGTACCAAACTATGTCTTTATCATAACAACGAGTACCAAACTATGTCTTTATCGTTACAACGCCTTCAAAGCTATGTCTTTATCGTTAAAACGCCTCCAAAGCTATGTCTTGATCGTTACAATGACTACTAAACTATGTGGCTATCGTATAAACGCCTACCAAACTATGTCTGTATCATAACAACGCCAACCAAACTATGTCTTTATCGTAACAACGAGTACCAAACGATGTCTGTATTGTAACAACGCCTACCACACTAACTATGTCTGTATTGTAACAAAGCGTACCAAACAACTATATGTCTTTATCGTTACAACGAGAACCAAACTATGTCGCTATCGTTAAAACGAGTACCAAACTATGCATTTTTCGTTACAACGCCTACCAACTATGTTGCTTTCGTTAAAACGACAACTCTATCGTTAAAACGCATACAAAAATATGTCTTTATAAGTAAAACGACTAACATACTACGTTTTTATTGTTAAAACGCCTCCAAAGTTATGTTTGTATTGTTAAAATTACTGCCAAAGTATGTCTTTATCGTTAAACATCCAACAGTTCAATTTCAATTTAATTTTAGGTTAAAAGACAATAACTTAAGTGTAGTCTTTCTGTGATAGGACATCTACTGGAAAGTACAGGAAACGTCATTTCGACGTCTGGTGTAAATGACGTCATAGGGACGTCTGTTGTAAATGAAGTAATTTTGTAACGTATCTCCGAGCAATCGTCGATATATAAATTTTCCTTAAGGTTTCTTACCTCTTGATTCAAAGCAAATCACGACAAATGTACTTTCAGTAACTTTGATTTAAATTTACTATAAGGGATCAGCTGAACAAATAAACTTCACTATATTTCTCCTTATGGCTCAACACTTGCAGAACCAATAATTTATACTAATACACCAATCTCAGGGCAGCTGGGCTACTCATAAGATAAGGTGATAAACTCCCTAATACGTCTATACGTCGAACACACTATAACCATATATAACTGCAACCTAAGCACTATGACTTAATTCGAGTATTCTCTACAAGAAGCTGGGCTTCTACGAAGATTATACTGTACTGCTAAGTATGGCTTTTAGTCAACTTGCACATTATATATGTCAAAGTAAACGAATCCCTTATCTGGACCAAGGCACCTTTATTTACTTTAGTTAGTCTATAAGAAGCTAGGCTTCTACAGAGATTTATCCTGTATAAATAAATACGGCCAAAAATCCCAGATATTATATAATTCTCTTCGATGTGACTACGACAAGACCTAGGCACAGACTGACCTTTTCACTAGACGAGTACTGGCTTTATACCCTTCAATATACTCTCTAACACAAAGTCAATATAATCTCTACGAAAAGTGACTTGAGTATTTAGGTGGATTTTCCAGTAAACATACGTTACCTTTCCAAATCAACCATTTGAATCAATAGAATACATGCTTTATATAAGACCAACATAAAAGATTACAACAAATTAGACCTAAATTACCTAATCTTTTTCCGAGAACTTGAAAGCGTCGTATTACAAATGGCGTCTTTATAATAAAGGGACATAACTCTATATACTCAGAACTTAGTAAAGTCCGTACTATTACGTTCCGGTAGTACAACTTACGGTATAAAGATTATCAGTGAACACTACAATTTCATGACGTTTTGTTGTGTTTTTTTTTTATTTCTAAGCTTCTCAAAAAGATGATCATCATGTAAATTGTAAAAAGACATCTAGTGGAAAGTATGGGACATTATAAAAGTGCAATCATTTTTTTTTTTGCCGAAAATTTGAATTAAAGAGTTATTAAAGAATTAAAGTTGTTTTAAACAGAAAGCAGTTATACTTATTATTCCCCGAGGAATATTTGAAAGAATTTATTCTTAAAGTTAATGCTATACATTCCAGTCACCATCGGTAAAATCAGCGTTTTAAAATATGTTGCAGTACCGTAAAACATTTATTCTAACATGACTCATGCTTTTGTCTCTTTATACAAAGAGTAGAAAAATGATGTTATATTAAACAATAATCAACGCAAGAATCGATATGCTGTAAAACGACGTCATATGGCGCCGCATGACGTTAAATGAGCGTTCGCGTAAAAAATTAACGTTTTGCATTTTTTCACCTTTTGTAATATATTGTCATGTTAGAATCGAAATATCATCCTTTTCAGCATTGTTATCATCTAATAAGCAATAATTTTCAGGCCTCCGACCTTCGTGGCTAATTACTGCGTATCAGTATTCCAAATCATTGTTTTATTAAACCATGAACACCGCTAAAATGGATGTTATTTCATAAATAATCTATGTACAGTTGTAGTTGTACAATTAATGGGTGGATAGCGATTTACTACAGAAAGTCTCTATGATGATTATTTGTACTAAAATGAGGCATTTCTCAATTCGATATATGTTGTTCTTCAAAATTGTATTGATTTATCATATTACGTTCACTGAACACATTAGTTATGTTTGGAAAATATAATCTTATAGATGTAGGAAGTTTCCCTCTAGAAAAAGTTTCCATTTACCTTTAAAATAAGTGTTGGATGATTGATCACGCTGTTCAAAGCTTGTTAAGCTTTGTAATGACTGATAGACTCTCAAAAAATGAAGACGAAAGCCCTCTGGTCTTACAGATACAGTTCTATGGTCATTGTACCTCCGAAACGTTATCATTACGGCAAAATGATGAGAGTGAATTACTTCAAATGGCATATCTGTATTGCAGACTGTTCTTTTCTCGAACGGCGCAAAAGGAGAAATAAAGTCTACTTCAAACCTCGATCGAAGATCTCCTGGAACTGAAAAGTGTAATATCATAAAAAGAAAATTCAAATGTATTGTACCGATTTTTACCTTTTTACTTTATTATTAGAAAATAATGAAAGGAATGGAGAGATGTATTTACTTTTTCACTTAATTTTTGTATCTATTTCAGTTGATTAATAACAAAACAACAATGAGATTATAGATACATTACATCTGAGTATCCTTATATGAGAATGACCTAAAAAATCCTAACCAACACACATGTATATTAAAACATTCAATATCTCGTAATAAACTATAGCTTACCAAGTATTACATTAATTTTAATCTTCATCCATTGGATGTCTCCTGTTTCCGCGACTAAAGATATTCGTGAAACTGTTACGCAAGCCAATTCAAGTTTACAAGTCGGTTTCGATTTATTATAATGTTTAACCTTCGTTTTTATACTTCTTTGTATCATTCATATGTTCAACGTCCCAGTTTTTAGGGTTTTGTTATATTTGGTTAGTGTTCAGTTATATCCAAATATTAACTTCAAAACAGCAAGACAAGAGCAAATAATAGATAAAACAAAATGACTTACATAAAGGGCATGTTACGTAGAAATCTATAAAATGTAGCTGTTGTGTTTGACTACGGTCCATAAGTGCTAGCAACCATACTTCTTTTTCATTTAGATATGGATAGTTTAATAATGACATTGAAGAAATGATCATCTCTGGTTCTTTGCAATACGAAAGACCGTATGACAAAATCTCGTTGTTGGACATACATGCAGGGATTTCTAGAAAAAAAATGAAATAAAAGATAAAATGTAATTGTTGAATTCTTCAGTCGTTTAAAACATAACAGAACAAAATGAAATAAAAGGTAACAACATTTTAAAGTTCTTCAGTTGCCTATAATATAACAACAGAAAAAAAATGAAACGATAGGTAAACATAATTGTCAGATTCTTTAGTTGCGTATAACGTAACAACAGAAAAAATGATATAATAGGTTAACATAATTGTTATATTACGGAAAAAAATGAAATAATAGGTAAACAGAATTGTTCAATACTTCAGTTGTCTATAACGTAACAACAGAAAAAATGAAATAATAAATGTAGGTAAATATAATTGTTAAATTACAGAAAAAAATGAAATAATAGGCAAACATAATTGTTAAATTTTTCAGTTGTCTATAACGAAACAACAATGTGCTCTACATGTATCAGTGACACTTCTCAAAACATAACAAATTAGAATAAGTAATAAATAGATAATGAATGAAAAGGGCACTAAATACTAAATTAATATTTTGAAACTTATGCAAGATCACGTTCATTTGAACTAAATAAATCAGTTCACAAATACAAAAGTATATCATCATTTCTTTCTTTGGTATTGTAACAGACTGATTCAGTTTATTCGTAAGACAAGGTTCTTTCAACCGCTACCTTTATCTTCCTCTAGGAAATAATTAAACCTGATAAACAATGCATTTGTTTTAATAGATCTATCTATGAATCTTGTTTTGCTTTAAAAGCTGCTCGCTAACGAACTCACTGAAATTAACATATTTAAGGACGAATCATCTATAATATAAAGGTTCCCTATTAATTACTGTAAAGCCTTTCTGTATTCTTCCAAATTATAAAGCGATTCAAACGCTTTTAAAATTCCAATATAAACATATAGTGTAGAGGTGCCGTAAAACCAAGCTCGCCAATATTTTCAACAGATTTACAAAAATTGCTACCTAGATGTTTACTTGTTGTTGATTATAACCATCTTCTACATTTTATGTGTAAGTGAATCATTTTTGAGAAACTAAATTTGTTCACCGGAAACTGTGAACGAACAGCTTTAAGAAGTAGTGATATGAAATTGCAGTGAAACACCGGTCCCGTAGTCGGTGGAATGTACATCTTTATGTAAATGAGGTAATATTCGCGATAATTTCATTTCGATATTTTCGCGAATTTTTCACTTTGCTTATTTAAAAAGCTCGCGAAAGATTCTTATTACATAGATTTATCATTACAGAATTCTCTTTTCGTGTCCTTCGCTCATAAATTGCTCTTTTCGTCACGCAAAAATTACCCAATTTACAGTATGTTTTATTCGGTTTTATTCCTACAATTAATACTATGTGCTAAATCTTCAAGAAACACATTATTTCTTAACCTGTCAGAACGTGCCAGATATATTTGATCAAATAGTTCTAAATACCTAAATGCAATTATTTTTATGGCTGGCTTTTATAATAAAATAATGATTGGCGTAAATTAAGCAATAAAAGTTCACTAAACATTAACGTTCTGACGTTTAACTGTTCGTCTGTCTGTAATGTAACTCCTATGTCTATAATACAACTCCTATGTCTGTATAACAACTCCTATGTCTGTATAACAACTCCTATGTCTGGTATACAACTCATATTTCTGTAATACGTCAAGTCCTTTGTCTGTCATACAACTCCTATGTCTTTAAAACAACTCCTATGTCTGTCATACAACTACCTTGTCTGTAATATAACTCCTGTTTATGTAAAACAACTCCTTCGTCTGTAAAACAACTTCAATGTTTGTAAAAACAACTCCTTTGTCTGTAATATACTTCCTATGACTGTAACACAGCTCCTATGTCTGTAATACAACCCCCTTGTCTGTAATACAACTCCTATGTCTGTAATACAACTCCTATGTCTGTAATACAACTCCTATGTCTGTAATACAACACCTATGTCTGTTATCCAACTCCTATATCTTTCATGCAAGTCCTATGTCTGTAATACAACTCCTATGTATGTAAAGCATCTCCTATGACTGTCATACAACTCTTTTTTATCTGTCATACGACTCCTATGTCTGAAATACACTTCCTATATATGTAATACAACCACTTTGTCTGTAATACACATCTTATGTCTGTAATACAACTACTGTTTCTGTAACACAACTCCTATGTCTGTAATACAATTCCTATGTATGTTATACAACTCCTATGTCTATAATACAACTCCTATATCTGTCATACAAGTCCGTTGTCTGTAATACAATTCCTACGTCTGTAATACAACCCCTTCGTCTGCAATTCAACTCCTATGTCTGTAATACAACTCATATGCCTGTAAAACAACTCCTGTGACTGTCATACAACTCCTTTGTATGTCATACAACACTTATGTCTGTAATACATATCCTATGTCTGTAATACAATTCCTATGTCTGTCATACAACTCCTATGTCTGTCATTCAACTCCTTTGTCTGTAAAACAACTCATATGTCTATCATACAACTCCTATGTATGTAATACAACTTCTGTGTATGTAATACAACTCCTAACTCTAACCTTAGGCTTAGTGCTAATATTTTCAATAATACACAAGATAAATTATTGTATAATCTACAGTCAATTGTTTGTGGAAATTTAAATGTTAAAACAAAGTGGGTGTTTCTGCAGCCCTCACAAACCAGGTAAATAACAATTTGTACAGAAATGAAAATAATCGGTTTGGGTTGTGTCATAAATGAGAAGCTATTCTTCACCGATGCAAACAGTTTTATGAAAGGCAGCTTATAATTAACGTGTAACTCTCAAGTTTTCAATAACATCCTTACTTTCGCCCTTTACTACAGCACGAAATCGTCTATTCGTAATATTTTTCTGCACAAGACATGTAGAAAAGGTGAGACTTAAGTTAAACCTTTCCGTCTCAATCACAAAAATTCGTTCATTGTAGCTGTGGTTTATAGGTTTCCCTCCGATTTCGTTCATTACAGTGTTGGCGAAAATTCTGTCGTAACATCCCTGAATATGGATTAAAAATGTTATAATTGTATATCAGATTGTCATGTTTCTCAATAAAGTTTCATAGTACTATCACATGTAACAGATGTGTCTTACAAAAAACTTCTACCAAGTTATACATTTAAGCAAAAGAAAGCGCCATGATGGCCATGTATCGCTCACCTGAATAGCAGTGCACTTACGTTATGAAGTCTCGTGTTGCTAGAGTTAGTAGTCGCTAGGGAAGTCACTTGTCCCAACGGGAAGTCAGTGATTGTCAAAGACAACTGTTACTTGTTGCTAAAGACGTCAATGATGCTAGTGTTGCTAAGAAAGTTTTATTTATGCTAATTTAATTAAATCTTCATTGCGAAACAAGTTCTTACAACTTAGATTAATCGCTCTCGAGACTCATTCCAGATGGAATCCTCCTCGAAGAGAGAGAGGCAATGTGGAAATATGTTTCTTGCTTAAGGACATTACCGTCATGGTATTCGGCGGGGTAGAACACGGGACTCTCTGATCCTCGGCGAACGGGCTACTACTTCGCCTTGGTGGCTCCATACGAAAGGAAATCACTCGTTCATAGGGGAAGTCACTGGTTGTTTTAACTGTACATACAGACAGGGACCCCCCCCCCCACCTAGGCTTGCGTGGTCAATTTTGAACAAAGGGGCATAATTTGAAAAAAAACTTAGAAGAGGACCAGAATGTAACACTTTATACCAATTATCTAAACTGTAGGCTTCGTGGTGTTGGAGAAGAAGATTTCTAAAAGTTTTCCATAGAAGTCTATATAAAACAAGTGACCCCAATGCATGGCCAATATCAACCCCAGGGGTAATATTTGAACACACTTGGTAGAGGTCCACTGACAATACTACATACTTAACATCTAAGCTCTGGACTTTGTAGTAATGTAGACGAAAACTTTAAACGAAAAAGTTTTCCCTATACCAAGTGACCCCCGAGTAGGGTCAGTTTATCTGAACAAACTTGGATGAGGTCCACTAGACAATGTTACATATGAAATATCAAAGCTCTAGACCGTGTGGTTTCGGAGAAAAAGATTTATAAAGGTTTTTCTATATATTTCTATGTAAAACAAGTGACCCCCTGGGCGGGACTAATATAGACCCCAGGAGCAGGATTTGAATTAACTTGGTCGAGGTCCACTAGTCAATGCTGTATTCTAAATATCTAAGATCTAGGCCTTGTGGTTTTGGAAAAGAAGATTTAACTAATACAGATAGAAATCTATTCAAAATCGAGTGATGCCTTCACCCCCGCCCGGGGCGAGGTCATGACTTGAAAAATCTTAAAGTTTTTCCTATGTAAACATAATGTTATGTTAAATCAAGATTAGTGGTCATGAAGTGAATAATCTTAAGTTTGTAGATTTCCACAAGACAATTCTACATGCTAACTATCTTTGCTCTATGTCTTTTAGTTTCAGAGAAGAATACTTTTGAAATTTTCCCTATACAAGTCTATGTAAAAACCAAGTGACCCCAAAAGCGGGTCAGTTTTGACGCGGGGTCATTATTTGAACAATCTTGGTAGAGGTCCACTAGGCAATGGTATGTTAAATATCTAAGCTATATACCTTGCGGTTCAGAGAAAAACATTTACCCATTTGTTGCCATAGCAACATGAGATATGTATGGAATGAAATTCTTTGACCACTTTTAATATAGCTTCATGCAACGTCAACATGGGCCCAGTGGTTTCAGAGGACATCAAAAGCAAACTGTTGACGGACGGACGATGAGTGATGGGAAAAGCTAAAAGTAGAAAAATGTCATCAAACACAATTTACATTGAATATTTTTTATATTGGCAATTATTCTGCTCAATAGATAGCAGGTTCTAGAATGCTTTTCTGGACATTTCATACTTATTCAATAGTTCGGCGGAGAAAAATTTGCTTCTGCATGTACGTTATACACACTACGTGCAATAAACATTCGTACTGTTAAGTCAAAAGAAATTAATTTAACTTATCCGTTTTATCCTTATGTTATCAAATTATTTACAAAGATAAATTATTCCTGGGATACGATAAAGGACTTACGCTGTCTTGAAAACCAAGTGACACATTTGTAAAAACAATCCTCACATAGCGGTTGGTGGGAAACTGAAGTAACCAGCTGTACTGCCGTCCACTTCCGGTAGAAAACGGATATCCAATAGATGTTATTATAGAATCTCTTTCAATATATTGTACATTTGTCATTATTCCCTCAGCGCAACATGTCTTCCTGGATTGTTCAATTGTTGGAAATAGCTCCACGTAATCTGCAAAACAGCATAAGAAAAAAAACAATGAAAAAACTGTAAATTAGGTGACATTCGCGATGATTTAATTCTCGCTATTTTGGCGAATTTCCTTCTGTGCTAATTTAAAAACCTTTCGACATATTCTTTTCTAATATATTTACTATTAGAGAATTCTCCTTTCGCGAATATAAATCATCGCAAGTATTAACAAATTTACGGTATTTAGAAAGACACTTAATATGCGCTAATGGTTGTTGGTTGTTAAAAAAATGTATCAAATGTTGTTTAGGGGTATCTTAAAACATGCTTTAGAGGTACACCTTTTACATCGGAGTAGTTCTTGTTACACTTTGTTTTAACTGAGACGAAACAAACACAGACGTCAAAGTTTATACAAATGTCAGGTTATATTAATAAAGAATATTAAAACACCAGGAATGATTCTTTGATACGGTAGCTATTGATGGCATTTATTTGGCATCGGTAAAGTCTTTTATACTAAATTATTTAGCTCGATTGTGAAAGAAATTTACGGCTTATCCAGTCACACTCGAGTCACCAGTACCTGTGTCATAAGAGGAGGTAGGGTTTTGACCCGGGCTCTCCATGACTGATACAAACACTTTCATACATGATTTAGACATATTTTTAAAAAAACGAACTTTGCTCTTATGCACTGTGTACTAAGTAAGTTAACGCTACGATCACAACGTCATAATGGTAGTAAGTCCTTATCGTGCAACAGGAATTTTATTTGTTCCTAGCATTTATTTAAAATTACATACCTTTTTAGACTTAAAGCCGCGAAGCAGATGACAAATGCAGATGCAGTGTCATCTAATCGGAATTGAAGTTTTTAACGATTCGGATAACAAATCCTTCCAAACAAACCTTCTTGCAAAAATTGGAAGTCAGAACATCCCATTGTAAAAATGTAGGTATAAATGGGTTAAGGATAAGGGATGTCATGTAACAGCCAAGTTTCTTCTAGTAAGCTCCCTATAGATTCATGAAGTTTTGATGTAGACCTCCCCAAAGTGTACATTCATATACCTAAATTGTTTACTATCAGTTCTACAAAACAGTAACCAGATGTGTTCCATTTCATACGTAAGTACTCAAAAACATAACATTTGACATATGACACATTTTCATTACTGTATACCTTTGCCACAAAGTTTTGCTGACGACTTCCCGGCTAACGTTTTAGCAACTTGCCACATGCCATTTTTACTAGGAGGATATTCGGTACAGTACCCGTCTTTGCTCTGAGTAACTAAACTGCAATTGGCATTCTGAAGGCATAGATTTGAGCAGCTCTCATTCAGATTTCTATTTTTGTAGGTCACAGGATTGCCATCTGTACGTATTAATACTTTGTCAAGGTCGAACATGTCAAATTCATTTTGACAGTTTAAAGAAGGTACACCTATCAGTAAAGAAATTAAATAAAAAATTAAAATTACTGAAATTAAGAACACAAATGAATTATATATTATAATCATACAGAAACATTAGTGCAATACATAATCAGTAGTATCTTCAGTTCGAGGACATCAGAGATCTATGAGTACAGAATTATACTTATCTTGAAAACTAAAATAGTGTAAAATATCGTACATGTGTCGACTGCTACTTATGCCTATACAAATATATATTTGCAAAATTAAAATTAAGTCATTATTTTCATAACTATTATTATCTATTATATATTATCATAATGTCAATTACTGACATACCTGCCAATTTACAGCCATGTAATTCAAACTTAAGACATATGTTGCTGCTGTTCTTATCACAACTGCGAAATTCTAACTTCACGAACCGAGCATCAAATGAGTTTGAGAACATGTAGGTCTGGACATCAGTCGCACGTTGTTCACGTGTATGAAACTCCTGAAATAAAAATCAATAAATAAATACCTCCTGTTTATGTACCTTCTAATAAATAAACAACTAAAAGAAACATAAAGAAATACTCAAATTTGGAATACTTTTGTTGTTTTTTCAAGAATCGACTTGTGTTTCTTTGATACTGTTTTTATTAAGTTTGAAGGTGACAGCCAGATTCATACTAATTAATATAACAGTGTAAGATTGAATCGACAACTTTGTCTTAGTGGTACATTGTGAATTTTATTCCGAAGTGTTATTTAAAAAAATGTCGGATTTTTAAGGATAAGACACACATAGTGTTAAAACTGTAATTGTTGCTTTTCACTAGATTCAACGTTGATTTATGAAATAATCCACAAAACATTTTCCTCTGATAGTACAGTAAAGAACACTCTTTGTTGACATGAAGATAACTTCAACAAAACACAAGCATATATGTGCATTTATAATACCGCAGATAAATTTGATAGATTCTGTATATCGGCCCGTATACACCGTGAGCAATCCCGTATATACCGTCTCCAATTTGGAGCCTCATCGTTTTTGCCAGAAGCTCTGTAAACATTGTTTACATTCAAAACAAAATGGCCACCGTTCCATCGATGCAATTTTTCAGCGACGTTTGTAAGCACTGCACAAGTCGTTTGGAAAAATTAATCAAATTTATAGACATTAAAACTTACATTGATGCTATCTTTACCTTCGTTTCTCCCGAGTCAAAACGGGTTACGGACACAAGATCTCATGTCAGTCGATCAAGTTCCTTTTCCATGAATCCCAGTCGAATGTCTCGATGACGTAGACTTTAACTGATGACGTAATAATTTCGAAATGTGACCAGTTTAACGGAAATTATTTCTTATGTGACTGCATATTACAAAATTTCATACTTTACTTTGCTCTCTGGTCGAAAACACCGTAAGCCGTAGATTTTTTTTCTTTCAATTGAATTACTGAGAAAAAACTAAGATCGGCTGATTACGAGCGCAGTACGGAATCATAGGAAGGTAGACGGGTATTTACAAGTAAAACAGCAATATTTTGACAACAATTTAGGTAATTTTCTTGTCTTCCAAATAAATCTGCGGTATTATAAATTCGTTATACAGATCCTTGACGGGGTATACGGCCTCGTATAGCCTGTTCGTATTGATATAAACGCTCGCCTAACGGCTCGGGTTCTATCAATTGAAACAGGCTATACGAGGCCGTTTATCTGTATAACTAATAGTATATACTATACACATGCACAATAGCTTAAATATTACAATGAATAAATGTAAATAGAATTTTATCTGACAAATAACCATATCCGATGTTTAAGAAATGCGTATGATCACCCATAAACAATGCTCAAAATTCAACAGAGAACAGTATAGATATCGGATGCTCAGTCACTACGTTAATGTCAAACCGATTTTCTCCGTAATCTATGGATAATCAGATTTTATCAGACAACTAACCATATCCTCATGTTTCAACAAATGTGTCAGGAATTACGTTAAGATGTAAACAGACCTATGGTTTGATATATTAACAAAGCCGTTAAGATGTAAACAGACCTATGGTTTGATATATTAACAAAGACGTTAAGATGTAAACAGACCTATGGTTTAATATATAAACAAAGACTTTAAGATGTAAACAGACCTATGGTTTAATATACATGTATAAACAAAGACGTCAAGATGTAAACAGACCTAGGATTAATATACATGTATAAACAAGAACTACCTTTAAAAAAAATAGTAGTCGCAATGTTTAGTGTATGAAAGCGATGTTAGCTAGATTTTTATAGTAAAGATTATTTTTATCCAGTCGGAAGCAGCCAAATGTCACAAGGTGAGGAAAAAACAGAACCTTGACCGGGATTTGAACTCATGTACCTTCCCTTGCAAAGTTATTAAACTTAATGCTTTCCCGACTGAGCTAACGGGCCACTTTGTCTTCAATAGTAAATAAATATTTATCGGGACATGTATCAGGAAAACAAACTGTTTCCTTGTTTTTCTTATAAATATGCTACTCCAATTATTGACCATTATTCAGTGGCCGAGAAAGTATAAAAACTTTATACTTACAACTAACATTAATTTGGAGGTAACAACATATTATATACGTACTTAAATTAATAATTAACCCATTCAAGAAAGACTGAAACGCAAGAGTATTTTATTGTCTTGCTCACTCTCACTTATTAGGTCCATGGATAAATGAAGAAATTTGAATATATCGTATCAAAGATCGAGTAAAATGACTAAAAAAGACCAAAAACCAAATACTGCCGACGGAAAACAACTTGTTTTTCTAAAGATACTATTATATCGCTTGTACTGATTGACTATTGACTATTTACAAATTCCTTCATTTAATTAGAACTTAGATCATATTATACATTTCCTTTTGAAAAAAAACAGGTTGTTTTCGGTCTGCATAAACAGTTTTCGGTCCCTTTTCAGTCTTTTTCTGTTGTTTTCGGTAATTCTATGCACGCGGCTTGAGGTATGTTTCGGTTGTTTTCGGTAATTCTATGCACCCTGTACTATCCAATTAGAAGGTGCCTTACAGCGTTAATTTCTCATTTCAAATTTTTTTTATACATATTACTCGTCATTTCATTGGCGGTTGAGAGTTCCAAACTTCCGGTCAACAGACCTAGGGTTAAATATATAAACAAACACGTTCAGATGTAAACAGACCCAGGGGCTTATATATTAACAAAGACGTTAAGATGTAAACAGACCTAAGGTTAAATATATAACCAAAGACGTCGAGATATAAACAGACCTAGGGTTAAAAATATCAACAAAGATGTAAACAGTCCTGGAGTTTAATATAAGAGAGACTTAATTTCAATGTCACAGAGAAACTAATGCTTTTACGTGTCGGTCACTACATACTAATGGTATATTCATATTAGAGCTCCGCATATAAAGAAATCCTTGGGACCATTTAAACTTCTTCCTTATAGCCGAAGTACGTGATATCCATATATATTTTTTATATTTGATAAAGGTCAAAGATCGGCCCCAGAAAAGTTGTTTCTGATATCAGAAATATCGCTATATGCAGGGTCGTTATATTTGGAGTGCTCTGTATATACATAGGCTTAACATTTCTTTTTTTCTAGACAAATTTACTTTTTTCAATATTAAAATTAGTCACCATTACCATTTAAAATGTAAAATTTAACCAGTAAAGGGGGGGGGGGGGGGGGGATTTTTTTTTTTTTTTTTTTTTGGGGGTTTTTTTTTTTTTTTTTTTTTTTTTTTTTTTTTTTTTTTTTTTTTTTTTTTTTTTTTTTTTTTTTTTTTAATTTTGGTTGTTTTTTTTTGTTTTTTTTTTTTTTTTTTTTTTTTTTTTTTATTTTTTTTTTTTTGTTTTTTTTTTTTTTTTTTTTTTTTTTTTTTTTTTTTTTTTTTTTTTTTGTTGGGGTGGGGTGTTTTTTTTTAATTTTTTTTTTTTTTTTTTTTTTTTTTTTTTTTTTTTTTTTTTTTTTTTTTTTTTTTTTTTGGTTTTTGGGGGGGTTTTTTTTTTTTTTTTTTTTTTTTAAATTTGGGGGGAAAAAAAAAAATAAAAAAAAAAATTATTAATATTTTAATTATTTTTATTTATTTTTTTTTTTTTTTTTTTTTTTTGTTTGTTTATTTATTTAAAAAAATTTTATAAATTTTTTTTTTTTTATTTTTTTTTTTTTTTTTTTTTTTTTTTTTTTAAATTTTTTTTTTTTTTTTTTTAATTTTTATTTTTTTTAAAAATTTTTGTGGTGCAAACTGTTATGATCATGGTAGATTACTTTGCAATTAATTTTCGGGGTTTCAATTGGGTATAACATGTATCAAGCAGAGACATTAGTTGCTAAATGACAGAAATCCATAAACTTTCTCACCGTATCATTATACATTACATGAATGTTGCTATCTATTCCATAAAAAAGGTCAAACGACTGACATGACGTTGCATTTTCAAGAACAGTGTCTTGATTCCGTCCCGATATCCACACGCTTAAACCGTCTATTCTTGTAACAGCTATGAGATCAACCTATAAAAAAACTTAACATAGTAGTAAACAACATTCACAATGTAAACACTGTAAAAGAGGTGTTGTAGAGAAAAAAATATCATAAGCTTTTTTAACGAAAGTACTTCAAATGACACACTTTATTAATGTTTTCAGAAGAAAAATGATTCAAAAGACATTCGGTGGTACAAACCAAAATCCAAGGTCTGGAGTCACTTGTTTCAGGGCACCATCCAACGTTTAAAGGTCTTGCTGCTGATGGCACATACTGCAGCACCCAGGAGGAAGCCGTTATTTGAAAATCTTGAATACTTCCGTCTTCCATTCCAAGATCTTCGTTACACGGATTATTTTCGGCTAAATGCAAATATAAAAGGTCATTCTACAATGTACCTACTAGATTCACTTTGACCATGTCAGTCGTGTTGGTTCAATTCTTATCTGTTCAGACATTACTCTGTCTTCCATGTACTCGTTCAGACATGACTCTCTCTTCCATGTACTCATTCAGACATTACTCTCTCTTCCATGTACTCGTTCAGACATTACTCTCTCTTCCATGTACTCGTTCAGACATTACTCTCTCTTCCATGTACTCGTTCAGACATTACTCTCTCTTCCATGTAATCGTTCAGACATTGCTCTCTCTTCCATGTACTCGTTCAGACATTACTCTCTCTTCCTTGTACTCGTTCAGACATGATTCTCTCTTTCATGTACGCGTTCAGACATTACTCTCTCTTACATGTACTCGTTCAGACATTACTCTCTCTTCCATGTTCTAATGTTGTTTTTTCTAGGCTATATGACATTTATTCAGACATGCCATTTTTAAATCTCCCTTACAAACGCACAAAATAAAAAGAAAACCTTGTAAACAATACTGTGCAAACATCAGCTGCTGGTTGAATCTTTGATGTTTGAAAGTGAGAAACGACTCTAAATGACTAGTCAAATCAAAATACTTAGATTATAATAATGGTTCATTTCTTATATGTACCACTTTAAATAATTTAACAGACGTTAAACTTACGTATTTTCGAACTCAGCGATTCATGTTTTACATATTAGATGGACGAGATGTACATTATTCCGAAATGTGAACAATAAAATCGAGATGGTGCATTATTTTAAACGACATAAAAATGCAAATTAAATAATTTCTGTGCAAAATCTTCATTCAAATGATATGGCCGAGTCAGATAAAATATGTTACAAAATGCAGAAAAAAAATCCTATCGACTTATTATATACGTACATACAATGTACATACATGCTTATACTTTTTTAAGGAAAAAAGACAAATAACAAGCTTACGCAAATCGGATAAAAAAAATAGGACGGCTTTCTTCGATTGTAGCGTCTTGGTTCCGCTTGTTTCGTTAAAAACCAGTGTGATATAGCGTCCGCGAACGTTTCTACGAATCAAAATAAATCTATAAAGTATAAAACAAACTTATTACATGAGATAACAATGACAAACCATTGAATATACTGAAACTGCAATGGTATCATGTATTTAAATGTAAGACAAATGTCTCTTCAGGTACCGTATAGAAGATAACATTTTAAAAAGGCAAATTAGAAGAAAGAAGATAAATATAAGTTAACTTTTACATTAGAATAAATTGGAAAATGTCTTCATAATATGACACTGAATGAGGCAGTTTTATCCATTCATAGGTTTGGAAAGTTTTTTTCGAGTTTGCTCTAATGAAAGCATTAGTGACCCAGCAATAACATTGTAGAAAAACAACGAATTCATCACATAGGGAACATTTAACTTTGTCCTTATATCAACAGTTTGTTATATCCATTAAACGTTTTCACATAAAATAAAGAAAAAAACTCCGGCAGAGAAAATGTGATCCTTATATCTTGATTTTCGATATATTCGGACTTGCAACAGATGGAGTATACTTGTTTGAATACATGTGAACACGTGAATACATATGGTTGATACAAATGCTACTCAGAAAGTCTGTAAAATGCATTATTGTCTTTACCTCATAACCAAGCTAGATTCATTGACAGTTATATTCTCATTGAAGACTGCTTCATCTAGATGGAATACTGTCCGCTTGACATTGTCATAAAAACAACCTTTGTACATTTCCTGCAAGCACACACAGTCTAATATAAGTTTATTGAACTTGAATTACTTAAATACCGTAAGATTATTTATACTATTTTGTCTTATTGCCATTTGTCAAATAATGCATAATGCAAAAGTAATGTTTTGTATTGATAATTTTTAACCAGTCTTGCCTGTTGCTATTTTTCAATATTGGAATATTTATTATTCTATGTAATGGTCTGTTTGTTTGATGATTTATTCTTCTGTGTAATGGTCTGTTTGTTTGAGGATTCATTATTCTGTGTAATGGTCTGTTTTCCGGTTCCGGTTTGATGAAAGTGGTCGCCCCGCCGGGAAAAAAAATTTTTTTTAAAAAAGGGTTTTTTGCAGAAAAGAAAAAAAAAGGGGGGGGGGGGGGGGGGGGGGGGGGGGGGGACCCTGGGCCCGGGACGGGGGGGGGGAGGGGCCCGGAAACGTACTTCCAGTGTCTAACATGTTTTCTTTATTGAGAGACAACGTGGACAATGACCAAGATGGCGGGGAGGGAACCGATACGGTTTTTCGGCCTGACGATACGGATTCTAATTGGACTGAAATTGTGAACAGCCGTAAAAATAAGAGATATAGAATTAGCTCTGGGGGTAAGAGTGGCGAACTTTTAAATTTATCAGAATATCAAAACCTTTCTATGGATGATAAATTATCCTTATTGTACAGTGAGATGCAGACGAATAAGCAAGCAATGATCTCCATTGAACACAAGATTGACCAATGTGTAAGCTTACACAGTAAAGTGAAGAAAATTGATATATGCATGAGTGAGCATGAAAGGAGATTATTATTGTTGGAATATAAATCGCTAGATATTGAGGCTAGAACCAGACGAAATAATTTAATTTTCGGTGGGTTCACCGAAACAAGGAATGAGAACTGTTTTGAAAGAGTACACACGTTTCTGAAATACCACTTAGAGTTTACGTCGGATGTGAAAATGGAGCGGGCACACAGACTCGGTCGATTTGAGCGAGGCAGCACACGTCCAATTATTGTAGCATTTAAGGACCACCAGGACTCCGTTTCTGTTGTTACAAGAGCTTTCATGCTAAAGGGCTCTGTGTATAATATAAACCGGGACTATCCTCAGGAAATCGTTAAAGCCAGGAAAAGCTTATGGGGCAAATACAAGAACATGCACGCGGAATTCCCAGATGATAAAGTGTCTCTAGTGTTACCTGCTAAATAGTGATGAATGGACGCGTAATAATCAACGCATTTCCAAAGTGGGACTATATCATGCAAAGAGACCGCATCACTCATACATCAACCGTAATGGTGGATATAAACAAAATGGGACAGCCTGCAAAGCGTGAATCTCGTGCACCGGATAATCGTCAGCTGGGCAGTGTTAATAAACACCCGCATGCTGCTTTCAGCAGATCCAGCTCTCGTTCGGATATGTCGACTCAGCCAACATCACCAGTATGCTCTATTAGGCGTAGTCGCTCGAAGACACCAATGGAACAAAGAGGTGGGCGTAGGCGCGCGCCCTCAAGATTGCGTAGTCATGAACGTTATGTAGAAAATTCCAACCAAAGTATCGTGCGGCCATGGTCGACTGCTAATTCTGATCATCCTCCAACTCGTGATGAGAAATCACAAAATGTTTCTGCTACTTAGGACAGACGGGAGAAAGTGTTTAATGGTTCTCTTAAAGACTGTTCTTTAAAATTAGGGACCTTAAATGTAAGTGGCCTACAAAGGCGTTTGAACTACCCGGACTTTATCAAGTTTGTAAATACGTTTGATGTCTTGTGTATTGCTGAGTCACATACAGATGTTTCTGATATTGTGAGTATAAATGGATATACATATTTTCCAAAGCATAGGAAGCAAACATATAAGCGTAAGTCTGGAGGTATCGGTATCTTTATTCGCAATAAATTTGTCCCATTTATTGAAGTTCTTCAAAATGATTCTGAATATGTACTCTGTGTATTATTTAACAGAGAGATATGTTATTTAAATGAAGACTTACTACTTGGTTGTACCTACTTACCACCGGAAAACTTTAGATTTTTAAACGAAGACGATCTCAGCAAGTTTGAAAATGAAATAACTCAAATGTGAAGTAACTATAGATACGTTTACTTAGCTGGAGATTTTAACTCGAGAGTCGCAAAATTAAAAGACTTTATTCCCTCAGATTCATATTTTAACGATTTTTTCTCAATTGATCATGATTCTCAGTCTCATATGGATAAGTATACTATTTTGGAAAATTTGGGTGTTCCTCTAAATAGAAATTCGTCTGATAACAGAACTAATACACTAGGATTTAGACTTATTGATATTTGTAGAAATAATAATTTATTCATCCTTAACAGAAGGACTGGTAAAGACTTTGACGGTAAATTTAGGAACAGATCTGTAATAGATTATGTAATAGCAACTGCTGAATATTTCGAAAATATTTTAAACTTTGAAATTTGCGAAACCGATTCGCTATTTTCGGACGGACATAATGTCTTATCATGGGAAATAAAGGGCAAACATTTTTCGTCTGAACAAGCCAACTTATCTGAAAATAGCAATAAGCGTAAACCGAAATGGGATAACAATTTATCATATCAATTTGTTAATAATATTGATATGTCATGTCTTGATCAAATTAACTCTCAGTTACAGACACAACCTCATAACCAACAAACTGTTGAACAAATTACGTCGGACATACAACAGTTATTTGCCGATTCGGCCAGTGAAACTTTTCCAGCTACTGTAAATCATGTAAATAATAAAACTTATCACGATAATAAACCATGGTTTGGTCCCCAGTGCCATAAGGCACGGGTAAATTATCATAATGCAAGGAAACTGTATCTAGAAACCCCTTGCGAAAGTAATAAGGTTCGGTTACGAAATGCTAGTAAAGCATTTAAGCGTACCATGAATTTCCATATATCTAAATATAAGTTTAGTAGAGCTAACAAACTCAGAAGCCTCCACGATAAAAACCCTAAAAGATATTGGAAGTTCTTAAATGACATCAAACCTAAGCAGTCAAATGACGTGACACCGTCTATCCAGGAGTTTTACCAGCACTTAAAGATGTAAATTCAGTGAGTAGTCATGATCAATCTCAGACTGATACGGAGTACTTCGATTTTCAAATTACACAAAATCAAACAGAGTTCTTAACTAACCAAATTACGGAAGATGAAGTTGTAAAATGTATAAGTAAATTACATAACGGTAAAGCCTCCAGTCCTGTAGATAATATAAGAAATGAGTATATCAAATGTACCAAAGATTTACTGTTAAATACGTATGTTAAACTTTTTAATATAGTACTTGAGACTGGTTTTGTACCCAGTTCCTGGTTGGAGGGAGTTATCATCCCAATATATAAAAATAAAGGTCGCCCTGAGGAAACAAATAATTACAGACCTATCACTATTCTAAGTTGTCTGGGTAAACTGTTTACCTCTGTACTTAACGCTAGACTCACTACTGTTTTAGATGACACTGGCATTTTAAATGAAAACCAAGCTGGCTTCCGTAAAGGGTATTTGTGTACAGACCACATCTTTACACTGCACTCGCGGATACAACTTTTAAAGTCTAAGAAATCAAAGCTTTTCTGTGGTTTCATTGATTTCTCTCAGGCCTTTGATAAAGTTTGGAGGAATGGTCTTTGGTATAAACTCATGAGAGATAATGTAAACGAGAATTTCTTTAGAATTAAACTTAACATGTACCAAAATATCAAATCGTATGTTCAACATAAGGGTCATATGTCCGAATCATTCGTATCCGAAATTGGTGTTAGACAAGGAGAAAATCTTTCTCCTGCGCTTTTTTCATGTTTCTTAAATGATTTAGAGGCGTATATGCAATCCTCGGGTAGCATCGGTGTTGAGTTAAAAGATCAACAAAATACTACGTTGTGGCTTAAACTGTTAATATTACTCTACGCTGATGACACGATTATTTTGTCTGATAACAAAGACGATTTTCAGTACAGCCTCGATTTATTTAATAATTATTGTGATACTTGGCATCTTAATGCTAATCTTAACAAATCGAAAGTTTTTGTTTTTGGTGCACGTAACACACGAAATTTTCATTTCAAACTCGGTGCACAGGAATTAGAAATTGTGGATACATATCATTACCTCGGCGTGAAATTTTCTAGTAATGAATCTTTTTTAAAAGCTCTTAAACACGTTGTCGAACAAGCAAAAAAAGCCATGTATCTGCTGTATACGAGAGTAAGATATGCAGATCTCAAAGTTGACTTAATTTTAAAACTGTTCGACCATACTGTTTTACCAAAACTTATGGTAGCAAAGTCTTCGGTTTTGAAAATTTAGATATAATTGAAAAGGTTCACAATGACTTCTTACGGAAAATAACCCATGCTAAAAAGAGCACACCAATTTATATGCTTTATGGAGAACTGGGAAGATACCCGATCTCAGTCGTTATTTAAAGCCGCATGATCTCTTTTTGAAATAGATTATTGACTGGCAAAACTCAGAAAATTTCATACCAAATATATAAATATATGCTTATGCAACCACGTGTAGAATATAAATGGATTGCTAAAATTAAAAGTATACTTAACTCTGTCGGAAGACCCGATCTTTGGCAAAATCAAGATATTTTACTAAGTAAAAATATTGGTGGAGTAGTTAAATAAATCCTTATCGACCAAAAAAAACAGTCATGGAACGTTCAGCTACAGCAATCAAGCAAATGTTCTTTATATAACAATTTTAAAGATAATCTCTGTTTTGAACAGTATTTCAAAATACTGCCGCAGCAAGATAGTATTTCACTTTTCAAATTTCGTACAGCAAACCATCGATTTCCGGTTGAGACCGGTAGGTACGATGGGACAACGATTAATGAGCGCAAATGTAGGCTCTGTTCTCTTAACACAGTAGGCACAGAACAACACTATTTACTTGAATGCGACTTTTTCGAAACCGAGCGTAATTTGTATCTCGGTGATCTGCGAATACAGAATAATATTTATTGTTTTAAGACACTTTTAACTTGAAAGTCCAATCGTGTCTTAGGGAATGTATGTAAGTTAATAAAACACATCTTTAGACACTTTTAGCATGCCGATACCTCCAGACTATAAAAAGTTTATGTTTATGTATGTATTGTTGATTTATAAATAATGTTGACCCCCACAGTATTTTGTAACTGTACTTTTAAGCTTCAGGATGCTGATTTTCAATTATTTTATTACAAAGTCATGTGTTAGTCGTTTTACGGTAACTATGCTTTTTTTGCTATTTGAACCAGTATTGCTCGTGGCAAAGATTGTAGTAGGAGAAGAGTAATATCAACATTTTATGTATATCTTTCTACATACTGCTTTGATTTCATAATTTTTTCGAGATAGTTTTATTTTCGTATTAATCTGCAAATGAATAGACATTTACGACATCAGTGCAAGCGCATCGTGCGTTTACTACAGAGTACAATTATTTTTACTACGATAATGTAGTTGTAAGCACGTGACTAAATTTCATGAATGGACAGAATCACCCGAAAGTAGTCCGTTCACGCCCCCACTCTGATAAGGCATGAGACGCTCGTGCAACTAACATGCGTTTGTTTTTGTTATTTTTTTAGGAACGAAAACGACATATGATATAAATTTACTATCAAGTCTACCTCCTATGTGAACGAAATCTGCTATTGTTAGCTTAAAGCGAAAACAAAAAAGTACAACTTCCCCATTTTCTCCGAATTCTTTGCCGATGTGCAAAAATAACCATACTTTAAGAAGTCAATATATAGGAAAGCATTTTAATAGATGTAAGCTTTCTCCCAACAAAACAGAACTAAAGGAAACATCATAAACCGGAACCGTTTCATTTGTTCAGTATAAGTAACTGATTGTATCCCCATGTTGTATACTTGTATACCTGGGTGAAATAAAGAATTGTTGTTGTTGTTGTTGTTGTTTGTTTGAGGATTTATTCTCCTGTGTAATGGTATGTTTGTTTGTTGATTTATTATCCTGTGTAATGGTCTGTTTGTTTGAGGATTTATTCTCCTGTGTAATGGTCTGTTTGTTTGAAGATTTATTCTCCTGTGTAATGGTCTGTTTGTTTGAGGATTCATTATTCTGTGTAATGGTCCATTTGTTTGAGGATTTATTCTTCTGCGTTATGGTCTGTTTGTTTGAAAATTTATTCTTTTGTGTAATGGTCTGTTTGTTTGAGGATTTATTCTTCTGTGTAATGGTCTGTTTGTTCGAGGATTTATTCGTATAGTTTAGTATTAATGTAATATTACAAACAAATACGAGTACAATCAGACACAGAAACCCCAACTAACAAAATCATTACACAGAAGAAAAAATCCTCAAAGAATATATTCATTTCACGGCAGGGAATCACATGATCAAAATAATCTCTTAACAAAAGTAAATCTATGAAACATGTTAGAAAATAATGAAAGCTGTTTATCTGTAAATGTAAATTGCAGCCTATCATTTCGAAACATAAAAGTATTCTAGAACTACATATACCTTCCAATTGTGCTTAACACTTCAAGAAACTGAAATAATTTATTTTTGAAGTGTTCAGCATAATCGGAACATTTTTCATAAGTCAACGTTTTGAGATTTTTTGATCATGCGACTCCCCACCGTGCGTTTAATACCTATAATAGTTCGTATTGTCGAGATACAGTCAAACATACAGCTCGACAAATACTTCAGATGTACTTAAAACTAGCAGTTGTAAGCTTAGAAGCTTTTTGTTATGCAAAATCTGGAAATCACTTATATAACCGAAGGCGTACACAGTTTTGTTATTTCAATATAGCGTTTCTCTACACTTAGATATTACTTCGCTGCCTCGTTTGAATGTATATGCTTATACCTAAGATAAAAATCTAGGTAATTCACTTTGCCGCAATAAGCAAAGTTTTATAATTCAGTGTTATAGTATCGAAACAATACAAATACTGTTTTATCTGAATATAGTGTTTCTGTTCTTCTATTAAACAATGCAAAAGCTCTTCGGTAGATTGTGATGAATTGCAGTGTCATTAAATGATTACGTAATGTTGATTTTGTGTTAATAGATACCTTAAATACGTTCTTTTTTAAACATTTCATAGTCCCGACTGACCCTATGAGTTCATTTCAGGTGAAACTGAAATAATCCTGACAGGCGTAGGTTGAAGGGAGGGGTGCAGACACAAAGGGATCCAGAATCTAGCTCTTTTACGAATAGACCCCTCCGTTCTTTTGCGTGCCAGCTGTATAGCACCGTTAAACTCGAAACTACCTTTGGGTTTCTAACCAGTCCATCTCTAGAGTGGTGGGAAACACTGAAAAGCGTTTCTGAAAATTCCGAGCCCCGGCTTGGGTTCAATCCAGGACCTCCAGGTTGGTAGTCAACAGGATTATCCAATCGACTACTGCGTCACCCTCCGTATCTCTTCTCTTGTTTATTGCCCGTTTTTGACGGTCTAATGTAAGTGGGCTATATACTTTAATGGTTCAACCGTTGCTGTTCGACTACGATTAATTCATATTTACCTTAAACAATGTATTTGAGATATTATATTCGACCGTTGCTGTTCGTCTTACCTTAAACAATGTATTTGAGATATTTTGTTCGACTGTTGCAGTTCGGCTAAGATATATTGATATTTACCTTAAACAATGTATTTGAGATAGTTTCTGAGGCAATTTCGACTTTTGATAAGGAAAGCGTTCGTCGTAAGTCAAATTGATACCAAACAATCCGCTCATCCCCCAAGTTAAATGCTTAAAAGAGAAATGCAAAAATAATAATAATTAAATGTTTGGTTGGTCAGATTATATTTACGAGGTAGTTGTATTTTTTCCATATTCAAATATGCTGTTTTACATGTACTTCAGTATAACTACGATTTTATTCACACTATTGATAATTTCATTGTAAAACAACGCCTTTGTAAAGTTATATGTACCTGGCTGAATCCCTGTCGTCATTAAAAACTCAGAAGACAACTCTGAAAAAATAATAATATTGTCTACTTTTAATATAGTATAGGAGTTGTGACATCTTTTATTTTAAATGTTATATCATTCGGTTTGTAATTACTTAAATACGGTAGTTCATTAAATTGCTTGGCAATCTTTTGCTATAATGAAACAGTGCATTCATACTTCTGTTTTTGATACGTGAAAGCTAAATGTAGTAGTCATCATATCTTTCTTTATTCGGCATTACTTTAAACTAAAACCAATAAAGGCAAGAGTTCGGTCTGGAGAATTATGCAATTTGGAATTAACAGTTTTGTGTGTGTGTGTGTGTGTTTATTTTACAAATCTCCCATAAGCTATAATATTATAGTAACACGATATTTGTCAATTCAAATATGAAAGTGAGTACCATAATAATTCTTGTTCGTGCCTTCTTTTCACGGTTTCACTTCAGTTGTAGAAAGGAGATTATATAATATGCATGCAGTTTGATATTCATTAAATATGTTACAAGTCTTTCATGTAAAAGTAAAGTCTTCAAGTGTATTGTATTGTTTGTTTAGTTTATACTAATTTATTTTAGCTCGATTTAGTAGAAAGGTTGAAGCTTATCTAGTCATCCTGGGGTCCGCTTCCTGGAAAAAGCACTACAAATGTTAGTTGATTTACGGTCGTAACCCCGGGATGAGCGACAGACACCGTAACCTCTTCAGCATCTGTCCCCTTAAAGTTATACTACCGTTCAAAGTGACCATCATAACTTTAAATAAAACAATATCCAGTTATTTATATTTCTAGAAAAATAAACCCTGCCATAGTTATAACCCAAGAAATAACGATCTGTTTCAGTTTCATTCATATTGAAAAAAGAGGAAATCTGCAAAAATCTTGTTTGACTATCCTAGTCAAAAACAAACAAAAAATCCATCCTTATGTGTGTCTTAATTTGTATTTGTCAATAACAGAAATATTAAGGTAAACTAATTTCTTATATGTTTAAAGAATCCACTGTGTTTTGAGCATTATTCTTAGATATAAACCAATGTGACCATTTCGAAGGGTAATATAACTTTAACATTCATCGTCTTTAGAATTAATAACGTACCGAAATTATTCGAATCTAGTAAATCCAAACAGGCTTCAGTATCTGTGGCTTCCCCATTTTTGTCATTGCACGACCCGAGATAAGTAAACTATATACAACGAAAAATTTTCAAAATGTATTATTTTAGAGTATTAACGAATAAAGAAATCGCACTGTATTCCAAACAAAAAAAAGATAAAATAAATAAATAAATAAATAAATAAATAATTATGATAAAGAAAGAAGAGCAAAGAAGAAAAAAGAAGAAAGAAATAGAGGATAATTGTTGGTTTCGGTGTAATAATACATCATAATTTCATCGAATGGGCACCAAAAGTGATATTTTTTATGTTTGCTAATCATAAAATCTACTTTTTGTGTTAACGAGTGAAATTATCGTGATACTACATTGATACCAACAAGTTTTCTGTTTATTTTATGTCTCAAACTTTTTTCGAGTTTATTTCAATAAAATGTCGAAAATCGCGGGAAACGTCATCAGAAACCACTGAAAAACATAAAATAAATGATTGCCATTTAAGCAGCTATGTACATTGTCAGCAAACATAGTCTTATGAGCGACATATGAATCAACATCAGTTATTGCAGTATGGTGGGGTATGTCATGCGTCATAACTTTACAACTACCTGTATCATGGCAACAGTAAACAAAGTTCCGCAGACCTTATTTGAAGCGATTGTTTTATATTTCAGTTTAATCTTTTTAATTTAATGTTTTCATTTAATGTTTTTTATATCGACTGTAGAAGAACGTTCTTCCACCATGATTGTTTATCTCCCTAGGTGACTGCTACTTTGGATTTTCACCAGTACACGCAGGCCCCAATCAAATGACGCTGAAGGGATTCAAACCCAAGATCTCCAGGTCAGGAGTCCGACGCTCTACCATTAATCCATGATGCATTTATAGTTTAAGCACTTTAAATCGCTACACAGAGTGTAATAATATTCGCAGATATCTCACGAATGATACATGTACCACAAACCAGTCGCAAAAATATCAATTTCATCAAATGCTTAAACTCTGTTATGGACCCCATTATTTATAGACAGGGATATCAACAATGTGGAATGGTCTTGAAGAGGCGTCAGCGATCACGAATGTAGCGAACCATGGAAAAGTAGAAATGATCTGTAACTATCTTGAATTCACTTGTTTTTAAATAAATCAAGTTACACTTATCATCTTAGAATAATAAACATGAACGAGTCTGATGGATAAATGATACTTATATATTTCTATTATACTTCTATTATACAGTGATTAACAATAATCGATAATGGGAAAAAGATGATTGGTTGACGAACGTCGGAACTAATAACATGCCTTTTATTATGCAGTAAGGTAAAGTCTGAAATTGCGACGCTTTCTGTATCTTGCACTATCCTTCGAAACATAAAACTACTAACCTCTTCTGAGGGCGTTGGTCATATGAGAAACCGATACCAACGATAAAACTCTAATATACATACATACAGTAAGGTGCGAGTTGCTTGTGATTTACTTCTCTCATTTACCAATCACATTCATTTGCTAAGTAAGCGCATGTCTATATCATTATCTAAGATGAATAAAAACAACATATTTTTCCGGATCCGCAAGCTTCTCAGATTCGCGGTCACATTGACATATCTGAATTATTGAAATGCATACATTTCTGACACTTTAGTTCGTTTGAAATGGATGCAACATTTCAAATACTTCTCGAATGACAATATATTAATAGTTCTTACTGTAACGTATACGGGCCTAATATTAACATGAATATATCATTTCAAATACTAGATTTCTTGATGTATGAGATGTTCATATATATAATTATTATATGCTCAGTTACAATGTACAATTAATGGATACATGATCTGGTGAATTCTTAAAACCCTTCAAAATGAAGCCTGAAATTTTTGCATTTGTATTTTAACATACCAACTTGGCAGAGGGCCAAGGCGGATATTCAAGCATGCGCATTCAAACATATTCACTAGGCTTGCCAAAACTGGGTACGCAACTATTACGTTAGTTTAAAAAGCCGACATGTGATCTGAGACCTATTTAGACCCTTGAAGCCAATAAGAAACACCACGGAGACGGTGGAAAGAAACATCGTTTCACTAAAAACAATAGAGCCATGGCGATGAAGTAACTGAGAAGTGCATGATCAACTTTGAAATTCATGGTAAATCTAGTTAAATCGCTGATTTCCATCAACACAAAAAATCACAAATGGTCCCCACATATTGTTTAGAGATAGTTCGTACACAATATTGGGGCGTAATTGACAACACCCACAAAATTCGCGTTTGCTTTGCCCAAGTGAACAAACTTTTTACATACGTGACCTATTTATAAAAGTGTGCTGTACTTTATGATGACAGCAATCTGAAACTGACTACAGAATACGAAAACTGGTGTAAAATATCTCCTTTACTATCTTTTAAATTCTTTATTTCCATCCGGGTGAGTGGCATATATAAGGTAAAGTGTTTGTTTATTATAGGGTTACCCCTACTTAAAGGGCCAGCTATTTCTGACTTATGAGACACCTTCTTTCTGAGCCAATTTACCTCCCGGATCATATCCTTAATAATGTCAAGCACCAGGCAGGTAGGCATACGGTAGCCATAATTTAACTAGCTGGCGGCTCACCAACCGGAAATATCAGAACAGACCCCTGATTGAATTAGAACCTCTAAGGCGGATGATGAAACCATAGAAGACGGTATATTTACCAGTATAGCATGTCGATAGTCTGATCTTACCTCTGTTCATCTTGAATATCTCTTTAGACAAACTCCTACTGGCATGATTTCTTTACAGACGAGCAACATAATGTTATGTTAGTTTAGAAAGCATTCACCTGCGATAACATTTTGTAGGAATTAAGATAGTACCACTGCTACTCAACATACTACGTCAATAGCAGATATATTTTCCAAAGTATAACGAAAAAATTGATTTACCTCATTTTAGGATTAGGCTAACCCGTAACTTCATTGTTATTTGAGATACAACAAATGCGTTTTTGTGCAAAATCTATATTATAATCTTATGAAATATAGTTTTGTGAGAATGAACTCTTGAGATTACATTACAAATTTGACAATACACTAAACAATGGTCAAATAATTCAATTAATAAATACATTATTGTAATTATTGATGTTAATTTCCTTATTAACACTAAACGATTATTAACATTACCTTGTTAGTTAAGAACTCGGTATAAGCTTCTCCAAACCCCGATTCGTTCATACTTATATTTGCTACGTTTCGTCCACAATGAAAAAACGTAATACTAGTCTTTCCTGTACAAAGATGATAATAAGTCGTATCATAATTTTTTGGAGAAAGTGGATCTGCAATCAATCAACGTACGTCAACAATTGGTTTCGATTAATGTTTGCCAGCATATCTATATTTTCGGGCTGAAGAAGAAAGCTTATTTTGAAGTTATACAGACATATATACTTTTATGATCTTTACCACTTGCAGTTAGTGCCTGTTTGTCCTATTTTTGCATTTTACAGAATATAGTTAATTTGTTATTTTACCATTATATTTTTGTATGCATGTGCAACAGAAATATTTGCATGTCCTTTAGTGCTGACCCGCATTTGTATAAGTTTATGTGTGTGCTGACATGCTCGGGCTGATCAGTGTTATAAGTTTTAAATATATTACCAAATCATTCCGATAAGGCCTTGCTATGTTCACGGCAAAAGCGAATTTATGTCCTGTAAACTAGGTCAACACGTACTCATGTCTGCACTGTGAAATTCTGCTATTATTGTTAAGGCAACTGTGACTACGTGTGTAAAAAATTATTCTTAGAATTTTCTTGTTGCCTCATTCAACGTACCTAAATCTTCAACGACTGAATAATTCGAGATATGTCCAAAATGTGAGAATGTTTCATACTCCACAGCTCGGTTGAATTCTGCAAACCCTAAAAGTAAATTCGTACAAACACATTAAAATGAATGTACAATTGTAATTGTGATATAATTTGGCCATGAACTATTTGAAATATGATCGAAAATATTGAAGTTTAATTTGATTGTACTTTGTATTTCATCTAAAACGTGAACATTCCATCATTAATTTGAGTATAACAGTTTTCATTTATTACAAATGATCTCATCAGAACATATAAAACTCATTAAAGCTTGCAAAACGCGTTTGAAGTAAATATTGAAAGCAATTGGACTTCGTTTCTGCTACTAAATGATTTTATATCTGTCTGTCAGAGAATTAAGGCCAACATACTTTTTAGATTCAATATTGTGATAAAGCTCCCAAGTGTTAACATGTGAAGCTGAATTACACGCAATCATCATTAATAAAGCTTTGACGACATATTAATTAAAACAATTATCAAAATCTAATTAAGCCTGATGCAATTTCATATTGCTGAAAATGAACGTTATCCAACGAGAAACAGAAAACAGCACAAATGTTAATGACATGTTTCAAAATAATAGCACAAAAATATTTTATACCCTCAGGACAGAATAGTCCGCTTCTATAAATGTAGTACGTTCCTGGCGGCCATTTCCCCTTGTCCTCCGCTGATTCTTGACTGCGCTGAGCTTTGACGCAAAAGTTAAGTACCAACGCTTTCCCGTCTGGTGCTTTTATTTCAAAAGTACCTTGCTTCCATCCATGAGACATTGGTTCAGGACACGTATCATTTGACATAAGTATCACATAAGGTCCCGGCGGCCAGAGGCTAGGTAGCTCTTCTCTTACTGTTTACGTTTAAAGAAAATGGTTTCATCATTTTTGTTGTAAGCCATTTATTTAAACAATCCTCCATAATAACATAACATAATACTTGACCTTTGAATGAATCGAAGCAAGCAAGCATAATATACTGGATATTTGTTTCCTTGCTATGCTCTTTACTTTAATCATATTCTATTGCATATATTAATTCACACATACATATATCAAACAAAGCATACTTAACAATATACAAAAGGGTCGGGCCAAAAGTTATTACAACATTATGTTTAAAATAGAATGTCAATTAAGCAATTACTGGACTCGTTGTGAGAGACACTACATTTATACGTCAATAGCCACAGTTGATCAAAGTTCAAGACATTTCTTCAGATGGTTTGCAAGAAATCAAATATGAAAGTATTTAAATCGTAACTGGAAATATCAACGAGAAGATAGACCTCTGATCACGGCTAAAACAAAATGTGTCAGCATGTTTAAATATAAGTGTATTCAAACGAAATAAAAAACTGACAACACTTTTGATGTAACATTTGTTTATCCTTTATGATATATCTATGTAAGTTTTAAGACATCAATTTATTTTCATTTTTGTCTCCACAAACTTGTCTATTAGGGTTGACAAACACACTTTGTTAATCACAGTCAAATGGCTTCCAATATCAATTGTTTATAATGACATGTACACGTTTTGTATAAATCATTAAGTCTCTGTAACACCCCCGTCCCTCGCCCCCATCACACCGTTACTGATTAAAATGACCTGATAAATATGTATGAATATAATGTACATGTAATACATTTGCATGTTGTTAACCCAATGTTGTATCTTGTGTACCTGGGTGAAAATAAAAGAGGTGTTCTGTTCTGTTCAGTTACATCTAAATGAAGGGCTAAGTTTAATGTGGGTTTGTAAGATATATAACGGTTTAGAACGTTCACAAGACAGAACATTGAATGATTAGATACTAATTCATACATTCAAACAAATAGGACTCATCAATGCACTTGCGAACCTCAGGTATACTATTTGATATGAAATATTTCAAAAGTTGAGGACTACTATATTATGCAACTTCTCACCCAAAATCTATCTCGTGGCAAAACAAAGTTTATAAGAAACCATTTGCCGACCACCGACCATATTTCGGAGCTCGTGACCTTTCGGTTAATATTTTCTAAACGCACTCTCCAAATGAAAATGCTTTAAAGAAATTACTTTTTTACCGGATGCATTTAGGTAGCATTAAATGTTCATACAGGCACTGTGTCAATGGCTTTATTCAATACATTGTAAAAACATAAAGTTAAACATGACAGAAGATAGATGTGACATTTCATATATTTTACATTTACATTAATTATGCATTTGCCATTTCATATTTTTCTCTTTTCTAAAAGTTTCATAATTATGCTTTAAGTTCAAAGATCAAATAACATATTTTGACGATTCGTATCGATAGAATATTCATTATTAGGAATTCCAGCTTGAATGTAACCAGAATATCGGAAATGGGAATTATCTGCATTGCATTTCGAAATGCAATTAAAGTTTTAAGGAAATATACGTTGACCTGAAACAGAAAAGAAGATTTGAGAGAAAACAAGCAATTAAGTGAATTTGTTATTTTCAAAAAAATCTATTCTTTGAGACTACAAATAAGATTACTATATTTAATTATAATTTTAGAACAGAACAAAGCACTTTGTAAATCTGCCCCCCCCCCCCCCCACACACACACCAGGGATTGGGTAGGTTGGGGACAGGGGGTTTATAATGGTTATTAAAAGGAGTGATCATTATGTTGTTTGAGCCAACTACAATCATTATTTCTATTTTTAGTTTCATGACATTCTATCGATTGGTTCATCAGTAATGGCTGCGGACGGATAGACGAACTGACAGACAACGCCAAAACAATATCATTTCGCATGTCATTGAAAACAATTGTCATTCCTGAAATTAGTCCGATGTCGCCAGTAACCTAGGCCTGCTGTGGCTAGACTTGCAGTGTGTATTCTTGGAGTGTCTTAAGTTTTAAAACTCTTATTATTATAAATCCCTAGTTATTTTTATTTTTTTCATGCTACACTTATAATCAAATAAATGCTGAAACAACTGAGTAATACTATTCTGTCATTAAAAATTCTTGCTAGAAAAAACACCTAGCTAATTGTTTATTATGTTTGTCATCAGAGTTCATCATAGATATTTAAATGCCTTTTTAACGTGCCGTGTGTTTTTCTATTTCCCGGAGATGATTAGCATACGAAATACATTCCGATACCTCAATGCGAAACTGTTCCGGATCAAACTATTTTGTATATTATATAATTTCTACTGCTCTCTGTACAGCTATATTTTATCATAATGTTTAGTATTTCATGTCTTGCAAGACTACCCTTATTTTGAAGATGTACTTACATACAAAGACAAAAGAATAAAAAAACAGAAGCATGTTAGCAAAGATGCAAGAATGTCGTGGTCACGTGACAGTGGCGTAAACAACATATATCTGTCAGTGAGCATTCAAAAATTTCCCCTCATCCTACCAACTTTCGTTCCAGCTGAAATTTCAAATTTAGTCAAAGATACCTTTTATATGAATAAATGTCATCATAGTGGAAAATCGTTTCAACGACTGAACATAAAAAACGCACAAAAATGGCTTTTAAACAAGGAGGCATATAGCAAAACATACCAAAATGGAGTACATTTGAATAACCGCGGATGAACTTAAGTTAATTATTTAGGTCAGATACTCCTGTTGTTTTCCCCATTGACTTACATTATAAATCTAGTCAAAAGGTGACCCTGTATCATACCCACCTAAAGAGTGTTGACCAATGAAATTGCTTATTTCGAACAGAATAGTCTCTCAGACACCAGAAAATGCTGTTTTTATATGGACATGACCAGCCCAGTTTTTTACAATTTGGCAAGGGAGACAACCACCCCACTCAGTCAGGTGAGATTTAGGGGTCTAAACCGCATGTGTACACCTTCTATTCATATGGCGTTTTCAGTGTTATTTATTAGTTTAACGCTCTTTTTATCAATACCTTTGGTGATGTCGATCGGCCTGCATACGGAACCACAAGCAAGTTCGCAACATTTCGAATACAAAAATTTACCCGGTGTATACATAGGATCCCCGTACACAAATACTGAAATTAAAAAGCAAGTTAAATTGCTTCAACATACATTTAATAAAAGACGATTATGATAAGACTTTATTAGTTTGGTCGTGTAAACATCACACCGTTACTGCACACTATTTATACTGATATAAATGTATTTATCCTTCAGGGATATCACCTCATATTGTCATTTATTTACATGACTTGAGAGAAATAGTATTGTATTGGAAAATGTCAGCATATCAATGTGTATATAGGTATGCTTTCACACATAATTACGTCTAATCGCCTTTATATTTTTTAAACTAAAGCAGACAAAGATAGACAGGAGACCGTATATCAGGGAGATATATACAATGTACTTTTTTCAGAAGGCTTGTTTCAGTCCGTCACAAATTTATGTCGCGGGTTCCTCCAAAATCATTTGAGATAGGTCGTGAAAGATTACAGAAATGTTTATAAGCATCTGAATGGTTCATCTTTGGTTTTGGGGGCGGACTCGTCAATTATTGGCGGAGTTATAGTCCTTCACTTAATAGAAATCGACAATTTCAGAGTTGTGTAGCGCGTAATGTGAATGCATACATAACTGGTATCAACATTACACTTCTTTCAACTAACATGTAGATGTAAATGTCTAAAAGTGTTAACGTTGTAAAGTGAATGTATTAAGAACGCTCGCTACAGCTGTATGAATCAACATTTTCCTTTTCATTGAATTTCTTCAACTTTGGCATATTGACTGACAAAATAAATTGAAACAGAAAACTGAAACCTTGCTCTTGCATTACCAGCCTTTGGAAATAGGAATATATAACAAATGTCGTGTGCAAGGGCAGGTAATTCAAAATCAAAGCCAGTGACAGATACAGATGTAATTTTAAATAAGATTTCTTAAACTTTCAACCTACTAAGTTTGAAGAAATGCTATGAAAAATGAAATTTTGGGTATGATATATTCATATTGGAAACTTTAGCAAACGTTCTTGACTTGTAATTGCATTTTAATAATGAGGCTTTATTTTTCATTACCATCATTACATTTATTATGACGAACACAACATGTCATCTCTTCATTTTGAAATATGTATTTATACATTATAGATGGAAATTTCTGACTGCGTTTAATCATATTTAAGTAATAATACATGTGTATAATATTCCATCGTTAAAAAAATAGTTAATCGTTAATTAAAAAATGATATTTCGCATTCGAACGAACGACTGCATTTTATTCAACAATAAAAATAGGAACACGTTTATAATTTCGATTCTAATAGGTAATTTTCTCCGAAACTTACCCCGAACTTTATTGAAAGCGTAGCAGTACATCTATATTACTTTAAATTGCGACTTTCGACTGGACGCCCTTCTTTACATATATCACGTCGCTACGTAATTTACTTGTATTTACACTGTCCTGTGACTTTGGAACATGGTGGGGGTAAGAGTGAGGTTGGGTGCGCACCATAAACCGGTTTAAGCTCCCCAGTGGTGTTTTTGCCACTGACCGTTCCAAGGCGGTGCCCCACTGTGTTCCTTTAATTGTTCGTTTTGTCCTCGTGTGTTTGCTTTGTATGCTAGTGTGTGTTGGTAGTGTATATGTGTGTGTGTACATGATTGTGTGTGTGTGTGTCGTGTGTGTGTGCGTGTGCGTGTGTGTGTGTGTGTGTGTTGGTGGTGTGCACTTCTGGGTGCTGTGGGGTTCGTTTTGGGGAGGCTGCGTTTTTGGTACGTGGCATTCCCTGTTTGATATTATTTTTGTTTTTTTGTTATATATGAAACGCAGCCACACCTTAGAAAGGGCTTCATATATATCACTTGTTTAAATTACAAAAATGCGCTACATGAAACTAATAATTAAATGTGTTCCTTGTTTTACGGCAATTTTAACGAGCTTTCAAACGGTTTGAAATGACGCTGGAAATCAAGAAGTTTCACGAGACGTTAAAGTTCCAAGTTGTCTTGTGCGACTCAACAAATTACATGAATACAAAATTAATTAAGGAAATGTGTCAGGGTGCAACGTATACTATCAGTACAGTATCTTACAGTAGAGGTAATTCGTTATTTACTACCCCTCCCCCATTCCCTCCCCCCAAACAAACCAATGATGCCGCTTCCAAAATCAAAAGTACAGATTATAAACACAGATCTAGAACATTTTTTCTTAAAAAATATGATAAATTAATACACGCATTTTGACAACACCTATTCTGTGAAAAGAAATGAATTAAAGACATACAACACTGTTCCAGAATAAGTATAGAATAGTTGTATAATTCAGTTCTAATACTGTTCTGTCAGGAAATTCAATATTCTGCCTGGGATATTCACAATGATAATATTATTTAAGCTTTGATTAACAAAATCAAACACGCACATAACTTACATGCACATAATCCAATCACAAGTACTTTAAAATTGCTTTCCATTATAAGACATTACAAGCAGTGCTCTCTACTCCCTAAATTGTTCTAAAATATGAAAAGCTCACGTCGAGGTTGTTGATGACACACTGCTTCTACGCTGTCTAGAGTTATTGATACCAATGAATAATTAATCCGTTAGGAATTTCAAATATTACTAATTGAAACTTCTGACAGGTATGCTAGATTAATCGCAATATCATTATGACGTCATTAAATGTCGTCGGAACTTAAAATGAAATCCTCTTGGAAAAATGATAACACTTTCTTTAGTCCGATTTCGAGCACTGAGCCGTGATTGTACTTCTAATGTTACATTGTGAAACTCCTTTTTAGCTTAATTTATCTCGATAACTTTCAGTAAGTTTGTGGAAGTCCTTTTTTGTTCGATTAACCTCGATAACTTTCAGTAAGTGATGATGTGTTTCATTGTGGAAGACCTTTTCAGTTCGATTTACCTCGATAAGGTACAGTAAGTATTGATGTGTCACACATTGTGAAAGTCCATTTTAGCTCTATTTATCTCGATAACGTACAGTAAGTGTTGATGTGTTACATTGTAAAAGTCTTTTTCATCTCAATTTTCTCGATAACTTACAATATGTTATGATGTGTTACATTTTGAAAGACCTTTTTAGCTCAATGTACCTCGATAACGTACAATAAGTGTTGATGTGTTACAACTTGGTAGTCCTTCTAATATATGTTTTTGCTAAAATAAAACATTGTAGGCAATAAAGTGGGTGGGGTAAATTGACATGAAAATTTTCAATTTATCAGTAAATTTTAAAGTGAAAATAAATTCAGCGTTTGTCCAGTACGTATTCTGTTTTAGTTTCAATCTATTCTTTATGTTTTATTATTATTTAAGACAATAAAAAACAATAATTTTCATCCGATGGAATATTAACATGATAATCAACTTTAATATAAATGCAGTAAATGCAAGGGTCAAAGCTTTAAGTAGTATACTAGAACATTATTAAAACTCCCTAGCATCCAGTAAGATTTCAGATAATGTTTTTGGATGAATAGTATCAATACTTGTAGAAAAATATTGAAAATAAGCGCTGAAATACTTTTTACTACGTATTAAAGTATTGTCGCATGAACAGAGATTCTCCCCTTTGAATAAATACGCCATTACTGTACAGGAAATGCAGACGCTTACCCTTGACGGAATAAAAACATTTTAAGATGACCAAACATACAAATGTATGTATGAAATGCATTTGAACTGCTGATATTACATTAGACTTCAATGGTATAAAGTTGCAAAATGTTGATTCAATATAGGGAGTCTTTGTTTTGTAAGTGTACTAGTACTTGGACCTGTCAAGTATTTCGGATATTTTCATTTTTTTACTATCCACACAACAATCAAGGAAATATTTTCTGAATAATGAATTAGTTAAAGCAAAAAGTATTTGTTATAGAATACTTGTATATAAATATTTTGATATTCATCAATTAAATGTTGTATTTTAGGCTGATATATCAGATACATCACTGATAGTGGCGAATCATTGATGTTAAGAAAATTTTCCCGTAATGAAACAGACTTGATTGACGGTATAATTTATTCATACCTCTGGTGTTCATTCAATCATTAATTTATTAATTGATTAATTATTTAATTCATTCATTAATTCATTCATTCATTCATTCATTCATTCATTCATTCATTCATTCATTCGACTAAAATAAAATAAGCAGCTAACTCAATGCTAGTCCTGAAGTTATATTCAAATTTTACAAATTCTAAATCTTAGGCAGATTTTGTAGATCATTTTATTGAACAACACTTCAAGAGTTTGTTAGTCAAACAAAACCAAATAATTATGTTGTTAGCTCACCTGGCTACGCCAGGGTGAGCTTTTCTGATCGATGATTGTCCGTCGTCCGTCGTCCGTCAACATTTTGATTCAAATGACATCTCCTCTGAAACCTCTAGGCCAATGTTGATAAAACTATGCAGGAATGTTCCTTGCATGAATCTCTACCAAAATGTTCAAAGAATTCCATTCCATGCAGAACTCTGGTTGCTATGGCAACAAATAGTAAAAACTTTAAAAATCTTCTTCTCTGAAACCACAAGGCCTAGAGCTAAGATTTTTGGCATGTAACGTTGTCTAGTGGACCTCTACCAAGTTTGTTCAAATTATGACCCCGGGGTCAAAATTGACCCCGCAGGGGTGGTCACTTAGTTTTGCATAGGAATATATAGGAAAAACTTTAAAAATCTTCTTCTCTGAAACCACAAGGCCTAGAGCTTAGATATTTGGCATGTAGAATTGGCTAGTGGACCTCTACCAAGATTGTTCAAATTATGAGCCCCTGATCAAAATTGACCCCGCACGGGGGGTCACTTAGTTTTATATAGGCTTATATAGGAAAAGACTTTAAAAAATCTTCTTCTCTGAAACCACAAGGCCTAGAGCTTAGATATTTGGCATGTAGAATTGGCTAGTGGACCTCTACCAAGATTGTTCAAATTATGACCCTCGGATCAAAATTGACCCCGCACGGGGGGGTCACTTAGTTTTACATAGGCTTATGTAGGAAAAACTTTAAAAATCTTCTTCTCTGAAACCACAAGGCCTAGAGCTTAGATATTTGGCATGTAGCATTGGCTAGTGGACCTCTACCAATATTGTTCAAATTATGACCCCTGGGTCAAAATTGACCCCGCACCAGGGGTCACTTAGTTTTACATAGGCTTATATAGGGAAAATTTTAAAAAATCTTTTTCTCTGAAACCACAAGGCCTAGAGCTTAGATATTTGGCATGTAGCATTGCCTAGTAGACCTCTTTAAAGTTTGTTCAAAATATGCCCCTGGGGTCAAAATTGACCTTGTCCGGGGGGATCATTTGTTTTACAAAGGCGTATATAGGAAAACTTATTTGGTATATAACATTATCTAGTGATCTTCCACCAGGCAAGTGGACTTGTACCAAGGTGAGCGATATAGGGCCATCTGGGCCTTCTTGTATTTTCTATAGCCAGAACCAAAATTAAATTTCCTTTTTATGTTAACTTTCTTTATACAATCACAACAAGTACAAATGTAGGAAGGAAACTGGTTTTAGAATCAGCAGATATTAGACAGGATGAAGTTTCAGAAAGGCTGGAGAGAATAAATTTGGACACAATTGTTTAGGAACCAAACGTTAAGAGAACATGTAGTCACTAAAGTTCCAAGAACTTGTTCTACATTCGATATAAATAAATCAGTTTAAACTAATCACTAATTTCTTCAGAAAAGTGATGTCCACCGCAATTTGTTGTATGACGTTTATTACCCGCCTCGACTTACATTACCCGAGCCGTTAGGCGAGGGTAATATTATATCAAGGCGGGTAATATATCCCCACATATCACATCAAAAAACCAATAACATTTTTATTACCATTCCCTGTCTCAAATATTAAAAGATTCCGTTTATGTTTTATTGATTTAACGACTGAACGTAACCAGACGTTCAAATACCCTTATGACACCTCAATGTCACTGCGTGACGTCACAAATCAGCATGGACTTGTACTATGACATAGTGTACGCGGCGAACAAGCTCGCGTTCAGCATGGGGTACAGTAACGGGGTTATGTCAAGTGTATATTACCGGCTTGCCCGTAAATATCAATATCTATTTACGTGTCGTTGACCAATCAGAGGGCCGGAAATTTCCTGGAAGAGTAATAAAAACGTTTATTTACAATCAAAAGTCTTAATTACAAACACGTTATCACGATCTTAATTCAACATAAACGGACTAACTATTTCAATGTAATTTAGCAACATTCATGTTGTTCTATACAGGTAGACATAACTGCGCAACATCTAAGTGGAGCTATAATTTTACATATTTTCCTCGAAAGTTATATACATATTGAAATTTAGGGCGAGTATATTTCACGGGGCTTTACAAGCCTCTCGCGACGTGACCTTGGCAAATAAGGTATACTTGTCTCAATTTTAGTTTGAGTCTGAGCTTCATGAGTTTCATCTTGAATCTGAGCTTCAAGAGCTTAATTTTGAGCTTCGTGTGTTTGACTTTTAGTCTGAGCTTCATGAGCCTGATTTTGAGCTTCATGAGCTTGAATTTTAGAGACTGATTCATTTTCACATTCAAATTCTGCCGAACTTTTATTGATTTCGGACTGATCCTGGCTTAACCAGTTTTTTTGGAGGTGTTTTCCCTTGATAGGGCTTTAAATGGTCTACATGAGCAACC
Source organism: Saxidomus purpurata (assembly GCA_022818135.1). Classification (NCBI taxonomy): domain Eukaryota; kingdom Metazoa; phylum Mollusca; class Bivalvia; order Venerida; family Veneridae; genus Saxidomus; species Saxidomus purpurata. The sequence goes on along the minus strand of JAFMSR010000009.1, from coordinate 45,510,094 downwards.
AAGGATTTAGTATCTTCGGACCTCTGAATTTTATATGTAAGGTATATTATTCTAGATAAAACCAAATATGGACCAGTCCAGCCCAGACCTAGCTTCTGGTTTGCTAGAGGCGGGTACCATCTCCAGACCCAGCTACCTTGGGAAAATTCCCGGGGTTTCAACCTTCGGTCATAGTACCGTTTTTACCTACTTGCTGCTATACCTAAGTGGTCATAAGCAAAAGTATAAGATTGTCTCAACGTGTTTTTTACCCATTCTACATGTACATATTCTTTGGGGCATATTATCTCAGGCTGCCCTGGTGGAGGGCCTACCATAAGGTTTTATTGGGCTGTCAGGCTCACGTCCTAACATTAATAGATTTGGGCTGCAACCAGTGCTGCTGTGCTGAGTGGCCCTATAAGCTGCCATAATATAGCAAAGATGATCATCCCAGTCTTTCTGTTCAGTTGAAACAAACATGTTTAACATTTGAATTACACTTGTATTTGCTCGTTCAACAAAACCATTTTGGGTTGTAAGGACAATTTCGAGTCTTATCTATACCTAACAATTCACAAATATGAATGAAAAGATTGGATTCGAACTCTCGACCTTGATCTGTATGAAGTTGGGATGGAAATCCATACTGAAGAAAAACCTGGGTAACTAGAGTATCAGCGACCTTGTATGCAGTATGGTTTGGAACAGCAAATGCCTTTATCCATTTTTAGCTCGTCTGATTTTTGAAAACAATGACGAGCTATTGTCGTCACTTTATTGTCGTCGTCGTCGTCTTCGTCGTTGTCGTTGTCGTTGTCGTTGTCGTCGTCGTTGTCGTTGTCGTCGGCGTTGGTTAAGTTTTGCGTTTAGGTCACTTACATGGAAACTATCAAAGCTATCACTTTGAAACTTGGACAACTTATTCATCTAAAACCCTTCTTCACATTGTATGCTTAAGATGCTGAGTGTGACCTGTTTTTTGGGGTAAAAAACACGAATTTTGATGGATTTTGGTTGATTTTGAGAATTTCGACATAGGTTTTTCATTTTTTGTTAGATTGATTTCAAATTTTCAGAAACAATTAATGTATAATGTACTCCAACATAATCAAATGGGTTTGTGAGTCATACATTGAGGTGGAGGTGGGGGAGGGGGAGGGAGGGCGATATTTTAGTATTTTTGGACTTAGTCAGTTTTAGCTAGTCTGATTTTTCAAGTTTTGCGTTTAGGTCACTCACATGCAAACTATCAAAGCTATCACTTTAAAACTTGGAATACCTGTTCACTATCAAATGTACTATAGAATGAAGGAAGAGTTTTACAAGTTATATAACCCTGTTAGTATTTTGACTGGATTATTGCCCCTTCTTAACTTAGAAAGTTTAACACACACCATTTTTGTAACAGTGAACATAGTGCAACCAAACTTGGTGTATAAGAAGTATTTATGAATATCTTTAATTGAATTGTGTTTTGGGGCTCCTGGGGTCAAAAGGTCACTATTACTAAAAATAGGAAAACTGTAATATATTCAATATCTTTAGATACAGTTGACATAATGTAACCAACTTCAGTATTTAAGAAGATATTTGATGGGTTGTGTTTTAGGGCTCCTGGGGTCAAGGTCACTGTAGCATAAATTAGAAAATGGTAATTATTCAATGTCTTTAGTTACAACTGACATAATGTAACTAGATTATTAAGTGTGTAATACATATAAATAAAAACATTTATTGGGATTGTGTTTGGGATCATGGGGTCACGGTCAAGATGCTGAGTGTGACCTGTTTTTTGGGGTAGAAAACATGAATTTTGATGGATTTTGGTTGATTTTGAGAATTGGACATAGGTTTTTCATTTTTTGTTAGATTGATTTCAAATTTTCAGAAACAATTAATGTATAATGTACTCCAACATAATCAAATGGGTTTGTGAGTCATACATTGAGGTGGGGGTGGGGGGGGGGGGGGGGAGGGAGGGCGATATTTTAGTATTTTTGGACTTAGTCAGTTTTAGCTAGTCTGATTTTTCAAGTTTTGCGTTTAGGTCACTCACATGCAAACTATCAAAGCTATCACTGTAAAACTTGGAATACCTGTTCACTATCAAATGTACTATAGAATGAAGGAAGAGTTTTACAAGTTATATAACCCTGTTAGTATTTTGACTGGATTATTGCCCCTTCTTAACTTAGAAAGTTTAACACACACCATTTTTGTAACAGTGAACATAGTGCAACCAAACTTGGTGTATAAGAAGTATTTATGAATATCTTTAATTGAATTGTGTTTTGGGGCTCCTGGGGTCAAAAGGTCACTGTTACTAAAAATAGGAAAACTGTAATATATTCAATATCTTTAGATACAGTTGACATAATGTAACCAACTTTTGTTTGCAGTAAGTATTTAAGAAGATATTTGATGGGTTGTGTTTTAGGGCTCCTGGGGTCAAGGTCACTGTAGCATAAATTAGAAAATTGGTAATTATTCAATATCTTTAGTTACAACTGACATAATGTAACTAGATTATTAAGTGTGTAATACATATAAATAAAAACATTTATTGGGATTGTGTTTGGGATCATGGGGTCACGGTCAAGTTTTTTTTTCTAAAACTAGAAAAATGGGAAATATACAGTATCTTTAGTTGCAATTGAATTATTGTGAACACAGTTAGTGTATAGTTATTAATTACAAAAACCTTTTGTGGGATTGTGTTTCAGGGTCAAGGTCAAGGACACTGTTACTTAAAAAATAATCCGTAAAAGGATAAAATCAGACGAGCGTTCGGAACCCGCAGGCGGTGCTCTTGTTTAAAGTAGCAGCCACAGACAATAATGTATTCATTGTTTTGCTTTGTCAATGGGAGTGGACCTAATATGTCTACTGCCATGACTTCCATAGGACGATAGGCTCTGACCACTAAGGAGAAAAGTTAATAGTAATAATTTTTCTCTTAATTTTTATTCTTATTTGGTTTTTAAAGAAGACATTAGTCAGCGACTCTAACCATTCAACCACGGACATGGACTATTTCACAATGTACTAAATTGTTTGAAGATATGAAAGAGCACCTTAAAACAATTAAATTTACAGAGACTCTTTTTTTCCAGATTAGTGTATTTTACATATATTTTGATAATATTAATTTCACAATTAATTGTTATAAAGTTATGATATACATAACGAATGTTGGTTCTGTTCTCAATAAAATAAAACCTCTTTAGATATTGCAAATTTATATATTTATGCCTGCAGGTATATATCGCCACATGTACACTAAGGATCACGATGTTGTTTAACTACTCGAGTATTTAGATTAAATTCAATTTCTATGAAATGACAATAATTGACATTTCCTTTTCCGTGGAGACTATAACAGATTCGCTGACATGCCATACAGAAAATCACATTTATCTATGAATAATCAACCTGCAGAGAGTCCCTTGTGACTGTAGATGTGAATGTGACAGCGTAATGAATAATGAAATAGGCAGTGTTTAAAGTGAATCAAACTGACCAGGAATTATATGCAAACGAGTAAATGACCAGATTAGAGAGTGAAATTAAAATATTAATTTTTATTTTATGATGATAAACAGGAGTTTGGTTCATTTTTATTATATTGGTAACTGCGAACCGAATTATTTCACTGAATGCAGAATTGCTTATTGGTTATGGAGAACACTACCATTTCTGTCGCTAACAGTCGGGACTTGTGGAAATGTCATAAACATAATAATCTTGTCGGCAAAGAATCTACGAAAATATTCTACGTCAATATTCTTGTTTCAGTTGGCAGTATCGGATTTGACAGTTTTTTGGTCCACTCTGTTACCAGAGACTTTGTACTCTTTTACAAGATTTCGACTGGACGATCAGTGGGAGGGGTTTTGCCGTTTACGGGTGTGGCTATCGTATACTGCGGGGGCGTTTTCGGTTTGGTTGTTGGTACTGCTTATGATTGAATGATTGTTACTTACAAGAGCTCCAATCTATTCACGGTAAACTGACACCGAGAAATGCTCTAATTAGTTCAGCTGTACTTATTGTGGTTGTTGCCGACTTGACTACAAGAGACCTCGGCATTGTCCTGGTGAATAAGTACTACTTTTGCTAATGGACGCTTTATCGAATACTATCTTTTTCACAGCCGGAAGTTCATACATATGACGCATCCATGACGCAAGAAGCGGAAAATTTGATGATGTTATGGTGGTTTCTGGTACCATTTCATTCAACACCGGAAGTCTCTCAAACCATGGCCACAACATAAAATCTGCCATACACACTTTCTTCCCTCGAAAGAAAGGACCTCCGCCTCGGGATGCCACTGAAGTTGTTGTAACCAACCAGTTTCGAGTTGTGAATAATTCATACACATGTACATGTACTTTGTATAGTAACAAGGATGACTCTTACAAACAGTAAACATCATATTGTCAATACATCACACTTCAATATTCTTTTTACAGCTTTCAGGAACGCGAAGTTAAATATATATAATTAATTGCTGTATAGTAATTACCAATGTTTCAACATTTTCGTTTAGTTTTACCTCATCATTGCATTCATTACATCACGCCACTAGAAACGAGAAACCAGTGAAGGTAAAATTGTGAAATATTAAAGTGAAAACGACAAAATGAAATGATAAGGAGCAGCCTTCCGGTACAATTTACTGAATTAATTATAACGTTACACGGTACACAACGGAAACACAATAAAGCGGGAGCAACTGGATAAAGCTGAGCGACTGACAGAAAAGTCGCACCAGCTTTATCCTTGTGAACGGTACGTGGTCCACTATTAAGTTCAACAGCATCACCAAAACGTCGTTCTAAGGGAGGGTTGAAATTTAGAGATGTAGTCAGTTCAACATTATATCGGATTAGTTAGAGATATAGGTCGGTGCATCGTTATTTCTGCAGATATGGACTCGTACACAAAGTTTTAACCATTTCCGACGAGAACTTTTAACAAGCAATTTCTCAGGTAATACTTCACCAAATTTAAATCTAAAAAGACCTTTTGGTGCATAAATCGTCGCCCTTTAATACTATTAATTACTTATTTAGATAGATATAATACTTTACCAAGAAAATAGGGAAATGATAACCATTAAAAATTCTCTTTTCTGTCAAATTCTCTTTTCTGTCAGTCGCTCCATCTTCGCTTTATCAGGTTTACCGGTGTGTGGTAGTGATATGATATATTTTGCAATCTATGATTATAGAAATGGCGTTTTAAAAGAGTTATGTTATTAATTCATGAAGTCTTTAAATTTAAATATTGCAATGCATACATATGAAAGGAGTCTTGCTGAAACACACTGTTATAATAGAAAATTATTGACATAGTCGTTAAATCAGGATTGCATATTAGAGGATCCACATTCCTTTTTGTGTGTGTGCTTTCTACTATATTCGAATTGGAAGCCACTTTCTTGAATTTAGACAATTATACAAAATGTACAATATCTAGCATAAAACGGGTCAATAAATAAGGCTAGTGCTATAGGTACATGTAAGTGACGGCGAAATCAGAAACGACAAACAGGACTATACCGGAAATGCTTAGTGAGACACCATGGCTGTGATCAACAAGAGTGATATAAAGTTTTTCAACTTTGGTAACTGCGAACCGAATAATTTCTCTGAATGTAAAACAGCATACTGGCTTTGGAGAATAATACCATTCATCTTACTCGTAGTTGGAACTTTCGGTAATGTCCTAAATATTATTATTCTGTCTAGAAAGCAAATGCGAAAATTCTCAACATCCGTGTTGATTCTCTGTTTGGCTGTCTCTGATTTAACAATTCTTTGGACGAATTTATTGAACGAAACACTGTATAGTGTCACGAACTTCCGGTTTGATGATACTTGGGAGGGTATATGCCGCGTACGCCAATGGTTAGCCTTCACATCGGGAGGAATTTCAGTGTGGTTATTGGTTTTGCTAACGTTGGAAAGAACTTTACTGACGAAAGCGCCGTTCTATTCAAGGGAGAAAATCACCACAAGGAATACTTTAATTGTCGTTCTTGCCGTCTGCATTATGATAGCATGCTTAAATAGTCACAATATTTACGGTTATTCGATTAATGACTCTGATGGTAATATACAGAATGTGCGCACAGAAAATGATGACGTCAACGTTTACGTGAAAGTTCCTTGTTACTTTGTTTCTACGGAGTATCAGCGGTTTGCGGAAGGTTATTGGGGCGTTATCGTACTTGTAGCTTATATGTTACTTCCAGCTGTTATCATTATCATAGGGAATGTTAACATCGGTGTTCTTATTGCACTTCGAAGAAAACGACTTATGAACAAAGTGAGACCAGCAGGTTCGACACAGAAACAACAGATGACGTCAGTGAAAGAGAGAACGAGATCGGCAACAAAAATGATGTTCATTCTAAGCCTAGTGTTTCTAATTACAACTATGCCGTGGTGTATATATTATATTGTCAGGGGCCAAATTACATCCGTTAGTCCGAGGGGTGAGGCAAGGTGGCAACTTGTGACAGTTATGGTTAACATCTTTTTGTGGTGTAATTTTTCATTCAATTTCTTCTTTTATTTTATGAGTGGGACATTATTCAAGAAAGAACTCAATCTACTTGTAGGAAGTATTAAGTTTAAACGAAAGTTTTAGATCGAAAAACATTTCGATGATTGTTTTCGCAATTGTGTCATTCAGAATAAAATACGGAACATCCAAAGAAAAGCAGCACTAAAGAGAGAAAACGGGATGACAACATTGTGAAAGTAGCGAATCCGTGGTCAAGCGGTAATACGCCGGACTAGTACTAGTAATTCAGTCAGGAGTCACTCGTTCGATACCCAGCTCCACCACTGACCAATAGTCTTTTGGATGAGGCCTTAAACCGATGACCTGTAAATCGCTGCTATACACCGAACATTTTGAAAATGAACCAGGAATGTGTCTCTGGTGCCGGAACGCTTTAAGTATATTGCACTATCACCAAAATCCTAAAATAACTAACCTCTTTCAGGGGCGTTTGTCATATCGCCAACACCACAACAACAACCGATGCATGATATTTATGGTTAAAAGTCTTTTTAAGACGTTCGCCTGTCGCCTGCTGGCAAAACGCCTTAATAAAAACGAGAAATTTCGGTGGCGGGAATCCGATCACCATAGACACCTAGCGGCAAATTTAAGCACGAACACTTTACACAAAGTAGTCTCGGACGGACTGTCTCTTTGCTTTCATAATGATAAGCTTTTAAAAATTTGTAGGTTATTGGCTAAAATGACTAGATTAAGTATCTCAAAATTAAAAGGCCGGCACTATATAACGCCTGACATTAGGATTCCGCTATACAAAGTTACTTGAAGAATTTGTACACACGACCGCCTTTTAGTGCTTTAGTACTTTGATTTTGATGTCTATTTAAAATGTAGCTGTATGTGAACTTGAAAAGTGTACATGCAAATTATTAATCGTTCTTTATATACTAACAAGGAATAAATCAATAGTTTTTCATTGCACGCACGCTAGAGGTTTTATTTTTATAGTCAAACTGAAAAATCCTTCTACAATTCTTCCTACTTTAAATTTGCTGAGCGTTAAAAAAAAGAAACAACACGGGTGGGAAACAAAAAATGTCACGTGACCACAAATGCAAACGTCGATAGCAAATTTCGAGGAATTTACACCGACTCAGGTATGTTTTTTCCCGATTTTTTCATTATACTTTAGAGATGGTTAAAGAGACCTAGCTGAAAAAAGAATGCATAAAATTGTCTCTCTGTCGATGTATTGATCACCATACACATATGTAGGGTTTTCGAGAACACTTCGAAAACAATTTTATACAGAGATGCAAACATATGTAGCTAACTCATAAAATGTTAGTGATCGAGATCAAAAGCCATCAGTTTTTCACATTTATGTATTTCGATTGTTCATCAATGTTTCTAATGTGTTATAGGGCCATTGTTTGCGATTTATTTTATATAAAAAGTGAATTTCATTAAGAATTTTATATTTGGCAAACGCATGTTGGCGTTTTTATGATGCAAACGTACGTAGGCTTACTAAAATGACGAACGCACTTAGGCCACGAATGTATCGTTTATTAAAAAACTGAAATATGCTTCATTGACGAAGTAAACTATAAGTCATCGACATTAAGATTGCCCTTGTCTTTTTCAGATGTCACTTGTTTGCCGCGTTTGTGGAAGGACATGAGGCTTGAAAATTCATAAGCGGCGACATAAAGGTGTAGGAATATATACTTTCTGCGAGAAGCAATTCTTTTCAAAAGAGAGCATGACGCGGCACATGTAAAATAGAAAAATGATTTTGAAATGTTTCTCATAGTCTCTTATAACTCAAATACGAGTGACATTGGACATGTGCTAATGTAAAATAACTGTGATACTTTGTATATGATTTTACATGCAATGTGATATTATTTCTGTAATGTACAATGATGAGACTGAAATAAACAATTAAATCTAAAATCTGTCAGTGTATTTTGCATATTATTTGTTGTAATTACGTCAGGGTCTTCAAATTAAAGTTCCCTGATATCATATATGAAACACGTATTATGAACCAATCAAAATATAATCATATATCAAACTAATTGCCAAATGCTTTCCCAGGATGATTCGATGATAATGCGTATGTAATGTATGTTCAGGGTTTTTAAAGTTTTATTTCATGCAAATCTTTTCGTATACACCTCCAGTGGAAAATTTCACATAATTATGTGGATTTGCCGTCAATGGGGAAATCGATCCTAAGGCCCACATGGATTGTCACACTGGCGATAAGTACTGCACAAGCTACTACTATAACGATAAAACTTTCCAGTCTTGGCACCTGTATATTATCGCCGATGTGACCATCCAAGTGGGCGTTCAGATAGATTTTCTCCTTCATCGCAAATCCACGATATCTCATGTGGAGTTTTCTCTTCGGCGGTGCCGGCTACGCACTCGTGATTTAATTACTACGCATCCAAAATCCTGAATATATTTTATTCAACGATAAAATACAGGGAGGCATTTATTATTTCTTAAATAATATATGGCTTGGAGTGGTTTATCGAAATTGAAGCATTCCCCGGAGGTGATGTGTCGGGCGGAATAGTTCACGAGGGCGAATTAATACGTAGGCACATAACCGACAGAAAATGCTTCAATTTCGATAAAGCAATCCAAGCCATAAATTATATCGATTCTAATAAGCTGACTTCATGAAAACTATCGTATCTACTACGGACCATTTTTCAGTTCGACGGTAGTGTGTAAAGCGGCTGTTGGAATTCACTCCCCTATTTCGAGCCACCATTTAAGATATTATACATAGCTATTATATACAAACCCATTTTAGTTTAATCATCTAATAAATATAATATATAAAATACTATACAGAAGATGTCCGATTCAGAACCTAACAAAGAAGACATAATAGTCTATTTCTAAATTAATTTTCTTCGCGGGAGTAAATTAGAAAAGTCGGAACGAGCTACTTCCACCTACTTGTCCGAGTGCATCAATCTTATTAAAGCACTCGAACCGACTATAGAAAGATACCATAGGCATATAAGAATATTACTTTGAAAATGTCAATTTAATATTTTCCTTTAGATACCCAAGCCGAAACATATACACACGTGTGAGTTACTGCATGCGTACCTGTGCGTACATGATACATAATTATGTATATATCTATGTTTATGTTTCGTTTACTGAAAAGTTGAAGTCAAAACTAGAATGGAGTGAACATAACTGCATGTGAAATATTCAGAAAAATTGTAAAACCTTCTCCTCTCCGGTTAAGTTGTATAAATTATCGTATAGTATAAAACATATATGCCATGATAATGTACTTAACCAGAGAGTAGAGGGTTTTACAAACTGTTTGAATATTATAATAATAGATAGGTACAGCGCACATTAGTCTACGAAGCAGTATGTCTGCATGGAATGCAGTGCAGGCAAATCTTAACCGGCACCGCCGAAGAGAAGATGGTGAAGTGGGAAATTCCACATGAGATATCGTGGATTTGCCGTGAAGGAGAAAATCTATCTGAGGGCCCACTTGCATGGTCACATCGGTGATAATATACAGGTGCCAAGACTGGAAAGTTTTATCGTTGTAGTAGTAGCCTGTGCAATACTTATCGCCAGTGTGACAATCCATGTGGGCCTTAGGATCGATTTTCCCATTGACGGCAAATCCACAGATATATGTAAAATTTGCCACTGGATGTGTATATGAAAAGATTTGCATGAAATAAAACTTTTAAAACCCTGAAGATACATTACATACGCATTATCATCGAATCATCCTGGGAAAGCATTTGGCAATCAATTTGATATATGATTTTATTTTGATTGGTTCATAATACATGTTTTATAAATGTTATCAGGGAATTTTAATTTGAAGACCCTGACGTAATTACAACAAATAATATGCAAAATACACTGACAGATTTTAGATTTAATTGTTTATTGCAGTCTCATCATTGTGCATTACAGAGATAATATCACATTGCATGTAAAATCATATACAAAGTATCACAGTTATTTTACATTAGCACATGTCCAATGTCACTCGTATTTGAGTTATAAGAGACTATGAGAAACATTTCAAAATCATTATTCTATTTTACATGTGCCGCGTCATGCTCTCTTTTGAAAAGAATTGCTTCTCGCAGAAAGTATATATTCCTACACCTTCATGTCGCCGCTTATGAATTTTCAAGCCTCATGTCCTTCCACAAACGCGGCAAACAAGTGACATCTGAAAAAGACAAGGGCAATCTTAATGTCGATGACTTATAGTTTACTTCGTCAATGAAGCATATTTCAGTTTTTTAATAAACGATACATTCGTGGCCTAAGTGCGTTCGTCATTTTAGTAAGCCTACGTACGTTTGCATCATAAAAACGCCAACATGCGTTTGCCAAATATGAATTCTTAATGAAATCCACTTTTTATATAAAATAAATCGCAAACAATGGCCCTATAACACATTGGAAACATTGATGAACAATCGAAATACATAAATGTGAAAAACTGATGGCTTTTGATCTCGATCACTTACATTTTATGAGTTAGCTACGTATGTTTGCATCTCTGTATAAAATTGTTTTCGAAGTGTTCTCGAAAACCCTACATATGTGTATGGTGATCAATACATCGACAGAGAGACAATTTTATGCATTCTTTTTTCAGCTAGGTCTCTTTAACCAACTCTAAAGTATAACGAAAAAATCGGGAAAAAACATACCTGAGTCGGTGTAAATTCCTCGAAATTTGCTATCGACGTTTGCATTTGTGGTCACGTGACATTTTTTGTTTCCCACCCGTGAATAAATTAATGACGTTTGCTTTCGAAACAATTCAATCAAAATAAGTAGCAAAATTTACCGCATAATTCTGAATACTTTGGTATATTTTATATAAGAAGAAAACGAACTATGAAACGCTCGAGATGTAACATGCCTTGATCAAAAATACAGACCAATACTTTTTGTCCGTTCTCTTACTTGAGCAACTGTTATCTAATCTTCAACAAAAACTGGCGTTCATGTTTATGGGCAAAATATCTCGTGCAAATTTGATAAACATGTATTGGCAGCTTCCAAATTTCGACAAAACTATACTGGGAAAGTTACCTATAATCCCTTGCGTGCGCTCATATCTTCTTTCATCATTAAGAAGGAAAAATGCAATATTTGATTTGATACAACGGTGGTGTATCTTTTTTAAAGATACTTCTTGTTAAACAAATCCATTTACGTACCAAACAATATTTTATGAGGGGTCCATTGTGTTAAAATGTGTCGAAATAACATTTCGTTTTCGTTGGTTGCATGGTGACAAATCCCTGTATCTTTACAATTTTTCAACAAATAAAGTCGATTTTCGTATTACGAAAAAAGATGCAGGTCGGAAGATGACAAATATTACATAAAGAAAGCAAAAAACAAACCATTGACAAATAAATATTGACAAAAAACACGCTTAAAACTGAATTTTCCTCGATTCATCTTAACATGGACGACGAGCGGAAGCGATTCGGATAACTACGGATATGTTTATAAGATGTAAAAAAAAAGTTTTGTTGTGTTGACAAAATCTAATTTTGTAATGAAAGCGAGCAGTATACAACTGAGTAAAAAAGAAAATAGTAATATATGTGTACATGCCGCTATGAGAGAATCTATGTCAACCTTTCACTATGGAGCGACGGTCATGTCCTCTGTATTGCCTATAATGAGACTTGCAGATCATTTCTCCCTCGAAATGTAGGCTGATGGCAATGAATGGGGCGTTCGGGGATGACATGGTTGATGATTGAGCTTGCGGTGTTGGGTGCTCTGATGTGTGGTCGCGTGTGAGATGGCTGTTTTTGTCCTTCTGTGTTTATATACAGCCTGCTTACAACATCATAAATATCAATAAAAGAAAAAGAAAAACAATCAAATAACAATTACTAGTGTATTAACGCATTGCAAATAGTCCATGTTATGGCTTTTATTCAGCCCTTCTCAGGGCTTACCAGGCCAAACACATTTAGATCGTATTGAACGCTGCTGTTAACCTAACAGGGCTTACCAGACCAAAAACATTTATATCGCATTGAACGCCGTTGTTAACCTAACAGGGTTTACCAGGTCAAACACTTTTAGTACTTATTGACCGCCGTTGTTAACCTAACATTTGGTTAAACATATTTGAGGACGTTTAAAAATTATCCTATTTAACGGAAATAAAGGGAGACATACAACAGAGTCTTACTGGTCCCTTCAGCTTAGGACCTTTTTAGGACCTTATATACTACATTCATTCATTCATTCATTCATTCATTCATTCATTCATTCATTCTATCAGATAGGCAAACAGCAGCAATTATACATGTACAGATTCCCTTTCCATAACCATTTAAAAGGTACGACTTTAACATTACAAAATAAAAGGGGTGAAAAAGAACGTGACTTTTCGGACATACTATTAATTTCAGTTAGCCCAGGACTGTAGAAACAGAAATAAAATAGCCAGTTTCCGCTTGATGGGTTGTCAAAACAATCGTCTGCGTGGTCGAATGGTTAGAGTCGCTGACTTCCTTAAACTCTTTTAAATAGAGGGTCATGGGTTCGTGCTCTGTAGGACTACATCGTAACAGATGCATTTGTAACATATTTCGTACGTATGCGATCGCATTCGTAACAGGTAAACTGTGTTACGAATGTGTTTGTCCAACATGGGGGTTGACATGAGAAGCACATATGTATCATGTTGAGTTTTATACTGCAAATGTTCAATCAGTTGGTTTTCATCGCAACATCATTAAATGACTGCAATCAGCACCATCACAAGTTAGCGTCGTCGTCGTCGACAACAATGACGTCATAAAATTATTTGAGCCGCATCATGAGAAAATGGGCTTTCGGGAATCTTCGAGGCTTTGTGACTAGTGTGGGCCCAGATCGGCCTGCGCATCGGCACAGTCTAATCAGGGCCCACACCGTTCGCTGTTATTTCAAAGAAGGCTTATTCTACCTGAATATGAATTTTCTGACCCTTATTCAGATGCATAAATGCACAGGTCAGTATAGATATACACTTTCCGGAAGTTCACGAAAATGTCCGAATGCCAATTTTCCCGTGACGTGGCTCAATTTTTATTATCATTTCTGCATCCACTGCCACTACCACTATAATATGATTACAGCTTCATCTACTTCTACTGTTAACTCGACTAGCTGAAATGAAGACCAATATGCTCAGGTCACTGGTTCAAACCCGGTGACGACATACATTTGTAGCTATCTTTCGTCATCCAGAGCTGTTTCAAGTTGGGTGACAAACCGGAAGTTGTCATGTCCTGGGACAAATTATATACAACTTGTCATTGACGGAGTCGTTAGCCTTAAGTCTAGGCGGGCCCGACCTTGTGCTGCGAACTAATGTCTATGAGATTTAAAGAAAATACACCTTATTTTTTAATTACCCTCACCTCACTGAGCCCGTCTGGGAGACAGTAGGCCTTCTTTTATTATAATCCCGTCGTGAAATAGCGGAGTTTGTGTGGTCGTGCAGTTATATATAGGTTCTTGTCCTTGGTATGACTAGTCCATGCATAGTCAGATTTTCAAATTATTTGGTACAAATAATCAACATGGATAGAAGCTGTGTTGCGATCATGATCCATATTGCTATATCCAAGATCAAGGTCACAGCTCCCTATTGAACTTGGATTTGTTTTGTTATTTTGTTGTTATATATACGTGTGTCCGAATCATAACTCGCTTTAGTCAGATTTCCAGATACTTTGGTACAAATAACCACACTATATTGACAATTTGTACTGATCATTAACCAGGTCCCCAGGGCAAGGGTCAATGTCATGGTACTTAGTTCAACGTTTATGTATTTCGTACGATTGTAATTGGAACTAAGACAACTTATTTACAATTCCAAGACGAATAAGGTGATATGGCTGGTTTTCGAAAGGAACCGAGATATCATAGATATATATAAGTTCTGTGCAAGTTTGGTTAAAATCAAAAATAAATGTTGTCTCTATCGTATTCACATGAAAAATGCGAACGGACGGACGATCTGACGACGGACGACGTACAAAGGGTGATCACAATAGCTTACTTTGTCACTTCGTATAAGTGAGCTAAAACATGTTACAAATATGATTCAGATGTAAAAATGCACTTTTTTGTTCATTTTACCGATTGAAAATGAGCTGTGACAAATATGATCAGATGTCACATCAAAAATCGGCATCGATCACATTCGTCTCAAAAATTGTTACATAAGTGCTTGATTTCTGTTACATATGCGATCTCATTTGTAGCACCTGTCACATATGCGTTCTCATTTGTAACCCTGTTACAAATGCGATCTGTTACGAATGTGGTCGTGCAGTGTCCTGCTACCGATCATGTATCTTTATGTGACGGAAAGTTGACAGTTTCTTACGGAGGATATGAGTCTAGTACTGGTTCTTCCCAGGAACGATAGTTTGGTACACTGCTCTCCTGTTGAAATAACCAAAGTACGGTTAAAACGGCTGCAAACTCCTACAGCAACACTACAGTGTCAACGCAATCGTTTAAAAGGAAATGAAGTCAATGAAATAAAAACGAAACGCCAAACATTTTCAACATCTATTTTACCCAATGAAATCTGCAGATGTGTCATTCTGGATCCTATTTTAAGATTCAAAGAATAAATGTACATTTCTCTAATCCTGAAAATGTGTGTGGATCAATTGAAGCTCTTTAGAAACTTATTCAACTGTTCTAGCAAATGGACTTCTTCAGATTTTAATAATTCTCACCATAATGCACGAAGCCTACAGTAGAAGAAAATGTAACGTGGTTAACTGCCGTAGAAAACAGTATATGGTGCCCCGTTATTTGGTCAAAAACCGATTCTTCACGCTGTAAAGATTATATTTCTTTAATTATAAAGAGACGGTTACAGAATGATGTTTTGTTTCAGGCGCAGAAATGTAATTTTATCGTGTCATCAGGGTTTGTACATATGATGCCAACATACCCACATGATAACTACCAAATTAAAACGCAGCTGGTGAGGTTGAATTAATTAATTACACGTATTTTCCAACCATCTGCTAATAGCCGATAAAAAACACACCTGGACTCAGGTTACTAATGCTATTATTGTTGTTGGTGTTGTTGTAATGTTATTATATAATACTGGTGTACCATAACTGCTTCTATGGCAATAGTATTTACTAATACAATGTACGACAAAAGTCACCGTTATCAGATCGGAAACTGAATGCTGAAATATAAACAACTACTTCGTTTCGTCTGTAAGTTTTTGCAATGCCGCAACCAAACTTTTATTATGTAGGAGATTGCGGACCACGTTATTTTACGGTGTGCAAAATAGCATACTGGCTATGGCGTATATTTCCGTTTATTTTGCTTGTAATCGGAACTTTTGGGAATGTTCTAAACATTATTGTTTTATCAAGAAGACAACTGAGGTATTATTCCACCACCACATTCTTACTGATACTGGCAGTAACAGAACTGACAGTGCTGTGGACATCTTTGGTACCGGCAACCGTACTGAGCACAATAGGAATACGGCTTGTAGATCTGTCACCGGTTACATGCCGGCTTAGATGGTGGCTAGCATTGACTTCGGGTTCTTTTTCAACTTGGATTCTTGTCCTACTTACTCTAGAGAGGACATTGCTTACGAAAGCACCTATTCTTCAAAAGGAAACTGACACCAAGAAACGCTCTAATTGTATCATTAGCTGTTCTATCAGTGATTGCCGTGCTAAACAGTCACATGATTTTTGGACTTCGTCAATACGATATCCCTGACAACGACAACCCGGGTCAAAATGTTACAGCACTACAACTGCAATTTAAATGTTTTTTCAGTTCAGTAGAATATGGAAAGTTCTACACTCAGTATTGGAATATAATTGTGCTAACAGTTTACAATTTGGTGCCCGCAGCTATTATCACAATAGGGAATATCAACATTGCAGTGGTACTTGTTTGTCAAAGAAAAAGCTTAGCGATGGTGAATCCCACCACACACCCTGGAAACAACGCTTGACGAAAATCTTCAGCAAAGATGCTATTTATTTTAAGTGTATTTTATATTCTTTCTACCACACCTTGGTACATATACTATCTATTGAGAGGACAGCTAACTGACCTAAGCGAAGAAAACTGCGAAATGGCAGCTGGCTGCAGCCTTAGTTAACATCTTGCTGTGGTGTAAGTTTTCATTCAACTTCATCTTCTACTTTGTCAGCGGCACATTATTTAAGAATGAATGGAGGCGACTGACGAAAAAGGTCAAAAGCCGTTTTCAAAATCTGCGGACACCCACTTCGAGAACTGGATCATAAAGTTATAATAGGAAAATATCACGTGACCAGCGGTAGGAAGCAGTGAAGGGGTAGTTTCACTTGGTGTCGACTTGTTTGTATCACTCAGTATCATTTTTTATATTATTATCAGGTAAACCTTTTTCATGTATTATCACTAGGTATAACTTTGTTTGTATTATAATTAGATATAATTTTATTTGTATTATCACTATGTATAATTTTGTTTGTATAATCAATATCTGTTTAATTTTGTTTGTTTTATCACTATGTATAATTTTGTTTGTATTTTCACATTGTATAATTGTGTTTGCATAATCACAAGATAGTAGTGTTTGCGAAACGTTTATAAAAATCCGTACCTGTGATAAAGTATACACGTTTCGCAAACACTACAGAAACTATATTCTTGAAAAACAACCATGCTTATAAAAATAATGGTTATATGAAGTAATCTAGGCAACTCGCTCACAGCGTTCGTCTTCTTTAAAATGTTTATATGTATATACCATTGTTTAAATGTGTTTAGAATGCTTGATTTTGTGTGAATGTATTCTTTAATCATATTGTTGACGGCCGCAAGTGTATTAAATGATGCTGTAATTGTTTATTGTGTAACCGTCGTTAAATAAAGTATATTGAATTGAATTGAATTGAATTAAATTGAATCGAATTGATATAATTTTGTTTGTATTATCACTATGTATAATTTAGATTGTATTGTCACATTGTATAATTGTGTTTGCATCATCACAACGTATAATTTTGTTTCTATTTTTTTTTGTAATTATTGAGTTTGTATTATCACTGGATATCAGTTTGTTTGTATGATCATTAAGTATTAGTTTGAATATCACTGTGTATGATTTTATTTATATTTTGGTTTTGATCAGAAAAGTCTGTGCTATTAGGGTCGACAACACGTGCTAACTCCGATCATGATTATGACGTAGTTGTGTCCCTTGTGAGATGATGTGGCCGTATCCATAGACGTTAAGGGTTGACACTTGTTTGCAAAGGGTCAACATTAAGGCATCACAGGTTGATGAAACTTTGAGATAAATAAAGAAAACTGTTTGCCATTATGTCAATTACGTTGTATCGCATATGTTCATAACATATTATTCTTCGTATACATTCAGGTGTCTCCCGTTGCCATAGGACCATTTTCAGGTTGATACATATGTGGTCCTAGTCCATTTTTCATTCTGCTCAGCGTATAAAACTCTGCCTTCGTTGGAATAAAACTAATATATTGAATGAATAGGGTCCACTTACGCTAGGATTTTGTTAAAAAAAAACGGTCAATTTAAGAGCTCGTTTTAACGGCATTTTTGTACGGAAACGAAATATAGTATCAAAGCTGTGATGACGTGAAGCGCCGTAGTGAAAGGGTAGAGCGTCGGGTTCCTGACCCACAGGTCGGTGGTTCGAATCCCGGAAGTGGCATTTGACTGCAACCCCCATAATCTCTTCTTTCGGTGTGAATATCACTCCAGGAAGCAGACGTTAAGAGTACATGCATTCTTCATTATAGTTGCAAGAACTTGTTCTACATTCGATGTAAAATAAATCAGTTTAAACTAATCAAAGCTATGGGTACTGCTACCCAACAGGCTAAGGCGAACCTCGATAGTAAAATGACTATCAAAATAAGGCTCAGTAGTGTTTGATGCAACGGAATTTAAACCCATTCATACCTAGATTTTTACAATAGGATCTTCTGACTTCCAATTTAGGCAAGTCTATTTCTTTAAGTATATGGGTATTTTGCAGGATTGTGATTCAAAAGGCTAAGACCAGGCGACAATATATTTGCCGTCGACAGCGAATTTGAGGAAATCATATTATCAAAATGTTCTGGTCGTGTGGCAGAACATTTAAAACAATTGTGGATTAAAAATGTTACACGGAATGAAGTTATTTCATATAAAAGATGGAGTAACAATGAGCGATGGCTCAATTCATACGAAGTTAATTCAAGCAAACATACGAAAACATAATCCCTTTTTTAAGACAGGTAATTCCTACAAAGAAGCCAGACAAATACAACCAAAGTCATATGCAGATGCAGTAAATACCAGAACTAATAGGCAACAAAACAGACAAAACAACAGACAACCTAATAGGCAACCAAACAGACAATACAACAGACAACCAAATAGGCAACAAAACGGACAATCCAACAGACAACGAATAGAAAAATTGGAGGGACAGGTCTAACAATTCTCAGACAACTGATATAACAGATGTGGCCGCTCCAGAAAATTTTGATTCTTTTTTAGAGGCGGACCACAATTGGAGCAGCGGACATTTTTAAGCCTAAATTAAACAATAACTGATGACGTCATCATTTTTGACGTTGTGTAGACATGTGTACACAACTTTGACGTTACGTAATTTATATTGTATGCTATATTTGCCCTGATGATATAGTGAAACCGGTTGGCAAATACAAAAAGAAAAACTCATATAGGTCATTTTTTCATTTTATATATTATATATATATATATATATATATATATTATATATATGGGGGGGGGGGGGGGGGGGTTATATTATATATAATATTTTATATATATATATTCATTACATATATTTTAAAGATAATATCATACTTATGACAAATTGTATTGTTATGACGTAACTTGTAACATATGCAAGTATATGGTCGTTTCACAATGTTGTTGTTGTTGTAGGAGTTTAACGCCCGTTCCAACCGTATTTTGGTCATTTTACCAGCAAGCAGTTTACCTAACAATCATTCCTGGGAAGAAACAGTCTGGACTCCTATCCTCCGTAAGAAACTGCCAACTTTCTCACATAAAGGGACATTGTCGGTAGCAGGGCTCGAACTCATGGCCCTCAATCTACGAGCGGTTACAGTGATTTCATGTCAGTGTCTCTAACCATTCGGCCACGTAGGTAGACAATTTCACAATGTACCATAACTGTTTGAAGATATGAAAGAGCAGATAAAACAATTAAATTTACACAGACTCCTTTTTTTCATGATTAGTGAATTTTACATATATATGTTTATATATATTAATTTTGCTGTTAATTATTATAAAGTTATGATATACATAACGAATATTGGTACCGTTCTCAATTTTAAAAAATCTGTAAACATTGCAAATTTATATTTTTATGCCTTTAGGTATTTATCACCACATGTACATTAAGGATCACAATGTTGTACAATTACTCGAGTATTTAGATTAAATTCCATTTCTATGGAACGACACTAATTGATATTTCTTGTTGTCCTGTTCCAGATAACTTAAGAATGGTAGCGCTGACATGCCATACAGAAAGTCACATTTATCTATGAATAATCAACCTGCATCCCTTGTGACTACAGATGTAAAAGTGACAGCGTGATGAATAATGGAAGAAGCAGTGTTAAAGTGAATCAAACTGACCAGGAATTATCTGCAAACGAGTAAATGACAAGATTAGAAGATAGTGATATTGAAAAATTACTTTTTATTTTATAATGATAAACAGGAGTTTGGTTAACTTTTATTATATTGGTAACTGCGAACCGAATTATTTCACTGAATGCAGAATTGCTTATTGGTTATGGAGAACACTACCATTTATGTTGCTAGCAGTCGGGACTTGTGGAAATGTCATAAACATAATAATCTTGTCGGCAAAGAATCTACGAAAATATTCTACGTCAATATTCTTGTTTCAGTTGGCAGTATCGGATTTGACAGTTTTGTGGTCCATTCTATTACCAGAGACTTTATACTCTATTACAAGATTTCGACTGGACGATCAGTTGGAGTGGTTTTGCCGTTTACGGGTGTGGCTATCGTATACTGCAGGGGTGTTTTCTGTTTGGTTGTTGGTACTGCTTACGATTGAAAGATTGTTAGGTACTAGAGCTCCAATCTATTCATTCGGTAAACTGACATCGAGAAATGCTCATAAGTTCAGCTGTACTTCTTGTGTTTGTTTCCTGTATAAACAGTCATACCATATACGGCTTATATATTCATCACTCCACCAGCAGCAGACATTCCATTCAGAAGAGGTCTAGTAAAGACCGTACTGGTCTAGAACTACCATGATGCAACTTTGTATCCACCGAATATAGAAATTTCTTTGAAGGCACCTGGAGCATAATGATGTTCTTCGGTTATATCACACTGCCTGCTTTTATCATCATCGTCGGGAATGTCAACATTACCGTTGCTGTGGGCTTTCATGGAAAACGTCAAGATTTAATGTAAGAGAAGTGAAACATTTAGCATTTGGAAAGCATAGCTAAACTTCTGCGGTATTGTTATGTAGTTTGTAAAAAGTTTTTTTTAATTGATCATGAGAAAATGTAAAGTTCCGTGTTACTAAAATTTCGCGATTAGACAGCAGACTTATTTGCGAATTTTAAATGTAACTACTTTTACGAGATTTTTAAATTAACAAAGTTCGAAATTGGCGAGAACAGCGAAAATAAAATAATCGCGAAAATTATCCGATTTACAGTGTGTTTTTATGGATTTATCTTATTGTAAAGTGTGCCTTGGATCATTTTGGTAATGCTATGTCTATGAATTAGATTTATACTTTTTTTTCGTCTTTCAAAATTATTCTTTAACTTAATACTATAAATACGATTAGATTACTATAACTAAATTGTTAAAATATGAAAAAGTTGTGTTTCAAAACAAGTACAAATACTTTCTGGTGCTAGTTGATATCGAGCAGTGGTAAGTCCTTCTTTAATTCTTACAAGTAATTGCAGTTTTTCGGTCAACCCTCGATATGCTGCATCTGTGTAGTACAATGCCTTTTTAGGTGTCCGTAAGGACATCTAATGCCGGCGTTTTGAGGCTTGATTCTTAAACCGAAAACTGATTATTCTCATCTGAAAATCGTCCGACACAAAATAGTTCCACAATCGGAATCAAAAATTTAAGAATGTACGTATATTGCCGAAAACACTTCATGCTTGTTGAATAATTCATGCTAAACTCTATATAATCATTTATCATACAGAACCATTTTCGTCATATGTTGATATATATTTTCTACAGATAGTATGCTCGGAGACAGATTGTTTTATTTATACTGTAAACAGGCCCCCCTTCACATATTATCCGCCATTGAAGAAAATGGTCAGGGCAAACAATTCCCGATCGGAGAATCTCGGCAGATTCCGTAAACCAATGCCGAGGTGTTCCGAGAACAAATAGACTGACCTTGACTATTGTCGTCTTCCAGCGATTATTACAAACCAGGGTGGAATGAGATATTATCAGTAAGAAAGGTGAACGGCAAAAATCGGTCAAGATTGCAAATGGCGTTAGCGGTATTCGCGGTAAGTCAACCTTGGGTGATTCGTAAATAAATTAGACTGTATCTAAACTCTTTTCAAAGGAGAATTTCTCTTTTACCGGAAGCAATTATTTATAAATTCTCTACTGTACATATGAAATTGAGCTATTGAGTATGTTATACCTCAGACATACAATGTATGTATTAATATCATGTTATGTTCTCTGTGGTATATCTTTTTATCATTATCATTTATCATAATCATCTTTGATGCTTCCGGATCAACTCGTACCTGAGTCAACTCGTACCTTAGTCATCTCGTACCCGAATTGGTCAACTCGTACGGTTCAAAAAGTCAACTCGTACCCTTTGTAGTCAATCGTACCTTTTGTTTCAAAACTTACGTTGCATTTACCTTTTGTTTCAAAACTTATATTTTCAACCTAGTTAAAATATGTAAGTGATGTCTTTAGCAAATTCTGAGATATTTTCGTTTCGGGTCAGAATCTCGCAGAGGAGAGATATTGCAAAAAAAATAACACAATATCTCAGCGCGGGTACAATTAGTTGGAGTAATTTTCAACCAGGAACAAAAGGTTCTGGTATGTATTTATCATTATTTAATTGAGATCTGTGTTATAGTTATACAGTCTCCCTTGGTCTAGTGGATTAGGCATCCGCCTTTGGAGTGAGAGGTCGAAGGTTCGAATCCCAGCACGGGTCCATTCTGATATGGCTGGTTGGTGAGCCGCCAGCTAATTAAATAATGGTTACCATATGTCTACCTACCTGGTGCCTGGCATTAAAAGGATAGGATTCGGGAGGTTAATGTGCTCAAAAAGAAGGTGTCTCATAAGTCAGAAATGGCTGGCCCTTTAAATAGGGGTGACACTATAATAAACATACACTTTACTTTACCTTTATAGTGCTCAATAGTCAATATTGTATAATTTTCAGATGTCAAACAGTTGAAATTAACTAAATTGTTGTTCGAGACGTAACCTATGTAGTCTCCTCAAAATTCAGTTAATTGTTACTGTCACTTGATCAGAAATTCCATTGCCTTGATAAATAAATTCACACTGAAACTTTTTGTACATAAATCGGTACACAAATAAAACAGGAAGTAAAGAAACTAATTTAATTAGCGTGTCTACAAACCTAAATTCGATGTTCGAGGGCCTATTTTATCTTAAGGTACCTTAAGTTGAACTGAAATAAACATATTTTTGTCATTTACATGAGTCCTGTTATTCATTATTTTAGTTACACTTCAAATGAATGATTACGTAGTGATTACAAGTTGACTTTCAAAACATTCTCTTCATTTCTACTATTCTCTGATATATTTTTGCAAAATAAGAGCAAAATAACGTATTTCAATGACAAAATTTAATGATAATTGACAAAAAAATATTATTACCTCAAAGATACTAAATAAAAAATGTTAAGGTACGAGTTGACTTTCTCGAAAACAAAATCAGGTACGAGTTGACCAATTCGGGTACAAGATGACTAAGGTACGAGTTGACTTAGGTACGAGTTGACTAGTTACCTCTTTGATGATGGCTAACCGTCATAACTGATTATTATGGCCATCAGGGTGTCCGATAGGCTTTGAAACTCAAGGGGCATTGTCACTTCAGAGTAAAATTTTCAAGAGTCAACGTGAGATTTTTAAACGTCGACCCATTGGTCATAGAGTTTCGAGCCTTGTTCTTTATGTTTGCACCATAGGGACCTGGTTGCACAACTATATTTCAAAATGAATACTAAAAAATTCCAGTCTTTTACGAAAAAAAAATCAGTTTCTTCTACTTAATAATAAAGACAAGGGTGGACAGTCGCCATCTTTTTACCAAGCGAAAGCGGACATCCATATTCAACGGCATTTCTACGGCCCTCTCGGCGACCCTATACAGCCAAGGTAAATGGTGTCGATGTGCTGATAGCGGCCTAATCACAATTATTCAAATAAACTTTGTCCCACACCATTATTTCATGTCAAAATAACTGAAATAAGGCCGCACTCGATACACTGACACAATGTTCCTCGCCGTATAGGGTCGCCGAGAGGGCCGTAGAAATGCCGTTGAATATGGATGTCCGCTTCCGCTTGGTAAAAAGATGGCGACCGTCCACCATTGTCTTTATTATTAAGTAGAAGAAACTGATTTTTTTTTTCGTAAAAGACTGGAATTTTTTAGCATTCATTTTGAAATATAGTTGTGCAACCAGGTCCCTATGGTTTGCACATCATATTTTTCAGTTTGTGTTAAAATCATCGGAAGCTTTACTGTTGCTTTTTCTAAAAATTCTTAAAACAGCAAGGTCTAGCAGCTGATCTCTTTCCAAGGCTTAAATGTACCGTGTTTCCTGTTTGTCACATATCTTCCTGACCTCGCATGTCTGTGATTTTCTGAAAGCCAGTAGATTAAAATACAAGCTCCCCCTCCGTTTCTCACTTTCTGTTGCGTCAATGGTTGATGCGGCCTGAGTTTTTGGAATTTACAAGTTGATTGACATGTACGCTAAGTAATAAACGCATGAATGAAAATTCGTACGGGTCAAATATGACTCGTCGGGTGTTTTTTATTTGAACGAATAACCTTTGCCGAAATATTCATTTATACTTCAACCTCTTTAATTCAAACCGATATATTTGACAGTTTGAAGCATGAAAAAGTAATTCTAGAAACTAGTTTGATATCTGCATGCCATGCATATATTTTCATATTGGATAATAAATATTGTCGAAGTTTGTCGATGAGTTGTCGATGTAATTTTCGATGAGTTGTCGTGTCGATCTATTGTCGTGTCGATAAGTTGTCTGTCGATGTATTGTCATAGACCCGTTTTTATTGCGGGTCAAAAACAGGTATTTAAAATTTTTCATGGGTCCAAACCCAGGAGCTTGTGTCTACTAAACACGCTCGCCATGCTTGTATACATTATAAAGTTAACTGTTTCTTTGCTTATCATTTTTCTTAATTCTGTAAAACATAACTTGTAAAGACTCTTACATTCTTTCTTTCAGGGAAAAGGGCATACTAGTATGATAGACTGAATCCAGCCTGGGTCCTGTCAGTAAGCTTTTAAGCTGTACTTGTTAACCAATGCTTACAGAAGAGGAAAAGCCATTGGTACTCATCTTGGACTCTAAAGAAACTGGCGCAACTTTGCAGATGGACATTGATGGTGATTTAATGGATGATATGAATGCAATTTTACAGAAACTTAGGACCGAAACGTCTGAGCTGAAAACTGAAGATGAGATTTGATATTGACTATTGCAGGGAAATAATGACAATTTGAAGCACCTTACTGAGTCTTCAATTTTGATGTTGCTTTATCAGTTTCTTGAACCATATTATGATGTTTACCAAACAGACTAGCTATTAACAGGTTCAAACTTATGACATTGACTAGAAAATGAAACTAAGACTTAACCTGTCTAATATGTTCTTTAGCAGATGAATTTGATACAACACAGCCAACTTTATCAAGACTGTTCACTGCAACTATTACAGATATATACATGTTAGAGAATGCGGAAGCTCATTACATGGCCAGAGCATGAAACAATCCGAAAAACTATTCCAATGGAATTTCACAAACACTTTGGCAACAAATTTGCAATGATTTTCGACTGTTTCCTACGGTGGCACAGAGGTGACATCCGCAACACTTTATTTATATTGTGGCCACAAGTTAGTAAGTTGTGGCCTCAACTTAATAAGTTGTGGCCACAAGTTAATAAGTTGTGGCCACAAGTTAATAAGTTGTGGCCACAAGTTAAGAAGTTGTGGCCACAAGTTAGTAAGTTGTGGCCTCAACTTAATAAGTTGTGGCCTCAACTTATTAACTTGTGGCCACAAGTTAGTAAGTTGTGGCCTCAACTTAATAAGTTGTGGCCTCAACTTATTAACTTGTGGCCACAACTTATTAAGTTGAGGCCACAACTTACTAACTTGTGGCCACAACTTACTAACTTGTGGCCACAACTTATTAAATTGAGGCCACAACTTAATAACTTGTGGCCACAACTTATTATTGATAGCAGGGGACACGGGGCTAACTCATTCAGGCGGGGATGTTACTTCTACAAACGGTGTTTTCAGTGCTTAGGGCACAGGGCTGAGGGCTGAGGGCTGAGTTCATGTTAATCAGCGTGTTATCAAAGATTGGTAGCACTATAAGTAGAACTGTATTGAGTGCAGGGGACAAGGGACAGAGTATGTGAAGTGGGGATGATACTTATATCAACAATATCACCAGGGTTGCATTGATACTAGAGGGCACGGGACTGAGAAAATAGAACTGATGACATATGAGAAGGTACGGTACGGTTGTGACCCCAGTGGGGTTCTAACCCGAAACCTCCGGTATAAGCGGCAGACATCTTTACCCATCAACACCACTGCGTTTGTTCGTTGTCCTGTGGTGATGTATGCATAGGTTAATTCAAGCGGTACTTTGAGGAAACCATATGCCACGAGGCGTGTTGAGACTTGGTTGCATAGGGATAACATGGCGGGGCTGCGGGGTAACTAAGTGCTGCGGGGCTTACTTCACGGGGATGCGGTGTAACTAGGTGCTACGGGCTGACTTAACGGGGATGCGGGGTAACAAGGTGCCACGGGGCTAACTTCACGGGGATGCGGGGTAACTAGATGGTTTCCTCAAAGTCCTTGAATTAACCTATGCATACATCACCACAGGACAACGAACAAACGCAGTGGTGTTGATGGGTAAAGATATCTGCCGCTTATACCGGAGGTTTCGGGTTAGAGCCTCACTGGGGTCACAACCGTACCTTCTCATATGTCATCAGTTCTATTTTCTCAGTCCCGTGCCCTCTAGTATCAATGCAACCCTGGTGATATTGTTGATATAAGTATCATCCCCGCTTCACATACTCTGTCCCTTGTCCCCTGCACTCAATACAGTTCTACTTATAGTGCTACCAATCTTTGATAACACTCTGATTAACATGAACTCAGCCCTCAGCCCTGTGCCCTAAGCACTGAAAACACCGTTTGTAGAAGTAACATCCCCGCCTGAATGAGTAAGCCCCGTGTCCCCTGCTATTAATAATAAGTTGTGGCCACAAGTTATTAAGTTGTGGCCTCAATTTAATAAGTTGTGGCCACAAGTTAGTAAGTTGTGGCCACAAGTTAGTAAGTTGTGGCCACAACTTAATAAGTTGTGGCCACAAGTTAATAAGTTGTGGCCACAAGTTAGTAAGTTGTGGCCTCAAGTTAATAAGTTGTGGCCACAAGTTAGTAAGTTGTGGCCTCAACTTAATAAGTTGTGGCCACAAGTTAATAAGTTGTGGCCACAAGTTAATAAGTTGAGGCCACAACTTATTAAGTTGAGGCCACAACTTACTAACTTGTGGCCACAACTTATTAACTTGTGGCCACAACTTATTAAGTTGAGGCCACAACTTACTAACTTGTGGCCACAACTTACTAACTTGTGGCCACAATATAAATAAAATGTTGCGGATGTCACCTCTGTGCCACCGTAGTTTCCAGATGTTTATTGAAAAGCCACGCTTGGACAAAATAATTTATGTTTAAGTAGAATTATTAACAGCCAATTTACTAAGTTACTGTGTCATTGTCGCCACGGTAAAAAACTTAACTCATTCTTATTCAGCGAATAAACATGATAAATGACAGGGAAATTGCAGTTCTATATTTACATTATACCACAGTACTGGATTCACGTCACTACCTTAATAACCCTATGAAATCGTAAAAGTTTTGAGTTGGTAGTCTAGCAGATATGAATAGGGTTTTCACATGCTTTAGGAATAGCTTATGCCCTTGGTTTTGTTGAGGAGGGAAGTTTATTTATTTGACTTATTTATTAAATCATAATTATTTATTCATTCTACAGGTATAATGATTTAATGCCACTTCAGATTCATTCATTGATTTTAAAATTATGAATATGAAATCTATTTTACGTAACAAAATTATACAGTATTGTGGTCGAACCTCTTGCAACTCAGTATAGCTGCCAAAATGGCCGTTCAGTGTATGCATGTGCGTCCGTACATCTGAGTTTAGCTTGTCCGAGCTGTTACTATCCATGTATCAAGGTTTTCTTAAATAACTTGGCAGAATTGTTCACCACCATGAGACGGAGTGTCATGCGCAAGAACCAGGTCCCTAGTTCTAAGGTCAATGTCACTCTTAGAGGTTAAAGGTCAAATTCAAGAATGACTGTTCGGAGGATATCTCCTTCATGCATAAGGGATTTTCATGTAACTTGGTACAAATGTTCACCATCGTAAGATAGAGTGTCATGCCTTCCAAGGTCAAGGTCACACAGGTCAAAGGTCAGATACAAGAATAATTCAAGAATGACTTTGTCCAGAGCATTTCTTTTTTAATGCCTGAAGGGATTTTGATGTTACTTAGCACAAATGTTCACCACCATGAAACTGAGGATCATGTGTAAGAACAAGGTCTAGGGTCAAGGTCACACTTAGAGGTTAAAGGTTAAATCCAATGATATCTTTGTCCATAGAATCTCTTCTTCATGCATGGAGGGATTTTGATTTAACTTGGCACAAATGCTCACCACCATGAACTACCCTTGTTTTTAGAATTACTTCCCATTGTTGTTACTGTAAATAGCGTACATTTTAACTTTTTTATTTCTGGCTGTTAAGAAAAATCAAGACAACTTTTCTGTGGTACAAAATGCATGTTACATCTAATTTTTAGGTATTTTTTTACCTATCTACTTGATAAGATGTTGGCCCTTTTTACAGCTGGCCGCTCAACATGTTGTACGTGAGCATCTAGTTTTTGAATGTATACAAGTGTATGCCAGTCCTATGCAGACTCTAATATATCATAAGAAACTTAAGTACAAAAGAATGTATGATTCATATTTGGAGGAAATATTAAAGATATATACATAAAATATGTACAATGTACAATATTATGTAAGAGCCACTCAGCTAGGGCAGGATTGATAAATTTAGGGAGAAATGATGTTGCATTAAAGACAGTTTGATTTACAGACCACTATGGCCGTCATGATTTGATACTTCATGCAATGATTGAAGACATTTAGGATATGGAGAACTGTAACTTTAGATAACTTACTCCCTTTCTGTTAAAACCTTGTCAGGAAAAGTTGGATAGTATTGAACACTGGGAATGAATAAATATCAGGGAGTGCAGTGACCAAGAACCATAACTCTAGCTAATCCCATAATTGATGTATCTATTACCCTTCCATGAACACGGAAGTTCATATTGATATGAATGGGCAAGCTGGTAATATACACTTGCCATAGATATTCATCCTGTCATTGTACCACACACTTAACGCGAGTGTTCGCATTAAGTACATCACTGGAACAATCATATTCAAATTAGAATGCAGCTCTGCAGTATTGAATCATCACTGTCCTCTTGTTACAATGTTACAATACCATTTAAGATCTGTATGCTTTGGGAAGTGGTCACCATTATCGTATAAAGGACACGTCCAGTGCCTTCAGCGCTTTGATTAATATTCTGTACATGTAAGTAGGTGAAATGAAAAAGCAAGGGGGTTTGTCTAGAATATTCACGCCGTTGCACATCAGTGCTTTCAAACGTAAGGAACACGCTCATTGTCTAACTACCTATTATACCCATGTGTATTAAATTATATACATTTCAAGCAGCTACACTTCGCAGCAAACGACAAATACCATGTCGTCTGATAGAATTCAAGATTTTAGTCAGTGCGAACAGATTTCTGCTAAACACCCGTACTTGGAGGTCTGAATATCCCCTCGTAAGAATTTCGATATAAATGGGTTAATTTGGACCCAGCTCCTCGGACTAGGTCAAAGAAACAGAGAAACACTTTGAATTTTCGAAGCATTTCAGTAACATTGCTTCATTACCGACTTGGCTACAAGAGACCTCCGCATTTTCCTGCTGAATAAGAACTACTTTTGCTAATGAACGCAAACGCGTTACCGCTGCAGTTGTAACCAAACAATTCCGAGTTGTTGATAATTCATACACATGTACATACTATACATGGTAACAAGAATGACTCTAGTAAACAGTAAATATTCGTATTTGAATACTTTATTGTCAATAAATCACACTCAAATATTCCTTTACAGCTTTCAGGAACGCGAAGTTAAATATATTTCATTCATTGCTGTATAGTAATAACTGTTGTTTCAACATTTCCATTTAATTTTACTTCATCACTGAATTTATTAAATCATGACATTCGAAACGAGAAACCCGTGAACATAAAATTGTAAAATATCAATATGAAAACGACAAAATGAAATGATACTTAATCCTTCCAGTATAATTGTTTAATCAATGAATTAATCATGATGTAACGTGGTAGTGATATTATATATTTTGCAATCTGTAATATTATAGAAATGGCTTTTTAAAAGCGGAATATTATTAATTCATGAAGTACCCCAATGCATGCATATAAAAGGAATCTAGCGTAAACACACTTTTATGATAGGAAGGTATTGGTAAACAATATAGTTGTTAAACAGGATTGCATATTAGAGGGTCCACATTCCTTTTTGTGTGTGTGTTTTTCTACTATATTCGAACTGGAAGCCAGCGGGGTTGTTTTTGAAGGCCGCTTTCTGGAATTCCAGGTTAGACAATTATACAAACTGCACAATATCGGGCTTAAAACGGGTCAATAAATAAGGCTAGTGCTATATATAGGTGAATGCGAAATAAGGGACGACGAACTGGACTATACCAGAAGTGCTAAGTGAGACACCATGGCTATGATCAACAAGAGTAACATAAAATTTTACGACGTAGGTAACTGCGAACCGAATAATTTCTCTGAATGTAAAACAGCATACTGGCTTTGGAGAATAATACCATTCATCTTACTCGTAGTTGGAACTTTCGGTAATGTCCTAAATATTATTATTTTGTCTAGAAAGCAAATGCGAAAATACTCAACATCCGTGTTGATTCTCTGTTTGGCTGTCTCTGATTTAACAGTTCTTTGGACGAGTTTATTGAACGAAACGCTGTACAGTGTCACGAACTTCCGGTTTGATGATATTTGGGAGGGTATATGCCGCGTACGCCAATGGTTAGTCTTCACATCGGGAGGAATTTCAGTGTGGTTATTGGTTTTGCTAACGTTGGAAAGAACTTTACTGACAAAAGCGCCGTTGTATTCAAGGGAGAAAATCACCATAAGGAACACTTTAATTGTCGTTCTTGCCGTCTGCATTATAATAGCATGCTTAAATAGTCACATTATTTACGGTTATTCGATTAATGACTCTGATGGTAATACATGTATACAGAATGTGCGCACAGAAAGTGATGACGTCAACGTCTACGTGCAATTTCCTTGTTACTTTGTTTCTACGGAGTATCAGCGGTTTGTGGAAGGTTCTTGGGGTGTTATCGTACTTGTAGCGTATATGTTACTTCCAGCTGTTATCATTATCATAGGGAATGTTAACATCGGTGTTCTTATTGCACTTCGAAGAAAACGACTAATGAACAAAGTGAGACCAGCAGGTTCGACGCAGAAACGACAGATGACGTCAGTGAAGGAGAAAACGAAATCGGCAACAAAAATGATGTTCATTCTAAGCCTAGTGTTCCTAATTACAACTATGCCGTGGTGTATATATAATATTGTCAAGGGCCAAATTACAACCGTTACTCCGAGGGGTGAGGCAAGGTGGCAACTTGTAACCGTTATTGTTCATATCTTATTGTGGTGTAATTTTTCATTCAATTTCTTCTTTTATTTTATGAGTGGGACATTATTCAAGAAAGAACTAAATCTACTTATAGGAAGTATAAAGTTTAAACGAAAGTTTTAGACAGAAAACCCTTTCGATGATTGTTTTCGCCGGTAAGTGTGTCATTCAGAATAAAATACAGAACATCCAAAAAAAGCAGCACTAAAGAGAAAAAACGGGATGAAAACATGGATCCGTGGTCAAGCGGTCTCTGGAGCCGGGACGCTTTATGTGTTTTGCACTGTCGTCAAAAGCCTTAAGTAACTTATCTCTTCCAGGGATGTGTGTCACCAACACAACAACAACAACCGATTCTAACAATAAAAACTCTACTCATACGAGCGATATAGGACCATCATGATATTCTTGCACTATATGCATAACTAAGTGATGCATGATATATGGTTAAAATCCCTTTTAAAGCGTTCGCCCGCGCCTGCTGGCAAACGCATTAATACAAACGAGAACATTCGGTGGCGGGAATCTGATCACCAAAGACACCTAGCGGCAGATTTTAGCACGAACACTTTACACAAAGTAGTCCCAGATTGTCTCTTTGCTTTTGTAATGATAAGTATTTAAAATTTTGTAGATTATTGGCTAAAATGACTTGATTAAATATCTGATAATTAAAAGGCCGGCATTACATTACGACTGACATTAGGATTCCGCTATACAAAGTAACTTGAAAAGTTTACACACACGACCGCCATTTAGTACTTTAGTACGTTGATTTTAATGTATATTTTGTTATGTAGCTCTATTTGAACTTGAAAAGTGTATAAATGCAAATTATTAATCGTTATTTATATACTAACAAGGAATTATTCAATAGTGTTTCATTAAACTGAAATTTTTGATCATCTTTATCGCACGCTTGAGGTTTTATTGTTATAGCCAAACTGAACAATCCTTCAATAGACTGTAAAGGGTAGCAGTGGTGTAGAGGTTTAGGTTAGGTGTCTGTCGCTCATCCAAGAAGTTTCGGGTTCGAACTGGTTTTAGTTCTGGTTTCTAGATTCGAGAACGTCTCGATAAGCTTCAAGCTCTCTTCTTGAATTCATATACATGTACTGCTATTGATAATAATGGCGATGGTGCGATTTTCGCTTTTTTGCGCTAATTCATTAATATATGTTAAAGAATTATTTCACAAAGATTAACTATTATATAATTTTCCTTTTGTGAATATAAAATTCGCAAATAACTCTGCTCACAATTCGCGAACTTTTCGTCACACAAAATTTACCCAGTTACAATGATATCATAATCTGACAATACACATTGCATATCCGTAGATGTTGATCTGCTTTTAACTACCTTTTATTTTTGAACAACACAGGCATGTATTATGTAGACTTATTATAAAGTCCAGTTGCATAGAATTTAACTATTAAAAGTAAAATTTGCGTTGGAGAACTCTGTCGTTTGGTAACACAGTGTGAGACGATTCGTGTTGGAGAATAAGTCAATGGAATGCTTTAATAAGAGGATCCAGTGTCAGAGAAGCATAGCCTTACCTGCTTCATTTTTTATTTTCTTCCTTTACTTCATTTTCCAAGTTGCTCAATACATGTAGATACAAATTTTCCATGTAGATTAATTGAAATAAAGCGGATTCGAGCCCCACTGAGGCCACGACAATATCCTCCTCACATGACACCAGTACTGGTTTTTTCAGGAAGCGGACTCGAGAGTGACTCGAAAAGCTGCAAGCTTTCTTCACAATCGAGCTTAAATATATTGGTATAAACAATAAATAAACTAAACTATAAAAATTTACTATATATTTATATTACTTCATTTTAAGGTGTGCGCTATTCATCCGGACAGGCAAATACATCGTGAAGAATCCATACTGTATACTAGGTTTGACCAATATATAAAAGTCTTGTACATGTGTGAATACATTTTATCAACACTACTGCATTTCCGGTGCACCCGTACGACAAGCGGAGGACGGGTTTTACTCTTTTATGCATAACCGTATAGAAGGCTTACGGCATTTAAAAAGTCCAAAAGGGCTTGTTATCCATCGGACTAGATCGTTCGGACATTCCACACTATGTGAGGTTGTTTCGCGCACAGAAATTTGCAAAATCAGCCTAGAGTTCAAGGTCACACTAAGTGGTCCGCAATACGATACAGTGTACATATTAATACATCATGGTTCGGTTATATCTCCCTTTCAATACTCTTTATAGGATAATATTCAGATTAATATAGAACAAACACGGATAGCCTACTTCATATATTAACGAAAAGTTATTTCACATGTATTTTCCAGTTTTACGTTATTTCCTTACATTATACGTACCGACAATGCGGCACGATTTATCAACATCATACAACATACAAAAAATATATAAAAATATGTCTATTAGAACATTTTAATACAAAATATATTTAGCATGATGAGGGGTCTACAAGCTACATATTACACTTACTCCTATATATAAAATTAATGCTTAACTGTTTTAAACCTTTCGTGTTTACATCTACTGCAGCAAAATTGCAAGAAATGAATTAATTTTGAAGAAGTATAGAGCACAAAGAGAAAACAATTTTTGATTTAAAGCACGTTTAGACACTTTCATTGAGTAGTTTATTCCAACTTGTTCATGTATTTCATACGTTCACGGTCTTAATTATTAACAATGACTGTATTACGATGTTTTCTATACACATTAATCCATTGGTGGTAAACGTACGGATTTCCCTTTATACCGATGGTCAGCACGCCCATCATCTTGTACCGGCCACCGGACGTAATTAGGCTCTTTCCTGAACGACCTTGAGCGACGACTAAGGACTTTCTCTTGAAGGTCAAAATATGGTAGGTATGATGACGTCATTTCTTTATATGATCTTGTATTACCGTATTGCTGAGTCAATTTGTTAGAACTAAGCTGAGAGCTTATGCCGTTGCGAATACTTTTCAACTTCTTTTGAAGGACCGTAATTGTGGCGGTGACGTCTTCATTTAACCTGTTAGGAATCTGAAACAGTTTTTTCTGCTTTCTTTCAAATTTAATTCTCTCAATATCAATATCACCATAACACTGTTGGCACGTGCGCAGATCGTAAGCGGTTGCTAGGGAGCGCTCGATTTCTTGCAGCGACTGTGACGTTTTTCTTATATCGTTTCTTTGAATTTCAACTTCTGCTTTCATATCAGACATTCTGCCTATAGCAGTGTCTAAATCCTTTCTGTATTTTTCTAACCTCGATATTCCAGCGTCCAAAGCGGCCACTACCGTATGAGTCTTGGAGATAATTTCATTCTTTTCAGTTTCTATAGCCTGTCGCGCGTCGTGTATTTTCTTTCCGTAGTAGTTCTTGAACTCGTGATCGTCCGCTACCTGACAGTCTCGGTGTTTGTCCCTAAGACAAACAGAGCAAAGAAGTGCCTTGTGGTCCCTGCAGAAATGCTCGCAGCGTTTATGAGGATGAAATTTACAGAAAACTTTCTTTGTTCTGTATCGATTCATATTTTTTCCAACTCGATTTTCAACAAAAGTGTCTCAGTCCTTTCTTTTTTCTCCCAATTTCACAAGACTCTTTGCAAAGTCAAAACTTTCACATCAAGCTCAATTTCAAAAGCTTTCATAACGGCGAAAAACTATCCAGTGTCTAGGAAAATCATTTCTTTTCCACTTTATATGAAAAATAGTATATAATTTCCAATTTATACGC
The DNA here is from genome assembly GCA_022818135.1 of Saxidomus purpurata. Lineage (NCBI taxonomy): Eukaryota > Metazoa > Mollusca > Bivalvia > Venerida > Veneridae > Saxidomus > Saxidomus purpurata. Next base: position 45,474,439 of record JAFMSR010000009.1, on the reverse strand, counting down.
CAAACGCTTTGCAGAAAAATAACTTTAAATTTTAAATAACATTTATCAACTGCATTGTTTATGGATACGATGCGTGAAGCTAAGTATTATTTCGCATAGATACAATTCAATATCGCACCATGATTGTTAAAACAATAGACGATGTATTTTTGAATAAGGAGTTAAGTTGTAAGAGATCTAATCGCGTTGTAACTGTCAAATACTTAAAAGTCAGTGTAGTTATATGGCTATTATATGACGGGGTGATTTTTAAGATCATCTTGTAGTATAATAAATGATTGGATGAATGAATATTTAACTTCAATACAAGGCAATACAATAGACTACTAACGCTTAAATATAGTGATCACGCTATTTATCTTTTAAATAGTACGGGTTTTATGTCGGCTGTGACACCGGTTTGGTAATTAATTGTACGGTTTAATTACGTTCACCGGATTTTACACACTTCATATTTATCAATATTTCAATTTTGTATGTTTCTGTTTAAATGGGTAAAATTTGAAAAAGTGAGCATATAATATAGTAACAAAGACAATTTTCTCTTTAACAAATAAAAGAAAATCAGAAAGAATTGCTTTTGGGCAGTATATGGTCTAGGTATACACTGCTCAAAGCGCTGAAGGAAATGGAGTGAAGGACAGACTGATGTACTGCCATCTTCTTGACGCAGGAATTTAACAAGACGGCAAAGCTGTTCCAACTAGCCCATCTGAGTAAGATGAATTACAAGAGGCAACAAAATCAAGATATTCACTGTTCAAAATCCGTTGGGGTTAGTTATAATTCACAGTCTATTTTTGCTCTTTAAAGAGTGAAATATCACCCAGTTAAATAACCAAATAACTACATTAACGTTAAGTATTTGACAGTTACCATTGAAAACTGTTATTTAAAGTTTACAGAATGAAAAAAGACTGTGTACAGTAAATAATTAGAGGGGGCGGTGGTGTAGAGGTTAATGTACCTACCGCTCATCCCAGAGGTTGCAGGTTCGAGCACCACTGGGGTCAAGAGACCAATACTGGATTTTTTCCAGGAAGCGGACTCGAGAGTGAGTCGATATGCTTGAAGCTTTCTTTACATTCGATCTGAAATAAATTAGTATAAACTAGAATAATAACACGTTTATATTGATTGTATTTGGGACGAGCAATTTTATCAGTAAGAATAAAAATGTTTTTTTTAATGATATGACTAATACATGCATATACCTGTGAATCTAAATATGCTAACTATGATGTCTGTCTGTGGTACACTTCTTGCAGCAGTCTTGCATAATTTACTATTATGGGCGTGTTAGGCATTGGATATGATGTGATATTCACCATATGAAAGTAATATTGACAGAGCCGTCAGCCTAACAGGTCCATAAATGTTTTATTATATTTTGACTGTAAACAACAAGATAATTTCTTAGACAATTTTTTAATTTTTATTCATTTTGCGAACCACGGAAAAAGAGTTATTGATAAAATAAAGTTGAAACTCTCTGTGGTCACATATGTGTGATCGTGGCAATGCATGTTTATCACAAATTGACCGTTGCATGAATTGCACGAACCAAATGACTACATCCCGTCTTTCTTAATTTAGATGTTATATTCAACGGGGAAAACCCCAATATTTATTAAACATGATGATATAGTTTGGTACAATTATAGGTGTCTAGATCAATCAAAAAGTGTCTTTTTGTAGAAACTATAAAATGTATTTTTTTTTATAATTGTTTTAAAGCTTCATTCAAAATAAGTTTTTCATAATAGTGTTTGATAGCATATGATGTTTGTATAATGATTTACCTTCTTCAAATAAAGATGTTATTATTATTATTATCATCATCATTTTCATCTTCATCATCATCACCCTTATTGTCTATGTTCTAATCGTCTGTGGAATTCACTTCAAATTTACATAGTGAAATTATAAAGATTTAATCATTCAAAGCAATATCGTAAAAAAGGCGATTATTCTCTGGAGCGCATATTTAATTTCATGAAGGAAACTTGCCTTGACTACATAGATGTTCTGATATCTTTTTTTTTTTCAAGCTGCATGCTCAAAGATAATGACAAAGAATTGAGATAGTTTTAAGTGGTGGCATCTTCATTTAGATTGTTTATAGTCCAGACCGACAAGAGAATCCGTGTACCAGACCCTAGCCCTTTTACGAAAAAAACCCTTGTTTCTGTTGCGTGCCCGTTGTATAACACCGATTCTTGCAAGACTACCTCTGGGTTATTAAATTAGTTCATCTCTAGTTGTGTGGGAAATACTGGAAAGCGTTTGTAAAATTCCAAGACTGAGCAACAGTGAGCACGTAAATGAAATGTATGCAGCAAAAACCACATTTGTGTATGTCGTTATTATTCCGTGTTTGTAATATATAGTTCATTTACGATAATGTGTCAGTGACGTAATATATATGTTCGTACACAAAAGGCCATGACCATTATATATAAAAAGGAAGATCATACACACAAGAAAGATTTAAATCTTTTTAAAATCCCATATCGCCACAGCTGCATTCTGGCGTATCATGGGGTATATTTCGGAAGAAAATAAAGAGAAAAAGTTTGTGAATTTTGCCACACTGAAAATCAGTTATCTTAAAACTTATTCGTTAAAAATCAAAGCACTAATCGAAAACAAAAAATTAGATTAAAAACTTTTCGAACTTTATTTAGAATACATAAAAAAGTCAATTGCCTTGCACATTTTTCATTTCCGCAGTTGTTGTTTTTTTGGGGGGAGGTGGGGAGGGGTATGGGGGAAATGTGCCATTGCTAATTGGTGAGAAAGAATAGTCAGAAAAGGGAGCGATGATAAAGTATGGAACGCCACAGCTGTCTGATGTTGTCATATTTCTTTTTGTCTTGTCCACACCGTGTCTTATTATGTCAAATTGTTGCGTGATTGTGTCAGGAAGACGTGTCATCATGTCCACTAATCATGTTATCTTGTCTATACAGCGTGTGATTATGTCAAATGACCGTGTTGATTTGTCAATCTGAGGTGTTGACTTGTCCACTATGCGTCTTATTATGTCAAACAAACGTGTCATTATGTTAAAAGGGCATGTTATCATGTCCACTAATCATGTTATCTTGTCTATACAGCGTGTGATTATGTCATATGGCCGTGTTGATTTGTCAATCTGTGGTGTTGACCTGTCCACTATGCGTCTTATTATGTCAAACAAACGTGTCATTATGTTAAAAGAGCGTGTTATCATGTCCACTAATCATGTGATCTTGTCTATACAGCGTGTGATTATGTCAAATGACCGTGTTGATTTGTCAATCTGAGGTGTTGACTTGTCCACTATGCGTCTTATTATGTCATACAAACGTGTCATTATGTTAAAAGGGCATGTTATCATGTCCACTAATCATGTTATCTTGTCTATACAGCGTGTGATTATGTCATATGGCCGTGTTGATTTGTCAATCTGTGGTGTTGACCTGTCCACTATGCGTCTTTTTATGTCAAACAAACGTGTCATTATGTTAAAAGAGCGTGTCATCATGTCCACTAATCATGTTATCTTGTCTATACAGCGTGTGATTATGTCAAATGACCGTGTTGATTTGTCAATCTGAGGTGTTGACTTGTCCACTATGCGTCTTATTATGTCAAACAAACGTGTCATTATGTTAAAAGGGCATGTTATCATGTCCACTAATCATGTTATCTTGTCTATACAGCGTGTGATTATGTCATATGGCCGTGTTGATTTGTCAATCTGTGGTGTTGACCTGTCCACTATGCGTCTTATTATGTCAAACAAACGTGTCATTATGTTAAAAGAGCGTGTTATCATGTCCACTAATCATGTGATCTTGTCTATACAGCGTGTGATTATGTCAAATGGCCGTGTTGATTTGTCAATCTGTGGTGTTGACTTGTCCACTATGCGTCTTATTATGTCAAACAAACGTGTCATTATGTTAAAAGGGCATGTTATCATGTCCACTAATCATGTTATCTTGTCTATACAGCGTGTGATTATGTCATATGGCCGTGTTGATTTGTCAATCTGTGGTGTTGACCTGTCCACTATGCGTCTTATTATGTCAAACAAACGTGTCATTATGTTAAAAGGGCATGTTATCATGTCCACTAATCATGTGATCTTGTCTATACAGCGTGTGATTATGTCAAATTGCCGTGTTGATTTGTCAATATGTGGTGTTGACTTGTCCACTATGCGTCTTATTATGTCAAAAAACGTGTCGTTATGTTAAAAGGGCGTGTTATCATGTCCACTAATCATGTGATCTTGTCTATACAGCGTGCGATTATGTCAATTGGCTGTGTTGATTTGTCACTGCGTGGTGTTGACTTGTTAATACCGTATCTTAATATGTCATCTAGCTCAGAATCTCTTGCAAGTCATCCGCCATCTTTGTGGTTTCGCGCCACTAAATCTTGGACAACACCATGCCAAATGAACAAGACAACATGTCGATTTAACAAGATCTGCCAATAATGAACATGATAAGACGTTGGGTGCACAAGTCAACACACCCTTTTAACATAATGACACGTTTGTTAGACATAATAAGACGCATAATGGACAAGTCAACACCACAGATTGACAAATCAACACGGCTATTTGACATAATCACACGCTGTATAGACAAGATCACATGATAAGTGGACATGATAACGCGCCTTTTTAACATAATGACACGTTTGTTTGAAATAATAAGACGCATAGTAGACAAGTCAACACTACACATTGACAAATCAAAACGGCCATTTGACATAATCACACGCTGTATAGACAAGATCACATGATTAGTGGACATGATAACACGCTCTTTTAACATAATGACACGTTTGTTTGACATAATAAGACGCATAGTGGACAAGTCAACACCACACATTGACAAATCAACACGGCCATTTGACATAATCACACGCTGTATAGACAAGATCACATGATTCGTGGACATGATACCATGCCCTTTTAACATAATGACACGTTTGTTTGACATAATAAGACGCATAGTGGACAAGTCAACACCACACATTGACAAATCAACACAGCCATTTGACATAATCACACGCTGTATAGACAAGATCACATGATTAGTGGACATGATAACACGCTCTTTTAACATAATGACACGTTTGTTTGACATAATAAGACGCATAGTGGACAAGTCAACACCACACATTGACAAATCAACACGGCTATTTGACATAATCACACGCTGTATAGACAAGATAACATGATTAGTGGACATGATAACACGCTCTTTTAACATAATGACACGTTTGTTTGACATAATAAGACGCATAGTGGACAAGTCAACACCACACATTGACAAATCAACACGGCAATTTGACATAATCACACGCTGTATAGACAAGATAACATGATTAGTGGACATGATAACATGCCCTTTTAACATAATGACACGTTTGTTTGACATAATAAGACGCATAGTGGACAAGTCAACACCACAGATTGACAAATCAACACGGCAATTTGACATAATCGCACGCTGTATAGACAAGATCACATGATTAGTGGACATGATAACAAGCTCTAACATAATGACACGTTTGTTTGACATAATAAGACGCATAGTGGACAAGTCAACACCACACATTGACAAATCAACACGGCCATTTGACATAATCACACGCTGTATAGACAAGATAACATGATTAGTGGACATGATAACATGCCCTTTTAACATAATGACACGTTTCTTTGACATAATTAGACGCATAGTGGACAAGTCAACACCACACATTGACAAATCAACACGGCCATTTGACATAATCACACATTGTATAGACAAGATCACATGATTAGTGGACATGATACCATGCCCTTTTAACATAATGACACGTTTGTTTGACATAATAAGACGCATAGTGGACAAGTCAACACCACAGATTGACAAATCAACACGGCCATTTGACATAATCACACGCTGTATAGACAAGATCACATGATTAGTGGACATGATAACACGCTCTTTTAACATAATGACACGTTTGTTTGACATAATAAGACGCATAGTGGACAAGTCAACACCACACATTGACAAATCAACACGGCTATTTGACATAATCACATGCTGTATAGACAAGATCACATGATTAGTGGACATGATAACACGCTCTTTTAACATAATGACACGTTTGTTTGACATAATAAGACGCATAGTGGACAAGTCAACACCACACATTGACAAATCAACACGGCCATTTGACATAATCACACGCTGTATAGACAAGATCACATGATTAGTGGACATGATAACACGCTCTTTTAACATAATGACACGTTTGTTTGACATAATAAGACGCATAGTGGACAGGTCAACACCACACATTGACAAATCAACACGGCAATTTGACATAATCACACGCTGTATAGACAAGATCACATGATTAGTGGACATGATAACATGCCCTTTTAACATAATGACACGTTTGTTTGACATAATAAGACGCATAGTGGACAAGTCAACACCACATATTGACAAATCAACACGGCAATTTGACATAATCACACGCTGTATAGACAAGATCACATGATTAGTGGACATGATAACAAGCTCTAACATAATGACACGTTTGTTTGACATAATAAGACGCATAGTGGACAAGTCAACACCACACATTGACAAATCAACACGGCCATTTGACATAATCACACGCTGTATAGACAAGATAACATGATTAGTGGACATGATAACACGCTCTTTTAACATAATGACACGTTTCTTTGACATAATTAGACGCATAGTGGACAAGTCAACACCACACATTGACAAATCAACACGGCCATTTGACATAATCACACATTGTATAGACAAGTTCACATGATTCGTGGACATGATGACACGTCTTCCTGACACAATCACGCAACAATTTGACATAATAAGACACGGGGTGGACAAGACAAAACGAAATATGACAACATCAGACAGCTGTGGCGTTCCATAATAAAGTATCTGCATAAGAAAGAAATGTCAGGTCACGAAAGGCAATCCATGAAGGCGTGAAAATGCACCTAGTGATGATTATCCTATCTTCATATTCAACTATAAAGATATGGGTTGCTGAATTCAAGCAACAACCACCATTGAAAATTATCCACGATCAGGTTGTTTTAAAGATGCCACTAACGAAAATCAATTTGATGATGTACATCGTATGGTAATGAATTATAGAATAACAAATTGCTAATACTACAGGAGTGAGTTTAGACTGGCATCAGTCGTTAGAGTCATTATGCATGTCTTTTCGGGACATTTTACAACATCTTCACAATTTTTCCCTTGACCTTATATGAGCTTTGATTGAGACAAATTGTTGATATACAAATGTTTTATTCTTAAAAGAAAAAAGTCTTCAAGAGAAATATGACATCTCAATCTCAACAGACTGTTGTAAGTCTAGAATGAGTTTTGATTCCCTCCAGTTCATTTTGTCTGATGTTTTTGACATGAGCAAACGTTTGACAAGATAGGTTCTGTGAATATTAATGCTAGACAAACAATTGAGTAGGCTGAATATTTCCAAACAGCTTTTGAGACGTTTTCAGTATTTCGGGATTACAAGGTGTTATCAAGGTGGATTATCTTCAGAATGGTCAAACCATCACTGGGCAATTTTATGCTAATAACGAGAAAAACGGTGAAAAAAAATCAGAGCATAAATCCTTTTGCTTCCGCACAATGCATCTGCACACACCTGGCAAGGTGCAATAGCTAAAGCTGCTGAGTGCGGTTTTGACTCCCCGTATTCAACTGATCTAATACCATCAGATTTTCACCTCTTTCCCAAACTTTTCGCCATTTTGACAGTGATAACGATGTCATTTGTTGTGTTGAAGCCTTTAAGGCAGTCCAGGAAAAGAAATTATATCGAGATTGAACTAAGGGTGATTTTATTGAAAAATGAATAGTAGTTTGAATATGTTTTGTATATCATGTTAGGTCTTGGACAGTTTTTACGTAGCCTCACTATGTAAATGATAAATACAGGGATACAAGCCTTGTTTGTTTGTAGACGCCTTCCTGCTTGTTCTCAGCGCATTCCACCGAAATCGCCACCTGGCATTTTCGTTACTGAACATCATGAAAATCAGTGTCATTTCAAACATTAAAATAAGTACAACAGACAATCCGAGTTTCTTCAAAAGCAGGGGATCATGAATGGTCGTATCTAGTATTAACAAATTACTACATTAACGAACTAGTTCTTTAAACTTTTGGTTTAGTCATTATAGTGTATTTAGTTAGTTACATTAACGAAATATTTCGCTATTGCACAGGTCCACAATTGGTCAGATCCATACACCCCCTACCCCCTTCCTTTTTATTGCATATTTTGCATTTTTATATTTTTCATTTTTTGAGAAAAAGTGTAGGCACGTGCCTACAGTGCCTATAGGAAGCTACGCCCCTGAAAGAGTAACCATAGTAACATAACTGAGGAAAAGTTAAGGGCGTAACCGTTCATTCTCCTTCCAATAAGCTCAGCGTTTATAAAGGAAACTCCGAAATAAGAGCGTCTCCATCAATCGTGCAGCAAGCAACAAGTAAATGCTAGTTTCCTTGCTCGAGTTATTGTGCACTTAAAACGACAGGAAGACAAGGCATTCATCCTTATTACAAGCTTTAAATCTACTGTTTGTCTTAAGCCTCGTATTATAACTTAAATGCTCTGGATGGATAGCACAATATTTCAGAATTTTTGGAAAGCGGAAATGAGAATACGAAAAGTACACCAGGCCGGGGGGTGGGGGGGGGGGCATACTACTACTACGATGACTTTAACATAACGCACAATTTGTGGAAAGCCTATTTTATTTTCTCAGTCTACGGAAACACCGGGATCTGGATTTCTCAGTCTACGGTAACACCGGGATCTGGATTTTATCACTGCCAAATATCCTTGTCGTGTACATACTTGTCACAAGTAGAAACATAGTTTTTTATCATCAGCTTATCTGACGTCACTTGTCATATCTAATCTCGTTATAGTCTCATTGGCCATGTTTGCAGCTTTTACGTCTTTAGGCTTACAGAGACTGTTTTCTCCGTAGAAAGAGCATTCAGCGTTACGAAACCGCACATAATTAAAGTGATATGTTCTGTTACAGTGGCAAGGAATATCGTTATCGTCACGTGGATTCTTGAAATATGTATGCATGAGTTTGATCTACGCTGTACAGTGAAAGCAGAATATAGTGGGTTTTATTCCAAAGTATATGTTTGGGTGATACTTAACCTTGCAATGTTTTTACCTCTCTGTGCAATTTTGATCAATTCTTTTGTAATAGTGGCGGCCTTGATTTGGAAGACCTTTGTAAAATCCAGTCAGCCGAAGGCAATATCACGACTATTGTTATTCTCAATGTTTTTTGTCGTCTGCAATACTCCCTAGTTGCTTCATTATAATTGCTATTCGTATTAAAACCAGTTAATGATTATAACTCCATGAATGATTTCTATTTTCATTTGAAACATTTTGCATAAGTAAACAATTAATCTTTACTGTTATAAGCATAAGGTAAACAAAACTCTGCCTTTAAATTAAAAAAAAAAAAAAAAAAAAAAAAAAAAAAAAAAAAAAAAAAAAAAAAAAAAAAAAAAAAAAAAAAAAAAAAAAAAAAAAAAAAAAAAAAAAAAAAAAAAAAAAAAAAAAAAATAAAAATTTTTTTTATATTTAAAAATAATTTTTTAAAATTAAAAATAATATATATTTTTATTTTTATAAAAAAAAAAAAAAAAAAAAAAAAAAAAAAAAAAAAAAAAAAAAAAAAAAAAAAAAAAAAAAAAAAAAAAAAAAAAAAAAAAATAAAAAAAAAAAAAAAAAAAAAAAAAAAAAAAAAAAATAATTATTTTTTTTTTTATATTTTTTTTTTTTTTTATTAATAAAAAAAAAAAAATAAATAAAAAAAAAAAAAAATTTTTAAAAAAAATAAAAAAAAAAAAAAATTTAAAAATAAAAAAAAAAAAAAAAAAAAAAAAAAAAAAAAAAAAAAAAATATTTAATAAAAAAATTTTTTTTTTTAAAAAAAAAGTTTTTTTTTTATAAATTTTTATATTTAACAAAAATATACAAAAAAAAAAAAAAAATAATTTTATGTCTATTTTCTTGCCGGCACAAAATTTCAAGGGGGGGGGGGGGGGGGGGGGGGGGGGGGGGGGGGGGGTTTTTTGGGGTTTGGGGAAGGGGTTTTTTTTTTAAAAAAAAATTTTTTTTTTTAAAGAATAAAATGTATGAGAGTATTATTTGAGAAGGATAAATTATGACCCCTCTTAAGGATTATAACGCGCAATACATTTCAATCAAGAGGCAGAAGACAACCCTCCATAAACGTAAATGATTCCAAAATGTATAACCGAGTCTCGGTATCTGGCTTATTTTAATATGCAAGAAAGGAATCTTTTAAAATCTGAACTAACACTAACACTCACAGAATCCTTAAATGCGTATTCTATTTTTGCTAATAATGCCGTAAAAACGCATTTATTCCAGCATTGAAATGAAAACTAAGACTAATATGATATAAATATACTTCAACAATGCTTCTACGGAAATAAACTTGACATACCGTATATCGGATATTTTCCGAGGTCAAAACATTTTGAGGTACATGCCGATCATGATCTACACTGGTCTCAAATACAGACTCAGTTGCCTTTAACTGGTACACAATATTCGGGTGAAAAACTTATGACTTACCCCACACAAAAGGAAGCAAAAACTTCTGCGTTTACTATTTCTTCGTTTCCGGTTCCCAAGGAAGGGAAATTTCTGCATTTTCGTTCAAGAGGATGATGACGTCACAAGAGAGTGACGTAAACGTTTAAAGGGAAACACCTTACATGTATTTTCGTTATGGTCAAGTGTGGATAGTGAAATAAAAAGTTGGCTGAAAGAAACTCAAATTTTAATATCAGAGTAAGTATATGTATTGAATATAATAAAAATATTCTCTGAGCAAGTTGTGCATATTGTTATGCCGGCACCGCCTGCCTAGGGGCCGTTGAGCAGAGTACAGAATGACCAGCAGTGAGTGGTCACTATGACGGTTCGGCAGTGTTGAGCGGATGATAAATCACTACTCTTGTAGGGCTTTGTAACTTGTGTACATAGAGACGAAGTCTGATAAACAGTCACATATAATTTATTTTGGTATAACTGTAACATATATAGTTGAATTTCTAACACATATGCATGTATCTAACTATTACATGTAATAGGCCTAATAAACCAGGGAATAAACTATGTTGCCAGAAGTCCTGGAATACGAAAGTGGGACGGGTACTCTGCAGATATAAACACGGGTAGACCAATATTATTTATGGTTCCATATAAAAGATCTAGGTTTTCATAACTACCTGTGCAAAGAGGAGTCCTTTTGACATTTTATAGGTAAATTATAATGGATTGATATATCTATGGAGCCTATTTTTATGAAACTAATGTCTCAAACTTATAACACCTTATTCCCCCACCATATCCATAGGTGCACTTTTCCACCCGGATTGCTCTGATCTTTTTATAATTTCCCCTTTTCTTTTCTATAAACAAAATAACTCCAGTCTAAGTATTATATATCTATAACCATTAGTATTGCAGGATTTTTATACATACAGGTTTTAAGGGAGGTAACTCAATCAAAATTATTGCATCTACTTTAGAGCAGCTGTCTATCTTAGATCTGTACCACTGTACAGTTCATTGAGTTAAAATCGTGGTATATCACCTTTTGTATATGTCATAATGTGTACACATAAATCTAGTACGTAACTGTCATATTATCCTAAATAAACTGTAAGTCTTTTGCTTAAAAACTACCATTATCGAGTAAATACCTTCATGTAATTGTATTGTATTATGCTAAAGTGTTTAAAATCATGTATGAATGTAAGGTGAGAACAAAAATAAATCATAAATAAAAAAATGTATTCTTTACGTTTTACGAGATTCATCCTGCTCATGATGGATTTAACACAATCTTTGACCGACGGAAAGAGTGTCTCACTTCTCGGCCAAAAGATTTATGTCTGTAGACTCAAAGATTCCTTTTGAGCTCGCCATGACAATTGTTGTGTTTATAACTGCACCACTACTTCGTAAAGCACCAATGTTTTTCTGTACTTTTGAGTCCAACTCATCACCAAGTAGAAACGGTCGTCCTCTGTTTAAACATGTACTATGAATTTCATAAACATCCAAGAAGTCCAACTTTCTTTTGCGTGAAATTACAGTACTTTGGTATTTACCACGCATGTATCTCGCCGAACTTTTATTCATCTCTGGGAATGAATATTTGAATTTACGAACAGTAGAAGCAGGACCATTTTAAGCACAGAACTTTCCTATGCTAGCGCGATCAGCAGGAGAGAATATCGCATATTTGCCCCTTGATTAAGAGGTTCCAGATGTTCCATGGGTACCTTGGATTGACAGAGAAGTGATTACATTCCAGATCTTATCATTACTGAAGCACACTCTCGCCAAATAAGTCCTTCAATCCACTATCATGTTTAGGAATAACATATCCTTTTTGAAATTCTTAAGAAACCGTAGGATGCTCATGTTTGTATATTAACCCCGCTATGGACTGTTGTATAGTTAACACTTATAAAATAGAAATATTTAAACAATGGGTCAATAAGAATAAGTCATATAAATGCTACTCGGTTTATTTTATTAATAAAAGAAACTCTCAAAAAAGGTATCAGTTAAATGTTTGAGCAAACATCATGTTTATACAACGCGTCTGCAATAACCATTCACGGTAACTGCTCGCAATTAGATAATAAATCGGATTGTCTCGGACACGGGGACTTGGCATGTGATATTTGATATCAATTAAAAAAGAGCTGATTATCTGCGATTTAAACTTTTGCTGGAAACTTGTTTCTGCTGTAAATATTTCTGCGATTTCATTCAAAGACCGCAGAATGGCAGAAATATTCCACCAGCGGAAATAACGCGCTATATGGTATCTTGCCGTTTCCCAGGATGTAAACCCTTGGCTCCTACTGTAGAAGATTAAATTCCGAAAATGAAATACGGAATTCCGTGTTTGCACATTTTTTCAAAATAAATCGTAAATAAGTATTGAATGCTACTGAAAACCAAACACAAATAGCCAAATTCAGGAACACACGCGTTATTTTCAAAAACATTAAAAGACAAAGTTCACTGAATTGCTGAACAATTGACCGTAACGAAAAACATTACATTGCAGGACAATGGACCGTAACTTGATATTTAAACATAAACTTCAAATTAGAATCTCTGCAAACTATGCAACTCCTTAGGTATTAATTGAAAACAGCTAAAAACTACTCTCTGCTTTATAATTAAGCATATACAATGACTTAAAAGTTTGATAAACTTATTACGGCATTGAGATATGCGTATTCAAGCGTGTCAAAATTAATTAGTGAGATTTAAATGTTTAAAATTCGCCAATAGTAAGGTTGAATATGCATGTACATCACCACATGGTCACTACTCTTACACTTTTACAAGACAACTACTATTTTAACACAAAGCGTTAGTATTTAGTAATTTCACTTTTGGATGTGTCTATTTTGTTAACATAACACCAGTAAAAGTGTTCCACTGTCCACTGGCTTCTTGCAGAGCGTTACCGTTCGAGTGATATCACTTTAATGTGCACATCATCGTCTTGTTGCAGAACTACGATGGCAGTGGCACTATTGCAAAATCTGGGGTTATTGTCATGAAGAAGCGTACTTGTGACATCTTTAGTTCCGACGACGATTGCATAGTTAACCCATTTTAGACCAGGTGCTAAACATAACTGGACATTAAATAGATACGTTCCTGCAAATGGAGCTCTAAATACCCCTGTTGTACTATCGTATGAGTGTGAAGAATCTTGCATTGTGTTCGTAAAAACTATCTTAGCGCCAATTCCTGGATTTAATGTTGACGGGTGTCTTGCTTGAAATACCACAGTTGGAATAGAGAGGGAATCTATAAATAATAAATACCTTCTGATGATGTATATTTTTTCTGACTTTAAAGACAAACACGTTCACAAGCGTTTATATAGTTGTATGATTTTTCAATACTTTACTTTTTACTTATATCACTACCCTACTGTTATATATCTAGCTGCTTCAAAGTTGAAAATCTTGAAATCAAATGCAGCATTATAGAAATGGTTTTAGAAATGTTCTTTATACAATGTATCAAATATTTTCATGAAAGTCATAACATTCTTAAAAAATCGTTTTCCCATAAAAGTCACAACCAACTGATTAACCCTAGACGGTTTGGAGCAATCAACGAAAAGGAGCACATATTAAATAATTTTAACTGGTTGAAGAAATACTTACCTTTAAGATTGTTAATATTTTCAAGTTGATCCTTTAAGTTCAGCCCAATTTGTTCTTTAAGGTCCGTGAATTTGTCAGAAAATTTATGTTCTAACTTCTGTGAATGTCGCTCAGTGTATCTTGTGTTTGTTTCTGTGTTCCTTCTATTTTAGACTGAAGCTTTTCAACAAGGAGTGCCAACCCTAATCTGCCTTTTAAACAAAACAAAACAAATATTACAAATGCAATCTTGTATATATGCATAGTGAAATGATCTGTAGATATATAATATTTGTTTAAAATTGTACCCTATTCTTTAATTTCTTCTCATTCACTTTCGATATTTTATTGTTAATTTGAGTGTGAATTTTCACAAAATGACTTAATATGTTGTGCCCTGCAGCGTTTTGAAGAGAAACGAAGTGACTTTCGAGCAAGGTGGTGTCAGTCACTAAATTAATGTTCACCTATGGGATACATATTTAGGACGCATTTTCATGCGAATAAAGTTTTTAAATACCACTAATGTTTATCTAAATTTTCTGTAGTATTTGTGCAAAAGAAATACAACATCTATCACATTTTCCATATCGATTATCCGTAGCTTCTGTCCATTTGTAATGTACACAAATGGATATATTTTCTACATAAAAGTTGAAAAATGGAGATCCACATTGCTCATTAAAATAAGTTTAGTTTTATGTCGTCACCGTGACATTATTAACACCAATAAATACAATGACTTTTTCGCATTAAATACCAGGAAGATGATTTACATTTTCATTTACTTTTTATTACTGTTGTTTGTTTATACAAGGAAGACACAAGTGATATAGACGTCATATAAACGTAACGCGAAATAGCGCGTTATGTTGAATTTACCCCATTTGACAGAAATTAACGCTTTATAAAATTTAAACACTTATCGGTCAAAAGTATAAAAGGGATATTAAAATCGGTTAATCGCGGGTGTATCTTTCTCGTTGGCTGCATAAATCAAGATCACGCTCGATGATAGCCTCTCTTTGATCCGGAACTATACAGTCAAAGTCGACCCACAATTAACCGACTATTATAATATATATATATGGTACGAGAGCTAGAAAACGTAAGCACTTTTAAATATTTTGGTATCAATCTATACAGAAAAATGTAATTGGCTGCGTACGCAAAAACATATAGCCCTACATGCTTCCTTTTCCTTACACATTTTGTTTTCCGTATTTCAACAGATTGAACTTCCACTGTGTAGGAGAATTCAACTGTCGATATTTTAGTCGGTTCTGTTTTAAATTTCTGTTCAGAAATTTGGGGGGTCCATGCAAACTGATATTTAAATGGTACATGCAAATATTTTACGACGTATACTAGGCGTCAGGCAATCGACCAATTTATCGGCTCTCTACGGAGAACACGGCAGGGTACCGTTATACATTTTTCGTAAAATTATTATCTTGAAATATTGGAGAAAATTCTTATCTCAAGATGAGTCATCTCTTACCTTTAAAGTATATACATCATTGAGAAATGACGCTGATGATAGTGTAACATAAAGACACAAAAACTAGGCTTCTCACGTGAAACATATATTAGAAGAGCACGGATTTTCGTATGTATGAAGGAACCAATTTATCGATACATATACTTTAGAATTAATTAATCATGACATTAATAATTCTCCGCTGTATCTACGTACGTTTGAACGTGAGAAATATACTGGTTGTATACATGATAGGAATATTTACTAGCCCTCTCTAGATTCCGGGTGTCTGCCCATCATTTATTTATCGAAACAGGAACAACGACTGTGTAAATCTTGTACCATCTACAAAATCGAATCGGAATACATGTATCACTTTCTGCTTGTCTGTCCCAGATATAGAGATTTAAGAAAAAAAGTACTTTAAGCAATACTAGTGTCATTGGCCGAGTTTGAATTAATTCACCCTTCTAAATTCTTCTTCATAATCGACAATAAATAATTTGTCGAATTTATTCACCGATAAAGACAGGGTTATTGTGTAATATGTTCTACTTGCATACATCTGGCTTAATACTGTTAATTTATAACATGTAGTTATTTGTTAATTCATACATGTTATTTCTGCAACCGATTTTCTGTACTTCAAATGACTATCAGAAAACGGTTTTTAATCATTTCCATGTTTTTCTCACATACATGTATTATGTAAGATTGCTATAAGCATTGTACATTATGCTTAATGTATTCAAATATTTGGTATTGATATTGGTATTCAAGATTAACTTGAGGTTAATAAAAGGTAATTGTTTGTTTCTTGAGAATCACCAGATCTTAAGTACACATTTATTTCTGAGAACAAACTATTTTAAAATACTCTATTTATTTATCAAATGAATAAAATAATAATGCCCGACTTAATGAAACGTGAGCCAAAAGAATGTTTAGTGAGAGCATACTATTCTAATCTACATGTATGTGTTCTTGCTTTATTTTCATCGCCATAGGCCTGCATAGTAATCACTATTCTATAACATTTTGCTAGTGTTTTTGTTTGTTTAATGAGGCAAGATATTTTGTTACACATTTTAAGTGAAATAAAATTCTTGATCAGAGGCTCAATATGTTTATAAACGATGTATATGTCTTTGAAATAAATAATTAAACACAGGAATGGTATGCCTGGCTATATTCATAAGTTTGACTTAAAATTCCATTTACGACAATTACCATTGCCGGTACTTTTATCTTATATGTCGTTATCTTGGCACACCTAATGAATTCATTATTTACTTAAGAAATAATAGATGTGTCCCTGTATTTTATCTTTTAATAAAATATAGTAAGGAATTCGGATGCGTAGTAATTAAATCACGAGTGTGTAACACGAGTGATTTAATTTTTCACATCCGAATGACTGGCTGTATTTTATTAAACGATGAATTACAGAGATGCATTTATTATTTCGATTCTTATACGAAATAGTCTTTGAAAAATATCACGAATTCTGTTCGACGCGTAGCAACATTCCATAGTAACTTACAGGCACGGAATGCGATTGGAGGCGTGGATTATTTACCCCACGTTTTGCCCGTCGAAAACGTGATGTATTTTATCGTTAAATAATGTATATCCTTTGCACACCGGCATATTTTGTTACACACTCGACAGACATGCATGTGTTTTTGTAAACACTGTACATCACGTTATGCTACTTTCGGTTTACTGCGCGTGTTGTATACGTCAGCAAATAGATTGAGCTGTAACATGAAAGTAAAATTTCCATTGGCCCACCTACAGAGGTCACGCGCAGGGGTCACCCTGTCTGCCAACCTGCGCATATACTTTTTTTTTTTTTTTGCTAACGAGAGCACCCCGGGTATTCGACTACTTCGAACGCAGATGGGTACTACTGACGACAGATGTATATACATGTACGTCATGACAGGCACGCTGGAATAACCCCGATAGTTTTATTATTTCTCTTTTTAGGTCCGACCTTTTGCTTGATATAGGTAGTAATATGTTTAAACTAAGCATGTGTGAAGTTTTATGATAAACTGACGCCTTTTAAATAAAGAATTTCCCTAAAATGTTGAAAAAACAACGGTAATGTTGCCAAATATGACATTTATTTGCTTATAATAACAATATATATCAATGACCTTAGACACGTATACAGACACATGTATAAAGTATCAATACAAACAGCCCTAGACTTTGGAATTAGTGGTATCGTTTTGATATAAGCAAATTTATAGAGGTGGGTGAAGATAAACGGATACGTCTGACGACCGAAGGAGATACGTACGAACGCAGATTGTTATAAAATGAGGATACGTATAACGGCAGATGTGTAACAAGTAGAAAGCATGAATAGGTGTTTTCCAATCAGGATAAAAATTGGTTTTAAACTAATAACATTCAGTATGGCAGTTGTTTAGTCTATGTAGAAGGATCTAGCATGTATATACTGATAATAATTATGTATCCCACCTCCGTGAGAGACATATTAGTGATACATGTCTGTCACTTTTTTTGTCATTAAGTGTCCACGCAGCTCCTCTGACACCACGTGGCGGATTTACACCAAACTTCACATAAGCGTAGTTGTACATATTATCGGCATGTTCCGGTTCAATGATTTTCAGTGGAATAACCGCCCTTGATACATGTAATTTTATGATGTTATGGCTAATTCTCCTATAACATCCGGCAGATTTCCACTTAGCCTAGGATAATTGACCTTACGCCAGGAGAGATGTAGCCACGCCCACCGAAATCAAGGGGCACTACTCCTGCGAAGTCCGAGCTCAAACAGATCTCTATTGAACTAAGTCTGAAATCATTAGTTTTATTTCTTTATTCGATAATATTTAACTGTACTATGATCCTTTTGATGATTTCAAAAGTAAATCTATAAAAGTGTGAATTTAGTTTTAAAGGGGCGTGGGCGGGGGCGGTGGGGGGGGGGGGTACAAAATTTTCGAAACGCGTGCGGATTAAAGCTAGTTATTTGCATATGCGTTATTTGAATCCGTTATCAAATATTTACGGTAGCATTATTATGTCCGCTGCGCATTAATTATTAAATACTCTTAAATGATGCGTTGACAGTATACTGTTAATTGAAAATCTCTTAAAGATAAGATATCAATAAGCATTTGTATAAACATGTGTCATCAATAAAAGTAACTGTGTGACCATGGTTTCTAACTTTATATTTCGTGGAAGACTTAATTTTTGCAAGCGGTTCTGTGAGCTGGGTCATGCTATGGGGTCTTATGTTTTAGGCAATGTGACACTTCTATAAGTAAAACAAAACCGATAATATGCAGAACATTTCTAAGCATATATATTTATATCATTTTGATACGACTTCTGACAGATGTTTTTAAACAATTGTATGTCCAACTAGAAAAATCATTTATTTATCTAAATTGTTTTTTAAATCAAATGAAACAGATTCATCGGACTGACTGACAGACAAATTGGAGTCATTTACCCTCGCTACCAGCCGTAGTCATATGACCCAGCGTGGCTTATACTATTATTGTGCACTTATAGTTTATAATGTGCAAGTCCACTAACAATTTTCTAATATATATTCGCACACACACAAACATGATGACACGTTTTGATAAGACACACTTTACAAAACATTTTATTAAATCACTCTAAAATGTATGAAGAGTCACAACACTACGGACCTAAAATAAAATTGGTCCGTGACAAAACTCTTAAAATTTAGAGACTAAACCCGGTCACAAAATATATGACTGTCACGATAAAAAAGATCTATTTCTAAGAAGTACTCTTCCTTACATAGAAAATACCTGAAATTGCATGTCCGTCAACGGATTAATTGTAATGTTTGTCGGACAAAATGGCGGCTAGTAACCATATTCGCCACGTGTTGTAGCAGCTAGCTGTTTGATTGGTCTGATAAGAGATTATTATCTGTCAATCAAGAAACCTGATCATTGTCAAGCGTAGTTGTACATTTCGTCAGCATGTTACAGTTCAATGAATTTTGCGGAACTATGTCTTTTGATGTCTCATATTCTAATACGCTTGTGCTACTAATCCTGTATCACTGGTCAGAAAACTACAAAACTACACAGAAGTGATTGGTGCGAAGCCTGAACTTGTGTATATCATCGGATTGTTACAGTTTAGTGGTATGCATTTTCAGTTCTACTGAATGTTGCTGAATAATAGGAGACATGCTTTTTTTCGTGAAAGATAATCTCTAGTTTAGAAAATTAATTGATAATGGGGTATCTAAGTCTACTGTAACGAAGTCTCTAAAATATCGATGTCAAGCTCCCCATACACTAGTAACTAGTCAATGACTAAGAGACAATGTTACTACAAATAATCCACGGGAACAAACATGTTCATTTAACGCCAATGTAAAATATTATATACATTTGTAATTACATTTTTAGCCCGACTGTTCGAAGAATGAGGAGGGTTGTTGTACTCGCCCCAGCTTTTGCGTTGATCAAAGTCGTGTTATTAATATTAATAACTTCAAATCTGACAAACGTATCCACTTAACACTTGCCATACTTGTTTCTCATGGTAATACATACAAATGCAGTAAGTCACATATATTTTTGCGGAGTAATGCCTCAATTTGTATTATGATTTTGTAACAAAAAGTTAAAAGTCCGGTACCTCATTAATAAAAGATAATTTTACAAAAATCATTATGATACTGAAGTTTTCTATTTAGCCTTGACTTATAATTTACTTTTAATACATAGTTTTTCAGTTTAAGACAAAAACTAAAGTTATCAACAGTATTCCCATCGTAAGACTTATGTTTCATCTTTTACGTATCTGCAGTTCGTATGGCGTTTTACGTATCCACCGTCTGCGTTTATACGTACCCTATAATATTTTCATCTGTCGTCATAAGTACCCTCAAAAAGAACCCCATGCTTGTTTAAGTGTCAGTTGCAGCTGCTGTATCAGTCATAGCGAAACGAAAATATGTTTTTCTGCTACAGAAAATGTGTAGCTTTACGATTTATGCAGTTTTGGACTCTTTCGATTATTAGATTTCTTAAAATTCTGTTAAAAATCCGAAAAATTGCAATTTCTGGTCTGATTTCCGCAATTGTAACAACACGTCGATCATTTTTCAGCTAAACAATTGAGCATTGCCTAGTACAAATATATTGAATCTCATATTGAACGAAAACATTGTGAAAATGAATAAAAAAGAGAAGATATTAGGTATTTTCCAGCTTACATGTCAGGACGTTCATGTATATACATCTGTCGTCAGTAGTACCCATCTGCGTTCGAAGTAGTCGAATACCCGGGGTGGAGAGGTCAATTTTAAGTGTTCTCATAAGATGTCAATATACCTAGGTTTGAGTACGACATCGTTGCTTTATGTCTGTAAAAAAATATTTGCTCGCGCTCAAAACACTATCCCACAGGGGCCTGTACGCGAACGTTGGTAAAATGAAAATTTTCAAACCTGGTAAAATTGTGTCCAAGGTCAT
Source organism: Saxidomus purpurata (assembly GCA_022818135.1). Lineage (NCBI taxonomy): Eukaryota > Metazoa > Mollusca > Bivalvia > Venerida > Veneridae > Saxidomus > Saxidomus purpurata. Next base: position 45,453,086 of record JAFMSR010000009.1, on the reverse strand, counting down.
TTTCAAGGTTGTCTAAAAGTGTCAGCATTTGCCTCGGTCGTCTGAGTTTTCAACAATCAGGAGCTGTCGGCATAGCCTTTAAATTCATACAGACAAAACGTGTTCCATACGGTAACTGTCACTTCTATGGAAGGCCAAACCTGTCTTAACCCGCGTATACGGTTTATTACCTATCGGCGTTCAAAGGATATCTATATACGAAAAGTTGCGGATCGTGTGAGAATTATATGTAAATTCAGTCTCCAATTCTTATCTGAATTACTGTAATGAAAATTCGGGATAACACACCCATTTGCTATTATCATAAATATCACTGGATGCGCAGACAAAGATACAACGTTTTTTTGTGTATACGTAATCGGTTTTGTAGACTTAAGTTATTCAACCCATAGATTTAATTGTCAATGGTTCAAAGGCCCAAATAATTGTTATTTTCATTACCTATATCCTTTTAATGAATCATATTCAAACAAGAGCCATGTTACACATGGTTAATCCCCCCGCTGGGAAGAAGTTACCTGAAAGTTGTACTTTCGTACATTTTACTTGGTGAGAGGAAATCCTTAAAAAGCAGTATAGTTATGGTCATGCTGAGTACAGTTTTCAAGTAAGTGGAAAAAGAATAAGGCAATGAAGAGAAGGTTTGCAAAATTATATTAATGTTCATTATCAGTATAGGTATGATATTTTTCTATTTGACTAAAAGTAGGCAAGGTAGAGTTATTGTTTTTGCACACTGCACTTCCTACCAATGTGCTATGTCAGTGTATTAAGTTTGAAGAAAATCCCTCAAGTGCTTTTGGAGTTATGCTCCGGAAATTGTTTTTCAAGTAAATCTTATAAAGGGGAATAACTCTAAAAGTAGGCAAGGTAGAGTTATTGTTCTTACACACTGCACTTCCTACCAATGTGCTATATCAGTGTATTAAGTTTGAAGAAAATCCCTCAAGTACTTTGGAGTTATGCTCCGGAATTTTTTTTTCAAGTAAATCTTATAAAGGGGAATAACTCTAAAAGTAGGCAAGGTAGAGTTATTGTTCTTGCACACTGCACTTCCTACCAATGTGCTATGTCAGTGTATTAAGTTTGAAGTAAATCCCTCAAGTACTTTTGGAGTTATGCTCTGGACAAAACTTTTAAAGTAAATCTGATAAAGGGGAATAACTCTAAAAGTAGGCAAGGCAGAGTTATTGTTCTTGCACACTGTACTTCCTACTAATGTGCTATGTCAGTGTATTAAGTTTGAAGAAAATCCCTCAAGTACTTTTGGAGTTATGCTTCGGACAAGTAAATCTGATAAAGGGGAATAACTCTAAAAGTAGGCAAGGTAGAGTTATTGTTCTTGCACACTGCACTTCCTACCAATGAGTTGTGTCAGTGTATTAAGTTTGAAGTAAATCCCTCAAGTACTTTTGGAGTTATGCTCTGGACAAAACTTTAAAAGTAAATCTGATAAAGGGGAATAACTCTAAAAGTAGGCAAGGTAGAGTTATTGTTCTTGCACACTGCACTTTCTACCAATGTGCTATGTCAGTGTATGAAGTTTGAAGAAAATCGCTCAAGTACTTTTGGAGTTATGCTCCGGACAAAATTGGGACGGAAACACGGACGGACGGACGGACGGACGGACGGAGACCATTACTAATATCCCCTTCGCCTTCGGCGGGGGGATAAATAAGAAATTTACCGTCAAATTAAAGAATGTACGGAATTTTATACCCCTTTCCCATCTCGAAAATTCAGACTAAACGCACAGTATACAAGAAATAATAGTTTGTCAATATTCAGTAACCATTATAACAATTTAACATTAATTTGGTAATGAAGTATTCAATATACACTTTAGACTTAAAGAAGCAACATATTTAGTCTTTATATTCCACCAACTAGTGAGCCTGCCCAAATGATCATGATGTATATGATTACAAAGTTAAAAAAATATGAGAAAAAGGTAGATGGAATAAAAATCAAATCAAAATGGTTTGTGAATGGGGTATTAATTCCAGTCTGATCAATTATGTATTTATGCTGTACCACGTGACATTTTGGCTAAGGTGGGGTTCAGGAACAATGGCAGATCTGGGATTTGCAGGTAATATTTTTGTCATAAATTGCATGGAACATGTTTAGATAAAATAAATCGTACACGAGGGCCGTGCCCTGTGAATAACACACCGGAAGTACTGTCTTTCGTAGTTGAAAACCGTCTGTATTCAAGTTTTAATTTGATAAAAATGCATTGTGTCCCTGATTGTGTTTTTTTCTATGGCGCTATTTATTTCAGAAAGTTTTTGTACGAAGCTTATGGGTCTAGCACTGGAACTTCCCAGACACGATGATTCGATAAACTACTTGCATATGTATATTAAATACTGTAGAAAGACAAGTAGAATGTATTTGTTTCGTACTCAAAAACTTAGTTTTTGTTAAAGTTTTAATTATATACAAATGGTTTTTATAAATAGCACTCTGTAGAGTATTTATGACAAAATATATGTACGTAGATACAATAACTGTGATACTTGGATGAAACCGATTTATATGTACGTCAAAACTTTCAAGTTTTGGAAACAAGAGGAAAAAATGAATACATTTTACCTTTATTCTCGATGAAAACGGTCTTGTTCAAGAAGGACACCATGTTATTTATCTGCTTCTGTTCCAAAGTTATATCTTGAAATGTAACATCTGATTGTTGCTTCATGTCTGCAATTTCTTTTTGTATTTCTCCTTTAAAGACCCCCATGTCTGCTAATATCTCTGTCATTTTTGCAATCTTCTTGTTTGTTTCCGTTTTATAATCACCAAATGTTTGCTTTAGCGTGTCAATTTTTTCCTCCTTTTCTGCATTTATTTTTTCCTGTAATGAAGCGATTAAGTTGGCTTGCTCATCCCTGTATTTCGTGTCTGAAATATAAACCAAAAATGTGTGTAATGAATAAGAAATTCTAAACTTCAATTACAGAATCTAATTTTGCAGCTGTATGTTGGATGCGTAGAATGAAATACCCCATGTTTCCATTAAGTCCAGTTATTAGGATGATAAAAATGTCATTTAAATTTATCATAGGCACATTGCTTTTGAGTTTATTCTGTATTATCTGTGTAACGGAAATGTCCCGTTTCTTATTACATGTAGATTTTTTTCTTGTAACAAAACTAACGGCAGATATATGTTTACATTTTTTTATTTTTAAAAGGAAAATATGTACGGAAATAACAGAATCAGTGGTTCCCCACCCTTCAAGCTGTAAACAGAAACAATCTAGTCTTTCATAATTTTACAAATTTTAAAGAGATTTAAATGCCTAAATTTTGTTGCACACCTAATTTGTATTTTAGTAGATCAGCGGACACTTCTTTTACTATACATGTTACTGGAAATGAAATTGATTTTTCTTCATAAAACTGGTGAACTGTCAATTATAATAATCATTATTACTATTCTTTTGTTTTGTATTTTCTGTGTTGACTTGTTGTTGTTGTTGTTGTTGTGCATACGGTTCTTTTCAGTTAAAACGGGAAAGGTGGGGAAGTGTCAATTCTAGAACATATATTGGATAGCCATTTCGTACGTCGGAGCGAAACCGTTTTCTATATTTAGCTCTGGTGGTCGTTTAGTTGAAATTGAGGAGCTAATCAGTGGTCCAGTGGTAACGCACTTGACCTGTAATCTATGGATCCTAGGTTCGATCCCGTTCGGACGAGACCTGTACAAGTGTGCGGAACCAGGATTATCCGGTACAAACGATAAAACTCTAAAATACTACTGCCACGGTTGCAATTGGGCCAGTGAATCGGGAGGAGATGTCCTTGAAAGGTATTTCTACGTTTAGTTTAAACAATATACATGTATATGATCATGTGTGTATACATGTATAAAGGCTGGAGCAGGATCAGTAAATTTCAATGGTGAACTTACTTGTTCATGCTTTTGTACATGCACACGAGACAGGATAAAAGAAGAAAAATAGAAAAGATTGATACTTTGTACGTCTGTAATTGATTTACAATTGAGGGAAAAAACATGTCTATATATATTGTGAGATTAGATTTAGTCTGATCATACTCTATGTCACATATATCTAAATATAGTGTTACATTTTTACGTAAATCACCCATTATCTATTCTGGCAGACTCTTCAAACTCGCCTTCAGAGTTTGTGAGGTTGTTGAGGTTCATACTTAGAGTACTTAAAGGCGCCCGCTGTGTTGGTGCTTTTCGTAGATTATGTGGTATTTTCCAGTGGACAACACATGGCTCTGCACGTGGCTTATGTGGCCATATGTTGAAAAATTAAAATGATTTTCGTAAATACAATCAACAAAATGGGCGAATCCCATAACTTTTGAATGACATTAAAAGTTGTGCAAACTTTGACTTTTCAGTTCAGTTTTGTTTAAATCCACTTCTCGGTTACCATTCACAGCTATTGTACTTCATAGGGTAGTTGAACATAGTCTCTGAATGCAAAGGTAAGCACATGGGTTCCTATCTCATAAGTAAAGTTATGGTTAAAGGTCAGAATTTGTGAACAGTTGTGTCTCCATTTTATAACTTTACTCGTGTAAGTGTTGTCCTGATATTTACACATGCATGTGTACAGTCTGTGTTGTTCAGAGGCAATCGATCCTCCAGTTCTTTCAGTCCTTTGATTAGAAAAGCGGCCAATGACTGCCTATTTGAAATGACAAAAACTCTACAAACCGCTTATTCAAACGACACATGTATACAACATTGTGTAGATATTTGATAGAGGTATTGATTTGTAACATTCCTCCTGGATATTGAGTGACAGCACAATACATTAAGAATACCCCACGTGATTCAATGAGATCTTACAGGTTAACCACAATCTTTATTTGCATTGACTTCAATCCATAATAGCCAGAGTCATTACACGCAAATACATAATTTCATTATGAATATAAAAATAAAAGTATTCTCATGCAGAAACACGCTTGAATTTCATGCAATTTTATCATCAGGTGGCAAGCTCATGTAAAACATTGACTGAAACTGTCTGTTATGCTATAAGTTGTTAGAGGTCATTCTATCTCATACGAAATTGTATTGTTTGCCCGAACAGTAAGAGGGCTGTAGAAGTGTAACACTAGAAATATTACATAGACATGGTTGAACAAGTTGGCAAGTTTGTATTTTGTAAAACTCAGACGGTCTAAAAGATAAAATATATATAAAGTAATCCCTAAACATCATTAAATATTAAGACTTACACGCAGAAGAATGAGTTCTCCAACTAAGACCTTCATAAAATAGTAATATGCATGACGCTATTTTATTATCAAAGATATTGAATATACCATTGCCCGCGGCTTAACGTTTCATCGACGTCGGCAAATATCCTCAGGGCCGGCGTATGCCCGGCATACGCCGATATATCGAGACCCCTGTGCTGGTAATGCGCCTGATTTCGTCTGGCCGTAGTACAAGAAACGAATATACCGTTGAACGCAGCAACTGCCTTATTTGACGTTGGAACTTGACGTGCAGTCGAAACAGCATTGTATGTGCCGGTTTTATCAATATATGTGTCATTCCGCGTGTGGTGGAGTCAAAATTACATGTGGTTGTTTCGCCATGTAATCACACCATTAAAACATGTGACTGTTTCATTTTTATATGCTACATAATCGTCATTCTGTGTGATGAAGTCAGCATTACCGTGATGCGGTAGTTTCATCTTGATATGTGACACATTTATTTATACATGTGACGACATTTCTAATACATGTGACGGTTTTATCAATATAATTTATGCGACATTATTGTCATTCCGTGTGGTTGATTCAAAATTACATGTGTAAGTTTCACCTTGATATGAAACTCATTTATCCATACTTTTAAGACACCTATGATACATGCCATGGTTTCATTATCATATGTGACAGAAATGTATCTTCGTTAATTAACTATGTCACAATACGTTTGAGGAATATTTTGTTCTATGTAATGATTCCGCCATTACATGAAACCAAATGTTCATTACGTGTGACGGTTCGATATATAAATGCAACCTTTTCGCGGTATTAAACTGAATACCGGAATCTACTTTCTTACCGAAATCTACCGAAATCGGTTTCTATTACAGGAATTTACTATATACAGTCGATCTAACTCATTAACTGATTGAATTGTATTATATACATATATAAATATGATAGTTTATATGATATTTGATGCATATGCAAAGTTTCAAAACGTAAGATTCGGTCGTTGATGTAGGGTTAACGCAAGTTTTTTCGTGTTATAACATATGCAGAATCCCGAGGGATGGTTGGTGTCCGAGCCCATAAGGGCGAGGGCACCAACATATTCCGAGGGTTTCTGCAGGTGTTATAACACGAAAAAAAGTTCGTTAACGCTATTCTAGAATAAAAATCATTAAAATAAAAATGAAACGCTCTAATACGCTCTGGTATGATGTTCAACATTGCGCGGGACAACGTCCGTGTTGTTTACGTCATATTTATGACGCCACTTGCGGTTTAAGCCCAGCACTGTTAACACCATGCTTGACGAAATACTTGGAAGACAGGTCCATTGTTTACAATGTCCCTGTTATGTGCATAAATGAAAACGGGTTATAATAGCGAGTGAATCTCCCCGTATACACATTTTTTTCCTCCTGTTAAAACAAGACAAATTGGACAAAAACAACAAAATTTTATGCTAGAATGTGGGATTAACGCACGTTTTTTTGGTGTTATAATATATACAGAATCCAGAGGGATGGTTGGTGCTCGAGCCCGTTAGGATGAGGGCACCAACATATACCGAGAAAGACTTGGAAGACAGGTCCATCGTTTACAATGGCCCTGTTCTGTGCATATATGAAAACGGGTTATAACAGCGAGTGAATCACACGTTTTTCCTCCTTCCTTAAAACACCCGCATAATGGACAAAAACAGCACATTTTATGCTAGAATGTCTTTTGATGTGTTTTAAAATGTTAAGTTTAGACGGTAATTAGATTTGCGAACCCGTGAGAATCTAAATCACACGTATATATATTGTACAATATAGGTCTACATTTAGTTGATGGAGCATCGCTTACAAAAATGTTCCTGAAATGCCAGATATCGAATTTTGAAGATTGTGATAATTTTGTTGCAGTTTTTATGTTATTCTTGCAAATTGGATTATCAATTTTAAATCAGCCTTCTTTGCATTAGTATCATCAAAGTCATTTGTGGCTTAATATTATTTTTATAACTTCGCATACGAAGTAGACCATCACATGTATGAATAAAAGTGTCACATATCAAGATGTAACTGCCACACATACTGTTAAATCCATCACATGAAACGACGATTCTGTCACATATAATGATAAAACCGTCACATATATTAGAAGTGTTGTCGCATATATAAATAAAAGTGTCACACACAAGGGTAAAACCACCACATGTAATGATCAATCCACCACACAGAATGGCATTCATGTTACAAGTAATGGTAGTACCGTCACATGTATAAAGTAGACCATCACATGTATGAATAAAAGTGTCATATATCAAGACGAAACTACCACGCGTAATGTTGATTCAACCACATGGAATGACGAAACCGTCACATGTATTAGTAGAATCACAGATCAGAGTGAAACTAATACACGTAGTGTTGACTCCACCGCACAAAATGACTATTATATCAAATATAATGATAAAACCAGGACATGTATTAGAAGTTGCGTCGCATGTTTAAATAAAAGTGCCACAGATCAGGGTAAAACTATCACACGTAATGTTGACTCCTACACGCAAAAAGACTTTTCAGTCACATGTTATGATAATACCGTCACATGTATAAATAAATAGAGGATAATTGTTGGTTTGGGTGTAAGATCACGTTATAATTTCACCGAGTGGGCACCAAAAGTGATATTTTCACGAGTGGCGCAGCCACGAGTGAAAATAACAACTTTTGGTGTTCACGAGTGAAATTAACGTGATATTACACCGATACCAACAATTTTTCTGTTTATTTTATGGTTAAAACTCTACTTTTATTGAGTTTGTTTCTATAAAATATCGAAAATCGCGGGAAACGTCATCAGAAACAGCGCAAATCACGTCATTTAAACGGCGTCATCGTCGCATGGTTTCCAGCATTAATTACGCTCGGTTCTGTATACTTTTTGACGTAAATTAAGAAATAATCTATGTCTTGGAGTGCTTTATCGCCCTCGTGAATTATTCCGCCAGGCACATCACCTCCGGGGAATGCTTCAATTTCGATAAAGCACTCCAAGACATAGATTATTTCGATTCTTAGAAGCCGATTTTTTAAAAACTATCGTGACTACTACGGACTTTTTTCAGTTCTTCGGTAATGTGTAAAACAGCATAAGTAGTAGCTGTTGGAATTCACTCCCCTATTCGGGAAACCATTCAAGATATCAAACATAACTATATTATACAAACTTATTTTAGTTTAATCATCTAATACATAAAATATAAAAAGAAATACCTGACTGACATTATGCAGAAGACGTCAGATTCAGAACCTAACAAAGCAGCCAATCGATTTAAATGCGTACCGTTAATTTGAACTGTACAACGTTTTAACGTGGAGTAATGACGTCAGTGTGGTGACGTAAACGTTTTCATTCATAGTTTTGCCTCCCGGAATCAAAACATTGTATGACTGTTAATCCTGAATTTCTTGGCCTTTTTTAAGGAAAACAAGGTGAGGGTATTCTAAGGCTTACTTGACGCATTCAGAAATAATATTTAGGTTCTTAAACAAATCTTTTTCATGCGACTGATGTATTTATACTGATATTATTTCCATTTCTATATTTTATTTTTGCGCGGGAGTAAATTAGAAAAGTCGGAAGGAGCTACTTCCATGTCCGAAACTCCGCCTACTTTTCCGAGTGCTTTAATCATATTAATGCACTCGAATTGACTATAGAAATATACCGTAGGCATATTAGAATCCGGATTAAAGATTGCAAAAACAGTGAAATATAAAAATGGTAATCCACTGTTTCAAAACTGTGGATTATCACTTTTATTTCATGGAGAAAACTCCATAATTCACTGAAAAATATATAATAAAAGTGCTACATGTCAACGTGAGAGCGTCACATACAATAAGGCCGTTACGAATGCATGTCAAATTATAACGTCAAGTAAGGCAGTTGTGTCGTTCCATAATACCGGCATAAGCGGGTATAGCCCCATGGTCATGATATTCATTTGTCAGTGTATTACATTTTGTGTACCTGTGCTGTGTGTGATGTTGCCTCTGGACACTGTTTTCCGTCTACAAACATTATCTTCACTGAAATCTTTAAATTGTCAATTATATACGCGATGTATATAAATCATGTATTTAATCTTTATATTAAAACGTAAGAGGAAAAAACAGTTGAAAAATAAGTAACGAAAAGGAAAATACAAATCTTACCATTTGTCTTGAAAGCTACGTAACCAAGGAGAACAACAACGATGACGTTAAGTAAAGTCTGCATATTGAACGTGCCAGACGCTTGGTTCGTCGTTGAATTTGATGTATCTGACGTATCAGCGTTGGTTCCCGTTTTGGCAATCCTTGGATTTGGTCTTATTGATGAATAATCTTCAGATTCCTTCGTTTCTTCCGCTCCAGATGAAGACATTGATCACATATTTGTATAATCTGATTCTTCAAGAGTTAAGTATATGTTATCACATAAGACACTACTGTTTAAACTTAAAACCTTCACCCTGTAAAGTTTCTTATTTTGTAGTTAACCGTGATCTTCAGTATGCGTTGGTCGTACAGGAAGTTATATACACAAAACATTCATAAATATCGATAGACAGAATTTGGTGACTGTATAAGAGTTTAAATGTTACAAAAGTAGTTATAACTCAATTAATCCGTATGAATATATGCCAACTTTTGGTATTTTCTTATTGGTATCCCGATATCCCTCGTGCTTTATAACCATATATATTATCCATACACACGTATTAAAGTTGTGCGTGTATAAATTGTTAAGATGTTACTGATACATTATAACTGAAGCGGAACAGTATGCTCTGTGGATATTAGTTTCAATATCTATTCCGCTTATAGCTATAAGACTATATTTAAAATAGCTGTATTTCAGTTCAGTTAAATTAAGTTTCGTTTTTAAAGTCCGATTAGCATTGTGGATGTAAAAATATTTGTAGCTCTTATATTCCCTAGAAAGGTCTCTTACCGGCGATATCGACCGTTATTTGTTCGAAAAACATTCGTAATATTGCTTTTTAAATCGACACTACGTCAGTGTACATGCAGTATTATTTACAATGATATTGCAAAAAAAAATGAAATATTGTCTGACTACACCTTTTCGCGAAGAGGTGAAAAAATATTATAGAAATGTATACGTAAACAGTTACGGTAAATTGAACACAGTGCTATCATTATTATATTTGTAAATTTATTATCTATTTATGAAATAATATCCGTTCCAGTAGTATAAATATATTCCAAATTTTTGGAATTACTATTGGAATCCAGATATCTCCGTCACACGTATTAAAGTTTTGCGTATTTCAAATATTAATGGGTAGTATTTTGTTAGATTCGGTTCGGAGCATTGTGTTCTGTTACTGAATCGTACGGTTACATTGATTTTACACTCGAATATCTGTATATGATATGACAAATTGAAATAAATACTTTTTTGAACCAACTGAAGTGGAACAATGCAATGAATGGATATTGGTTTTAAAATCAATCCCGCGTATAGCTATGAGACTATATATATAAAATATGTGTAATTCGGTCCAGTTCAATTCAGTTTCGCTTTAAAAGTCCAATTAGCCATTTGAATTTAAAATTATTTGTAGCTCTTATATACCCTAGAAGGGTCTCTTACCGGCGATATCGACCGTTATTTGTCCGAAAAACATTCCTAACGTTGCTTTATAAATCGACACTACGTCTACATGCTTCAGATATAGTGCATTATTATTTACAATGATATTGCAAAAATATGAATCATTTTCTGACTACACCTTTTCGCGAAGAGGTGATAAAAATATGAGTAAACATTTTAAAGAAAATAGAACACAATGTAATCATTAATTTGTTGTATCCGTAAATTTATCATTTATATGACTAGTGCTAATGGGACTTTAAAAACTACGCTTTTACTACCACTGATATTTTATCCAATAGTGTTTTTATGGATGCCAGGACCGCCAGCATCGAAACTCACATCAAGGCGAAATGGATTCTCAAATCTTTTGCGGAGAACGGTGCTGTTTAAACCAGAAACGGCGAGGTGTTTGGAAGTCAGGAAAAACTCAAGTTTAAATCATGGATACTCCAGCATGGTCTTCCGGCTAGATTCATCTTGTCATTGATGTTCAACGAGATCCCTATCACCACAGTCGAGAGGTTAGAGTAGGCGATAAACAGGTATCTGAAGAGGGCCATCATTCAACAGTTTTAACGACCGGTAAACAAAACTTCAGATGTCCACCAATTACCCCGAGGATTACATGTGCTGCTAACAATAGGCACTCAATTACTGTAAATTTGGGGACATATGTGAAGATTTAACTTTTGCATTGTTACAAATATAAAACTTCGCTAATTTAAAAATCTCGCAAAAGATTAATTCTATATATATATTAAATATCAAAGTTTTCTCCTTCCGCAAATTTAAACTTCGCTAATAAGTCTGTCTGCTCACAAATCGCAAATTATTTGTCACCCGAAAATTACTCAATTTACAATAATTTGAAGATAAGTGACATAAGCATAGAAGTTAAAACATCGAGGAAATTATCAATGAGCAAGGTAGTAAGCAAGCTGAGTACAGTCTCAAGCACACAGATATACATGTACAGTACAATCATGATTATGGGAGATTCTTTATGTAAAAGATGATTTTTTTTACAAAATAAACTTTAATGATCGGACATTTTCTAAATTTAAAAATGTTAAACTCTTCTGTGATAGCAATGATAGCTGTAAGGGAAGTAATCGCTGTCGGGAGTTTGTCACTTAAGATTAACTCAGAACAGGGATTTAAAACATATACTATGTAAAACAGACTTTTTCTTATACAAGCATGTCAGTTTGAAATGATTTACCACTGACTAACTAAACATTTTATCTTTTTACAGTATAAAAAAGAATTTAATAAAACATTTGTATGACAATGAAAGCAGTTCTTAATATAATTATATGTTCAATCATCACTCATACATGTATATGCATGTAAATATAATTATGTTAATTATGTGTCTATCTAGGATGAAGTTTTTGCTGCAGTCTTGCATACTGTGTTTTTTTTTAATAATTGTATGACGGCTTCATTGAAAATAGGTTTCTCATAATAGATAGAAGATAATTGTTGTTTTCGGTAAACACGTTAACATTTCACCAAGTTGGCACAAAAAGTGATGTTTTTACGAGTGACACAGCTACTACTTTTTGTGTTCACATGTGAAAAGTTTGCGAATTATATCGATTCCATCAGGATTTCTGTTTATTTTCTATCTCAGACTCTACATTGGCTTAGTTTGTCCCAATAAAATGTCGAAAATGGCGATAAACGTCATCAGAAAGCATAGCAAACATGAGGTCATTTAAACGACATCATCGCCGTAGGGTTTCCTGCATTCATCAGGCTCGCATATCTGACGCCACTTCCTATTTCTGATCTCGTTATAGTCTCGGAGGCTATGTTTGCAGTTTTTAAGTCTTTTAGACTGCACATCATAAGGTCTGAGCTAGAATACCATGTAAGCATCCGTTTAACTCTTGTAGTTTACGTTTCTCCGTTGACACAGACTGTTATCTCCAAAGCAAGGACTGGTCCCGTTGTTCTTTGAGTCATTTTAGCATGTTGGACCGTTCACATAGCACGCATAAGACATGTAAAACATAACCTTAAACAGAGTAGTAAATTTAATGTTTCTGTAACAATATGGTACTATCAACAGCCAGACCCAGCCCTGCAACATTTGTTTGCTGTTTTTGCACGCATCTATTCTTACTTGTGCATGATCATGTATCCATGTTGCATTAAAATTTTAAGCAGTTTAAACTCAGTATTTCCAATATGAAAATATTTTTTTATTTATTTCTCCAATACGTGGAACTGTGAAATGCCAGCTGCGCCCCAAATTCTATATATTTCAGTACAAATATTCTCTGTAGATGGCGGTTAAAGGTCCATATAACAGGAATAAACAAACTTATTGCTTCGGTTTGCTAGTACTCCCTTACAATAAATTTGCTTATTCATGTAATGTAGACCTATGACCTATACGTAGAATGTGCTGTATGTACAATGTGTTGATGTACGCTTCGAGTATAGGTTATAGGTCTATATGACAGGAATAGGCAAATTAGTTTCAAGGTAGCGTCAGCAAACCGCAGCAATAAATTTGTTTCTTCTTGTAATATGGACTATCACCGGCTTTTAGTTTGTCCAACTCACTGACAAGATATTGAAATATATAGATATATAGGGCGGAACCTAGCTACGTGATGTCAAAGTCCTACTTATTCTTCTTTTTTGCAATACAAATGACAATAATACTGAGCTATATCTGTAGAATGTTCTTTTTATTTAACAAGCAGCGTAGCGTTAGAAATGTGTTTCGTAAATATGCAAAGAACAGTCCATTTTATTGGAAGGATATTTTTCTTAGTGCTAATATAACACCCAAAGTAATCACGTGACCTTAAGCAGTCTTCTAAGCAGCAGTATTTGTCAATCATTTCATAATCAGTCATTATCAAAATTGTAGGATATCACTGGAGGAATATTTCCGTAATGCAACATTGAAATAAAGTCAGCATATTCAGACAAAAAGATCTCTCAACTTACTTTGCATTGAAAAGAGTATCTTGTTTGATTTAAAAGAGAATACATGTGACTGTTTTTAAGATATCATATTTACTGGTTTAGAGGGAGTGAAATTTGTTGATATACAAGTTCACAATCAGCATGATCGGAATCGTATAATTACAAACCTTGAACTAATGGTTGGTGAAATCAAGCTATTTGCTTCTTAATACCAATTTCTTTTTTTAAACCGTCGATTTTATTTTTTCTACTTTCTGTTGATGTAGCTGTAATATTCATTAACAAAAGAAAATATTCAGGTGAAGGACTAACAAAAATGTATTACTTTTCCAAACAAAATATACAACACTGTGTAGATAGATAGATCGTTTATAAAAGATCATTGGGAACCTTTTTATCTCCGATTTCTCATATCAAAACATTTTCTAGAACAATTACCACAAAAACTAGCATTAAGATATTTTATGAAGATGTTATAATACAAGAGTTTTTGCTGCAATATCTATTTTCTCCCATTACACCAGATGTTCAAAATTGTGTAATATGGAAGACAAAGTTGTAATCTTTAAACCCAGATGTTGTCAAGACAAATATTCCGACAAACTTGCAGACGATTGGACTTCAAGGCGAAAGTATTAAATATAAAGTTAGATTGTTTCAAATCTACAGCTCAGGAAAACGTCAAAATTTCTGTGAAGTTTATTAAAGTTGCACGCCCTAAAACAGATATAAACTTTAATTGGAAGTCAGAATATTCCATTGTAAAAATCTAGGTCGAAATGGGTTTAGGCTATAAAACATCTTTACATTTATGCATCGAAGACTCGTAATGTGTCACCGATCAAATACCTTCTTCATTGATAGAATAGTGCAGACAATCACGTGACTACTAAATAATAGAATAGTGCAGACGATTACGTGACTACTCGCCTTACCGAGATATATCAAATAACGCAGTTTTGTAATATGAATACACAGAGTCATACTTGTGTCAGGATAAACACTGATGCGTACATTGTTAATGGTTGAAATGTCAATATATATATTTGAGTTATATCAGTTCATTTCCATTGATATACTTTAATATAATTCGCACACGAGGCTTTTTTATTTCCACTGCTTATAAAGAAATGATGCTGATTGACATTGAAACACATTGCCTGTGGACCTTTGAGACCGTCGCCTTGTCCTAACACCACCGTTGCTTCACGCAGATTTGCACTTATCTTGCATACCGAATCTTGTTCTCTGTTGCACAGGAAGACTGTTCCAAATTCTGAAAGTATTATATCAAGCGGTTTCTGCAGATCACGTGGGTACTTTGATACCATATTCCCATTCATATCTAAGCAAAGGACTTTGTTTGTTTCCCAGTCAGACACATAGATCAAACTCTCATTGGCGCTTATTGCAATATGTCGTGGGACATTGCAATATCTGAGAACTTCAGAATCTGGCCTGATTGTCCTGTAAACTTCGCCTGTCAGTTGAAGAATCTGAAACTTCAGAGGATCGTGGAAGGAAACAAATCATTTTCCATTTTTGAACACAGCAATAATCACCAGTCTTGATATTTCGAACCACAGTCAAACCATCGGATGTTGATATAATCTGTATCCAAGGCTGTGTTCTTGGTACGACAGCTACCTGATCAGGTGAAATGATTGCAAATCTCAAATCGTCTTTTACTGTGTTGGTTTTAGTATCAACAAGTTTCAACGATTTGTTATTATAGTCTGTAAGAACTAGGTAATTGTTGTCCACCAAAGTCATTCCTGTATTATAACAATCTTTCTCGTCCAAAACTGTTTTCACGTTAATATCTCGGAGATAAGTAAATGTCTGAGCATCAACTGCTCCCCTTAAAAAAAACCTACTTATTAGAATGGCGATGTCGTATGTCGCGCGGGCGGGCGGGCGTCAAACATTGGTTTCCGTTGGATAACTTTAGTTAGGAGTGACCAATTGCAATGAAACTTGGTGTGTAGGTAGCTTGTGTGGAGACGCCGCTTGGGATTGCATTTGGGGTCACTAGGGTCAAGGTCAAGGTCAAGGTCACTGTTACTAAAAATAGAAAAACGGTTTCCGCTCAATAACTCGAGCTAGGAGTGACCAATTACAATGAAACTTGGTCTGTAGGTAGCTTGCGTGGAGACGCCGCTTGGGATTGCATTTGGGATCACTAGGGTCAAGGTCAAGGTCACAGTTACTAAAAATAGAAAAATGGTTTCCGCTCAATAAATCAAGTTAGGAGTGACCAATTACAATGAAACTTGGTCTGTAGGTAGCTTGCGTGGAGACGCCGCTTGGGATTGCATTTGGGGTCACAAGGGTCAAGGTCAAGGTCACTGTAACTAAAAAAAGAAAAATAGTTTCCGCTCAATAACTCAAGTTAGGAGTGACTAATTGCAATCAAACTCAGTGTGTAGGTAGCTTGTGTAGAGAGGAAGCTTGGGATTGCATTAGGGGTCACTTGGTTCAAGGTTAAGGGCACTGTTACTAAAAATAGAAAAATGGTTTCCACTCAATAACATGAGTTAGGAGTGACCAATTGTAATGAAACTTCGTGTGTAGGTAGCTTGCGCGGAGAGGAAGCTTTTGGTTCACTATGGTCAAGGTCACTAGGGTCAAGGTCAAGGTCAGTGTAACTAAAAATAGATTTTTAATTAGTTTTAGGTTTTAGATTGTTTTAAGCCAAAAACAATTTTTTGGGTCAAGGTCACTTGGCTCAAGGTCAAGGTCACTGTTACTTAAAATAGATTTTTATTTAATTTTAGTTTTTGACTGTTTTAAGCAAAAAAAAATTTTTCGGGGTCAAGGTCACTAGGGTCAAGGTCAAGGTCAGTGTTACTAAAAATAGATTTTTATTTATTTTTAGTTTTTAGATTGTTTTAAGCAAAAAAAAATTTTTTCGGGGGTCAAGGTCACTAGGGTCGAGGTCACTGTTACTAAAATAGATTTTTATTTATGTTTAGTATTTTGATTGTTTTAAGCAAAAAAAAATTTTTTTGGGGTCAAGGTCACTAGGGTCAAGGTCAAGGTCACTGTTACTAAAATAGATTTTTATTTATTTTTAGTATTTTGATATTTTTATGCAAAAAAATTTTTTTGGGGGGTCAAGGTCACTTTGATCAAGGTCAAGGTCACTGTTACTAAAAATAGATTTTTATTTATTTTTAGTTTTTAGATTGTTTTAAGCAAAAAAAAAATTTTCGGGGTCAAGGTCACTAGGGTCAAGGTCAAGGTCACTGTTACTAAAATAGATTTTTATTTATTTTTAGTATTTTGATACTTCAAGCAAAAAAAATTTTTTCGGGGTCAAGGTCACTAGGGTCAAGGTCACTGTTACTGAAAATAGATTTTTATTTATTTTTAGATTTTAGATTGTTTTAAGCAAAATAAAATTTTGGGGGTCAAGGTCACTTGGATCAAGGTCAAGGTCACTGTTACTAAAATAGTTTTTTAGTTATTTTTAGTTTTTTTATTGTTTTAAGCAAAAAAAAATTGGGGGGTCAAGGTCACTAGGGTCAAGGTCAGTGTTACTAAAAATAGATTTTTATTTATTTTTAGTTTTTAGATTGTTTTAAGCAAAAACAAATGGGGGGTCAAGGCCACTGTTACTAAAAATGTAAAAAAAAATTTAGTTTTTAAATTGAAGTGAAAAAAAATTTGGGCCCAAGGTCACAAGGGTCAAGGTCAAGGGCACTGTTACTAAGATAGGGAGGAGTAAAGATGACTGGTTTTTTTTTAATTCTAAAATTTCTACAGGCGCTGTTTAAACCTGGTTTGGCGGCATTGCCGCGTCTTCTTGTTTGATCTTATGATCTTTGTCTTGTAAAATGTAGTCCCTTGTAGCGCTGCTTCTAGAATGACTTTTAAAACACGTACCACAGAGGTATTCCTTACAATCGGAGCAGAATCCGCAAGCTTCTACATTTTCTCCTGCAGACTTGCAAGCATCGCAGCTGTACTCATAACATTCCTCTGAACTCTTGTAAACTGAGGACTTGCTGCTTGTTTTGCATTTTACAGATTCATTCCCGCCCGCACTATCTGACAAATTTCCAAAGCCAATGTCAGTTTAAACAGAAACTGAAATTGTACATTTATCCCCACTACTTTTAATACACAGTCATCACTTTAAATGTAAACATTGTACCTTAAAAGCGAGTTTAAATATCTTTATACTACACGATATAAACCTTACGTCTGTATTCGAAAGCTAGTCACTTGTAACCGAGATATTGATTGTACTACATTAAATATCAGCAAGCTAAACATTTGTGTATGCGAAATGCTTGTATGAAGTGTATCACACTTACTTATACATTTATACCAGCGTAACTGACCTTACGCCAGGAGAGTCATAGCCACGCCCACCGAAATTAAGGGGCACTACTCCTTCGAAGTCCGACAAACACAGGAAACGCTAATACAGATCTCTATTGAATTAAGTCTGAAATCATTTGTTTTATTAGTATATTTGATGATATTTAACTGTCCTTTCATCCTTTTGCTGATTTCAAAAATATTTTTATAAAAAACACAAAGTTTACTTTGAGTGAATGTAGTTTTAAAAGATTACTAGTATCCAAAATGCGTGCAGCATTCTGTTAATACACAGTTTAAGGCTAGTTATTTGTAGACGCATTGCAGTCATTTGTATCGTCATGAAATTGAAATGTTATTTTAATTAGCACCATAAAATCAGTTTAATATCACATATTTACGGTAGCATTATTATGTCCGTTGTGCATTAATTATCAAATACTCTTCAAATAGGCGTTAATTGAAAAGTTCTTAAAGATTAGATATCGATAAGCATTAAACATGCGTCAACAGTAACATTAGCTGTGTGACCATGGTTTCTGATCTATATTTCGTGGGAGACATAATTTTTGTATGCAGTTCTGCGAACCGGATCGTGTTATGGGATGTTAGTAGTAAGGGAATGAGAGGGCTAGCAGGGTTTGACTTCCACTTCCACTTAAGGTGTTATGTAATCATTGACTTTCACACCTAGGTGTAAACAAACAATGCATAGAAATGTGTTGAATGGGTGTATGTGTCCAGATATTTAGTATTGACGCGCGAAATGTTTCGTGCGCTTAAGATTAAATGGAGAACAATGGCGGGTGTTACTAATCGCTCTAAGTATGCTTAAGTAATTATAGTGTATTGTCTCTCAACTATTTGGTATTGATGCGCGAAATGTCTTTGGTGCTTTAGATTGAGCGGATGTGTCGTTGTTCTAAGTAGGCGGCTTTAACTAATAATTATAGTGTATTGTTTGGGAAAAGAAACTGACTCGGGTGAAACTTCCAACTTTTTAGTGATGCGCGAAATGTTTTTGATGCTTTAGTTTGAATTTGGGTGTCATCACTCTGAAATCGCGCTACGTAGGTTAGAAATATTTGTAGTAAAATGTTGAGGAAAAGAAACTGACTGTCCCGTTGCTAAGGTGTAACCGTTTTTGGCCTGGGGACTGAAAGTCCCCTAGGCCTAAGTTAGCATACCACATTTCAAACACTGCAAGAAATTTAACTGTGCTATGTGCGAATAACAACTGTAAACATGCGCTATGCGAAAGTAGTGCAATACAGACCAGATCAATCTTTTGTTTGAATGTCGCATATGATAAGAACATATTACAAATAAAAAGAGTACATACAACTTCAAACGATTGCAGGAAGGTATATAGCTTACGGGCTGCATTACACATTTTTTTCTGTTTTAGAAATTAATGCGCTGTTAGCTGATTACGGAAGATAATCATATGCATATCACGGAAAAGTACGGATATTTACGGAAATTTACGGAAACGTACGGAGCTTGATATAAGAGTTTGTAGTTTGATTTTCAAATTTCCGATGTTATTTCATTGACAACTTTGTTATTTACGAACGATTACATATATATTTACCTAAAAATAAATTTCTCTAAAAAAAGATATAATTTACGTACATTCCCGAGAAGGAACTCACGTGATCAAAATCACCCGCCATTTATCGAGGACGCTGCATGTCAAGGCCCAGTGAACGGTTTCACCGATTACAACTACAAGGTAACCCAGAATCATTTTTGGTTATCTCTGTTATACACATTGTACAGTACTGTATTTATATTTCATTGCTGGTATTGCTTTGTTTATTTCTGTTTCAAGGTCTTGTCCTTGGTACACAAGAATTTTCGATCCACATCATCAGATCATATATCGCTTGAAGTTGTACAAAGCGCAGATCGAATTATTTTTATTGGCTTAAACAATTTATAATGTTGACTATTTGATTATTTTTCATTTAACGTACGTTTTATAATAAAACAAACTTCCCTGCCACCCATATATTTGTGAATCATTCATTGTGTCATATACTGAATTTGGTCCTCTGCACATTTCGACCCGCGCTTTAGGTAAGGTTCAGCGCAAAACACGTAGGTCAAAAGTTGTTTTTCTGGGGGTTAACCTATAGGCCCCAGGCCTTCAGCGCTCACGACGCTTTGATTTTTAATGTCGGAGACTCGTGAACTGGGTTCCCAGAATGGCAATACTCAACCAGCCAGCATATGGCTGAAGGAGAAAAATCACACAGCAGATGCAGAAAGCATAAGTACAGTCCCATCATACGGACAGTGCTGATGCCCACCGAAAGAACAAAATTGATTCAACGATTTTGTCATCTTCGTCTGCGGACGAGTGGTTTGAGACAGAATCGCTAATAAAGTTTATAGCGCCTTGTAGTATAATGTGTTTAATAGGTAAAATACATGCAGTTATGATCATATGTATTTTTTAAAATGACGTATTATTTTTCACAATAAATGATATTTGAAATATAAATTTATGTACATGTATTAACGTTTATACATACACAAACTGTACTTGCGAAAATCGCGTACTTTTATTTGTTGAAACTATTTTCTGTTTTCTACAGGCATGTGACTTCTTTTATCGAAAAAATGCTTTTGCAACGAAATGGTCTATTTACTTTACCGCTGTCAAAGATCGTATACTGTTACAGCGTTTATCAGGAAAAGTTCTCGAGCATGGCCCAAAGTATCGACAATATATCGTTTTATCACGGACTATCTGATCAACATTTCGGTAAATCGCTCAACTTAGACACGAGTCCTAGATCAACTAACCGTTAGTTTATGCTGAGAACAAAACTGTTTGATTGGTCACTACCCTATAATCGAGCTGACTACCGCCGATCAGATATTGACGCTCGCTGAAATTTCCTACAACAGAAAGAAACGGGGTGTATAAAGTATCTGATGCGGATTATAGCATACTGTCCAGGTATAAACATACGCTGAAAGAAACTTGCGTCTCGCCACGCCACGGCACAAAACTATTCTGTTCTGTTGCGTATCGTATCGTTCACTATCCTCCCTTACAAGCCAAATAACGCATTCTCTGGCCACATTAATTGGCCGAGCGTGCCAGAATTAGTGTTGTAAATATATTTGAAGATATATTGGTATAAATAAAAGAACCAGCAAGTTAGCAAGTGTGAATAAAATGTAAAGCGCAAGAATCGTCATTCGTTATTAAGATGCGTCTCTGATTATAACCATATTTTTCAGGTCGTACCGCGTATACATTGAACAAGAACGGCGGACCATATGCGCATATACAAACAAAATAAGCTTATTTCCCTTCTCCATTCCAATTGGTCTCGATGGTGTAGTGGCTGAGTCGTCTGCGCTGTACTTTTCCGAGTGGAGTTCAAATCCCATCCAATCCTTTTTAAAAACTTTTTTCTTGTTTTACTTGTCTCATTAACCGTTCTTAAATCTTTTACGGCAATAATCATAAAAATCTTCATTAATGTGAAACTTATAAGGGTAATGGCAATGAAAAATTATTATAACTATTGGCGTTATAAAATACGGTAATGGCTGATTTAAGATCCAGTTTATTCTTTGCCGTTATATTAAAAAGAATTGTATAAAGACAAAATTTATCAGAGTGAAACCACTTTACCGTTTTTATTATTTTTTCAACTCTGAAGTCATATACATCATTATCATCTGGCCCCGATTTCACGAAAATACTTAAGTAACTACTTAGTAACATGCTCAACTTATTTCAACACTTATAAGCCCCGTGCATGTTTATTCATTTAAAGAATTCAGTTTTTCAGAATCGTATTTACCCATTTATTACAATTATTATGCACTTGTCATTATTTTTGCAGGAAGTAATTTATTTAAGCAAATTCTTAAAATTCTTAACTGTTTTTGTTGTTTATTTCAGTCTCATAATTGTTCATTACATAGATAATATCACATTGCATATAACATCATTTACAAAGTATCGCAGTATTTAACATTATCACATGTACAATGCCACTCATATTTGAGTTATAAGAGACTATGAGAAAATAGTCACTATACATTTCAAAATCAAATCATTATTCTATTTTACATGTGCACAGCTAAAAACCTAAACTTGTATTCAAATGAATTTTACACTGTATCTGACTTGCATTTAGTATTATTGAACATGTTTTTTCTTTCAACGTGTTAATTCTATTTAAAAAATCGGACATTCGTTAAAATGACAAAAACAAATATCCTTATTTTATGTGAGAATAAGAATTTAAAATAACAGGCTTAGCTGAGCAATTACTTCAGTATTTTCGTGATATTAGGACCGGGGCAGGATCACAAGTGAATGTATTGTTACTGTATTTCTACAGTGTATACTGAACACTTATTACCAAAGTTATGTTAAATTGTTATATGATGGTACTGTATATTGACAAATTATTCTTTCTGGTATACCTTTCAGTTAGATTTGCGGCTCAGATAATATTGACATACGGAAAAGTAGCCGTGTCGGTTTCGCAGATAATTTCTGATTCCGCCAACAAGGACCTGTGGCTAGTTCTGCTGAGCACATGTTTTTGTTACGTGCTGCCTTCGCCGAGGTTAAAGTATCTGAAAGCTGGCGCGTTCCGGCAAGCAGCTTCAGTCCCCCATCGGTTTTGACACATTGACAGGCATTGACGAAGCGGACTGTTCCTCGCAGACTAAACGCTCTAACACGCTCTAACGGCACACGACCTTTTCTTTATACAATAATGCAGAATGATGCGAAATACAGGTTTCTCACTAAAATATACAACGATCCCAGCGACCCAGCCAGTTTTACTGGTCCGGCAAAATTGAAGCAAGTGATAGACTCGTGTGGAAACATTCGCAGTATAAGTAAGAAAGATATAGACTACATTGTATTTTCTTAGGAAACAGAACTCGTGCACGGCCAGGAAACCGCTTATATGTCATAGTCGCGTCATAACGAGAGGTTAAGGAGATATGTACGATACAGACCTATAGCTGATATGTCAAGACTGGCCAAACATATAATGATAGCTGTCATTTCCAGTGTCTAAGGTTGTACACTGTTACAGCGTTTATCGGGAAAAGTTCTCGAGCATGGCCCAAACTACCGACAATACAAATGTATATCGTTCTGATCGGGACACAATTGAAATGCGGCCAAGGGAAGAGTAGCATTTGGTGATAATAATATCATGATGATATGTATTTAGAATTGAAAGGTCCACTTCTAAAACCAAATCGAATTTTCTTTTAAATCTTGAATTGTAACGGGCGTCTTCTCAGAAGGAAAAATATGACATACTGCACTGAATTTGGATTTGAACATATTGTGTTGAAAATTTGAGTTTAACAAAAGCACTGATCAACAATATTTTGCCTTTTCAAAAATGAAAGTAGGTTTTCCAGTTTTCAAATGTCTTTGTAATTTTCAAGAAATCTCGCAGAGAGAGGCTTTAAATAGGTTGTACATAAATACGCATGTCTATTTTGAATTATAATTGAAGAACATTACTTCCAATGATGTGCAAAGTATATCTCTGGCTGTTTACAACATTCAATAAAGCGAAAGTAGGACAAAAAGACCACCCGAGTCAATCTGAGGAAATACACAAACATTCACTTGTTTCTCTGCAGCAGTATTTTTAAACAGAGAAATACTCCAGGGCTATTGTAAAATTTTAGAAGCCAGTTTCAAACTGTATTTCCGTGTTACACTTCCAAATTAAAAAAAAATGATTTGATATTAATACGTTGTGTAATGGACCTTTAAGGCTGTTTGCGAATTAATAATCATTATATAGTCCTTTTATGATAACTTGAAAGTTGCGTCACATGATGTTTACGTTCGCTGGTATTTTGGAAACACCAAAACAGGTAAGGCAGCCTTTTGTCAATACAATAAGTATTTGTTTTTCACATAGATACTATAAAACTTGTCAATGGCTTAGTGGTAACGGCAGTGAAATTGCATCTTTTTATGACAAGGTCGTTGGTTCGAATCCCAGAATGTTAGGGTTCCTTTATTTTCTCTTTTTTATAAATCCCGTTTAAATTCTTTGATTATCAAGAGTTAACACATTTCACGGAAATATTAACACCTTTTCTCGTAAAGTGCTAAATAGGAATGCGAGGAATGCATTAAATTAATTCATATAGGGTATGAAATATCTACATACAAAATCTGGCAATGAACTCTGATGTACATGTATATTGTTATTGGTTGAAATGTAAAATAAAGATAATGAAATAAATGATATCACAAAAACATGATCTCAAAAAAGATTCATAAACAATATAAATGAAAGATAAAGTATCCAAAAAAAAAGAAAAAAAAACGATTCATAAAAACTTTAATTCACCTCGATTCGAACTTGAACCGTCAAAACTATACGATCAAATTGTCTACGCACTAACCAATTGAGCCATTCAGGCAATTATTATTTTTCCGCGATTTGTTAACTAATTATGTAATATTCTCCGTAACAAGTACTGAAATAACCGTTAGACCTGATTTATCTGTCATGTTGAACCTGAGGCTCACCCTATGACGCGTTATCAAGTTATCATAAAAGGACTACTAATCCACCAGGGATACCTGACAGTGACGTCATATTGCGTTTACACTTTCCAATTGTGTTTATGTTTCCAATATTTATATTGTATAAGATTATGATCCTGTTTTCTTACATATAGCCTGCATGAAAACGTAGCCCAGAGGATAAAGGCCGTGTGGTAGTAACCAAAAGGTACCGAGTTCGAAACCTGCCAGCGGAACCTTTTTCCTGCACGGTGTATTTTTTTTTTCAATTGTATCCTTATCTTGATTTTCTCGTGCTTCACGAAGAAGGCATTCAGAATAAATTGTGAGAGTGAGACAGACACACCTGACTGGGACAGTGAGACAGAGACAGCTGACAGTGACAGTGAGACAGACACATGTTGGCTGACGCCGATACAGACACATGTTGCATGAACATTTGCTATATTATATAATAAAATAAATGATTGATAAAAAATAGAACAGAAAAAACAAAACAAAAACATATTAGAACAATTTTTCCCCCAAAAAAGAAAGCAAATGTAAACAGGCCTTTCCAGTTATATAAATTTTGCCCCCAAAAAAGAAAACATAAATATATCTCGCCGACCACAAGTTTCGAACTAGCATCGCCTGCGTGCCAAACAGACAGCACATCCACTGGGCCATACCTTACTTTGAACATCTCAATTGATAGGGACACATTTCTATCTGTCATAAGTATACATTCGTTTTGGGATATACCATGCTTATTTATAGTTTGTTGACAAAATGACGTCACTGTCAAAAATTGTTGGTGGATTAGTATATCACATCATCTACAAATCACGAGTATAATGACGAGTCATAATATTTTCACGAATGCCCGATTTTCTAAAACAGCTGCAACGAATCTCCACTACATTATTTTACTTCAGTTAAGAAACAGGTTGCAAATATCTGTACTGGGTAGTCAATCGATGTGTCACAAAGCGAAAGCGAAACATTTCGTAGAGGTATATGGTATGGCCTTGGGATCTACTTAAACGAATTTCGGTAAATCGCTCAACATAGAGTCCTAGATCAACTAGCCGTCAGTTTATGCTGAGAACAAAACTGTTTGATTGTTCAATACCCTATAATAAAATAAGCTGAAATGCAAACAAATGGCTCTGTAAGCATTTAAAGGTATCGAACTAAATCGGTATATACAATATTCGCGGACAGGTGTTTAACATAATGGACAGAGTAACAGGACACTTGCACTGGCTGCAATATCTAGCGTACCTGGATAACTGCAAACTGCAAAACAATATACTCGAGGTCACTACCGCCGATCAGATATTGGCACTCGCTGAGAACGGACGAGTGTATAAAGTATCTGATGCGGAATTTAGCATACTGTCCGCTGAGAAAACTTGCGTCTCGCCACGCCATGATACAAGACTGTTCTGTTCTGTTTCGTATCGTATCGTTCACTATCCTCCCTAACAAGCCACATAACGCATTCTCTGATCAAATTAATTGGCCGAGCGTGCCATTATTAGTATTGTTAATATATTTGAAGATATGTTGGTATAAATAAAAGAACCAGCAAGTTAGCAAGTGAGAATAAAATGTTTTTAAATGTGTTGTTACTGTATTTTTACGGTGTATACTGAATACTTTATTACCAAAATGTTACTGCATACATTGTATTGACACATTATTCTTTCTGGTATACCGTTCAGTTAGTTATTTAAAAGATGGGATATAAATATCCATATATCTTTTTAATTAGACGGTACATTTCTTTTAAAGTTTGAGTAATGAATCATTTAAAGGATATAGCTCATGAAAATAATAATTAAAAAAATTGAACGTTACGGCCTGAATGCCTTATGTTTGCCTTTCAACATGCTATACTTGATATCAGATCTACTCCCTCCGTATAGGTATTTTCTTAGGTTATAAGTTAAGCAGTTGATTGTAAATGCAGATAGGCAAGTTAATGGTGATGCGCTTTTCTACGAACTCTAAAAGAAATTGTGCTTGGCGAACTTGAGTCGCCTTCTTGAAAGTCAGTCAGTAGATGTGGTGTTGTATCAGTTTCTGCTTGTTCAACCAGAATTGGTCTCCTTGAATTCTTTTGGGGCTATGCCAAATGTATTCGAAAATGTTTATATACTGCTATATTATATTATACAATATTATATATTGCTATATATATTAGCAAAGTTTATCGAAAGATAAACAATAAAACTAAAAACAACATTTATTTATTTATTTCAATGTTCATCTACGTCTATGAAGAATATATACATACATACATACATATATACAGTTACAAGAATAAAGAGAGTAAACGATAAATTTATCACTGGAATTGCAATCTATAAATTACACAAGTATTTTCCGAGGAACTTTCAATCTTTCTCCCGCATTAATGTTCTTTCCTTTAATGTAAGGTTAACGCTACAGTACTTCTGTGCGGAAATACGGGTCTTTGCCCCATTTCAGTCTCTAAATATATTCCAATGGACATAAACTTGCTTAAAGTGACATTATGCGCATTTTTTTCAAGTAACAATCCAGCTGAATATGGTGTGTAAAAAAGCATAGAGTAAATAATAGCTTTTAACCCAATACACCAAACTCTTCCCGCTACCAGTATGAAAAAATAACTTTCCAAATATTGATTTTCTTATTTGACTGGGAGAGTCAATTTAAGAAAAGAACAACTGCATGCAGGAGTTGCTTCCCTTCCACTGCTGAAATCTTTACCAACATCAACAACGACAAAATCAACTATCATTTTATCAGTCCGAATTTTGATATCTAAAGCACCAATTTCAAATACTGATGCGGCATAATCATTAATTTTACACATTTAAACGCAAAGCAACCAAAAATTGCATTTATAAAATTGTCACCAAAAATACACTATGTGCAGTTAGATGCGCATAATGTCACTTTAAAGTTACAAGCTTATAGCTAAGATCGTCCGTGAGTTTGACGTTGCACACTGCCCGACCATCATATATAGTCCAGTCCCTGAGGACCTCCCGTGTATAAAAAAGCGTACCGGCTAATTTTCATATCAATGTTTATATAAATGTCCGAAGTGTCAGAATAATTTGAGTGCACTTGACGCATGATGGTACGTTTTAAAAAATCCAAGATGGTGTCCAAGATGGCCGCCAAAATACTGAAAAACCACTAATTTTCTCTTTTCAGTCCCTATTATGTAAAAGAAATGAATATTTTTTAATCCTAATGTACATAAACAGTTAAATACATATCTTCCCACTGAATAAAGTTGTTTTGTGCCATATTTTTTTGACACATATTGAAAATATTTTAAACAATCCCTGTAAAAATGTGTGAAAAATGAGTAAAAAATGAAAGGGGGTGTAAATTTTCATGTCTCTTATTAAGAGATTGGGTCAGCGATTCAATATTATTATTTCAGATATGAATGTCACCTTTTTTCTTTACATTGGTGTCTTTTTATTTTTATAGGGCACCTCTCCATTAGTTTATTGCCATGTTCTTAGAAGTGGGTGGGTTAAATGAATTTATATTACGACAGCCTTATATGCATTTTCAAGCGTTTCTTTGCCGAGAACTTGATATTTCTATTATTTTTGCCTTGATTTTCACAGAAATTTGTAAATATGTAGTTCTTAAAAATACATTCTCTTCGTTTTAATCGTTCCAGTGTCATTGTTGCTATGTTAACGGCTTTTGAAAATATGAAAACTGGCTATTGTTGTTATTCAGGTGTTTTTTGTTTAACAAGAAGGGTAAGTGTTTGCTTTTCGTATAATAATACAAAATACAAACTGGTCACGCTGAGTCACCAAACAAATGATTGAAAAAGTGACATTGCATTCGGATGTTGGTCATCTTGGATAACATTGAAAGTTAAATGATATGAAAAATGTGTATGTAACGTTCCCTTTTAGACGATGTTTGTTTCTTATATCGAGAGTATGCTATTATATGTAGCAGTCCCATGTCAAATAAAGAAGAAAACAAGTTCACTATCAATTGTATAAAGTTAAGTTGCTCAATGGTATCTTGTTTAGACTCTCGTTTATAGAGTGCAAGTTTTAGTCAAATTATAGTTAGTATTTTCACCATAATGTTAAAGAATATTGTTTTAAAATACGGAGTTAATAGACTGAAGGATGAGTTAGCTCTGAAATTTAAAGAGAACTTCCAGAAAAGTTTTTTTCAGAAACTGTCACAGTTAGCACATTTTAACACTTGCATGTTGACAGCATGTTATCCTTGTAGCTTTTACAGAAACTGAAACACGTTATCATGTGCCGAGCATAATAAACGAGATCACATTTGTTTTACATGCATGCATAATATTGAACATTTATCACACTGTATGAAGATATCATACTTTTTAACAAAAAATCAAAAACTCAATGAAACTCTATCATTGTCTCATCTATATCATGTTGGTTGTGTAATCATTTCGCCAAAGCATAAAAGACAGTTAAATTCTATAGTATATATATGTTCATGTAATACCATACATTTGATAAATGTCATATATGAATGAAACTTCTTTCATTACTTAATTCGATTGAAACTTTCATACGAACTCAAACTTTATGACCGACATGATGGAAGAACGGGCCTTCGGACATTTGTAACATTGTTTGACAATCATTGATTGAATTTAGCATAAAATTTGTATCTTTTTCATGCTCTTCAAATGCAACACCACTGTTAAAAACTGAAAGCTACTATTTTCTTGCACAGATGCAGTTTTCTGTTTCGAACTTTAAAAGACAATTGCCATGACAACAGCGATTCATTATAATTCTGTTTTGCTAAAATTATTTTGGCGAAACCTTAATAAAACGAGCATACCATGGTCAAAGGACATGAAGTATTTAACCAGATGTGAGATTTCGGAAGAATACACATTTTTACCACAAAATTTAAATGATACTGTTGAGAAATTATTAACACAATAAATAAAAGTCCCATGCTAAAAGAAGCGACGGTGGCGTAGAATTATACTGTGAGACATGAAGTTTAGAGTGACGCCTTATCTGTGCGTGTTTAAAATGTTGTAATAACTGTACGTAGAAATTTTCGCATGTTGATATTTAAATACTAATTGTTAGAAATATGCAAGAAAGCGAGTGAAAAGGTCCCTTTTCTCTTGTCACCGGTCTTAGAATATTAGCTACTAATTTCAGCCACATCATGTATATAATTTAAATGATGTTCTGTTTCACAAAATTTTAAAAGTGGTTCCATAATCTGTTTTAGTAAAATTCAAAACACTACTGTATAATTTTTTAAACAGAACGCTATCACAGTTATTTTGGTCAGGACAATAAGGGGCTTTTAAAAGTTGTAAATTACAAAAACTGAATTCAGTTATAGGAGAAAACAGCTATGAAACCTACATTGGATGAGTCGCTAGCCGGGTCTGATACAGGTTTCACATGTACACCGGGGAGTATCACGTGATCTCAATAGTACACTGTCCGCACAAAATGGCTGCAGAAATCGCCACTTCGACCAAGAAATAAGGGGTAAGCTCATTGTTATTGATATTTTAAGATATGCAGAATAGGCGCAAAGTACCCGCATAATAAAAATAATTACTTACAATCTCTTCGTTTCTCCGAAGTTTTCTTGGTTTAGGCCTGAAACTCTATACAGATAATATTTTTTTAAGTACATTGTCTGAACAAACATTTAATTTGCGTATTTCAGCGCTAAAAGCATATATAATGCACAATCTTCTATAAAATAATGATTTAATGTGTGAATGTATCCTTCGTGACAAGTTTCCAGTGTTTTTTCGGTGTTTGAAAAAAAGTTATGGATTTTTTCATAGCGAGTACATTGTCTGAACAAAATAATATGAGTACATTGTCTGAACGTTTTTTTTTCAATGTATCTACTGACTCATTTATATTCATTTCTTTGTAGTTTGGACCATCGAAGCAAGCATTTCGTACCTGCTGTTGCCTGTTTGTCACGTTTTTTAGAGATTGGAAGGTAAGAGTCAAGAGTTTTTTCTTTAATTCTAGAAATTTCAATCGAATGTTCATGGGCGATACATACTCTTGTAAAGAACTGAACATTTGTAAAATGTGAGATGTTTATTTTGAAAACAGTTCAATATCTAGTCTTCACCGTCAGTGATTCATATTCTAATTTAACAAAGTGAAACACTTAGTTTGTGTTGGTGCACTTGTATTGCAAAGTCTTTATGGGTATAACTGATACTACATGAATATACAATACAAGTTAGTCGTATTTTCTTTCAGAATGCGTCATAAGAAGCCATCGTTGTCGTTTCATCGACAGAAGAAATTAACACGAGCGGAGCAAAATTCACTTCAACGATGCTTAAAAACAACCATTGCATCGCAGCTGAAAAGCGCAAAACGGAAAACACTTTGTCCCCAATCAGTTGTCTTATTATAGTAAGTCTACAAGAAATGCCACCAATACTGTCTCCAATAAAATTACCATTTCGTTCTCCACTTATTTACAAAGCATCGCCACCTAAAAAACGTGCAAAGAAAAACTCCTCAGCACGAGTGCTTTTCAAACCATCTGAAAGTGGTTTTTCTTTTAAACATCAAATCAATTGTAGAAGCTTTGCCGAACTTGAGAAATTAGAAATAAATTGTGACACTGTTTTTGTCGGTGATTTAGACTTGCATCGGTGCACTGCAATTTGGAAGCTTTATTAGTGCTACTGCTTTCAGACAAAGTACTCGTTGCCTTTTTTTATACAACCTCTATACATTATTTTTCATTGTTATGTTTGGAACACTTTCATCATTAAGCGCATCGTGTTCAAGATTTGATGTACCACTGTTTTCAATACTCACAGCATCACATTGGAAATCACAATCACGAAAGTCTACTTTCTCCAGTTTTATAGAGCCCGTTTGAGTCTAAAGTGTTCTGCTTTGCCGAACATGGGAGATTAGAATTAAATTGTGACACTGTTTATGTCAGTGATGTGAATTGTCTTGAAAACATTGGTGAATCATCAAGTCGTGAACGTGAAACGGTAGATGTTAAAAGTGCGTTAAACAGAACACTTTAGACTCAAAAGGGCTCTATAAAACTGGAGAAAGTAGACTTTCGTGATTGTATTTTCCAATGTGATGCTGTGAGTATTGAAAACAGTGGTACATCAAATTTTGAACACGATGCGCTTAATGATGAAAGTGTTCCAAACATAATGAAAAATAATGTATAGCGGTTGTATAAAAAAGGCAACGAGTACTTTGTCTGAAAGCAGTAGCACTAATAAAGCTTCCAAATTGCAGTGCACCGATGCAAGTCTAAATCACCGACAAAAACAGTGTCACAATTTATTTCTAGTTTCTCAAGTTCGGCAAAGCTTCTACAATTGATTTGATGTTTAAAAGAAAAACCACTTTCAGATGGTTTGAAAAGCACTCGTGCTGAGGAGTTTTTCTTGGCACGTTTTTTAGGTGGCGATGCTTTGTAATTAAGTGGAGAACGAAATGGTAATTTTATTGGAGACAGTATTGGTGGCATTTCTTGTAGACTTACTATAATAAGACAACTGATTGGGGACAAAGTGTTTTCCGTTTTGCGCTTATCAGCTGCGATGCAATGGTTGTTTTTAAGCATCGTTGAAGTGAATTTTGCTCCGCTCGTGTTAATTTTCTTCTGTCGATGAAACGACAACGATGGCTTCTTATGACGCATTCTGAAAGAAAATACGACTAACTTGTATTGTATATTCATGTAGTATCAGTTATACCCATAAAGACTTTGCAATACAAGTGCACCAACACAAACTAAGTGTTTCACTTTGTTAAATTAGAATATGAATCACTG
Source organism: Saxidomus purpurata (assembly GCA_022818135.1). Taxonomy (NCBI): domain Eukaryota; kingdom Metazoa; phylum Mollusca; class Bivalvia; order Venerida; family Veneridae; genus Saxidomus; species Saxidomus purpurata. Next base: position 45,420,526 of record JAFMSR010000009.1, on the reverse strand, counting down.
ATGGTGAAGACTAGATATTGAACTGTTTTCAAAATAAACATCTCACATTTTACAAATGTTCAGTTCTTTACAATAGTATGTATCGCTCATGAACATTCGATTGAAATTTCTAGAATTAAAAAAAAAAACTCTTGACTCTTACCTTCCAATCTCAAAAAACGTGACAAACAGGCAACAGCAGGTACGAAATGCTTGCTTCGATGGCCCAAACTACAAAGAAATGAATATAAACGAGTCAGTAGATACATTGAAAAAAAAACGTTCAGACAATGTACTCATATTATTTTGTTCAGACAATGTACTCGCTATGAAAAAAATCCATAACTTTTTTTCAAACACCGAAAAAACACTGGAAACTTGTCACGAAGGATACATTCACACATTAAATCATTATTTTATAGAAGATTGTGCATTATATATGCTTTTAGCGCTGAAATACGCAAATTAAATGTTTGTTCAGACAATGTACTTAAAAAAATATTATCTGTATAGAGTTTCAGGCCTAAACCAAGAAAACTTCGGAGAAACGAAGAGATTGTAAGTAATTATTTTTATTATGCGGGTACTTTGCGCCTATTCTGCATATCTTAAAATATCAATAACAATGAGCTTACCCCTTATTTCTTGGTCGAAGTGGCGATTTCTGCAGCCATTTTGTGCGGACAGTGTACTATTGAGATCACGTGATACTCCCCGGTGATGTATGGCAGTACGTAATGCCTTAAATTTGGTATACATGTACTTCTTGTATAACTTGTGTTTACTCACATCATTGTTTAGTGATGCTGCGATCAATAATAGAATATCTGATAACACATAAAATATAATTCAACTTTAGTATCAATGTTCTTTGTGATAGGGGAAAGCTTTTTGGAAACGTGTTGGAGTTGCAGTTTCAACAACGTATATTCCATTGCTGAAAATAAATTATGTATAGTTTTACTAGCTGCTCATAGTTTGACTGCTTGTGACCTGACAAGTAAGATGGGCAAGATTAGATTAAACAAGAGGGCCAAGATGGCCCTATATCGCTGACCTGACCACCATTGGCTATAATACAAGGGTCATGATTTTAACATAATTCGTAGAGGTCCACAACACCATGCTTAGTAACATTCCAAATATCTACCTGTTGGCCTTGTGGTTCCCATATAAGCCTATGTGAAATTAAGTGATCCAACCCGTCCCAGAAAGGGTTAACTTTGACCCGGGGGTCATGATTTGAACAATTTTGGTAAAGGTCTACAAGGCAATAATACATGCTGAATATCTCAACTCTGGGCCTTTTGGTTTCAGAAAAGAAGAATTTTAAAGTTTTTCCTGTATAAGCCAATGTAAAATTATATTATCCCATGGACATGTCAATTTTGACCTGGGGGTCATAATTTGAACAATCTTGGTAGAGGTCCGTTAGGCATTGCTACATGCCAAATATCTTATCTTTACGCCTTGCATTTTCAGAGAAGAAGATTTCTTAAGTTTTTCCTTTAGAATCCAATGAAAAACCAAGTGACAAATGGACGACAGACGATGTTCGACGGACCGTGGACGGTGAGTGATTCTAGTAGCTCAGCCTTGCACTCTGTGCTCTGTGAGATTAAGAAGAAAACTGATAAAATATTGCATAATGGCACCAGTTGTAAAGTGCATGAATTAATAGACATGATGTGTCAGCCGACAGAGTGAGCGCCATAGGACCTAATATGGGGCAAACTTGCTATATTTCAGCTTGTATAGACTACTGATGCCAGATTTCTTCAAAATTCACGACTACAAGGAATGTGTATGGGCAAGATAATTAAGCAAAGTTTGGTTATAGGCTCAGTCAGATCAGAAATGTGGCCTGCTATGTTTGAGTTTACTTCACTCCAGAAACCATAGATGGACACAGGGCAGTAGAGGATGTGCTTAGCACAAGAATCATTTATCTAGCTCCATTTTGTCTTGCACAGAGCATAACTTAAGACATTTAGATAGAGAATAATGATAGGAGGTGCAGTGTACAAACTCTGGTTTCATTACCTTTAGTTACTACTATTAGTTTCTTTTGCGAAATGGAAATTGATTTCTTTGTTTTAACTATTTTCAATTATTTGAGAAGATAAACTTAATATAACTACGTGTATTTAATATAAATATAAATGTATTCAATATTAAACTTAAGGATACCGTTTATAGCAAAATTCTGTTAACAAAATTAATTGTTAATTTGATTTCCTAAACTTGACCTTGTCCTGAACAAGAATGGGACTAAGGGTTGACCCTTCCCATTCTTCCAAAACAAAAGTTCACAGTTTATACCAGCATCACTTAAGTCATCATAAATTGTTAAAAAGGATATCAGATTAAATAAGAGCTGAAACTTGTATTGGGCTCGGTTAGCGATATAGTTTCGTCTACTAGTATTCGGTATTGTACACAACAATGCATATTTAAAATGAATACAATCCTGAATTTATAGTTCAACATTTTTAAGGTAGTACTTTGATTTTTAGAAGCTAGTAAAGCCTAAACTAATTGTGGAGCGATCATTTACTTCAGCAGAAGTTCATTCAGATTTATCTACAAGAAAACCATTGATGCAAAGCATCAAAGGTCGCTGCTAAAGAACTCAACAAGAGCAAAAGAAATGTAGAATGTTTTTATTTGTAACAGGAATACAAAAATAATAATACTGTTTAATTGTGTTTGAGCATTAACATGTTATATAGATTGTAATAAAGAATATATATCACCCATCAAAATATGACCACTTCAAGGCGTAATTCATTTCAACTTTCTTAAAATACAGTTGCGTAATATTTAAAAGAAATATATATCCATAAGTATTACACTGGCAACTAAAATAGTTTTGTTTGTATTTTCTGCTTCGGTTTTCTTGAAAATGACCCAGCTGAATCAAAGTTTTGTGAAAACATAGCGAGTAAACATACACAGATCGGACCGTTGTAAGAAGACTTTTTGAATAACAGTTTCAGAAGAGCTATCTCCCCTGAATTTCGGGTAAACTGACTGTATTAAGCTTATAAGCAATAGAAAATAAGCTATTTGTAATCTGTCTGTCGACATGGTTTCTTGTAATATTTTCACATTGTATGCATCATTGAAAGGCTTACGATCTTAGCTTTCTTATTATATGCAATTTGATACATTTTATTCAACCACAAACATTTAATCAGTTGTTAAACCTGACCATATATCGCGGGAGGGTCAATTTATAATGTTGGTAGAACTTGTGGCCCAATCCTTTTGCAAACTTTGTAAATTTGTTCTTTCTTATGAACATGTATATTTTGCAATAAAATATGTTTAAACTAAACCATATATCGCGAATTTTACATAGAAATAAATAAATAAATGTTGTTTTTAGTTTTATTGTTTATCTTTCGATAAACTTTGCTAATATATACAGCTCGACCCCGCAGCGGGCCAAAAACAAAACTGACATGTAAACATTTTCGAATACATTTGGCATAGCCCCAAAAGAATTCAAGGAGACCAATTCTGGTTGAACAAGCAGAAACTGATACAACACCACATCTGCTGACTGACTTTCAAGAAGGCGACTCAAGTTCGCCAAGCACAATTTCTTTAGAGTTCGTAGAAAAGCGCATCACCATTAACTTGCCTATCTGCATTTACAATCAACTGCTTAACTTATAACTTAAGCAAATACCTATACGGAAGGAGTAGATCTGATATCAAGTATAGCATGTTGAAAGGCAAACATAAGGTATTCAGGCCGTAACGATCAATTTTCTAATTATTATTTTCATGAGCTATATCCTTTAAATGATTCATTACTCAAACTTTAAAAGAAATGTACCGTCTAATTAAAAAGATATATGGATATTTATATCCCATCTTTTAAATAACTAACTGAATGGTATATCAGAAAGAATAATGTATCAATACAATGTATGCAGTAACATTTTGGTAATAAAGTATTCAGTATACACCATCAAAATACAGTAACAACAGATTCCCTTGGCAAAACATGTGAGTCCATCTTAGATCATATCTATACAAATACTGTAATGAATTATCAAATAATTCATATTTTAAAAACATTTTATTCTCACTTGCTAACTTGCTGGTTCTTTTATTTATACCAACATATCTTCAAATATATTTACAATACTAATAATAGCACGCTCGGCCAATTAATTTGATCAGAGAATGCGTTATTTGGCTCGTTAGGGAGTATAGTGAACGATACGATACGCAACAGAACAGAACAGTCTTGTATCATGGCGTGGCGAGACGCAAGTTTTCTCAGCAGAAAAAATGCTAAATCCCGCATCAGATACTTTATACACTCGTCCGTTCTCAGCGAGTGCCAATATCTGATCGGCGGTAGTGACCTCGAGTATATTGTTTTGCAGTTTGCAGTTATCCAGGTACGCTAGATATTGCAGCCAGTGCAAGTGTCTTGTTACTCTGTCCATTATGTTAAACACCTGTCCGCGAATATTGTAAATACCGATTTAGTTCGATACCTTTAAATGCTTACAGAGCCATTTGTTTGCATTTCAGCTTAATTTATTATAGGGTACTGAACAATCAAACAGTTTTGTTCTCAGCATAAACTGACGGTTAGTTGATCTAGGACTCTATGTTGAGCGATTTACCGAAATTCGTTTAAGTAGATCCCAAGGCCATACCATATACCTTTACGAAATGTTTCGCTTTCGCTTTGTGACACATCGATTGACTACCAAGTACAGATATTTGCAACCTGTTTCTTAACTGAAGTAAAATAATGTAGTGGAGATTCGTTGCAGTTGCTTTAGAAAATCGGGCATTCGTGAAAATATTATGACTCGACACTGTACTCGTGATTTGTAGATGATGTGATATAATGATTATTAATTCGCAAACAACCTTAAAAGCCATTACACAACGTATTAATATCAAATCAAATTTTCTTTTTATTTTGGAAGTGTAACACGGAAATACAGTTTGAAACTGGCTTCTAAAATTTTACAATAGCCCTGGAGTATTTCTCTGTTTGAAAATACTGCTGCAGAGAAACAAGTGAATGTTATTTCCTTTGTGTATTTCCTCAGATTGACTTGGATGGTCTTTTTGCCCTACTTTCGCTTTATTGAATGTTGTAAACAGCCAGAGATATACTTTGCACATAATTGCGTATTTATGTACAACCTATTTAAAGCCTCTCTCTGCGAGATTTCTTGAAAATTACAAAGACATTTGAAAACTGGAAAACCTACTTTCATTTTTGAAAAGGCAAAATATTGTTGATCAGTGCTTTTGTTAAACTCAAATTTTCAACACAATATGTTCAAATCCAAATTCAGTGCAGTATGTCATATTTTTCCTTCTGAGAAGACGCCCGTTACAATTCAAGATTTAAAAGAAAATTCGATTTGGTTTTAGAAGTGGACCTTTCAATTCTAAATACATATCATCATGATATTATTATCACCAAATGCTACTCTTCCCTTGCCCGCAGTTCAATTGTGTCCCGATCAGAACGATATACATTTGTATTGTCGGTAGTTTGGGCCATGCTCGAGAACTTTTCCCGATAAACGCTGTAACAGTGTACAACCTTAGACACCGGAAATGACAGCAGCATTATATGTTTGGCCAGTCTTGACATATCAGCTATAGGTCTGTATCGTCTCCTTAACCTCTCGTTATGACACGACTATGACATATAAGCGGTTTCCGGGCCGTGCACGAGTTCTGTTTCCTAAGAAAATAGTCTACATATTTCTTACTTATACTGCGAATGTTTCCACACGAGTCTATCACTTGCTTCAATTTTGCCGGACCAGTAAAACTGGCTGGGTCGCTGGGATCGTTGTATATTTTAGTGAGAAACCTGTATTTCGCATCATTCTGCATTATTGTATAAAGAAAAGGTCGTGTGCCGTTAGAGCGTGTTAGAGCGTTTAGTCTGCGAGGAACAGTCCGCTTCGTCAATGCCTGTCAATGTTTCAAAACCGATGGGGGACTAAAGCTGCTTGCCGGAACGTCCGTGACCGCCGGCTTTCAGATACTTTAACCTCGGCGAAGGCAGCACGTAACCAATACATGTGCTCAGCAGAACTAGCCACAGGTCCTTGTTGGCGGAATCAGAAATTATCTGCGAAACCGACACGGCTACTTTTCCGTATGTCAATATTATCTGAGCCGCAAATCTAACTGAAAGGTATACCAGAAAAGACAAGATATCACTATTTTTGAGAAAATCGAAAACTATTTTAACCAGAGAGAACACTTTGTTAACAAGACAAATTGTAATGTCTTAACATAAGACAGCTACGGCGTTCCATAGAAACAACTTGTCTGGTCATATTATGTTACAAACAGTGGTCTTACAGTTTTTGACTCCCGGGTTGATGCTTGACGCCACTCATTTAATTTGTTTACAATTCGCTGATGAGATTCAGAAAATTTAAATGCTTTCAACTATTTAAGAGGATTTGTGCATCAAAACAATGTACATGCAATTTTTAAAACATAAAAATATATCTACAAATTATTCAAGATTTAGACATAGATATTCTGTGGTATGTACGACTATCCACCTTGATCTGCATATTTGTTTCACTCCAGCGGATTTGTTATACAATATGTCTCTCTGTATGCTACACGATCTGATATCGGATACCGCGTGTTTTTTTCCTTTTCTGTCTGTTTTTGTCATAGCTAATGCAATATAATGTACCGATTATGACTATGCGAAATTTAAAAACAGTCATGATACATGTACTCAACAGGTCGTCTTACGGATGTATCCCCTTTCTCCACAAATTGTAAACCTCAGAAAAATGTAGCCACTCTTTGGGTAAACAAACATAATATTATATAACATTAGAAAAACATATAAGAAGACATTTTAGTTTGAGCTAACAGTTACATTGCGCCAGGCCTCAATATATCACAAGAAAAACTGTGATACTACGTATCACAGCGGGCCTAAAAACAAAGCTTTTAAGTAAATATTTTGAAATGGGAGATGCAAATAAACTTTACAATCTTTATAGCAGAGACAAAGCAAATACTTGACTATCTGGTTTGTGCATTTACAATTTAGTAACTCTTTCTCATTTCCAGTGAGTGTATCATTTATGATTTAAAAAGAAACAAAATCATATTCATGAAAAAACTTTAGTCTTTATGATCTTTCCGCTTTTTTTCTCATTAGATTGTATATTCAAGCCCTATTTTCATTCAGCGTTTATTAAAACAAAGTTATCGCAGAAATATTATAATATGTGCTACGCTATGTTCCATTTAGGTGATTCTCAAAATATACAATACTATTCCTGCCTCTTTCCTCACAAAATCGTTTGCAGTCAAAATGTTTGTAAACAAAGCAAAGCGAAAAATGAAGTGTGGTTGTAAATTTTAAACAATAAAAATCGAGTCATAGTAACGTAAAAGACCCACTTTACCCGATATCGGAATATACCGGCATGTTTGACCGATATCGGTTTTTATACTGATCGAACAATAAAAACTTTTCACTACTTATTAGACGTTACATAAGCATATAAAATAATTTGACGTTTTACATGGATAAAAGATAGAAATATTATTTTTTTGACAATTTTAAAGCTACACAATGAACAGTGGTTTAACCCATTCTTTATCGTAACTTCCTAGGCGATTTTCATAACATTTTGTTAAAAAGAACTATATACTACTTCACCTACATGTTACATTTTCCAACCACGTATTAAATATAGCGGGCCGCTGCTGCAATAATACTAAATGCAAGTCAGATACAGTGAAAAATGCATTTGAATACAAGTTTAGGTTTTTAGCTGTACACATATAAAATAGAATAATGATTTGATTTTGAAATGTATAGTGACTATTTTCTCATAGTCTCTTATAACTCAAATATGAGTGGCATTGTACATGTGATAACGTTAAATACTGCGATACTTTGTAAATGATGTTATATGCAATGTGATATTATCTATGTAATGTACAATTATGAGACTGAAATAAACAATAAAAACAGTTAAGAATTTTAAGAATTTGCTTAAATAAATTACTTCCTGCAAAAATAATGACAAGTGCATAATAACTGTAATAAATGGGTAAATACGATTCTGAAAAACTGAATTCTTTAAATGAATAAACATGCACGGGGCTTATAAGTGTTGAAATAAGTTGAGCATGTTACTAAGTAGTTACTTAAGTATTTTCGTGAATCGGGGCCAGATGATAATGCTGTATATGACTTCAGAGTTGAAAAAATAATAAAAACGGTAAAGTGGTTTCACTCTGATAAATTTTGTCTTTATACAATTCTTTTTAAAATAACGGCAAAGAATAAACTGGATCTTAAATCAGCCATTACCGTATTTTATAACGCCAATAGTTATAATAATTTTTCATTGCCATTATCCTTATTAGTTTCACATTAATGAAGATTTTTATGATTATTGCCGTAAAAGATTTAAGAACGGTTAATGAGACAAGTAAAACAAGAAAAAAGTTTTTAAAAAGGATTGGATGGGATTTGAACTCCACTCAGAAAAGTACAGCGCAGACGAGTCAGCCACTACACCATCGAGACCGATTGGAATGGAGATGGGAAATAAGCTTATTTTGTTTGTATATGCGCATATGGTCCGCCGTTCTTGTTCAATGTATACACGGTACGACCTGAAAAATATGGTTATAATCAGAGACGCATCTTAATAACGAATGACGATTCTTGCGCTTTACATTTTATTCACACTTGCTAACTTGCTGGTTCTTTTATTTATACCAATATATCTTCAAATATATTTACAACACTAATTCTGGCACGCTCGGCCAATTAATGTGGCCAGAGAATGCGTTATTTAGCTTGTAAGGGAGGATAGTAAACGATACGATACGCAACAGAACAGAATAGTTTTGTACCGTGGCGTGGCGAGACGCATGTTTCTTTCAGCGTATGTTTATACCTGGACAGTATGCTATAATCCGCATCAGATACTTTATACACCCCGTTTCTTTCTGTTGTAGGAAATTTCAGCGAGCGTCAATATCTGATCGGCGGTAGTCAGCTCGATTACAGGGTAGTGACCAATCAAACACTTTTGTTCTCAGCATAAACTAACGGTTAGTTGATCTAGGACTCGTGTCTAAGTTGAGCGATTTACCGAAATGTTGATCAGATAGTCCGTGATAAAACGATATATTGTCGATACTTTGGGCCATGCTCGAGAACTTTTCCTGATAAACGCTGTAACAGTATACGATCTTTGACAGCGGTAAAGTAAATAGACCATTTCGTTGCAAAAGCATTTTTTCGATAAAAGAAGTTTTTCCCGACTGACTCATGCCTGTAGAAAACAGAAAATAGTTTCAACAAATAAAAGTACGCGATTTTCGCAAGTACAGTTTGTGTATGTATAAACGTTAATACATGTACATAAATTTATATTTCAAATATCATTTATGGTGAAAAATAATACGTCATTTTAAAAAATACATATGATCATAACTGCATGTATTTTACCTATTAAACACATTATACTACAAGGCGCTATAAACTTTATTAGCGATTCTGTCTCAAACCACTCGTCCGCAGACGAAGATGACAAAATCGTTGAATCAATTTTGTTCTTTCGGTGGGCATCAGCACTGTCCGTATGATGGGACTGTACTTATGCTTTCTGCATCTGCTGTGTGATTTTTCTCCTTCAGCCATATGCTGGCTGGTTGAGTATTGCCATTCTGGGAACCCAGTTCACGAGTCTCCGACATTAAAAAACGGTTACACCTTAGCAACGGGACAGTCAGTTTCTTTTCCTCAACATTTTACTACAAATATTTCTAACCTACGTAGCGCGATTTCAGAGTGACGACACCCAAATTCAAACTAAAGCATCAAAAACATTTCGCGCATCACTAAAAAGTTGGAAGTTTCACCCGAGTCAGTTTCTTTTCCCAAACAATACACTATAATTATTAGTTAAAGCCGCCTACTTAGAACAACGACACCTCCGCTCAATCTAAAGCACCAAAGACATTTCGCGCATCAATACCAAATAGTTGAGAGACAATACACTATAATTACTTAAGCATACTTAGAGCGATTAGTAACACCCGCCATTGTTCTCCATTTAATCTTAAGCGCACGAAACATTTCGCGCGTCAATACTAAATATCTGGACACATACACCCATTCAACACATTTCTATGCATTGTTTGTTTACACCTAGGTGTGAAAGTCAATGTTTACATAACACCTTAAGTGGAAGTGGAAGTCAAACCCTGCTAGCCCTCTCATTCCCTTACTACTGATGTTATGTTTGAAACAATGTGACACTTTCGTAACTAAAACAAAACCGATAATATACAGTAAAGCATTTTTAAGCATATGAACTTTCATCATTTTGATACAACTTCTGAATGATGCCTCCACATGAAAATCAAATATTTTTAACGTTTTTTATTGGTATTGTTTCTTTTTGTTGTTGCTGTTATTTTTTCTAAAATGATAAACAACTGTATGTCCAGCTATAGCATCATTTATTTGTCACAATTACTTTTTAAATCAGATGCATCTCAGGGGCGGATCCAGGATTTGGTCTTGGGGGGCGTAACTTTTTTGCCATTTGTTGGTTCTGCTCAAGCCTTATAATACGGCAATTAATACTGTGTTTTATTCTTTGTTTTCAAGTAATCGAACACTAAACAGCGGTGGAGCGAGCGAGTGTATAATTAACATGTATAATTGAATGGCAATGAACGATGTCAGGGCCGTCGCCAGAGGTTAAAAATAGAGAGGCACTTTCTAGGGAGGTTCAGGGGCATGCTCCCCCGAAAACATATTTTCGAGGGTGCCATTTCGTGCATTTTCCTGCATTTCAAACGTGTTTTTGATACTTTTAAGATACCGATTTCGGAAACAGAAAATATAAATTTATACTCAGATATTTATGTAAGGTTGGGGAATTTTAGGGGGTGGGGGGCGCGTGCCGGGTGCCCCCCCCCCTCCCCCCTTGATCCGCTAGTGCATCTGACTGACTGACTAATTGGAGTTATTTACTCACGCTACCGGTCGTAACCATATGACCGAGCATGACTTATATTATCATTGTGCACTTAAAGTTTATGATGTGCAAGTCCCCAAACAACCAGATGCATCGGTCAAAGCCTTTCAAATATATATGTACACAAGGCATGTATTTCATTTTAACTGCGATCTCCTCCATGGTTGATTGGTTACAGTCTTACTTGTTATCATTAAACATATCCTTAATTTAGAATCATTGGCTCGAGTTTAACTACCTTCCTTGCTCCTAAGCTTATTCGAAGAAGTTGGCAGTTTCGTAGATTTATAGTACATGTCATTCCCTTAAACGATGGTTGCTCAAGTTGTAAATAACCGAAATACTGTTGAAACAGGGCATTGAAACGTAGTGACGAGAAACACTATTAAAGTATGAGTTTACTTCGGCAGGATAAATCTTTGAAAACCTCTGAAGAAACGTCAGTCTTTTTGCTTTATACTTTTTAAAAAAAACTTTTTATAAGATCATATTAAAACGTATGAAGAATCACAAAACTCATAGAACATACAAACCAACCCCGTTAACAAGATTTACGGTGTGACCGTCATGATAAAACTTGTTTATTTCAAAGAAATACTCTATCTTACATAGAAATTACCCAATATTGCATGTCCGTCAACGGATGCATTTTGAATGTTTGACGGACAAAATGGCGGCTAATAACCACGTTCGTCACATGTTGTATCAACTAGCTGTTTTATTGGTCTGATAAGAGATTCTTATCTGTCAATCACGAACCTGGCGTACTATGTAAAGATCACATTTATCGCGTATTTCAAAGAGATGTTGCATATTCCTTATGTGACAATGACAATGCTTTATTTGATAACGGCCACCGGCCCATAACAAGTTCAAGTAACATTTGTACAACATACTGATACAGACTGGTACCAATATATCTTGTCATGTAATCTACAGAGAAGCAATACATGTAACAATAGTACATGTATTGCATATTCCTTATGTAATATTTATTTATAAGGTTATCTTTTGAATTTTCAATGGTTCAATAACTATGGTAGTCTGGTTCCCTCTCGTATCGGTACGTTGTACTTAGTCTGGTTCCCTGTTGTACTGTGGCCGAGTGCATAAAGCGGTCGTAGGCCTACGCCTGGTTTATCAAGAGCGTAGATATAATCCGAGTGCATGTAAGTCAAGTAGTAAATCTAGCACGAAAGTCACGACTGCTATGGAGTAGGCGTAACTATAGCGTATTTGAATTTTTATGTACTTAATCATGTCAAATAGCAGTAAAGGCTATATTTTTGTTGTAATCTATTGGAGACATATGGTTTTGTCATGGGTGTCCATCTGTTTGCCCGTCTGTCTGTAATATAGCGTTTCCAGTGATATCTCTTGAATCCCTGTTTCATCCGGCTCGGTTCGAGGGTAAGGCAACATTCGGCTATAAATCGTTTCCATTCTGTCTTTCATGAAAGCCTTAAAGGGTAATAAAAAAACTTCACCCAGGGGGCCGTTTTATCAACATACTTACGCCAACGTTTTGGCGTAAGTCCTGGCGTAACTACTAAGTTTGGCGTAAAGAGCGTTTTATCAACAGCTGGCGTAACGTAAAGACGTAGAAATTGGCGTAACTTTTGCACCATGTCAAGAGCAGGCGCAAGTAGTTACGCAAGTCAAAATCAAGATGGCGGGTATCATCGACTGAAAAAGAAACTCTGCCTCTAGAACAATTTACTTTACAGTAGTGGATGGTGTAACACCTTAAAACATTAATTTTCACAACTTCTAACTTTCACAGTAACCAAGCAAGCGAAATGATCGGAAACAAGGGTAAAAATACTTTTCTTTGCAGTATCATTTTTTCAACTTTATTAAAAGTTGTTTTAGTGATTCTACATTTTGTGGACATACTTTTTAAACATTTGTGTTTGTTTTTGAAGATGAATGAAATTCAAATTCACTAAGAAACGTATGCATTTTCCCCATGGTCTTCCGTTTCCGCGATCCCGGAAGAAACAGAGTTTGTTTGCACAAATCATCTAAAATCTGTGGTGTATTTAGAAATTATTTAGGGGTTATAAATGTAATTAAGAACTATTATTACTCTAACATGGAGTCAGATTAGCTGCTTACACAGTTAGAAATTACATTAATAGAAAAACCAAATGGGAATTTGAAAAGAGTTTGAATTCTCGGCTGCACACATCCGGGAAAGGTGATTCCTCAGCTGTCATCGCTGGTCTCTATGCATCTTTAACTTCGAATAATATAATAACCAAGATTAGAAATGAAAGAAGACGACGATCTTCCATTACCTTGAAACTATCAGATTGTTTTTATAATAATTCTATGTTGTCAAAAGCGTTTTGTTTCGTTTAAAATAAATTTAAACTTGCATACGAGTCAACGGTAAAGACCGAGTTTTCACCTTTTACTGAATGAAGAAATTAACGTGACCCAATAATCCGATTGGTTAGCTGATCAGTATGACGTCACGGCGAAGCCGAGAATTAATTAACTTTTTCTGTGATGTAACTGAATGAGAAAACATCTACCAAGTGCAGGATTCGAACCCACAACCTTCTCCTTGCAAGTCAGACACTTTAACCAATTTAGCTAACCGGGCTTCTGGATACTCTGAAGCCTAGGATCACTACACTCTTCCAGGCTTTATCTTTGAAGGTTTTGACCATACAGCGGAACTGTATAGCTGTTGGGCGGAGCAACGATGATAGCCCCTGCAAATACCACATGCTGCCTGGTCCACTAAGAACCGTCCACTAACCTGGTACGCTCGAACTGACCGTTTTTAACCTCGTCACCAATGATGTAACTTAAGTGTAGGATTAAAACCAAGGACCATCTGCTTGCAAGTCAGACACTGTAACCATCTGAGCTAACCAGGCTTCTGGATACTCTGATGCTTAGGATCACTACATCTGTATTAATAGTTTCTGTCATGAGCACGAGGTCCAGATCAAAATATCCGTCAACGAGGGTAACTGTTTTGGCGGGAATAAGGTTCTGCCGAGTTCCCACAAAACAGTTACCCGAGGTGACGGATATTTCCATCTGAGCCAAGTGTCTCATGATGGAAACTTTTTCTTGCATACCGTCATGCACTTTAAAGAAGATTTCTAAATGCAAACTTATCAAAATGATGAATTATCATGAAGAACAAACAATTTTCCGACGTTGTGTTTAGGAAAGTGCGTCACAATGTTTATAACGTTATGTCATTAGTAATTCACAAGAGTCGTCTGGCATAGGAGGGGTGCCAGGCCGGTTTTTACGGCATGGGCAAAATCACCGGAAATGCCGATCCTATATGCAAGAAAGATACAAGTTGCTTTTGTATTAAAATGTATAATAATGAGCTGGCCGGACCCAAACCCCGTGTGACATAGCTACAATAAGTGATGTCAAATAGTTTAATGAATTTAGTTAGAACATGATCATCTATCTTACATGATAGACGGTCATGGGTTAGAGTCACTGTGTAGATGTTTTCTCCCCAAAGTTTCTTTATAATTACTGACATGCAATGCAGCATTTGTACCTTCACCAAGAAAAACTCAAATCTTTGTATCATATATTAGAGGGTGAATACCATAATTCAGCACTTGTATTTCCTAGCCATTGAGTAAGCTTTTATGGTGACATGGTAGAGTGTCGGCTTAACAAACTGAACATCCTGAGTTTGAATCCTGCTTGCATGTGGTTGATTTTCATGATTACATAGACGATATTAATTTTGTTTGTTTTGAGTGGATATGGAATATATCTCACAGAGAAGTGATACAATTGTAATATTTTCGCGCGAGTTAAAATGTGAAAATTGTATCCCTTTGACATGTTTTAGTTGAGATATATTTCATATCCACCACGCAAAACAAATAAATTTTCTTTTTATTTTATTCAAACTATCAAAACAAAAGCAAAATTATGTATATATATGCACTGCTTAAAAATTAGTTCTGGCAGACCTATATCAGCCACACTGTGACTGATATGAAATATACACTCAACAGGTTTAGAAACGCAAAAGTCGCAAAATATTAATTTTAACAGTGATATCGTGTTTCAAATTTATTCAAATTTCATATACAACAAAAACAATATAAAATTGATTCTTGTTAAAGTTTCAATAATTCATCGCAAAAAATGACTTAAATAGAAATAAAAACAATAGTGTCATTCAAATAAAAATGTTCAACAGGGGAAATCTTTGCGTTTCTAAACCTGTTAAGTGTATTATGATGTGAATTTTGGAGCCAAATTGTTAAAAATAAAATTTGGTTATTGTTTAACAAATATGTTGATTTTAGTATCAAAATGTTCAGAATTTACAGCAGATTTTCTATGTAGTAATATAGGATTTGTTTTATGCAATTTAATTCAATATTTAAAGAAAATTCACTTATTCAAACTTGTAATTTTTGCTAATTGTTAAATCTTTTCAGATGTTGTTGTTTAGTAACTCAAACATGTCAAAGCCATAATACCATTTCTGCTTAGGAAACAGTTTAATTGTCCGGGTATTAATTATGAAACCTTTGTATTTACATCACTGATTGGCCATCACATTCTCAAACAATGACTTTACTAGCTCAAGGCTTATCCCGGCTGCCATGCAATCACTTTGAAGTTAAATCTTTTATTTTGTTTGATTTGTTGTTAAATTTTTATTGTTAAATGAGTTAATAATTTCATAAGTGACAGATAAAATATCACAGAAATATTGGTATATAAACCTCAGGATTTTATAGGTTAAACATTAATTAATTAATATTCAGAAATACTTAAATTACCTTACTTACTCTGTGTTTCAAATCTTTGTGTACTTAGTGAAAAACTGGACATTTTCTAATTCTTTGTGACTCTTAAAAATATATGGACTTTGTGTAAATCTACGTGATATTCTTAGTGAAATGTTATTTAAATGAAATAAAAGGTTGTCATAATTTGCATAGTGTCTTACTTGGAATTGAATTATAAAGAAACTCTACCACTTGATATTTAATTTGAAATTCCCCGAAACTTTAACGTTAAGAATAACGCTTCTTAATAAGTGTATATCATCATTCTATATTTCACTCATGTAACACAGTATTTCATTAGTTAGCATAATATAAGTTTTAGTACTGATTTATTGTTTGTTCCGTTTTAATGCCTGGGTCAATGACTCAATGGTATTTCACTCATTTTTTCAGGTGCTGTTTACTTAAACATTGTTGCTGGAATTGCCCTTACTAGAACCCTAGGGTCAGCAAGAACTGTAAAGAGATGATGGTTCCTAGTAGGGCCCGAACCCATGACCCGCAATTTGTGAAAGGTTTCAGTGATTTCTAGTCATTGCTTTTATGTACTCAACCATGGCTTTCGAGGTGTATTTTGGACCGGTGATTTCTGGGTATTTATCATTATGCTTTTTTATCTCTTAAAAGTACAAAATCAAAGAAGAAAAATGTAATAAAACAAATAACTCAGCCAGTGCTTCTTATTAGTTTATATCAACATGATCCGTTTTAGAAATAAAGAATGTGGATAAAAACATTGGTGTCAGATGTTGCATTAATTAGTGTACAGTAGGGATTGAATTTTCACCTTTTACAGAATGAGGAAGTAAATGAGATCAAATACTTGCCAGTAAACTTTACAAGTACAGATGCATCATGTAGTGCCTGTGAACATTGTATACACATGTATTTATGTAACTGTAGGCCAACAATTGATAAAAATAAAAAAGACATGTAATTCTATTAACTTGCAGTCTATGCTTTATAGAGACATTTTTATTAGTTATGACTTGTGTACTTTTCAGTCAATAACTGCATTCAAAACATGTTTGCCATTCTGTCTTTGAATAAATGATTAATTTTTATTCATTTTTTTCTGGTAATGTAGTAAAGTACAATTAATAAAAAACAAGAAAAGCTTAGAAAAGCCGTCATGCAGTCAATTTATAGAAAATTTATTGATTTCTACTTTCAGAAAACTGTACTGAAACTCTCTGTGTACACAAAATCTGGAACTCATTAGGCTGTCATTACAGTATCCATGGGTGTCTTAAGAAATGTGTTGGTAAGTATTCAAAAATGTCTACTGTATACAAGTTAAAAAATCATATACAGTGTACATGCAGGTCTGCTGAAATGTGACATTTCAGGTAAATAAGTCCATAATAAGAATTAATCGTTAAATTTCACAGATATTTTTATTAGAAGTAACCTGGTTAGCTAAAGATATATAGCACTTGATTAGATATGATTTTATACAATTTACTTATCAATCTTTTCTGTAAAATCATTAAAAAAATGTCAAACTGTTACTCCATGTAAATTTCAGTACATACCCTGTTCTACATGCATAACTGTCTTTTAACTCCTAGAGTATGGACTATTTTTTAGCTCACCTGAGCACAAAGTCAAAAAGTGCTTCGTGCTCATGGTGATTTATTGTGATCACCCTGTGTATGCAATAGAGGCTGCATTTTTCATTGAATCTTCATGAAACTTGGTCAAAATGATTATTTTGATAAATTCTAAATTGAGTTTTAATGTGGGTCATCTAGGGTTAAAAACTAGTTCACAGGGTAAAATCATAGAAAAACCTTGTGTATGCAATATAGGTTGCATTTTTCACTGGATTTCCATGAAACTTGATCAGTATAATTGTCTTCATGAAATTTAGGTAGCGTTCGAATGTGGGTCATCTGAGGTCAAAAATAAGGTCACCCGGATAAAAACTTTGTGTATGCCATACAGGTTACTTTAACAACCCAATCATCATGAAAATTGGTCAGAATGTTGGTGTGGATCACCTTGGATAAAAAAACTAGTCTTTAGGTCACCAGGTTAATTCTGAGGAAAATGTTGTTGGTACTCTAGAAGTTATATTTTGTAGCCAATAATCATGTTAATTGGTCAGAAGGTTTGTCTTGTCATGGTATAGTTTAGGGTTGAAGTTTTGTCATAATTATATGGTCATAAGTAGGTCTCGGGTGAGCTATATAGGGCCATCTTGGCCCTCTTGTCTCTTTAATAGAGTTTTAAATTTTAACATCTCTGTGGAATTATTCTGTTGCAGGTATGACCATGGCAGTTAAATCATTAATAGTGATAGCAACAAACAACGGCTTGAACCATGCTGAATCATGTCTTTGAGACAAAAGGTATTATTGTTTTGGTTCCAATTCAAATGATTAAATTGAAACACTGAGTTACATCATTGTGTAAGAAGAATGCATCATTATTAGTATGAAATTTCTAAAATACACTCGGTCAGCAGTGCACTGTTACACTAAATGTTCATTGGAATGTCCACTTAAATACTAATCAAATACCAAAGTTTTTCACTATGGCTGCTCAACCAATTATTTCTAACTAATTAATGGTTACATGTGCATACCATAATAAGTCATTTACTTTCATCTGCAAATCAATACTAGTAATAGACATTGCTGAAAAAAAAGTTTCACTAAAGTCTTATGTTTGGTAATATAAGAACAAAAAGTGGCCGTCTAATCTTGAGTATGAAAATAAAATACAAGCTATCATAATAGTATATTTATCCTGGACAGTCATTGTCTATCATTTACTTGATACATCATGTATATCCGAACTGCCTTCCCGTGCTCTATTTTTCATCCTTCTGTTTTTCTTGTTAACCCTTAATGGAACAGGTAATATTTTTGTACAAATTTGGAAATTGTTTTACCCAACCTGGACTTTGGGTACCTGGGCACTCATCCCAGCCCCACTGATTGTAAATAAATAGAACTGTTTGACTACAACATGGTATTCTTGCTTTTACATTCATTGATTGAGATTTTTTCAGTCAAAACTTTTTGATAACTGTGACAATAAACTATCTCTATGTTAAGTTACTAAATTTATTTTCTCAGTTGTAGAAATAATTATTCTTTAATTAGATATGCATGATGAGAAATAGTCAACAATTTAACTACTGGAGTCTTTATTCATATATTTTTGTATTCATTTTAGGTGGAGAGACTGTATGATATTGATTAATGCAAGTATGCAGAACACTTCAAAGAGAGAACACAATATTCAACAGCTTTAAAGGTGTCAGATGCAGAAAAAAAGCCATATGAATATTAATTTTGTGTCTCTGTAACATTACCTACTATTAACCTTTTTAAGAGGAATGTGCTCCAGCTACCCACTTACCTAAACTGGTAATAAAATACAAAAAACAGCCAAGACAGAATCATAGAACAGAAGTGTGCACTATGGAAGAAAACTACTGATGCACACAAGTATAACTTTGCTTCTATTTAGACCAAAGTACTAGTGAGACATACTTAACAACAACTTGAACAGTATCATGTTATACATGCACCGTGTTTTGTATTTCAACAACGTGTAAATGTAAATGAAATAAAATAAAAAAACTAATAATGTTGAGATATCTGTATTTAGTAGTGTTTGGAAGAAAATACTCTTTCATACCAATATCACAAGAAATCTTTTAAGGCAATCTTTTGCACACAAATTATGTATGCATTATAGTTTCAGCAGATCTATTTAATAACTTTTATAACTTTGTTTTAACAAAGTCTTTAAAATGTGTTTACTCCTTGAATATTCAGTAATTTAAGTAGATCCCAGGTCCAAAGATCCCACCTAAAAGGACATGCAAAAAAGAAAAGGACACACATGGTGGCTTAAAGTACAGTTAAGCTTCATCACAATAATCATTCTGTCTAAAGCTGAATGCGAAACTTTTTGCTAGCTCTTCAGCATGTTCAAAAGGCTGATTTAGTGTCAAGAAACTGGTGCTTTATTTAGGTGATCACACACACTATCAGCTGTACAGTATTATACTTCTAGCCTCATAATTATTGACTTATTTTATATGTCTGTTATACTGTTAATACAGAAATAGTTTCTGTGAAATACATTCACCCTGTTACAGTCATATTCATTGGCACTGAAAGTGCATAAAATTTCAACTTTTAGATACATGTAAAGGCCTGCTAGAAACCATAAATGGTTCAGTCACAAGTTAATTAATTCATTTGTCTATAAATGAGTAAGAATTTGACATGGCCTGTTTACAAAATTGACGACACTGCAAGTAAATGTGAAAAAGTGCCTATTGCAACCTGTACCTTTACTTCATAATTTGTTCTCAGCATTAGCCAAATGTGGGGCTACAATGTACTTTGCATCAGTTAAGTTTTAACTTTCCTTAACCCCACCCCATATTTTGAAGTATCATGCAGACATAAACAGAACTAAGACCTAATTTGTGTTTGAAGTATATATACTAGAACCACAACTTTTACCTAGAATATTTGGTCAGTGGTTAATGACAACTCGTCCAACTTGACATTTACCTAGAAGATACGAGGAAGTTCCTGTGGAAGAAGTATCATTCTACCTGAATTATTCATTAATTTCCATTTGAAATATTTCATTGGCTTGTATATATCTAGATCACCTAGATAGGAGTAGATAAACAGCATGTTTGCTAGCATCAATGTATTGGAACACTTTTGTAATTTCCAATGACAATGCTCTTCTTTTTGAAGTGTGCTGCATTCCAGGCTAAAATACTTTATAAAGGTAAAGTATTATTTCTAAATACTGTCCAGACCCAAGTAGTTTTCTGGAACTTTTAAAGTATAGACTGAGTGACAAGTGATTGTAGTTGTAAATTACTGATGCATGTTGCTGTCAGACACAACACAGGCCCTGATTCACTGAATGGAGAAATAGTCTTTCTATATTCCCTTATTGTCACTATATTTGTGTATGCTTTTTTATACAATAATTTCTTATTTATAATATTTGCTGTGTATAAGTGATAAAGATACATGAAGAAAGGTAATGAAAACTGAAACAAGCAAGATGTATGCTCAGTACCAAACTACAAATGTAAATATAGATATATGTATCACATTGAAAATGTCAGTGTGTAAGTAGTCTGAAAGAAATGGCAAATTCTTCAAAAACTGTATTGCAAAGTTATCTTTTTTATGTTTAATTTACATCTAATACTTAGCCACGGTCGTCACTACCCTTTTGATATGATGTGGTCTGATTTTACACTCACGAATTCCTCCTACGCATACAAAGCGGGCACGCACAAGATGTAATCTTGTCCGAAACTGCAGTACAATTCAAGGTCAATAAAATACAGACATTTTACTTGTTTTGGTAATTAATTCTGTTAATTTAGTTAACTTGTGTTGATGAATACTAGTGAAGGAAAGGAAATTCCAATGACAAAGTTGTTTTCTGATATATACCAGTAAGATAATCTTTCTTTTCTGGCGATGCTTTTATTTGACAGTTTAGCGGCCATGCAAGTTGACACTTTTGCGGTAAAATGACGTCACCGGAAACAGGTGCTGTTGACTGTGTTAAGCATTTCTTTACAATTTACGCCAAAGTTACGCTAGTGCGATTTACGCCAATTTAAAATGCGTTTCATAAAACGCTTTGCGCAAAACGTAAAAAAAAAGCGTAAGTTTATGTTACGCCAGAAAGCTGGCGTAAGTTACGCCTATGTTGATAAAACGGCCCCCAAAACATCTATAGATCAGTTCAGGGTTATGGACACCGGGTACAACGGTTAAATTCTAGAGACATATAGAGTCTCAAGTACAGTTTACATATATAGTATTGTGAAACAAACAGACGGATCGACTGCCAAACCAAACAACTGCCGAAACTGTGATTTCTAAATTCCCTCTCCCTATTCATACAAAACAGGTAATTTCAAATTTTAGAAATACTTTTTGTAAAAAAAGTGTTATATTTCTAGACATGTTCTCATTATTTAAAACAGATTATCTTAACATATGCATATACAATATCATGCATTGAATCAAGAAATACAATGATTTTGCACGAGAATTAGGTGGTACAATAATTAAGACAGTCGTAACCCGGGCGTATCTACGACGGACGTACGCTCGCTTTATGCACTCGGCTTAAAATCCCGTTGTACGACAGGATTAGTTACGCCAGCGCAGACCGTTTACGACAGCGCAATCTACGCCTTCTTTATGCACTCGGCCACTGGTATGTTGCATTGTACGTCAATCAAAACTCAATAATGGCGGCGCCCAGTGAAAGCTCGAAAATTGCAATGTTTTAATAGTGAAAATGAGAAAAATATTGATTATTCAAATGTATTTATTAAAAATGTTCATATCTATTGCTGAAAAAGAACCGATAAACGACGAACAGAAACAAAACAGAACAAATAAATAAAAGAAAGTGAGAGTGGTACCTGGGTGGATTTGAACCTTATCTGGAAAACCAAGGATTATACTACCACTGAGTCTCGGGGAACGACTGAAAACTGAGGTCTTAAATAAGACATGAATGATAAATTCCTATATATAACAAAATATGCTTATAGACTCAATATCCGAATTGTCAACAAATAAATACCACGTGCGCAAATACACTTACTTATCTTGATGTTTATTTCTCGTTATTGTCAAAGATTAATGGCAGCTTTCATTGATCTTGCAATCACATATTGCAAGGTTGTTTTAATGATCATTTCCAATATTAACCAAGCACTTAAAGTGCAGATAGCAAGTGGCCCAAAGAGTATATAAGTCTGGTCCAAATCGTGTTTTTGGCTACAAACCCGCCTCCCTGTTCACACGGTATATTTACTACAAGTCTCAAAGAACACCAAGGACTGAACGGTTATATGATATGGATGAGTTTGTAAAACACAGAACATTTCAAAAATTTTATATCATCAAATTTGTGAAAGGATTCAATGTTATCTGTGAGACTACTTTTTAACGTCGGAGTGCAGCATTATACAATTTGTTAAAATATAATTAATGTTCAAATGTTAATAGTTGAGAAGTGATTGTTTTTTCGACGTAGTCGTATACTTTTGATTTGAACTTCCGTTGGTATGGACGCGTTGCTAACCAACTTCGTTATAATGTGACCAATCAGAATCTGCAAATTATTGGCTAGCGTTTCGGTACCGGAATAAGCAGTGTACTGCCCGGGAGCCTTCTGAAACACAAAATGTGTATATTTTTTTATATTATAGTTATTTATAATAAATCATGTTGCAAAAAAAGAAAAAACAGAACACGTTATGTCAAGGTTTCTGGACAGTACGAAGATCAACTTTTGTATTCAACGAGGTGATTATTGGCTAGCGTTTCGGTACCGGAATAAGCAGTGTACTGCCCGGGAGCCTTCTGAATCACAAAATGTGTTTATTACGTCACCTACGTCGACCATCTTTTTTTTAAAAGATATTACTTGTTATATTTCTACTAAATATAACAAAAGGGCAGAAAGGATCATTTTTTACCTTTGGCTCATGATATCCTCTTAATAAGCCTATGTAAAATCAAAAGACCCCCCCCAGGCAGGGTTAATTTTGACCCTGAGGTCATGATTTGAACAATCTTGGTAGAGAGTCAATTATTGCCACATGCTGAATATCTAAGCTATTATTTTGCTGTCTGATCATGATCTGCACTGTTGGCTTTTCATTTTTTTGCTGTCTGATCATGATCTGCACTGTAAGCTATTCATTGTATGTTGGCTGGTCATGATCTGCACTGTCAGCTATTTATTTTTTGTAAGCTATTCATTATTTTGCTGTCTGATCATGATCTGCACTGTGAGCTATTCAATTTTTTGCTGTCTGATCATGATCTGCACTGTGAGCTGTTCATTTTTTTAACAATTTATGGTACTTTTCAAAGTGATAGATGGAAGAGTACATAGGACAAGAGCTGATTCTTTTATGAAAGAAAAACATGCATAGGCATATTTGTCATTGATAAATCTGATATCTTCTTAATATATGTTTTGTATATATATATATGAACTTTCTTGTGATGTGAATGTAAAAATTACAACTACATTTTTTGTACCAAAATCTTTAACATGGAAGTTCAACTAGGGGTCAAGAACATGTATTGCATAATCGCTATTTAAAACTTTATATCAGTGCCAATTTTAGGCCAGAGTTTTTATATTGCTTGGTTTATGGGAAGTTTTCTAAAATATTGAGTATGAAGGACTTTTCCTACTTTATTGAACAGAGCACATATTGAACATCAGTCTACTGCACTTGTCAATAATCGTCATTTTCGAACAAAATAAACACTTTAAAATAATTACTTTCAATTATATATCCCTACTATTGTGATAGATTGTTTACCGATAAGTATGGACGTAAATTTTCAGGCTCTTTAAAAAGTTTGAAATACTGACGTTTTACCAGGAAGTTCAGAGTGAAATTTATATGTACGGATTGTGAATTTTAAGGATGATTAAATGCCAAAAGGATTTTAAAAGTGAGTTTGAAACTTTGATGTATTTGCTTGATAAACTTCTACACATCACCTTTACCTGTTTACCTGGATTTTGATTATTGATCGAGGATTATCTATATAAAGCAGTGTATACTATTTATTGTACTAGTATAGTATAAACTATCACACCTGTGACTGTGTTGTATTGGTTTATTTTTCTACGGAAGCGTAAAAGGACCACAAAGTCGTGTACAGTTTGCACTTCGAAAACAACGATGGGGATCGACTTAATGGCATATAGAGTTAGAATCGGCACGTTTATGTTGTGTTACAGAACACGTACGAGGCAAACAAAACATGGGAAATATAAGCGGACACATTCTAGTACTGACATACATCTGAGAAGTTTTGTGGTCAATGTATTTTTCCTTCTCTGTTTTCTTGCACTGTACGGGGTTGTGTGGGGCAATAAATACTATATTGACAACTTTGCCAGACATGACATCATTTTATGCGATAGTGTTAGTATATCTTCTACATCTCACGGTACATCTAGCGACTGTGTGCAATTGAGCTATGGTGCGAACTATGCATATGCTAGAAGATTATTAATTTTGGCAGCAGACATAGAGTTAAATCCGGGACCCGAAAGTGGCATTACAGATAAGAATACACAAGCTATATTGGATGCTATCAGAGAGACACGGAATGAAATAGGTGATGTCAAAAATGAAGTAAGGGGTGTTAAGTCTGAGATTATGCTTATGAAGTCAGAGCTGAGTCTTATGCGCAAAAAGGTCGACGGTGTTGAATTTAATCAAAAGGAAATGAACGGCAGATTGAGATTTGTCGAAGAGAAAGTTGATGGTTTGCGGTATGACCAAGATGTACTGACTGGTGATATGGAAGCTGTGTCATATGGTGAAGACAGAAGAGATTCGCGTATACAGAACATTGAAAAGCAGTTGTTTATTTCAGAATCAGAGAGATTAAAGTGTTCGATGAGAATTTTTGGTTTGAAAGAGAGCGAATCTGAGGAATACAGTTTGAAAGAGCTAGTGGAAGATGAAGTATTAAAAGAAGCTGATACGTTGGAAGCCAAATCTGATAGTAATACTTTAATAAAAGCAAAGCGGGTTGGTGTTGTTGATACTAATGATGGTAACGGTAGAATGGTTATTGTTCAGTTTGCAAACAGTGACGACAAATTTAGACTATTTAATTTTCGAGACAAGTTGCGCATTAAGGGTATACGAATTTCAAACGATCTCTCATTTATACAGCGCCAAGAATTAAAACAAGCGAAGTTGAGGGGCTTACATGGCTACTTTAAAAGCGACAAATTGGTGACATACACAAAAGTAAACCCTGAAAATGAATCTAGACCTCGTGTATTTCGGCGCGGTGCTCGTCAATCAGATAAATACGCTGAACTGTTAACCGAAGAGAGCATGGAGGCGACACCTTCTGTAAGTGGTAATGGGGGCAGCCCTTTTCGAAAATAGGACGGCGGTCAAGGTCCAACACAAGAATTTACTAGTATTTGTGCGAACATAAAGTTACTGAGTTGGAATATTGAAGGGTTGAAGTCAAAATTAACTGGATATGAATTATCTGAAATGCTTTCTTCTTATGATTTGATTAGTTTTCAAGAAACATGGGATATCAACGCTGACGTTTGTGACGAGTATTTTACAGATCATGTTTCATATTCTTGTAAAGCTCAACGGTCTAAAACGGGTGGAAGACCAATGGGAGGTGTTACTGTAGTGATTAAAAGTAAACTATCAAAATATGTCAAACGCGTATGTGAGAATTTTAAGTACGGTGTTATACTTCTTTTTGACAAACTATTATTTGATACACCTCGAAGTGTTTTATACGTTGCTATTTATATTCCACCTGTCAATTCTCCTTTTTATGACGATGTCCTAACGTCAGGCTTTGAGCAATTAGAAGAGTGTATAAGTACAGATTATATAGATACGGAGCTTCTGCTAAATGGTGATTTTAATGCGCGGACTGCCAATCTTCCTGATTTTACTACCTCCAGTGTGTATATACCAGATCTGTATGAATTTCATGATATTTTAGACTGCAACGTACATAAAGATAGATTTGCATCAGATAAAATAGTGAATGCTTATGGGCGCCAACTTATATCTTTTTGTCAAACATTTGGTTGTTTCATTGTTAATGGGCGGTTCGGTCCCCATAGTAGTGGATGTACATTCTTAAACCAAAATGGTAGTAGTACTATTGACTATTTTATAGTGTCTAAAAATTTGTTTGATATAATCAGCAATTTTGAAATTTTAGAGAATAGTGAAAGTTGTCATTTTCCATTATCACTATCTCTGAAAGTGCCAGATGTTGTTCATAGTTCCAAAAGTAACGGCACCGGTAGCAATACATGTTTTAAATATAATCTGACAGATGACAATTGCAGTGAATATAATAGATACCTAGCAGAAAATGTTATTAATGGGAGTTTTGATAACGTAGAAACACTATTAAATGATGACACCAGTGACATAAATTCGGTAATAAGTGCATTTGAAGATGCCATACTGAACAGTAGTGTTGCATTTAAGAAATTGAAACGCTATGGTGGTAAATCTAGGAACCATAAGCCATGGTTCGACATTGACTGCAAACAAGCCAAGGCTGATACAAGAAAACAATTGAATCGTTTTCGGTCTAGCCGAAGTGAAAATGACTTATTGTTATATGTAAATAGTAAACATGTTTATAAGAATATATGTAAACGTAAAAGGTTTGTATTTAATAAAAATGCATTGTCGAAATTAGAAAATACAACTGGTAACTCGAAAAGTTTTTGGGGTGAGGTTAAAAAACTGACTAATAAACCAAGAACGGAACCAAATATTTCATTGGACGATTGGTTTAATCATTTTAGCAATCTTTTTACACATGTGAACAATGTAGATTCAGAGAATGAAGAACACATTGATGCTGAAAATGAAACTGATGATTTTGATGATATTGAACAATTAATTTTCAATTCCAGTATCACAGACGAGGAAATAAATGATAGTATAAAGTCTTTGAAATTGAATAAAGCTACTGGTGGAGTGATTATTCCACAGCATTTAGTATATGGTGTAAATGTGCTTTTACCTTTCATTCGTAAGTTGTTTAATAGATTGTTTCACAAAGGTGAATTCCCAAATCAATGGACAAAAACAGTTGTTATACCCCTCTACAAAAAGGGTAGTGTAAATAACCCAAATAATTATCGTGGTATAGCTTTATTAGATGTTCTGAGCAAAGTTTATATAGCAATTATCACAAAGCGTTTGACATTTTATGTAAATGCTTATTGTAAAATTTGTGAAGCCCAAGCGGGCTTTCGATCAGGATATTGCACTGTAGATAATGCTTTTATTCTTCAAGCCATTGTAAGTAAATATTTATGCATGAAAAAGAAAACATTGTACGTAGCATTTATTGACTTTCAAAAAGCGTTTGATTCTGTGGATCACAACATATTGTATGAAGTTCTAAGAAAAGGTGGCATAAAAGGTAACTTATATAATGCAATACAGTCTATATATGTTTCTGTAAAAGCGTGTGTTAGAACTAACAATGGTATAACAAAAAGTTTCGAATGTCCCATCGGATTGCGTCAGGGCTGCAATTTGAGTCCAATTCTGTTTGCATTGTTTATCGATGAACTGTACTCACTGTTATGTAAAAATAAAATAAGAGGTATACAATTATTTCCTCATATTGTAGAAATATTTTTGCTTATGTTTGCAGATGACATAGCCTTTATATCCGACACGGTTGTCGGACTGCAAAAGCAATTGAATATATTGAAACATTTTTGTATAGATAGTAAACTTGTTGCAAATACAGCTAAATCAAAAGTTCTTGTTTTTAAACGAGGAGGTAGATTAAGTGTAAGGGAACGATGGAATTACAATGAATTGGACATAGAAGTAGTTAATGGTTTTACTTACGTTGGAATATATTTTTCAAATAAGCTTTCTACGTACAAAATGGCAGAGGCCATGTCGCTTAAGGCAAAGAAAGTACTAATGCATTTGTTTAGTTCATTGTACAATTATCCATGTCTTCCATATACAACGTTTTTTAAAATATTTGATTCAAAGGTTGCATCTATTGCATTGTACGGTTCTGAAATTTGGGGTCTTAAGCAACCAAAATGTCTTGAAAATGTGCACATTTTTGCTTGTAAAAGGTTTATGAAAGTGAACAAAGGTGCATGTAATGATGCAATTTTAGGTGACTTAGGCAGATTCCCATTGTATATTTTTGCTGCTAAGCGTACAGTTAAATATTGGATACGTTTGTTGAACTTACCTGAAGACAGATACGTACGAATGTGTTACAATATGCAAATGTATTATGATAGTATTGGTTATAATAACTGGGTAACTGATTTACGAACTCACTTGTATGTAAATGGCTACGGATATGTTTGGGAAGCACAGAATGTTGACAATCCCAATCTGTTTCTATTGCAATATGTACAGCGATTAAAGGACCAGTATATCCAGGAATGGAGGGATAGATGTTATCATAACGCAAAACTTTTTTATTATGCAAAGTATAAAACAGTATATAAAGTTGAAAAGTATGTAAATGTTGTTGATATCAACAAATTCAGAAAGTGTATTGCAGCATTTAGAAGTTCTTGTCATTCACTCATGATTGAAAAGGGTAGACATTTTGGTATTGAAAGGGAGTTAAGAGACTGTCCCTACTGTGAATGTTATGTTGAAGACGAATACCATTTTATATTTTTGTGTCCGTTATATAGCAGCATTCGCTGTAAATATATTCCTAATACATATATTGAGAATACGTCAATTTACAAGTTAAATAACTTAATGTCATCTGAAAATGAACATATCATACGCAATGTTGCCATGTATATATATTATGCATTACAAAAAAGGGAAGAGTACTTATCAGTTTTTCAATAATCTGATCAATACTGAGATTTACAAAATAAGTACTATGTCGATACATGAATCTCTGTATGATAGTCAACTTTGTTGTATTTACGTTCCTATATGTTAATGCACTCTATGAAAATCTTTTGTATAATATTATACTTGTGTATGGGCCGGAGGCCTTATTATACAATAAACTATTGAATTGAATTGAATTGAATTGAACTATTCTGATACTTCATTAACTAGTCTGTGGAGTCGGAACAGCGGAAATAATAAAAATAAAATGTCAGTTCATAATGTCATTTTTATTCTACTTTTTCAAAAAATAGGACAGACAGTCGCATAAACCAAGAGATATAAAAACTCTGGCCTTACCATAGAGAGATCCAAGATGTGTACTGATTACAAGTGTCATTTATCAATCTTATAGTTTTAAAATACTGCAATAAAATTAGCAAATGAGGTGTTCAATAAAAAACACATTATCAAAACTAGAAATCATCGAAACAACCTTTCTGACAAATTTCAAGGATATCTGGGCTGAAAATGTAACATCTAGATTGTTAACAAGGTTTTTCCATATTTGGGCTATGTGACCAATTTTTAACCCAAGATGACCCATATTCGAACTTGGGCTAGAAATCATCGAAACAACCTTTCTGACATATTTCCAGGATATTTGGGCTGAAAATGTTACTTCTAGAATGTTAACAAGGTTTCTCCATATTCAGGCTGTGTGACCTAGTTTTTGATCCCAGGTGACCCATATTAAAACTTGAGCTAGAAATCAACCAAACAACCTTTCTGACAAATTGCCAGGATATTTGGACTGAAACAGTAGCCTCTAGAGTGTTAACAAGATTTTTCTATTTTTGGATCATGTGACCTAGTTTTTCATCCGAGATGACCCATATTCGAACTCGTCCGAGTAATTACTGGGACAAACATCCTGACCAAGTTTCGTGACAATTGAGGCAAAAATGTGACCACTAGAGTGTTAACGAACTGTGGACGGACGACGGACGACGGACAATCATCGATCCTAATAGCTCACCCTGAGCCAGCTCAGGTGAGCTAACAAAACCCCAGTTAGAAACGCCCACCCTGAATATCGGAAACAACGAATTTTACCATACCCTATCTGATCAACCACGTGATACAGTTACAGTAAAGTATCTGAGTCTATTTATAGTAATCACGACATGTGCATTACAAACAGGCGTGACCTAGCGTAGTTATAATTTCTATAAGTTTTGCAGTTCAATGATTTTCTAAATAATCTTCTACGCCAGATAACGAGCCAGATCTGACCCGCAACGCATGTTTACGGGCTGGTTACACCAGCCTATAACTATGGTTTCATGATAAGTTATGAAATGGAACAATTCCTTCAATCTGTTTAATTGATATGATTAAAGCAGTGTTCATTTCAGTCTGAGGTAAAGGTGGCGGGGCCCTTCGGGAGGGGAATTTTAGTCGTTTTGCCAGGAAAGGAGATTTTTTTTTAAAAATGTATAACATATTACTGTTTAAAAATATAATGAAGAACCAAAACTATCAAGTATGTTCATGACATTATTCTTTTACCAAATATAAAGAAATAAAAATTCTAAATATAAAATACCGTTGTCAGTCACATAACTTAGCAAGCATCGGTGTTAAAACACACTTGAATAACAAGCAAAACTGCTATTTTCAATTGAAAACATTGTATTAGTATCTTTTTTGAATCTTCGGAACACCGTTTTCTTTGAAAAAAACTACAAAAATCGGGTTCACGAAAATAGGTGACATACAAAAAATCGGTGATTTTCTGCTGACTTTTTCACATGTAAGGTATCAAATAATTATAACAAATGATTCTGAAGCGTTTTTATTGATGGAAAGAAATGTTTTTATTACAGTCTTGGCCAACACTTGTTAAATACATCAAAGATTTTTGTCAACATTTAGAGGGGAGTTCTTGTCAAAAATGGGGAAAATATATATCATTTTTGGAGGGAAATGGGGCTGGAATCGGCCTGAAAAAAAATCACTGGTCAATAATATTTTCGAAAAATTCAAAACTAGAAGGGAAGTGTAGTATCGGAAGTCATATTTTATTATTTGATTGCGAAGTAGTGCTCGTGCACACAACCTGTCACTACGCTCTCACACATCCCAATATACGCTTTTCGGCACACCACGTGCGTTAATAGCGATAGATGAAAGTGCTGAAAGACGGACGATAATCGAATTTTGTGTGATATCTTGGAATGACACCTACACAGACAATGTATCTGCTAGCTAAAGCCAGTATGAACAAATATACATGTCGTGCTACATTTTTCACTATACGATTTCACGAAATCACCGGACTGCTCCGGAGCAGCGGATAAGTACATTTTTCAAAATGCATAGTTTTAAAACTGATTTTTCATATCAACCTGAAATTAGATATAGGCATTCAGGATAAATTGTACTATGTGTTTCATCAATATGGAAGAAATTGATAATAAAAAATTGTAATAATCAAGTTATGAAAAAGGTCCACGTATTTATAATCATCCCTCGTACTTTATAAAGAAAAAACATATTTTAAGTGTCGGCCAACTTCATCACTGTTTGCTTCAACGTCTATTGGGAGTTGTTTTTGAGTTTCGAGTTGAATTTTGCAATGTATAGTACTACACTTTTCTGAAAAAAGCTAAACTTATAATCAAGTTTTGGCAAAACACTATTTAGGTTTTCTGCCGCCGTCCAAGTTAGAATAAAGATTTTCCTTGTAGAAACAAAAAAGTTAAAATTCTTCTATTACAATTTATTTCTCGTGCATTCATCACATTTATTCACATATGTTCCAAAATTATTCAGAAACGTACTTCAATAATCTTCATATATTATCATGAAAATAAACAAACATTGCCTTTTATACCAGCCGCAATGGGCCCCCATATTTAGAATTGCGGATTTGTGTAAAAATATAACAAGCACTTCATAATCGTGTATATTGTAGAGCCTGTACTCGAAGTCTAAACATATTATGGTTGCTAAATATAGGTAAACTACTTCAAATACTAAAATATGTAGATGTCAAGATGATTTCAACAATCTAAGAATACTCGTGATGATAAAAAATATCAGTCAATTTATATCGAGAGATCGGAGCAATGCAACAATAGATGTGTAAAAGTAATATTCTACAAGTCCAGATATTCGCTTATTATAGTACTCATGGGGACTATTTTTGAGACTGGCCAAGATGCTTGCTCAACCATGCATAAAATATCACAAGTAACTCACAAAGAAAACATGAGGTCTTTGAATGTTTGCCAAAGGCACTCATACAAATAATAAATACAAATCATGATTCATGAAATACATAACCTGAACATCTCACAAAAAGAGGGTCACGATGGACATACTCGCTCACTTGAGTGACATTGCTCATCATGACAAATATTCTGATACAATTTTATGTTGAATGTAAATGTGGCCTCTATCGTTTTAACAAGCCTTTTCTTTTTTTGCCATGGCGACTCAGTTATTGACACCAAGTGACCTAGATTGAAGCATTCTTACCAATTGCAATCCGAATTAAGTATCAAATGTGGCATGTGTTGAAAATGTTTTCCTTTGATTTGACCTTGAAACCTTTTGATTCCATTTGACCAAGTTACGAATCTTGCCTAGATATTATTGAGACAATCATTCTGAACAATTTTTATGATGATTTGAGGTCAAATGTGACTTGAGTTTTATCAAGGTTTCCCTTTGATTTGCCACGGTGGCCCAGTTTTTTCCAGATTTGACCCATTTGAAAACTTTAGCTAGATTTTAATAGGACCCTTATTCTGACGAAGTTCGTCGAAGATCCATTCTAACAAAATTCGCGAATTTGTCTTTATACACAAAGAGTAGAAAGATTATGTTTTATTATGCCATAAACAACACGGGAACCGATATACCGAAATAGTAACGTCATACTGTGCCCCATGGCGTTTAATAGTTATACGCGCAGAAAGTAACGCTTTGCATTTATTCAACTTTTGTGATAAGTATATATGTTTATGTAAGAATCGAAATAGCATCCTTTTCAGCGTTGTTATCGTCTATTATACAACCCTTTGTCGTTTTGACGCACATTTATTAACCACTCAGGCCTCTAACCTTCGTAGTTATTTACTGCGC
Organism: Saxidomus purpurata; assembly: GCA_022818135.1. Taxonomy (NCBI): domain Eukaryota; kingdom Metazoa; phylum Mollusca; class Bivalvia; order Venerida; family Veneridae; genus Saxidomus; species Saxidomus purpurata. The sequence goes on along the minus strand of JAFMSR010000009.1, from coordinate 45,387,095 downwards.
GACAAGACTCCAAATCATTGTTTATAAGATGATAAACACCGCTTGAACGAATATTTTTTCATAATTGAAAACGCAGCTTCTATGTTTTGACCTGGTCGTAGGTTACCGGCTTTTATGTTTAATAACCTGTTCTTGAACACTGCATTTTGTTTTAATTTCTGACTTTCGAGGGTAATTTTTTTCAAAATCAAAGCTAGTATCTAATGATTTTTACTTTAGATATCTGTTTAAACGTAATTCTCAAGCAAAGTGCCCAGTTTGAAGAAATTCTATAAAAGGGACAAGTTTGGCCCTATAGGAAACTGAGGCAAACGCCCGTTTAAGTGTCGACGGACGACAAACAGACAGACGGACGACAAATATAAAGCGATAACAAAAGCTCACCATGAGCTTCGTTTTCATGTGGTCATAAAACAGGAAGTACTCATTACACCCTAAAACCTTGAATACATGTAATAGTAAATATATCAGTTGGTGAAAAATAAATAAAACATACCACAGTTGCTAGGCAACATAACTATATACAATGATGATACATAAGAGTCAACATTTAAAATGTTTCATGACATTAAATAAAGGAATTGTATAACAATGTTTCTGTATAATATTTCCTATTCACAGTTGGGTATTCTTGTATAGGTAGTTAGCGATTAAAAAAATTGGATTTTCTTGTTTACTATTGCATAAAACAATTCATTACTTGATTGCCTGCTTATAATGTATATACCAACTCTACAAAAAATTAACATCTCCAAAAGAAAAGTAATAAAAAGTTTAATTCAAAGTTTCTATGTAAAATATTGACATGCTATGCACAAAAATTTACGTAGGTTTTCTTCTGTAAAGAAAACAGCCAGTTTTAAGCGCATGGCATGTTTTACTGCAAATTTATTGCAGGTTTCAATTGATAATTCTATACAGTTTTAAGGTCCGGGCTAGAAAGTCATAATTCGTTCAGTTAATTTATGTTAATCATTTATTAAAATGACAGCTAGTCAATATGTAACACAAATTTACCTCTTTTATAACGAAGAAAGGCCTCTCAAGTTTTTTTCCATTTTGATTTGTCACCATTATAAAATTTATCCTCCTTTTATTTTATGCTTTTCAGTGAAATACTTAAATATATCGGTGAAATAAAATTGGTATTTCACTGTTTCAAAGCAGTGAAAATATCATTTTTATTTTCACTGTTTTTGCCGAACTACTTTTTAACCACATTCTAAACAAAAGTCCCATATTTTCACACCCAGAATCTCCAGCTCGTCCTCCATACAAAAGTATCATACACATGATTGACAGTGAGTGATTAATACGTTAAAATACTTAGCTTTATCCAATTTCTCACCTATGAGATACATATTTCCCCTCATTTATCGGTGATAGAACATAACATAAAATCGAAAAATGGCTGTAAAATTTTTATTTTTGAAATAAACATAGGGTTGTTGGTATTCATTTCTTAGTTAGATCATTGTCTATCCATCTATAGCAATTTTAAATAAAAAATTGAAAAAAGTTGATTTTCATTTTTTTTCACCACCATCCAATTTTCACAGTAATTTCTTAATACTTGTATGATCATGGTTTGAAACCTATAAGTCAGTTATAAAAAGTCGAAAACTGCCTCTACAATCGCTCATTATTCACAAATGCATTAAATCGTGACAAATTTTGCACTTAGGTCAGCCCTGGACTGAGCATTTTTTAATGAATGAACAGCTGATTGAGTATTACGCCACGATTCATGGTGTGACGAAGTGCAGACTTATTTAATAAAAAAATCAATTTAAGCCTATATCTAATGAATTGATGTTTCATTTTTGATGTATGATAAAGATAGATATGACTTCTTAAATACTTTTATCTGATATAATCAAAATATTTTGAACTTTTGATGCGTTTTCAGTAATGATGGTAGTAATCATTCTGGGGTTCTCCATGGGGAGTAAGGAATACTATAATTCCAAATTTTACTGAATATTGTGCAAAAAAAAATAAAAGAAAAAGAACATTTGTTTGTTTCAGTGAAATATCAATTTTATTTCACTTGTGAACACCAAACAAAAGATATTTTCACTCGTGGCTACGCCACTCGTGAAAATGTCAATGTTTGGTGTTCACTTGTGAAATAAAATCAATATTTCACTGAACCAAACAAATATCTTCTATGACTTTAACTGTCAAAGTCTGTATGAACTATTTATGAACCTGTCACAAATTTCAGGAAACCGTATTTTTTTAGATATTTTAGATTTATCATGTTGTTTTGAATCGCTAACTACCTATCGCTATAATACAGGTCAAACAAAGGTTAAAACATGGTAATAAAATGTTTTGAATTTGTAAATAACTATAAACACACAATTAAGTTTGTTCATTTTTCAAAATTTGCTTTAAGTTATAAAGCTGAAACCGGAGACATTTCAAAAATGCGAAAACACGAAATTCATTTTTTATCCATAAGCCTTGTAATTTTTGCATTCCATGACATACATTGAAAGGTAAATAGCTTTTCTACCTTCAGAGAAAGGTGTTATACCTTCAGATATACTGATACCCACGAATACTGGCTTCACCATGTAATTTTGTATTTTCATAAACAGCCACCGACAATGACAATTTGTCATTTTCTGCACTAACCACAAACCTAATCACTTGTCACATAGTGATCGAATAACGGTTATTAGAGAATTTTAAAAGAACACTCTGTACACGAAGCTGATACATCCACTTTTTATTGAAGGTTGCTACGAAAGATAACACGTGACCGAGCTGGGGAAGAGGGATTGTATGCCAATTTTGCACCAGTAAGCATTAATTAAACCAACCTAATACATACACGTTATTTAAATGACTACAATTTTAATTACATATTTACAGAAATACCGTATAATCGAAATGAAAGCTAGAGAAAATATATTCATATATTTAAAAGGATGACTTCATAAGCTCCTTTCCGGTACAAAAGAGAAAGGTATAATATATCATCAACAACAACTTATATTTTGCGCTAAACACCCCTAACATATGCCTATAACCAATTTAACATACATATACAATTGGTGTAGCAACTAGTACAGCAATTTTCTGAGAGGTTTACTTCAGTACAAAATTAAACATGTAATCTTAAATTCTCTGAATATTTGCAAACTATTAGACATTTCGCTAGTTCTGTCCCTTTTTGTTCACTAATTCATTTTTTTCCTCAAATTTAATCTTACTTTGCCAGTGTCAGTAATTTTTAAAAAAAATAATGTCTTAAGTTCCTCTATTTGGAACATACCAAAATGATATTCGCCTTCTAAAACTTTCATATTACAATCGGAACATAATCTATGGTATACTGTAAACGGCGCAGCAGATTACAATTGGCAGATATAAATTTAAGACAAAAGGCCAAGTGAAAATTATACATCTCTACTAAAAATACAACGTTCAAGTTTAGTTCCACATATAACTGGAAAAATATGGTTAACATTGATAGATTTAGAGGTGATGTGCTTTGTCCAGTACTTTTTATATTATCAATGCACTAATCAAAACAATGTAACATTAAAGTAAATTTGATTAAATCTTGGCTTTTTTAAACTTACCAAATTTGATTTTGATGTTATAATGTCGAATTTCGTTGTTTAAAACATGAAACCCTTTTGTAAAGAAAAAGCGTGAAAAATGTTATTCAACTGAATAACTTCCTTTAAATTTATGAAAGTACAATGCATATATAAAATTAATGTATAACGGAATATGTGACCATCTCGTAGGTCTTGTTAATGTATGATACACACTGATGTTTAATGGACATAAACAAAACATATAAAGGTAATGAGATAAATATCAGCGTATATGAGAAAGATATATCAACACGATATATAATATAAATGACTTTATTTACTACCGTTGGGAGTAACCAGTACTCCTGTGAAGAAAGTACCAAACTCACCATGAATATCCGTAATGTATTTAGCACAGTTGCCAACATACACAACGTCATTTCTCTTTAGATGAAATATTCCTGTTGCAGTAGCGGAAAGGGTTGCACTGGAATTCTTAATAACATAAACGTCTGTCTTTCTGGCATTGTTTACATAAACAGGACATGCACCCTTTAGCCGTGACAGCATTTTAAAAGTTAAGGAAAATGAAAAGTGATAAACTCTCCGGAAAACTGAAATCCTTGATCGTGAGTGTCCAGTATATATGGAAAAGTCACAACATCACTTCACGAATCGACTTCATTTGGATCTCCTTCACAGTAACGCCCAGTCTAAGAAGGCCTAGCGCAAGTATATGGTGAGGAGCTGGTTACCCAGCAAGGCCAGTCTGACCATCCATAATCTAAAAGTTTTCATAGATTTACTGATTTTATTATTGAAAAATTACAACAGCTTCACTAACAAATGCTCCTTTCGCTAGTTATGTAAGTAGTGCATAAACAATGATTACCTATTCGTTATCAGGGCGTATACTTTAAAAAAACCTGCCTTATTCTAACTTGTAAAATAATTTTCTCGAAAATTTGTTCATAACATTAGTTTTCTGCTCATACATGATAAATGAGATGCAGCCACTTTTAATGAATATGTGCCATTTTCTTACCAGAACAACCTTTACGTACACAGGTATCAACTTCTTTTGGATCTCCTTTACAGTTACGTCCGGTCGAAGTTACCAAGCTTCTACAGTCTGAAAATTTACAACCGTAAAGTTTACACAGATTAACTGATTTTATTCTTGAAAAATTACAATAACTTGCTCTGTTCGTTAGTTATGTAAGCAGCTCACACGTAATATGATTATCCTCCTATAGCAAAATTGAAAAATAACATGTTAGTGTGAAATTTTATACAGTATTGATATTATAAAAATGGGTTTGCATGCATTTCTCCAACATATATCGATTTCAATGACAGCTCCTTTACAATAACGTTCAAGTGCAAGTCCATTTGGATCGGTACAAGTCCTTAATCTGGTTCTTGTGCCAAGACCGCAGGAATAACTACATTATCCACAGTCTCCCCAGATTGACCAGCCTCCATTTGTAGTATGCGACTTAAATTGAGTACATCCATGTCACAATGACAAAACACAGAGTACCGGTGTGATTACAGTGATCACACTTATCCTTATTATCTTGATCATAATGTTTGTCCACATGATGACAATAACTTAACCTCTAGTCACAGTGTACACATACTATGAATTTTACTGAATTTCCATACAGTGGTAGAGAACGGCTCCACATTTTTTTGAGTTTAGGTAGAGTATTATTTAGTTCTTACGTGATTTAGATAAAGTCGGTAGGTCAAATCATTAGAAGCAGCCGTTGCAAAACCTGTAGACTTGATATTTGAAATTTTCTTTTTTGGACATGCTTCAGAACCTTCTATTTTCTTTTCAAAAGAAAACTCAAAAGAAAAAGAAAAGAAATCTGATCCACTGCGAAGGTATGTCTTGTTGAAAAGAAATAGTTCACCAAGTAAAATCTAGCTGATATTCCTTATGGGTTCGACGTTGACATAACTTTCACGAGACATTAGAATAATGTAATTTTACGTATACTATAATACTATATACTAACAATAATTTTTATTGACCCTGTTTTTTATGGAGACTAACATATTGCTAGTTAATTTGGAAAAATAATGATGGGTCAATGGCTTAACTTTTTCGCAATATTAATCTTTAGTGATACACTATCAGATAAGGTGCTTAATGCAGAATTAGCTAGAATTTTAGTATTGTAAACGTTTATGTATGTGGTGTATGTTTCAGAATGGGTATCAATTTTTAATCTCTTCTAATGTAGAATGTTATACTTTAGGATACAAAATAAGAGATAGTGGTATTTATATCATCATCTGAATAAATATTACGCTCCTTATTATTAATTTTGATAAATGAATAACAATTTTTTTCAGATATTTTGCCTACAGTTTGATTAAACCCTTTTTTTAGAATACCAAAATAAAAAATGGGGGTTAATGTGCATATAAGAAAGAAATTCAATAAAACTGACAAAAAATGTGTTTTTTAGATTCGACGAGCTTGAGATATGACGGCATAGGTCTGTAACAAAGAACTGTAAAAGGAACTAGTTATTAATGATTTTTTATATCCTAATAATTCTTCTTGTAATACAGTTTGAATTAAGTAAATATCTTAAACGGTTTTTGAGAAATGACTATTTTTGTACCCCTACCCCCATTTTGGCATATGACCAAATTTGTCAATTTAGTCACAAAATGTGATTTTACACTAAAATATTCCTGTTGTGCCTAAGTTTACTACATAATTTGTTTTTCCAGTTAACTCATCATTTTTGAAATATAAGAAATGTAAATTTTCGGAAGTGCAAAAATCCAAAACCTCACCAGTGACCTCCCCCCCCCCCCGTTAAGTCTTATTTGGAAATTTAGGAACTAAGACAATTAGAATCAAAACTAGGTCAAATATTTCTTATCGTACGTTTTCAAAATTTGTTATACAAAATTAAAGACACACAACAAATGGTGTAATTATGAGAGTAGAATACTGCGAATTTACAGGTATATTTTAACGAATTGTCATTTTCTGTAATGCGATCCAGAACGTTCGAGTCGTGTGTCGGATCATGCGACATAAAATGTAAAAGTAATGGGTAGACTCAACAACACACGTAAAAATCTACATAGCAATTTGAGAACTTTTTTAAAAATGGTGAGCTTGGATTGACGACACCACTACACTATATGTTTAAATTGGAATTTCAAAAACGTTTGCAATGCATTATAATTTGGTAGCGTATAATTACAGAAATACTCTACAGGAATTTATACTGGAACCTTTTTATTTGATGATTTTGTTCTTAAATATGCTAATTTCAGACAGTTCTAAGAACCTTGAGTTTTCACCAATTTGAAAATCTGAGAGCGAGCCGCATTAAGCATATAGAAGGTACATGTAAAACTCTTATCAGCGCGATAAAGGCGTTGTATGCGATGTCATTTTTTGACGTCGTTTCATAAACAGGATGTGATGATCCAATTATAAGCGACGTTATTAATATCGTGGACATGCAAGAATTATCTATGAAACAACGGGAAATACCTTTACAAAATACTGTTACTGTGGTAATACTGAATCAGATTTTTACATGTACGTGACCCATGAGCACAGACTTGGCGGAAAAGACATATGTGCTCAATGGCAGGTATATAATAACTTACATAATGCCACGGCTTTGAATCATGTGATTTATCATAACTTCGCCCAAGGTTTTACCCAGACAGTGTACAGTATAAAGTAATTTTTTATAATATTTTCCGTTCGCTTCATACTTTGACTTGGTCCCTACTGACCATTAAAATAAGTATAAGATGAAAGGTACCCCTCTTTTCATACGCTGATGCCCTCTCATTCGTATTCGCTATTTCTTTAGTAATATCTTTCATAGCTGCATCTGTATGTTTCTTGCTTTTCTGAAGTGTAGAGGTTACTTTTTGTCGGTGGTTATCAAGCCTGTTTGTTAACAAAAGGCTTTGTTTAGCATGTTTTTTGTCCATATCTGATTTTATTACTTCCAAATACAACTTGATCTTATTTTCAAGCTCATCTCTTATATCGGTGCCGAAATTATCAAAAGTTTCCTTCAGTTCGTCAATGTCTTTTTGAGTTTCATTTTGAAACTTCTTTACTGATTCAGGAAAGACTGAAATATAATCAGTAATTTTCTATTTTATGAACAGTACTATCTACAATGTATTTAGGAAGACTGACACAAAAATTGCGATTCTGATACAAAATTTATTACCTCTTTTTACTTTTTAACTTATAATTATATATAAGTGATTTTAAAATATAGCCCGATTTTCAACGATCTGTAGAGTATTTATACGTAAATACTGTACGTAGATACAATAATTGCGATCCATTAAGAAGCAATTTTCTTACCAAAACATTCATTTTCACAGGTATCAACTTCATTAGGATCTCCTTCACAGTTACGTCCAGTCGAAGATGGCCTGGGGTTAGTACATGTTCTAGACCTGCTTTGGACACCAGTACCACAGGTTTTGCTGCAGGTTCCCCAGTGACTCCACTCTGACCATCCACCATCTTAAAGTTTTCATAGATTTACTGATTTTATTATCGAGAAATTACAAGGTTTCACTAACAAATGCTCTATTCGCTAGTTATTTAAGCGGTTCATAAACAGTACGATTATCTTTTCCCAACATTGAAAATAACATATTATTATGAAACTTTGTACAGTAATGCTATGATAAAAATGGGTTTGAATGCATTTCTCCTACATGTATCGATTCCACTGGCAGCTGCCTCACAATAACGTCGGAGTGCAAGTGGACTTGGATCGGTACAAGTCCTTAATCGGGTTCTTGTGCCAAAACCGATTCAGGTCCTTTTTCTTTGTTTTCAAAATCTGATCCACTGCAAAAGTCTTGTTGATGAGAACTAGTTCACTGAGTAAAATCTAGGTGATATTCCTTGTAGGTTCGACTTTGACATAATTTTCACGAAACATTAGAATAATACAATCTTACTCCACATATTGTGGAGCTGGAGAGAGTTAACCACCTGTGAGATTAAGCATTCAAAAAACCTTTCGCGAAACTATGCGAAATGAAATATATAAATATTTTATTATTTTCACTATAATAACAATGTACTTTTGAGCTTCCACTGGGCGCCGCTATCACTGAGCTTTGCCTGACGTACTGTACAGCATGCCAGTACGATATGAAACTAGACTACATGTCTATATGAAACGAATATACCGGCATACTCCGGTTTACGCCAGCACGGATGAAACGTATAGCCTATGGTAAGGGGAATCATTGTCCGTATATTACTTTTTATGTAACTGAGATGTCTTTGATGGTGACTGTGTGTGATTTTTACCCTCTTCAAACATTTAACTGCACCGCAATCTTATATTGTAAATTGTAAATATAAATTATATGAAAATTCGCTCTTGACGACCTGACCAGCACTCTTCTCCGTAAATGTACATTTAAACGTTCAACTTATTTTCGGGGATGATCTCAAACGATTGTAATATAACATAAAATCTTGGTTTCGATCATTATTGAAATTCTGCATCATTATATAATTACCAGTCACCATTATCCTAAAAATAACCAATACCTTAGTGTATAATAGAAATAATACAAATTTGAGCATTATTATAGTCAGCATGAGATTCATCCTTGCAATTAAATGCATCAATAGTCAGTTACATCAAATTCGTCGTTTTCATTATAGTCATTGTCCCATCAGAATCAGTGGTGCCATCATAAAAATAAAACAAGTAACGTCCGTCCGTCCGTCCGTCGACCCGTCTACCAACTGGTTTCCGGATGATAACTCAAGAACGCTTGGGTCTAGGATCTTGAAACTTAATGTGGAGGTTAGTCATGACCAGCAGAGGATCCCTATTGTTTTTGAGGTCAGTATGCCAAAGGTCAAAGTCACACTGACCCGGAATAGCTAAACGGTTTCCGGATGATAACTTGAAAACGCTTGGGCCTAGCATCTTGAAACTTAATGTGAAGGTTTGTCATGACCAGCAAACGAACCCTATTGATGTTTAGGTCAGTAGGTCAAACTTCAAGGTCGATAATTCGACAACGCTTGGGCCTAACATCTTGAAACTTGATGTGGATGTTGGTCATTACCGGTAGATGACCCGTATTGATTTTGAGAAAAGAAGGTTAAAGGTCAAGGCTACATTAACCGGAATTGTAGAATTGTTTCCGCTCAATAACTTTAGTAAGGAGTGACCAATTGCAATGAAATTTTGTTTGTAAGTAGTTTGCGGGGAGAGGAAGTTTGGGATTGCAGTTGTGGACACTAGGGTCAAGGTCAAAGTCACTGTTACTAAAAAAGAAAAATGGTTTCCACTTAATAACATGAGTAGGGAGTAACCGATTAAAATGAAATTTGGTGTGTAGGTAGTTTGCATTGAGAGGAAAATATTTATTTTTTCAAGTTTTTATATTGTTTTAAGCAATAAATAATTTTTTCCAAGTAGGGGGCGGGGTGGGGGGGATGGTCGGTCACTGTTACTAAAAATATATGTTTTATCCCCCGCCTTGGCAGAGGTATATAGTAACGGGCTCCGTCCGTACGTCCGTCCGTCCGTCACACTTTTATGCGGAGCATAACTCCAAAAGTACTGAAGGGAATTACTTGAAACTTTATACCCAGACAGAGGACATTCAGAGGTAGTACAGTGCTAATAAACCATAACTCTACCTTGCCTATTTTTTTAATTATTCCCCTTTGTTAAATTGTCTTGATTTTTCTTGTCCGGAGCATAACTTCAAAAGTACTGAAGGGAATTACTTGAAACTTAAGACAGTGATAGAGTACAATGAGGGAAAGTGCAGTGCCCAAGAACCATAACTCTATCTTGCCTAATTTTTTAATTACTCGCCTTTGTAACATTTTCTTGATTTTTCTTGTCCGGTGCATGACTCCAAAAGTACGAGTCAAAGTCAATGTTAAATTCTAAAATTGTTCTATGGAGATGACTTTTTTCATTTCTTTTTAAATGTTTCTCTACTATTTCTACAAATGCCGTTTTGACGAATTCCACAGTGACTTTTATTTTAAAAACTGTTCATAGTACAACTTTTGCATCAAGGGGGGCATACGTTTTTTTAAAAACAGTTCTTGTTTGATTTTAAAACAATCTATTGTTAGCAACAGTGACATTGACATTGACCCTTGTTACCCAAAATGAAATTCCAAGCTTCATCTCCACGCATGCTACGTACACATCGATTTTCATTGTAATCCGTCACTATTAATCGAGTTATTGAGAGGAAACAATTTATATTTTGTGACCTCGACCCTAGTGACCTTAAAGACTATTGAACAGGAATGAGAGATATGTGGCCAAAGGAGTCCTGAGAGAACTGTGTATTCACAGTAGGGGTCTTAGCCAATGATAGACTAGCTTCTGTTTTCATAATTACCTACTGCATAGTTACATCTGCAGTAGGTAAAAATTGATAAATGATGATGAACATGTTTAAAAAGGTTAAAATCTTCTTCTTTGAAAAATAGAAGATAAGAATTAAGAAAATTATTAAGTTTATGTATGTTTTTCAATAGCAGCCATGCATATTTAACATATATGGTGGTTAGTACATTGTCAATGTAATACCATAAAGGTATGCGTTTTCTCTTTCAAAGTGTTGAGTTATGTAAAGTTTACTATGTAAAAAAAATTTCATTCAAGTAAGTTAAAGTCTGAGAAAAGTGCATTTTTTTTTATATCTAAACAAAACATTTATCTTTGATACGCTTTTCAACTGTCACATAATTCTGTAATGTAAAAATAAGTTTTCTGCATAGAAAATGTGTTCATTGTATCAATGTTGCTAATATGCCTAAGAAAACACATGCAAACTATTGAAGTAAATGTTTTTTTGTTGTAAAAGACATTATCATCTTTGGGTAATAAACAAATTTCTTTAAAAAAAAAACAATAGGAAATAAGCAATTAACCAATTATCTCTGCATGTCAATAAATTTAATGGTCTGTTAATTGGACTAAATGTTCAGTCTAAAATTACTTAATCTGTCAGTATCTTATCTAATAAGGGGTCAAAAAACAATTAAGGGATTAGTCCTCCTGCGGTTTGGGGGGAGTTGTAGGAGATTTTAATTGTCTTTAAATGTAATCCTAAGTTTTTTCTCCATGCAAGCTACGTACTCAGATACTTAGGTATCATCAACCCAATATATAAAAATAAAGGCGACATAACAAAACCTGAAAATTATAGGCCTATAACATTGTTAAGTTTTCTAGGGAAAGTATTCACCAGTATTTTAAATAAAAGAATTACTGACTATGTTGAATCTAATGACATTTTAAATAACATACAAGCGGGGTTTAGAAAGGGTTTCTCAACAGCAGACAATTTATTCGTTTTACACCATATTATTCAATATTTAAATGATATTCTAACACAAGCGGCTGCTTTTCCTATATAAACATATAGTGAAAAGCCTGTATTTTATTAAACGATAAAATACAGCACGTTTTTCCAAGGACGACGTGCCGTAACTGACGTAACAACGTGACGTATGTAAACAAGCGCGTCCAATCGTATCTCGCGTTTTAAGGTTACAGTGATGTACAACTACGCGTTAAATAAAGTTCGGGATTGTTTTCAAAGAAAATGACGTGTTAGAATCGAAATAATAAATTGTTCCCTATATTTTATCGTTGAATAAAATATAGTCAGGAATTTGGATGCGTAGTAATTAAATCACGAGTATAATAAATGATAACAAAAAGAAGTTATTCTGCTCATTTATCGACTTGAAACAAGCGTTCGACACGATATGGAGAAATGGTTTATGGGAAAAATTAATAAATTCTAATATTAACGGAAAATGTCTCTAAGTAATCAGAAACATGTATAATGATATAAAATCCTGTGTAAGAGTAAATTCAAATTTTTCTAACTTTTTCTCTTGTAATATTGGAGTCCGTCAAGGGGAAAATTTATCACCCTTGCTTTTTTCACTTTTTTAAACGATCTAAAAGATTTTTTTTCCAAAATAATAGCAATGTACAAGGAATAATACTGCAAAATGAACAAAATACAAATGAACTCTTTGATCTTCTAAAAATATTCATTTCACTTTATGCAGATGACACAGTAATAATGGCAGAAACAGCGAATGATTTACAGGAAGCTTTAAATACTTACGAACAATATTATGATACTTGGAAGCTTAAGGTAAACACTTCAAAAACGAAAATTGTTATTTTCGCTAAAGGCAGACAACCTAGGTATAACTTTACTTTTAAAAATGAAGCCCTAGAGGTCGTGAACGAATATAAATATCTTAGTCTGTATTTTAATAGAAGTGGCTCTTTCCTTAGTTGTAAAAAACATAGTTCAAACCAAGCAACTAGGGCAATGTATAGTCTAATCAAAAATTCTAATCGTCTTAACCTTCCGATAGATTTACAAATAGATCTCTTTAATAAAACTGTCAAGCCTATTTTACTTTATGGAGCTGAAATATGGGGTTTTGGGAAACTAGATTTAATAGAACGTGTACAACTAAATTTTTTGAAATATATATTGAAATTAAAAAGGTCTACTCCTAATTATTTTGTGTACGGTGAAACAGGATGTATGCCATTTTCAAAAGATATAGAAGAACAAATAATTTATTTTTGGTCAAGACTCTGTGTAACTGAAGGTGGAGACACACCAAACAAATTATCATCTGCAGTTTATAAAAATATCTTACGATCAACAGACACCATACCCGATGAAATTCTTCAAGTAAAGTAAGTATGGTTGCACAATGTTCGATATACCTTAATTAAATGTGGTCTTATAAATATATGGACCATACAAAGTTTTCCGAATACAAAATGGTTAAAGATGTCGGTTAAACAGAAATTACAGGATTTATTCTTGAATAATTGGTATCATTTAGTTGAAAATTCAAGCAATAGCACATTCTACAGAGTATTTAAGAAATCTTTTGGTATTGAATCCTATTTATCTGAACTACAACCCTCTTTATTATATGATCTCATCAAATTTAGAACAAGGAATCATCGCTTACCTATTGAAACAGGAAACTGGTCAAGAATACCAATAAATGAAAGGAATTGTAAAAAAAACAAAAATAATATCAAACAGGGAATGCCACGTACCAAAAACGCAGCCTCCCCAAAACGAACCCCACAGCACCCAGAAGTGCACACCACCAACACACTCTTGCAGAAATAAAATTGGAGATGAATTTCATTATTTATTTGAATGCAAACAATTCTCCAATGACAGAAGACAGTTTATCAAACCATATTTCTACCGACGTTCAAACATGTTTAAGTTAGAAAAATTAATGTGTACTGGCAACAAATCAGAATTTCTGAAACTGTGTAAGTTTATAAAGGTTATACTACGAACTGTTAGAATGTAATATCTATATTTGCCGATTATTGTCATTAATATAATGTTTGACTATCATGTATTAATTGAAATGTGAGAACAATATTGATGGTTTATATGGTATATATACTGCACCTACAATGTGTTAATATATAGTAGCCTCTTAATATATCATATTGTCTGTTGTAAATGCCTCATATTTGCATGTGTGTACATGTATTGAGAGAATAAAAGAGATGTTCTGTTCTGTTCTGTACACACCAATTTCATTGCAATTGGTCACTCTTAACTAAAGTTATTTAGCGGAAACCAAATATTTTTATACGACCGCCCACCAGACATACAACATCGCTATTCTTATAACCAGGTTTTGATATAAAAAAGCGGGTTAATAATAATCATCTCAATCATCAACAGCAGCAGCAGCAACAGCATCAACAGCAACTGTATCATCATTATCACACTATCAACATGCATCACCGTAAATATTATCACTACCATCATCCTCAACAGAACCAGTTTAACCGCATGACAAATATTGGAGGTCAAGAACTCCCATTTCCAGAGGAATGTGGTTGCTTGGTGACAGAATATACCCTAACCGACATCCGCTAATGACTCCATATACGGTCTCTCACTAAACAGACGCCTCTTAAATGAATGAAGGATGTGCAAAAAAATAACAAACGCTTTAGTAACTGCAGAGCTATGGTGGAATATTTCTGCATTCACTTAGCTAGATAATTCTCGTAAAAAGTGTGTCATATTGTAAACTCTAGGATTTCTTTATAAACTGTTAAAGCAAGTTTAAATTTTATTGGTTAGGATTATTATATTGGTATTTTACTCGTTTGTTCACTCTGTTAATTTACCTGGTGGGGTAATTTTGCTTTGTAACTTTTGCTCTCGGTAAACTTTTATCTTACACTGTCAGCATTTAAATACTCTGTAAACTAGTTGTACTCAGCATAGTTAACATAAAGATGTACCTTGCAAATAGATAATATCTTTAAATCCATGAGGAGCATGACATTTTGTAGAGTTTTGTTAAACATTAACACATGTTGATAAAATGTACTTCCTCTGGCCAGGTGGCGCTATAATTGGTTTATGACGTAAATCACGTGGGCGTTGTTTGTAAACAAATACTAGAGATGTTCATCGTCTGGCTGAATTAAATATATTCTGGGACAACAGTTAAACTTTGATGTAGGTATTTGGTGTATTATGCATTTGTCTTTCGATTTGTTGTAAAATACTGCAAACTTTCATTCAAAACTGTTAAGTTTTCAGGATAATTCTGCCGGTCTCAGGCAGAATTACTGCGTTATGCGGAATCTTGGGATTTTCCGCCGATAGCAGATTTTGGCAGAGTCGTAATATTTTGGGGTATAATTTCTGGGGTCATTGTCAGTTTAGTAAGAACAAGTTTTGGGTTTTGGGAAAAAAAGATTAATATTGCAGATCATTTAAGATAGTCTATTATGATACATTTGAAATAGAGTCTATAGAGAATAGATCTAGTTTACAGATTTTATTAAGGTAAATAGATATTTGTGAAATTGATGCAAATTGGCGATACATAAGATTGATAGTTAATCACTTACATTTTATTAGATTATAGTGTTGAAATAAAATGTTGAGAGTATTATATTCAATAACAAGAGTGAAACTGAACTTGTGTTTTTCTTTTATTGTCTAATGTTTCATGATCAATTTGTCTCCGGATAAACGCTACCATTAAATTCTATTGAACAAATTCATATGATCGTGACAATATTATGACAAAATATTTTAGTTAACGGCCATTTTGATTCGATACATTTCTTAACTGGTAACATAAAAAAAACGTGACTACTCTGCAAATTACTGCATACAGTTACGAAGTGAAAGTTTTAATGAAAAGTAAAACTCTTTCGTGAAAAATAACGTTTTGTTTTCGCATATAAATAAAAGTTTTCATTAATTATTTTCAAAACTTTTACTTTGCATTTTTTTATTTCTGACCAAGGGACACCTTAAGGTGGGAACAATGTCGATTATAATGCTCTATTTATAGCTATCTGAAAAGTAATTACATCTCAGTCGTTCATTTATTATCGTATGCAGTAGTGGGCACTTCATGATTTTTCCCCTTTTAAATGAAATTAGCAAAAAACTTTTCGCGAAAACAAATTATTTTTCATAATAAGTTCTCTTGTTTTCATGATAACTTTTTAATTAGTGAGATAATTTCTAGGTTATGTCACAGGAGATTGAACTTTTATCCGTATATGAGTCTATGCTTAAAATCACTGTAGCACACACACAAGTTTATAACAGACCTGACCAGCGCACTCGCACTCGCACACGTAACTGCCTAATTTCGGGGGTGATCTCAAACGATTGTAGTATCGTATGAAATCTTTGTTACGTTCATTATCCTATTCATCCTTGCAATTCAATTAATCAATAATTAGTTTAATCAAAATCATTGTTTTCATGATAGTCATTGTCTCATCAACATCAGTGGTGCCATCATAAAAATATTACAAGTAAGGCCGCTAAAATCAGGTTTCAATGATTCCGGGAGTCAATAATCTAGAATTAGAAAGAAATCTTCAATTGACCTTCACCAAAAAACAACAATATTATGACCAAAAACAAATGAGAATAAAAACTATACAGTACCTTGACCGCCCTCTTTTATCTTTTTTTTTCAGAAATAAAACACATTTTTAGTAAGAATGACGTTGACCCCTGCCCCCAATATTTTTAGAATTTAAAAACAATCTATATAAAGAACACTGACCTTGACCTAGACCCTAGTTACCTCAAATGCAATCCAAATCTCCACGGAAGCTACCTACACACTGACTTCTATTGTAATTTGTCACTCTTAATCTGAGTTATTTATCGGAAATTATTTTTTCTATTTTAGTAACAGTGACCCTGACTTTGATCCGAGTGACCCAAAATGCAATTCCAAGCCTCCTCTCCGCTCAAGCTACCTACATACCAAGTTTGATTGCAATTGATCACTTCTAACTCGAGTTTTTGGAGCGGACACCATTTTTCTATTCTTAGTTACAGTGATCTTGACCTTGAACTTAGTGACCCTTAATGCAATCGCAAACTCTCTGTCCACGCAAGCTACTGCACACCAATACCCATTGCAATTGGTCACTCCTAACTCGAAATATTGAACGGAAACCATTTCTCTATTTTTTAGTAGCAGTGGCCACACGCACTAAGATTCATTGCAATTAGTCGCTCTTAACTAAAGTTATTGAGCGGACCACCCACATGACTCCATATACGGACTGTCAAAATAAAACAGACGGCCCTAAGATAAACGAATGATGTGCAAAAAACTTAACAAACGCACTAGTAAGTGCAAATTGATAATTGTTAAACATGCATTAACTCTGTCCGGAGACACCCACGTGATAAATTACCATTAATTGTCTACATTTGCATTGGTATGATTGTCCATCGTAAACAACTCAATTTGACATAACATTGCATTGTTGTTCCTACTTGAGATGGTCCCTCAATATATTGTTCAAGTACAGAGTACGTTTACATGTACATGTACGTTACGCTGGTCAGGTCTAATATAAACAAAAGAAATGAAACGTCGCTACCTGTACACTAAAAGCATAGTGAAATTTCCTATTAATACGCCATTCCACGGATAAATATTCGACGTTTCAGTTTTAAGACACCAACATTTATGCATTTATAAAACATGCTGGTCCAGCAAAGATCCCAATGATATCGCTGTTTCTTGTGCATTTAAAAAGATAATCTCGACATCCATTTAACTATGTCACACCGAGAGTTACAAATAGACCCTTTGGTTCTTTTACATGCCCGGTGTATAGCCCAGAAAAGCGTTTATGAAATTCCAAGTGCACCGGCTGGGATTCGAACTGGGGACCTCCCGATTCGACCACCGTCCCTACACTACATAACATCTGTGTTTTAAACCAGTTCAACTGTAGATAGGTGGGAAAGGAGCGGATCAGTAGTTCAGTGGTAATGCACTGGACAAATGTAATCCAGTGATCGCAGGCTCAATCCCCAGATCCTCCACTAACATAACTAATGGTTTTTCAAATAAGACCTACACACCGAGATCCCATGTATCTGTGCTGTACACCGGGCATGTTAAAGAACCAGGGGTGTCTCTAGAATGAGACACATTCTGTATCTTGCACTATCCAGCGAAAGCCAGAATAACTAAAACTCTTCTTGGAGTGTTGGTCATATGGATACCAATGGTAAAAACTCATACATACAAACATGATTATGGGTTGGGAAACACTGAAAAGCATTTCTGCAAATTCAGATACCCCGATCAGAACTCGAACCAGAGACCTCCGGATTGGTAGTCCACAGCGTTAACCACTGGACCATGGAGTTGTTTTTTTACTCTTTTAATATGATTGAAAATAAGCATCAAATTTAATGTGTGTGTGTTATTTTTTTCAGTACCAAGGAAAACACAATAAAGAGCAAGCTCTTATTTCCATTGTGGTCCTTTATTTTAGAGACAGAAGTAGATACAAGGGAAACTGGGTACCAGACCCTAGCTCTTTTACGAATAGACCCCTTGGTTCTTTTACATGCCCGGTGTATAGCACCGATACACGCGAGACTACCTCTGGGTTTGTTTCTAACCAGTTCATCTCAGATAGGTGGGAAACACTGAAAAGCGTTTCTGAAATTTCCATATACATGTAGCTTTATAGCAAAATTATGAAATGAAATGTGATGAATTAAGTTGAAATACTTAAATAATTTAAAGAAAAATGTCAAACAGGTGAAGCTTTTAATATCATAATTTTTTCCTGGAAGAAACTTAAAACTTAAAATTCTTATTAAACAAGATAAAGATATAATTGATTAAATTCTTATTCTCCTATTTCGAAATGCAAACATCATATTCAGCTATGGAGCCTGAACCATCTAAGGTTTTAGGAGATGAAATGACTAGGGGCTGAAATGCCTGTAATTCAGTATTTAGATGGATGACCCAATTACAAGAAGAGTCAATTAAGTTGGATTCTTAAAAAAACTAGAGCTATCACTAAATGTGATTAATACCCCTAAAAGACTGCTTTATAAACTGAGGAAGTTCGTAGTAACAGAATACCTTGCAAACAAACTAAAGAGAGATATTGTTCTTGGCAAAAACTCTGTAATTTGTCAAGATAAAGTCATGGTTTATGTACACTGCACTTTCTCTCAATGTACTTGACCATTGTATGAAGTCGTATTAAATTCCAACCAATAGTTTTCAAATTAAGCTCCGGACAAGTAAAAGTAACAAAGGGCAATAACTCTGTAATGAGTAAAGATAGAGTTACTGTTCTTTTGCACTGCACTTCCTCTCATTGTGCTTGACTATTGTATGAAGTTGTATTGAATTCCAACCAGTAATTTTCGAATAATGCTCCGGACAAGGAAAAGGAACAAAGGACAATAACTCTGTAATTAGTCAAGATGGAGTTATGGTTCTTGTGCACTGCACTTCCTCTTATTGTGCTTGACCATTGTATGAAGTTGTATTGAATTCCAACCAGTAGTTTTTGAATAATGCTCCGGACAAGGAAAAGGAACAAAGGGCAATAACTCTGTAATTAGTGAAGATGGAGTTATTGTTCTTGTGCACTGCACTTCCGCTCATTGTGCTTGAATATTGTATGAAGTTGTATTGAATTCCAACAAGTAGTTTACGAATTATGCTCTGGACAAGGAAAAGTAACAAAGGGCAATTACTCTGTAATGAGTCAAGATAGAGTTATGGTTCCTGTACACTGCACTTCCTCTCAATGTGTTTGACCATTGTATGAAGTAATATTGAATTCCAACTAGTAGTTTTCAAGTTATGCTCCGGACAAGGAAAATGCAACAGACCGCCCGACCGACCGCCCGCCCGACCGACCGACCGACCGACCAACCGACCGACCAACCACCGGGTGACTCCTATATACCCCCCTAAACTTCGTTTTGGGGGTATAATGATAACCTTATTAAAAGTTGCAGGATACAAACAATAAATATAAACATAAGCTAATGCAAACCTTTTGAATTGAGTGCCCAGGTGTTGGCATATGTAGTGACGTGCCTTACGAAACCCGGAGAAAACCCACGGCTACCTACCATCTCATATATACTGCCCAGGAGTCGGGCCTTCTTAAATGTGTTATACCAATACCTATTCAATCTTGTTTACATTATTATTTTTATTTATTTGTTAAGCTTTTACTCTGTGATTGACATGCCACATTAATTGAACCCTGATTGGAAATAAAGTTTATTCTATTCTAATCTGTACTAGAGCCCTGTCCTGCATAAAAGGCCATGATTGGTAGCAGGAATTGAACCCATGGCCCTTTGTCAATGAGAGGTTGAAGTGATTTCAAGTCAGCTTGACCACTGAGGGGGTAGCAATAGGTTTCCCAGATATATGCAACAAAAGCATGCAATGTCAAAACATTGGTAGGAAATTAAGGTTCAGTAAAACTACCTAGATACATATAGAGTATTATCTGTTCAACTTCAAAAAGAAGCATTCTTGACAACTGTATTCATGTATGCATAGAAGGGTTCTTACCTTTGTTTAGTTTTAGTTTTGTGAAAGTCTTTTCAAATTAATAGCTGAATAAAAAGAATACTGCATACAATTGAAAACACTGACTATCTTGAGTATGAATTTTCCATTTCTCATGAAGCTAATAATTGACATTGTTAGTTTACATGTTCAGTTGTTCTTGAAATATATTAATGTTTAAAAATACCTTAATATTTGTAATATTTGAATATCTGTCAGAAGTAAAGTCTGAACTTGGTATTTCCACTTACTTTTAACCTGTGGCAAATTGAAAATCATGAAATTTCGCTTAAAGTATACTAGCTGTATTATTAAGACTACATTATACATACTCCTAATGGTAAAAATCTAAAAAAAAAAAGCAACTATCTCAATGTATGATTCCCTGGCAAAAGTTTTAAATGAAAATTGAGAAATTGTGATTTTATATTTTAGCTACACTTGTCTTTTTGTCTGACCGAGAAGCTTTGCAATACAATATGTACAAATTAATATAGACTTATTTTAGATCATATTCAATCCTTTTCATGTCTTACCTAGCTTTTATGGCTCAAAGAACTATTTTGCATAATCTGGTTTCCTGTTAAATGCAGGTGCCAGATAAGTACAGGTTTTAGGTCTGTATGTATTACAGGAACAAGCAAATTTATTGCAAGAGAACGTTAGTAAACCGCAGCAGTAAGTTTATTATCTCCACACAAACAAAGTTTGGGAGAATATAGGAGTCAGCTGGTCAGTCAGTTGGTTGTTCAGTCAGTTTGTATGTTGATCAGTCAGTTGGGCGGCTTCCGTAATGTCCCCAACCCTTGATGAATATCCTTCAAAATTGGGTCAAATGTTCATCTTATCAAGCTGACATAAAGAACTTATATTCATAGTCTGTTGGCTTAAGGTCACACTTTTAATAGAGTCATTGGTTTTTAGTGTCCCTCAATTTGAAGGATTTCCCTGAACATTTGGTCAAATGTTCATCTTATCAAGGCAACATGTAGAACCCATGTCCCAAGCCAGCTAGGACAGGGCAAGATTTTCAAGGATTTTTGGTCAAATGTCTAACTCATTAAGATGACATGCTGAGCACATATTTCAACCCCATCAGCTCAAGGTCATACTTAGGGTTTATTCATTTTCAGTGTCTGCTCCATATATTTTAACCCCTTTAAGGATTTTAATGAAACTTGATATGAATGTTCATCTAATCAAGACCATGTACCTCAAGGTCAAGGTCACACTAAAGGGTCAAAGGTCATGAGACTATATTTCTCAAACCTCTTGAATGATTTTCTTGAAGGTTAGGTTGAAATGTTGCGTTGATCAAGGTCAAGGTCACATTTTGGGAGCCAAAGCTTATCAGACTCCCTTGACCTTTTGTAAGATTAACATTAAACTAAGGTCAAATCTCCAGAGTATTAATGTGACACGTAACACATATGTTCGATCTGTGTCAGCTTAATATCAAGGTCACAATTAAGGGTCAAAGGTCATGAGGCTATATTAAGTGATAGCTAATTATAAGAATTTAAAGCCTGTTCCAACATATTTTGGTCATTTTAATAGCTAACCATTGTTTCTGAGAAGAAAGAACTAGTACTTGACTCCTATTCTCCATAGGAAACTGCCAATTTTCTCTCATAAAGGGACATGGCTTGAAGCAGAGCTCGAACCCATAACCATCAATCAATGCATGAGAGGTTTCAGTGACTTCAAGTCATCAACTTTAACCACTTGACCACGGAGGCGAACTTCAGTAATATTGTTCCTGTTATATGAAAACAAAAATAATATCAAACAGGGAAAGCCACGTACCAAAAACGCAGCCTCCCCAAAACGAGCCCCACAGCACCCAGAAGTGCACACCACCAACACACACACACACACACGCACACACACACTCACACACACACACAACACACACACATAACTGCTTACAGTTTGTCCTACCTACAAACAGTATTTGTATTGAAATGAATAGAGAATTAGGATCTGCCTTGATTCTCATTTGTGAAAAATCTAGAGACATTGTGTTATACTTTTACAAAATGACAAGCTACTGTGCTAAAGAAAACTACAGAATAATTTTATGTTCTTTAACTATCTCTCATATAGCTATTTTAAGTGATTTTGTTCAATATGTACTTTTATTGAATCTTTTGAATCTGTCATCGCTCTACCAGTACTTTCAGTGCTTTGATTATTCGTGGTATGCTTTGAAAAACAGAAATATTAACCAGTGTTTCAATAATATCCCACGGTTGTTTACCCGGAGACCGCCGTGTACTAGGAATTAGAATTAAGATTATTTGACGCATGTTTATTAAACATCTATCTAGACTATTTTGATAAGTTAGTGATGCGTGTGAATGACCGGGAGTGGACAAGCCGAAGGTTAAGTTATTCATATTTGGAACGAAGAACATAAATTACCGTAAGTTTTATTTTTCAGTTCGCAAAAATTAATTTTCAATTAGCATTTGCAATTTGGAGACGTTCCCAAAGATTTTAGGAATAAGGACATGTGCATATTCGAAAACAAAGATGGCGTCGAAAATACACAATGGACAGCTGCCAAAGAGAAACTTTATTTGAGGATAACCATAAAAACAAGGGGGACAATCGAAAAATCCTTTAAACTTGGGAGGGGGATTTTTTCATAGATTATCAAACAGGTATTTATTTTTAGTTATGTCGTCCAAAAGTACCTTTTCCAGACAAAAGATGAGTTTCCGGTTGGGATGGGACAGACTGTAAATGCAAATGGCGTAAACGTCTTGCCTTGGCCTGCCGTTTCTCCTGACCATACCGTATGGTGGCCATACCCGGTATTAATCGAATAATCACAACAAAACCATTAGGATAGCTGCAAAGCGTTATTAAACTCATAATAACATCAATATCACAGTTTGGGTATTTTTCATTTTGACCCTTGATACATGTAACCGAATTCTGTAAATCTATAGAAACCACTGTTTTAAAAAAAAGATTATTTGGGTTTGTAGGAAATTGAATAAGCTAAACAGTGGTACCAAACATCATATAATTTCTATCATGGATATCAGGCAGATTAAGAAAAACATCCAAGCACACTTTCTTTTGCGTTTGAGTATAAGTGATTCAGTAATGTGCAATATTGGCATGCATCCATTAAAATTATTTTCACTTTACACTGCATTCATCTATAAGATTGTCTGGAGTTAAGATAAAATTAAGAAGACCAAAATCGTGATTATAGACATCCATGAACATACCAGTTTAGAGACAGGTCATATACAAAAATGTATTTGTATCACAAGCAAAATAAGTGAAATAATTATTTCAGAAGCTTAGACAAACACTAAGTCAATGTAGCGGATATTTTCAGTTTGTGATGAATGTATATGGACATATAAATAGTATGATGATGCATGCACCACGAAGCAAAGTGGTTCAGTGGCACCAAATTCCACTGGCAACGCGTGTCCGTTATCTACGTTCGCACACTTATCTTTAGCTACTGGCATTTTACACAATTGTTTGCTAAATAAACTAATATTTGGACAAAATTGACTTGGTATTGCAGTCAGGTAAAACAAAACTCCCTTACTTTTCAAATTTTGTTAGGTACCAATAGGCATGGGAGTCATGCTGGGTATTGGCAAGTTTAACCGGGGATAAGTCACAGGGTCGGCCGGGACTATTAACCATCTTAAAGAAGATGATGATGCATGCTAAGATTTTTATTCTTGTTTATTTTGTCCGTATAGCAATAATATGTAAGCAATTTTACCAATAAAGTTTTTACTGTCGAAGTATATTTTTCACACCATAGATCTAGATTCTGTGTAACAAACACTTGAAGCAACGTGTAACCCGACACTTTTTAAATTCGACTTTCTCGAATGTTGTTCCAGATTTTTTATTTCAAATTATATATTATGTTGTTTGCCAATATTAGCTGAAAGAAATGTAAAAACTGTGACGCTCGGTCACTTATGCGTGTGACAAGTACAATTTCACCATTTTGCACGAGGGAATATAGCTGAGCAGAAAATTTCGACTTTCTTTTTCATTTTATTACTCTAGAACGCAATTCAAACCGAAAAAACAGAATTTTGATTTTAAAATCAGTTATGTTTCGAATGAATAACAAAGAGCGCGGTAGCGCAAATGGCATGTTGCAGGCCGACCAGACACGTATGTTATATAGCATTCGTTCATTCATTCATTCATTCATTCATTCATTCATTCATTCTTTATTTGCAATTCGCAAATATCTTGCATATGGCAATACAATAAACATATATGAAACATGGCAAACAGAAAAGAAAAAAAATACATTTGAAAAAAAGAACATTACGACATAATCTAAGTACAAAACATGCAAAACTTTAACTTACTGATTGAAAAAACTAAGTTGTATTCATACGTCCGACAACAGTATTACGATGCACAAATCCATAATATATCAGTTTACATACATTCAACAACACATACTTTTTATGTGATGACACGATATTAACAAATTTATTTACTGTAGGAAATGATGTATTCTTCAGATATTTCTTTCTTAAGGGGTCATTAAAAGGACACCAAAATAAAAAATGAAATTCAGACTCAATAACCTTCATGTTACATGATTTACATGTTCTATTTTATCTGTCTATACCATGATATATTCCTGTTTCTATTTCTAACGAATGGGAGCCTAGTCTAAAACGTGACATTTGTATGCGATATTCGACATTCAATATATCAGATAGATACTTTTCAAAACCAAAATTCGACTTCAATTTTTTATAATTTCCAATTTAGGTGATGCATTTACTTTTTCATGCCATTCTTGAGTGTTCTGATCTCTGAGACGTTGTTTAAACATCGAAAAATAACGCGAATAATCTACCAAATTATTATCAAAAGTAATGAGACATGAAAAACCTAGATCATTCAAAATAGAATGTACTTGTTGTGCCCAACATTTTCCAGATATGTTTGTATACTGGTCCATATCCGTATCAAATAGTGGGGAGTTTACATTTTTCTTTATCTTTATCCAGAATTTAATTGCTCGCTCTTTGCACAATATAGAAAGGGGAAATTTAACTTATTCTCCATATACAGAAACATTTGAAGTTTGTTTACGTACACCTAAAATGTTCTTATAAAATCTAATTTTGAGCTAATCCAACTCTTTAAAACTGTACACGCCCCATACTACTAAACCATACAATAAAATAGGATTAATCAAAATGTCAAAAAGATAAAGTTTAGTTTTAACATCGAATACTACTATATCAAACAAAGACATAAGGTTATAATAGCCAGATCATGAAGTGTTTTGACCCCTGCAGAAAAATTACCCGTATGTGTAAATTTAACACCTAAATATACGAAATTGTCAACTCTTTCAACAGGTTCTCCATTAATCGTTATTTCAAAGTTCACATTTGATTTACGTTTTTCAAAGACACTTACTTTTGTTTTGTTTACATTAATTTTAAGCCCCCACCTACAGGAATAATCATAAATATTGTTAACTTGTTCCTGGAGACTTGTTGGATCAGTTGTGAATAAAACTACATTGTATATCATCTGCAAACAATAAAAGATATTTCGATAGAAGAGCAGTATCATCATTTTAAGTTAATGAATCTATATCTATATATTGTTCATTATCATTTAAGAACAAAATAAATAGCAGGGGAGATAATGGTTCTCCCTGTTTCAAACCAATGGTAACTTCAATGAAGTCGGACATATTCATATTTGCATTCAATTTGACACAAGACTTTGGTACGTGGCATTCCCTGTTTGATATAATTTTTTTTTTTTTCACAGAACTGTACATTGCTTTATGTATTGTTAACATCTTACAGCTTATGCCAGTATCAAGTAATTTTATCCAGTTTTATCTAACAACTGTGTCGAATGCCTTCTCATAATCAATAAACACACAAAACAGCTTAGAATTTATAGCTAGTACCTTTTGTATTAAAGCATGAATAATGAAAATTGCATCTGCTGTTGATCTAGCATCCCAAAAACCAAATTGTGCATTTGTAAATATCTTCTGAGTCACACCATTTACTGATTCTAGTGAAAACATTTTACCCATGGTATGAACTAATTATACCTCTATAATTAGTTGGATTTGTAACATCTCCCTTTTTATTTGTTTGTGAAGCAAACAAATTTACATACCGTTTTCCGAAGCCTATTCCTTAAGTACCAAATCTGGAAGTAGCTCCGGCACGTCAGTCAGCATATAATCCCAAATTATGATTCTTCATTTGAAACCATATGGCCATTGCAGACATGAAAGTTGTATTGTTTAAATGTATAATGTTATAAAGTCATGCAGCATCAGCTAAATTTTGTAAATATAACGAAAGTAAACTGTTTTCGAAAAAGAACCGCGGATGTATTTCATTTTACAATGATGCGTAAAAATAAGGGACGATTAACTATAAATATACACCCTATAGAAATAGTTCCGATTTCTTAACCCGCCGGTCATTTCTTAAACCTTGTGCGGAAAGAAAACATATGTTTCGGAGTGTCTGTGACAACAAAATGTCTAACACTGATCGGGATTTTAAAGAATGAAATATTTTGAACAGCCAGGAATATTTACGCGCATATGTTTACACATTCTCTTTTTACGATTATATCCATCCATTCATAAATTTTATTCAATGCGCGGCAAGGGACGTAATTATAACTTTCCTTATTACTGATGTGTTTAACCTGCGGACCTGGCGCGAGCTAGTCTGCGTTCCTACATGTATTGTTCCTACGCGTGGGCACCTTAGGCAGAAAACGTTAATGTCGATGTTTAAACGATTTGTTATATTTCATAGGTGGTGATTGTTTTAAGTAGAAGGCAATTTACCCTATATTCGACTGTAGACCTCATTATCTTGAAACGCATCAAATGAGCTATTTTGTTAAAATACATATCAATGACTGCAGTAAAACATTTGAACATCGTTACTTCGAAAACGTTTTGTTGAGTAAAGTGAAAATCCCTGCTGTCTATGTGTACCGGGAATAGAAACAGAGACAATTCGATCCCAAATACGATTTATAACTGTTGCATTATGTTCATATCTTATTACCAACTGGTATAGCCTTCACTAATGAAGATTACAGACTGAAATAGCCGTCACAATAAAACAAAGGACATATATTTTGAATACACAAACAAATCCAGCGTCTTCAGCGCTTTGATTATTCATTGGGATAATAATTCCCTTACACCAAGCCTCCGGGTATATACCTGTATTGTATATATCATCAAAAACAGTACATAGATAAGGACTAATAAAGTGCTTAGCGTCTATGAAGAAATCTGCAACAACATTATAGTAATCAGGGCTTTTGTTTCTGTTCATAGACGTAATAGTTTTAATAATTTCATCAATAGTAAATTGAGCATCTTACTGCTCAACGTGTATAGGTTCATCTCTGTACTGGGTATAGTCTACTGGATTGAAATCACAATGCGGCGTGTTTGAGATATTGCAAAAATGTTGCAAAAAGTCGTTCATACATAAATCACTATTTAATTTTGTTTAAACTTCTTGATGTACTTCCAAAACTTTCGTGGAGAATAGTTGCTCATTTTAGACAATTTGACCTTTTTCTTTATTATAATAAGCTGCTTTCGTTTTATTCTTGACTTTTGCATAATAGCTACGACTAGACAAAAATTGTAACTTTTTATAATCGGTTTTTTCTTTAAGATACTCTCTTTTAGATTTATAAAATAAAGACTTCCCTGCAGTTATTTTCAAACCACGGTGTATTTCTTGTACTTTTATTCAATTTTGAAGACACTGTTTTACCGAAACACTGATAGGAAACATTCTGTATTACTTCAGTCATAGAATTAATACAACTATTTACATTAATTTTTTATGTTACCGGCTGTCATCTTATTAGAAATATCATCAAAGATATGCCGCTTTAATTCTAAAGAATTTTAAAAGATTTCCCTATCCTCAGTATTCCAAATTGTCTTATCAATCTGAGGTAAATCTGACAGGCAAGTGCTTCTTACATTGTAACTAAAAGAAAAAACTAACGGACAATGATCTGAAAATTCAGTCAAATTGAATGTCAATACTTCCATATCATTTATAGCAAAACTAATTGTTACAATGCGTCAATAAATAGTCAACTGTACTTTGAACACATTTATTTTGCGTGTCGATTGAAAATTACATTCACCCGTTTCTAAACGTCCATTTGCTATTTGTATATTACATTCTTTGCATAAATCTAATAGCCTATTACCAAACGAGTTCACGTGCTTGTCATCATTACGTCTTACAGGTATGTCATAATCTAGGTCCTCGTTGGACGGCATAACGGTGTAATGATCTAGGTGCACATTTTCTGCATAATCTAAACTCTGACCTGTTCTGCTATTAAAGAAACACGTGCAGTAAACAAGGCCAAGGTCACTATATTGACGAATGTCACTTTCTCACTGGTCAACAAAAATCATAATCAAAGAGCGTTGAATTAATGTTTTTATACAAATTCGAATCCTCCAAAGGAATGTAGCAGGTACAAAAATAGATGTCTTTGTCGTACCCGAATTACTCACTTTTAAGTTTGAACAAAACTACACCGTTTATATTTGTATTAAGAAGTTCTAATTTATTCCTAAATTTTTCTTTAAAATATATGACAATACCGCCGCTATTTCTTTTCGCTCTTTTGTTACCTTTAGGGCGCGGACATTTAAACGAGTCGTATCCATTTATATGTATATTTGATAATTCGGAAATTCATGTTTCGTGCAATAAAATTAAGTCATATCCTGCTGAAAATTCAAAAAATCTTGATCAGTCAGTTTCGAAGTTAATCCCTGTACATTCCATGAAATAACACGTAACTGTTCCCGTAATGCTTCCTAACTATGTGTATTACCCGAAGCAGTATGTTCCATTTGGACTGCATTTTCGGCTAACTGGAAGGGAGGTTGATTTTCCAGTTCCTTATTGGTAAGGAGTTAACAGAATACATTTTGTTACCAATTTACAACTTGTCAAGGTGCAGACTCGCCCGAAGACCGGCATCTCGGGCTTTTTTGAAAGAAGGATGTAGAAGCTTGCGCCTCTCCTGTATTTCCTTAGGAAATTGTTCACTAACATTATGTAATACTGTTTCCTTTCGTTCATACACTCTCTGTTTTATATCTAGCTTGTCTTGAAAAAAAAATTTCACCACAATAGGGCGTTTTGTGCCAGCAGTATACCGACCTAGTCTATGGGCTCTATCAATTTTAACTGATTGGTATGGATCCTGCATATCAAGCTCGTCTTTACAGAAGTCGTGTATTTTGGTGATGCGTTTTTTAAAAGTAGTTCTTGTTATTTGTTAAGTTTTATATGTACTTGTAATCTGCTTATTAATAATCTAGTTATACTGAATTATATAAGTGTCGGGTTAAAAGTGGCCATAAGTGTAGTTCAGGTTTTTGGTAAGGCCATGCAGCTTTGATTTCAGTTCACATGCTATTTAAAAGGTTGATTGTAAAGGAATTCATCAAATAATTATAGTTATTTGTTTATTGTTAGTAAAAATAATATGGTTTTATCAGGCATAAAATATAATATTTTCTACTCTTTACAACTCTTAAAACTGTTATTTGCATATAAGTGTTTAATATAATTGTATCTGCACTACTTCAAATTACTATTCTAATACTAGACCTGACAAACAACAAAATCGCATTGGTCTGTAATCTGTAACCCGTAAATAATTGAGGGACTGTCTCAATGACATTTGTACATATACTTTATTGTAGTTACTCATTCGGAACACCTTAGCCTATGTTAAATATTAGACCACGCTCATCGCAAATTGGCCAATCACCGTTCAGTATTGTGCCTGTATATATCGTACAGACAACGCTTTATCATTACACGCCACCTGTTTTCACAGTGTGTTCTTTTGTTACAAGCGGTCTTTTGATTTGAGATCGCGAACCAGTCTAAATTTTACGGAAATAGCCGATTTTAAACGAATGACTACTAACAGATATTTGAATATACTTTACGAAACTACCAAGTTTATGATGTGTCCACTTCTTATTTAAAGTGTCTGGGAAGTTAAATTCGTTTGTTTACATACGTCTGTATTGGTCAATAACGAAGTTATACGCTCTGATATTCAATGCCTCGATAGCGCAGTGGTATACACCCCTACCCCTGCTTGGCACGCGGGAGATCAGAGATCGAAACCTCGCCGGAGTAGAATTAACTTTATTTATATAGTGGGAACAAATTAATCTAGATCTTCGAAATGTTTTTTCTTTCGTACAAGAATAATATAAATTGAAGCAAATTTATATGTTAGAATTCTAAACTTAGGAAAGTAAAAAAAAATATTATTATTTCAATGATTTAATAATTCATACAGAGGAAACAATGCCTATAGACCTCACGTAGAATCATCTTTTTTTAGCATTAAACATTAACAAATCAGCCATATACAAAATTAGAGTGCAAAAAGATTAGGTTGGGTTAATCACCATACATTAAATCTAACATTACTACTTATCGCAACCCCTACTACATTTGGTGGCGTTCAAACATTTGACTTGTTGTATATTTAAACAGCGAGAAAATCGTGCTTAGTCATTAGAATGAATAGGACAAAATTGTTTTCGAATATAAAATACACGTATATAGTATGAAATGATGCTTGTATACTAAACAAAATAAAAACGTTCTTCGAAGTTTGCTTGAACATAGGTGGATGAAAACAATTCGGAATAATCATTGTTGTATATGCGTTTAAAGAGTGTTCCCTGATGCATCGTTTGGAGTAAAAATGATGGTCAAATGTAAACAGAAAATGAGGTAAATTTTGACCAAAAGAGGTAAGGGTTAAAAAAAAAATAACACTTAATAACGTGTAGTTATGCCCAGTCTATGTAGCAGGACATGGCCCAAATGTTTTGTTTTCTAGTATTTTGGGGAACTCTTTCAATTTTCATTTTAGACAAATCACTGTCCGTAACTATATCTACAGCATTAAAGCTGCTCGTTCACAGTTTCTGGTGAAAAACAAATCTCCAAAATGATGTTTCAAAATATAAAATGAAATACTAAATGCTAGACTCAACAACACAAGTGAAAATTTAGGTAGCAATTTGAGAAAATCTTTAGGAAATGTTAGTGAGTTTGGTTTAACGGCACCGCTACACTATGTATATAATGTGATTTCAAAAGCTTTGTAACGCTTTTTAATTTGGAAGCGTATAATTTCAAAAATACAGTAATACTTTACATGATTTTATACTGTAACCTTTTTATTTGATGATTCGTCCTAAAATATGTTACGTTCCGACAGTTCGAAATCTGAGAGCGAGCAGCTTAAAAGCATTCTTTACTTGGGACACTGATATACACCAAATCCTGTGTCGGTAAATTGTCAAGCTGTGTGACCGATATGTTATCAATATTAAAAAGTTTATTAAAATCTAAATCAAAATCCATATTTGTTACACAATGCTGTTTGAAGAAAGCGTTTACTAGTATGTGGGTAGATTAGATTTAATTTACTAAACTGACTACTAAAGCACGAAGTTTTAGTGAAATTTCACGTGGTCTAAGTCGGATAGAAAATCTCGTGGGGTTGGCTATACGATATAGACAACCCCATATACGTACCAGTTATGTTAGTATTTACACGTGTTTTTCTCGTGAAAAGAATGGTATTGTGCGACAGTATTTACCTGGCACTCATTAATTTTCGCCAGTATCTTCGTGTACGTTCGGGTACACACGTGTTTTCGTTGTTTCAATTGATTATCATATCGAACAAATACATTTAACCGACATAAGTTCACAGCGCAAAGACAGTGGCGTAGTGGTAAGATGCCTAACTTGTATACATGATTCCATGAGTTCGAATCCTCCGTAGATAATTTTAATTTGTGACAATGTCTTATGCACCGTTTTCGCTTTAACATATTATATGATTTCTGTTGTTTTTTTATTATTGTTGGTTATCTTTGTTTTGTTTTCTGTGTTTTTATGTATTAATACTTATCATTGATATTCAAATCTTATCTTTACAGCATAGCTGTTTTGATGATTTGCTCGTCGACATTTTCAGTTCTATATACAAATGTATGTAGGAGGACGGAGAAAGAATGCTCAAATAGTAATTTAAAAATCTTGAAACCCCGTGATGAACAAAGACAATAGTGAATACATTTAATGGAACGAAACTATTAAAAAAGTAAAACAAAAACCAACAAGCAAGACTCGAACCTGCATACGCTGGATTGGTAGTCAAATGCCTGAGCCACTACACCATTGCGGAATCCGATATCTGGTACAGTCCGAAATTGATATTTTATATCAATCGCTTGTATCATATTTTCATCCGAAGATAACCGAACACATACGAAATATTCATGAGTGCCAGTTCAATATTGTCGTATAATAATGACTTTTTTTGCATGCATAGGTGCGTAATTTAAAAATAACCTAGAATGAAACATTTCGAAGGCATGTCCTGCCGTAAATGTGGTCACAATGCCTGCTTTTTCTAATGATGGTACAGTCCCGCCTGTGAAACACGTGCTTACAAATGTGGTAACGTTACAAGCTCTTTTGGTATTAAAGGGACATACCCTATAACTGATGTCAAACTAAATAACCTCCAAAACATAAATAATAGAATCTTTGAAAGTATTATAACATAACCTAAAAGTTGCAATTATGCATTTCCAGTCATTATTGATAAAATCTACGGTTTAAAATAAACTGCGGTACCGCAAACCATTCAATAATCTATGTAGAGTTGTTGTTGTACAATTAATGGGTGGATGCGATTTATTACAGAAAGCCTCTATATTGATTAATTGTGTTAATTTTGTTGCCATAGGTTCTTCTTTGAAATTGTATTCATTTATCATTTTACTTTTACTGAACACGTGGGAATCGATCAGTTCTTTTTTTCTTTCTACATGTTACTTGAAAATTGCAGTTTTAGACTGCAAGTCCGAAATCACATAATTTAATTGAATAAACGAAACCTGCAGAATAAATACGTAGGCTCTATGTCAGTTTCTGTTGTAAAAAGCACTGTTAAGGACTGTTTTTTGTAAATGTAAAGGTTAAGTATGCATGCTCATCCAAAAACTCACAGTTTTTCTGCATGGGAAGTAACCCTTGTTCACCGCTGTACCCGTTCGTGTCATGTAAGGGCACATAACTTACCAAACTTAAAATGGTGTATCTCCATAGTAACGTGGTTTGGTATGAAACACCTTGACTTACTGTATTTAAATACATGTTTCACAACAAATGTCGGTTTAGTATCATTAGTGTTCTGAAAAACAGCCATAATGTTTGTCATGGAAATTTCTTATTTAGATCATTTCTATCCGATGATAGTTGATTAAAATATTTAACTGATGTACAATAGTTTGGAATTTGACGACCACGTCTATCATTCCCCGATGTATGTTGTTTTTGGCCATTAAAAATAACACAAACCAGTAATCATTGGAAACTACATGTTAAGCTGCTCATATGAGATTTGAAACTACAAGACAAAAGTATAGAAAATTAAACAGAACTGTCACAAGGTAAAGGCTTTTAGTGGAGCATATGAAAACGAAATGTTACCGTACGGTAAGTTCCGTTTGGAGACATCGTAGACAATATAATTCAGTTGTAGTTCAAATATGTTCTTTAACGGTAATGGAATGTGCTAGGAGTTGTTTATTTAGTCTAAACACATATATGTTTATAGACACGATCAATAAAACTGTAAATCTTTTTTATTTATTTTGCTACATAATGACTTTGAGAATACCCATTGCAAACATACCAAATACGTATTACCGATTACAGACCTGTAGTGGGTTAGGTCTACTAGTTCAATGTACATATTCCATTAAACGAGATGCCAGTAAGCACGAAATGCTCGTGCTTGAAATGGTTACAGAATCTTTCAAAGTTTTAGTCATTTTACTTTCATTTACTGATAATTGTTTGTCTAAAAAGATTGAAAAAACATATATCTACATAATGAAATTTTACCTGAAGTTATACTGAAATAATTCAATGGAAAAAAATATTAAGTTTCGATAAGGATCGAACCAGTCCTTAAAATCTTTATTTGTAGACACCAAGCGCCCTACTCACTGCACCAACGCACCGTTCTATCGTATGTTCATGTATTCTAAAGCCTATAACCTTTTCCTATATATACTGAACAAAATAAGTAACTTCCGCGTTTAAGTGCAGATGTACGTAAATATGAAAATAAGGGTTGAATTATTTTTACATGTATTCCAAGAGTGTTTCAATGTGAATTTGTGTGTTAAATTTTATCGCTCAACGTTCACGGAAATCTGATGAAGTGGTTGATTAAATGTGGTAGTGGTCGTAGACCAAAATCACACATTAAAACAGAGCATGGCCACCTTGAGCATCGAGTACTGCCTGGCACTGTTGGCGCATAGAACCGACAAGTGTGTTGATTTCGGCCTTTGGAATGTTGTTCCACTCCTGGATTAAGGCTTGTGTAAGTTCATTGTTGTTCGACGGTAGAATAGGGCTACGTCTAACACACTGGTCCAAATTATCTCACAGGTGTTCGAACCCTGTCATCACTTCGTGATTGGAAAATCTCGACTCGGCGGAGAAGAGAACGCTATTCCATTGTTGCCTTATCCAGCGATAGTGTGTACGTGCCCAGTTAACACGATTTACGCGGTGACGTCGCGTCAATACATGTAGCCAACGTAAGGACGACGTCCACGTAGACCACCCTCGCGCAGACGATTGCGTTAAGTTTGGGCAGATATTCGGTTGTTATGTGTACCAGGGGTGTTAACAGCAGTGGCAGTGGCAGTTTGAAAACAATTGTGTAGATGTGTGTTCATGATATAGTGGTCTTGACCAGGCGTTGTGACCCGCGGACGTCCAGTACGTGGTAAATGTTCCGTACGCCCTGTTGCTTGAAAACGTTGCCTTAGGTTTCGAATAGCATGGTTAGAGCTGCCAACAACCCTAGCAACCTCATTCGTCGGCATACCAGCATGAAGCATGCCGATGGAACGTTCACGTAAATTCGGTGGAATTTTAGGCGTATCAAAAAGAAAGGAAACTTAATAAAAACTTTTTTTTTCAACGTCTTTTTCTAATTGACAACAACGTCTGTAAAATCAGACTGAAAGGTTTGATTTTATAAACACGGAATATACTAGTTCGTGCATGCACGAGAAAATCGATTTTAACTTTTTCTGTTTTGTATAATGCATACAATCCAATTATAATTGGTTTTATTTGACACATAATCATTCGCCCGAACATATGTAGGGCATTGGACATGTTGATTTCTTTCTATAACATTAAAAGAATATGTATACAAATTCTTTTTTTGTTCAGTTTACATGCTCTACCTGTTTACGCAACGCTTGTAAACTTTTGTGTACATATATATATGTTACGTCACTGTCACATTTTCCATACCTATTTGTGGTGCGTATTCCGTTTCTAGATCCCCATAGATTCATATTAAGTGTATGATTTGGGTTTCCCAGTTCAATGTTTGGATACCCATTTGAATTTCATTGGCTGATATTTAGGTCTGGATAAATTTAGCCCATTCTAAATTTAGCGGTATGGAAAACTACCTGTATTTTCAGAAAACAGGCTATTGTGTGACAGTATTTACCTGGCACTCATTAATCTTCGCCAATATCTTCGGGTACGTTCGGTGTGTTTTCGTTGTTTCAATTGATTATCATATAGAACAAATACATTTCGCCGACTGATGTTCACATTACAGAGACAGTGGCGTAGTCGCAAGGTGCCTAACTTGTATGCAAGATAACATGGGTTCGAATTCTGCACAAATAATTTTAATTTTTATAGAAGTATGGCTATTTTTATTTAATTTGTGACACTGTCTTACGCACCGTTTTCGCTTTTATATATTCTATAACTGTTGGTTGACTTTGCTTTGCTTTCTGTGTTTTTATTTTTTAGGTATAAATACTTACTATTGATATACATGAAATTATATAGTCCGTTGAATGAATGTTTTTCCGTCTGTCCCTGGGTTATTTTCGAAATCCTTCGATATGTTAGCTGAGGCAATCGTGTCTTTAGAGCGTAAATGTTTTTCATGATGATTTGCTCGTCGACATTTTCAGTTCTATACCACTGTACAAATGTAAGCAGGACGACGGAGAAAGAATGCTCAAATAGTATTAACATAAAAAAGTATTGAAACCCCGTGACAAAAAATCAAGCAAGACTCGAACCTGCATACGCTGAATTGGTAGTCAAATGCCTGATCCACTACACCATTGCGGAATGCGATATCTACTACAGTACAAAATTGATATTTTATATCAATCGCTTGTTATATTTTTATCCGAAGATTACCGACCACATACGAAATATTCATGAGTGCCAGTTCAATATTGTCGCATAATAACATGTGACATGACCTTTGTGTAGACTGTTTACATGTATGGTAAATAAAATTTTCTTCAGGTAATTGTTTACAGGTGCAGAGCAGAGCAGACCGTGTCAGTGTATAAATATTGACATCGTAATACGTTATCGAACCACTAGGTACTCTTGAATTTTAAATTACAAAACTCGGAATTCAACATAAAAAAACAACGATTTTTTTGTAACTTGCCAACGCCTCTATCATCAGAAGTGCTCGGCCTGACTAGTTGTCATTTAGTGTCTCTAAAGATTTTCCGAAAAACTAGTCTAAAATACGCCTTCATGCGTTAAGGTATAAAACTGAAACTTATCAGCAAATTAACTCTACAGAAGCACTTGTAGGTGTCTTTTTTAAATATGACAACATATTTTTATGCTTTAAACACGCTGTAATTGTTGTATTTTATGTAAATACGTGGTTCGAAAATGGTACGAAAATGTCCGCATTTCGGCGAAGTCGATTCGTACATGGGTACGAATAACTGTAAGAAATCACACAGATCTACATGTCGTAACTACGATTTTTAAATATAGACAGAAATGCAATAATCTAAATGGAAAATCAAATTCATTTCTCTGGATTATGCTGTCATTTACAAAGAACAAATATTAACTCAATATAAATTGTAACAAAAACTTTCAAACTTTACCAAAGTAGGAAAATGAATTAATATAAGTTTTCTTTGAAAGCTTATTTTCAGACTCCAGTTATATTGTTACACCTTTGTACTATGTATGTAAATATACTATGTATTTTCGAGAATAAATATTGTTTAAACTAAACTTTACCACGATTCTTTTGCGACACTTAATTTTGGTGTGTACATTGATACAGTCATACATTAATTATGTAGGAACATAATAATCATCATAATCATCATCATTATTACTTGTTACGAAATACTGCTAGAGTCTAGTATATGTTAAATATGAAAGATAATAGCCTGCTATTAAAACATGTTGTTTTATACAAGTTATGAAAATTTAAAACAGTATGGTAGAAAGGCTGGTAATGACTAGGTGTGCGCAATAGACCCGGTATATTGCAATTCGCAGTATTTTGGAACCACTCACGGGGAAGGTTAATGTAAGCTGCAAGTACTTGTTCTATTATAGGTATATACTGAATCAATTTATAACAAAAGATTGATTTATCAATTTTTAGCTTTTCTTTGAAAAACAGAAGAGCCATTGTCATAACCTTCTTGACGTCAGTCGGCACTGTCGTCTTGAATCTGGTTAAGCTTTCTTAAAATTCACTTTCTCGGTAACCATTAAAGCCTTGAAACTTCAGACAATTGCTTGGCATCAAACAATGGCATCTGTTGCCGAGTGGTTGAGGTCATTTACTGATGTTTACTTGTCCCTCAGCGCTGTAGGTTCGTGTCCTACTTGGGTCGAATTCTTTTGTGTCTGGGAGCTATCTAGTTTCTACCCAGGTGCCCACTCGTGACTGAAATAATGCCAGAATTGGCACCCAGGGTCTTCCTCCTCCATGAAAACTGGACGTTGCAATATGACCTTAGCTGTTGAGTGCGACGTTAAATCCGAATCAATGAATTGGCACAATACAATCAACCCTATGGGCATATCCCATAACTTTTAAATGGCATTAAAAGTTGTTCAAACTATGAATTTTCAGTTCAGTTTTGTCAAAATCCATTTCTCAGTTACCATTCACAGCTTAATACTTCATAGAGTAGTTGAACATAGTCACTGAATGCAAAATGTAAGCACATGGGTTCCTATCTCAAAAATAAAGTTTACACAAATGGTTAAAGGTCAAAATTTGTGGACAGTTGTGTCTCCAGTTTATAACTTTACTCGTGCAAGGGTGTCCTGATATTTACACATGTGATGTGTACAATCTGTGTTGTCCTGATATTTACACATGTATGTGTGCAGACTGTGTTGTTCAGAGACAATCGATCCTCCAGCACTTTCAGTCCTTTGATTACACTAGGGTCACAGTCAATGTCAAATTCTAACATTGTTGGGTTTTTTTTGGAGATGACTGTTTTATTTTATTTTTAGAATTATTTTTTTTATTCTACAATTTCTACAGATGCTGTTTTCACGAATTTCACACTGACATTTACTTTAAAAACTGTCTTTCATAGTACAACTTTTGCATCAAGGGGGGCATACGTGTTTTACAA
Source organism: Saxidomus purpurata (assembly GCA_022818135.1). NCBI lineage: Eukaryota > Metazoa > Mollusca > Bivalvia > Venerida > Veneridae > Saxidomus > Saxidomus purpurata. The sequence continues at coordinate 45,347,914 of JAFMSR010000009.1, read as the reverse complement.
ACAGCTCTTGTACAATTTAAAGTCCCAGGACCACACTAACAAGTAGCTCAAATTTTACTCAGAAAGATGTCTTACCGGCAGAATTGACCTTTACTTGTACCAAAACATTCATAACTTTGCTTTTTTAATCAAACAGTGCATGTAAGAACTATAGCGCAGTAGTTTTCAATGATATTGCAAAAAATAAGAATGGCTTTCTGACAACTATTACCAATGACGAAACGACTTGAATACGAACGAAAGGCATATGTCAAAAGATGTAAATATGTTTTGGAGTGAAGAGAACATAGTTCCATCATTATCCTGTCAGTTAATTTATTTTACCATATCAGTACATTCTAAAGGATCCTGAGACTACAGACGTGCAGTCTGCATTTTCAAGTAACATGTAAAAGGAATAGTAAACAGATGAAAAGGAACAGATCAATTCCCAAATAACAGGTTGTAAAAAAGATTTAAGTATAGATTAGTGTTAATTATTGCTGTAAATTTGAAAATATACGCTACCAAATTTATATCACGCTGCAAACGCTTTTCACATCCAAATGTAAGCATAAAGTGTAGCGATGCTGATTTTTTAGAATGTACTGATTTTTACTTGTGTTGTTTATTCTAGATTTTCTTTTACATTTTAGGTTTTTACCGTTATTGTGAACGAGCAGCTTACATACCAAAAGATCTTGAAATGTAAGCATAATATTGTAAAAGTGACGAGCTACTATATAAAATTTGTAAGGACGTGTTCTACAGACGGAACTGTACAATCACTAAAAAACATGCAGCGTGGCCACATTTACGACAGGACATGCCTACGCAAATAAAACATTCTAGTGTATTTTGAAATATTGCATACAAAGAAGGTGATGACCATTCTTTTTACGAGAAAAGCACGTGTAAATTATACATGTAACATAACGGGTACTATTTTACAGTCAAAAGTGTTCCGAATGCGTAACTACCATAAGGATATATGAACAATTGTCATTGAAACAGTCCCTCAATTATTTACGAATAACGGATAACAGACCAATGCGATTTTGTAGTGGGTTAGGTCTAATAAGAAGTCTAATTAATTCGACGTTGAAGCCAGCGAGATAGTTTTTTGATGGGCGCTTTCTTCTACGTCTAATCACAACCGTAGAATGTAAGTTTAAGTTAGTGTTTATTAATTCAAATTTTAACAATTAAGAAACCCTAAGGAAGTGAGCGGTAGCCTTAATTGTTAAAATTTGAGTTTTCAGAAACGTTCCTCGACTCAAACTCGAACAGATAATTACCTTTAATCGGGTCAATGCATTTCCTCGAATGAGGAGCGATTGGTATTCATAAACGTAAGGAAGGGTCGAGTAACCTCGAGTAAGGACAGATATTTCGAGGAGCGAAAGCGCTTCCTCGAGCTGCACTCAAGGTGTCATTTTGAATATGACTCCAGTGAGAAATTGACGAATTGCAGGAAATAGATGAAGTTGTATAGGTCCGTATGCCATGGATAGTTTTGAGGGACAGAGGCAACCCCTGAGATGATTTTAATGATGTGGTATTCTTCTTGAGATATTATACTAGTACTTAAAAAACGAAATAAAACTCAGTAGGCAATAAAACATATTTTATGACCAAAAACTCACCCTAGAAAAATTGCGCAGACTATATCGCTTTAGAAAGTTGGACAGTTGAGGTGCCTGGGCGCAATCGGGAGACACTCAAAATTCCCTTGGCATAGTAGTCATAATCCCCTTAATTAATTTTACATTGTTATTTCAATAAAATTTTTTTTACAATCATTCGCTATAGTAAAGTAAAACTAGAGACAAATAAAACATTTAGTGTAATTTTTCATTCAAAATATGCCTTTTCACTTGTAAAATTCATGGAGGGGATTATTTTTGGACCAAGGGGATTTCGATCAAGAGGATTGTGAAGTACACTCAACGCAATCAATAAATGGACAAGAAAAACATAGGCATAGGAATGGGGGTCAGTTTGGTTCTCCCCCTCCCCGCCGAGTCAGACCAGGATATTATATTTTAACATGAAATAAAACTTGCACGATCAGGATTCAACAGTATAATTATCCCTCTGTTTTTATTTCTTTGATTTCAAATTTGCATCTTGCTAATTTGTATACATTAGCACAGGGATTCACTGCACAGTATTAACTGTTTTTGCCGCATCGCACCAAACTCACCCCCGCCCCCAGAGACACATACCTTCGTTCTTTACTGTCTCTCTCTAACTGTGTCTGCCTCATTGGTGCAGTGATTACGAAATTCGATTCGCAACTTAAAGGTCCCGCGTTCAATTCCCAGTTAGGCCACTTGACAAATGTCCTAGACCAAAACATTTTATGCCACAGGTGTCTCAGTTTATGCAGCTGCAACTGTGTACCAGATATGAAAATCTCTATCTCTCTCTGACAAGTGATTGGTTCGGCCAAGTATGGTGTCTCTCGAGAGATTATTATAAGCTAAGAGAACTTGTTGCGTAATCGAGCTAAAATATACTCAACAAAAAATCAAAGGGTCAATTACATATAATTTGAATGTCTTGACAGACAAAACCTTGAATAAGTAAATAATATACTGTGAGGCAGTTGCAATGAAAAAAATGCTTTTCTGGTAGGGGCAGGTACTGACCTTATAAGATAAGCCAACTTATTTTTTAACAATTTGTTTTAAAAAATCAATGTGCATTGATATTTTTTATAAAGCACCAATGCCTAGCCTCAGCAAGAGTACACAAGTAAAACAGTGATCTTGAAAACGGCGTCAGTAGAGCGACACATTCAATTAATGCTTTCTCATACTTTTATATAAATGTATAGTGTGATGACCGATGATGTAACAACCAAGAACATTGTTATTTTCAAATCAGATCATATTGTTACGTAAACGAAAATCAACTTTAAATAAACGATTCTTTATTTTTTTGTTAAGTATAAATTAGTACAATGTATATATTTTAAGTAACCTCACCACCCTTTCTGTCAAAATCCAACCACCATAATCGCTGATCAAAATCTCTGACTTTTAGGTTTACTTCTAGAAGATGCGGGAAACGGAATCGTATCTGACTACACAATTCTTTAAACGGTCATGTTTCTTTTACAATGTGTATTCCATATTTATGTATGAATCAATTATTAACACATTTGTTACGGGTGATTAACGCCTCAAACCTTCCTCGAGAAAGTCAAGGATGACTTTTGACTATGAATACCAATTAGTCACTCGAGTTCACCTTACTTGAGGCGTCCTTGAGCATCCCTTAAGGAAGCCTTTCCCGAGTATGAGTCGAGGTGGAGTTCGAGTGACGACTCTGAATATAGCCATAACTTACTTAGTGTTTAACCTCATTTGACCTTTTGCATAGCCACCGACATGTATTGTGGGCGGAGCTAAAGTGATTTCTATTAAGAGCGAACTCTAATAATTATTAATAAGTGATTTCAGTTGTTAGTTTTAATAAAAAGACAGACGTTTATTTGAAAATCTGAGCGATTCGATTGGTGGGCAAATGGGGTCAAACACTAAGCACGGTATTCCCCTGTGTACAACAGGTCGTCGGGATAAATATCTACTTCGATATTTTCTAGTATGATTCACCCAAATATCAATTACAATCGTTACATTTTCTAAAAAATATGACGGAATTTTAAAAATAACGGTTGTATACGGTGGTTGTCAACATAGTTCCCGACTGAATAACGTCATAAAGGAAAATGTCTGCTGCACAGTGCGATGCGATGTGTTTCCTACGGAATCCCGTTCGTGCCACACTACTTGTCGCCTTTGCTACACGCGACAATGCGATAATTATTTCAGAGTATTTATTCAAAAGGTAAAGAATAAATAGAATTTTAGGATTTCTTGAAAGAAAAATTATTTATTTATCAATTTCATGGGCTTTAAATGGCAGATAATTGATCTATTGCACGTCGTTAGATCGATACCACGGCTTTATTGCACATTAAAGTTAGGCTCGAGAATTGACAACTATAAAGAATATCAGATATAAAAAAAACAGGTCAAACCGACGAACCGAATGAATTAGACTAACAAATAATTTAAAACGAGAAGGAATACAAAATTCTTACCATTTCTCGTCAAATCTACGGAGCCACTGCAAATTAGAACAAGAAAAACGATCACGTTTCCTATAGTTATCAAACCAATGATGTGCGTAACAGTCAATTGATTCATTCTTGAACTATATGTAAATGAAGTATAAGCCTCCGATGCTGTTTCTTGTTCTGGGTGATACATTTGTTTAATCCAACTCTTCAAGTACACAGTCGGTTAATTGTGATCTTTTACACACAAGATTCATAGAATTAGATGACGTTTAAATGTTACAAAAATAGTAATAACGTAATTAATCCGTATAAATATACAATGTATTTAAAATTTGGGTATTTTCTTATTGGTATTCCAGGTATTAACCTCATGATTTATATATATATATATATAGATATATATAACATTTATGACTCAAGCGACAGGTATTAAAATAGTAAGTGGGAAGTGTTTTTTCTCTCATACTTTTGAAATTTAGTTCAGAGTATCCCATTACAGAAGCGGAAAGTATATGTATTTGACAATCGAATATCTGTGTATGATATGACAAATTTGAAATAAATACTATTTAAACCAACTGAAATGGAACAGCATCATGGGTGGATATTCGTTTTGAGATCTTGTCCGCGTGCAGTTTTTATTTGTTCGGTAGAACAAATATTTCTATGGCAATTTCCGACAATCACATCAGCTAAGTTGGAAATACTACTTTCTTTGGACAGTGTAGATCGGTCAAAAATAGTTCAGAACTTCATTGCCTTGCTTTCCATCTTTACAGCTTCTCAATTTTATTTAAAGGTCCATTACTAAGACCAAATCGAATTTTCTTTTAAATTTGGAATTGTAACAGGGAAATACAGTTTGAAACTGGCTTCTTCAACGCGTTGCAGTTGGCTTTGTCCGTACGCTATTTTAGCAATCAATACAGTTACAATCTTACGTCACACAAAGGGGATTCTGAAACTATAAATAGAGCATGTATATCGGTTAACTCCTCCCCATCGGTTCTTTCAATGACAAGGTCATATAGGGGCGCGTGCGCTCAGTCTTTATTTGATTCTGACATCACGTTCCGCCTAAACCGCATTCAATGTTTGCACTAATTTGAACAGAAAAACGTGGAAAGAAAAACTTAAAGTCATGATAGAACCAGTATCGGATATAGTAGATATTAGTGTGCACTTTAATTACAATGGAGTAGCCAGGTTTACACTTATTAATTCATGGAACTTTCTCCAAACTTTACGAAATGAAGTTTTATTGCGTACCTCCACGAGTAGCTCAACTTAATTGTGCGCAAGATGGCCGCCCTTCGCAAAGGCAGACTAGATGTAATGTCAGCTTGTAAAATGGGTCTGTCTTGTAGTCTAAATATTAAGGCTACTCCACGAGGAAATACATGTACAAACAAAAAATAGTAAAATACATAAACAGCGCGCTCTCAAAGTTAAAACGTTTTCCCAATACTGCAAATAGATATAGAGGGTCTCGGCGGGTAGAAACAGGATTTTCGTACATTATTTATTCGTTTTTCATTTTCCCCTCAATGTTTCGGCTTTCCTGCGGACAACCGGGACAGAAATATCCGCTTGTCCGACGGCAGAAAGTCCCATGTCAGATAAGTCGGACATAGGAATTCCACAACCCTGCGTACTATCGGTTGGACATATACAGCAGCACTCCACCAACATAATCGTCACATATAACTTTTCATAATTTTCTTGTTTATTTTAAGTATAAGTAAAGTGCACAAGTTCTCGTATATGTACACTTTACTACACATTACATGTACAATATATTAAATGTTGTCTTTTCGAGAATTCTTGTGATTTCACCGACTCGCGTGCATGTCCTAGAACGATTAATACTTGGTGATTATCATAGTTATGGATATGTGGATAGCCATTAAAACTGGAAATTAATTAGTGCGCATAAGTGCATGTATACACTGACGACACAGCTCAGTGCAGAACAAAATATTTCACTCCCGCAGATTCTTTAAATATGTTTTCTTTATCATTGGTCGAATATTTCTGCACTCAAATGCGAACAGTAGCGAAATAATTGTTGTTCGTTAAAAACTTATAACAATTTTTTGAGTAATCGTTTAACTCTGCAACTCTGTAACTCTGCAGTCATATGTCCAACATTTCGCTAATGCGTGACGCCGGGTGGTAAATTGCTTTGGTCAGGATGCAGTATCCTACACTCATCTACAGATTTTTATATTGCCAACTGTAAAAGTTGACTGTTAGACATCCATCAATTTACATCTTTTCATACACTTAATGGGTTGGCACTGGGACGAATATATACTAATATTATTGCTCCAGGTTGGCATTAAAAAAAAGTTAAAAAATAAACTACCGGCCCGACTGTCATGTCTGTCGTTCCATTTTTATGTCCGAAGTAACTACGTCTCTTTGCCTTTATTTGCAATTTTTTCTAAGACTCAACACCCCGACCCCACTCAGAAAATTAAAGAAAACCATTGGCTTTGAAAGTTAGAACACAGTTCATAAGCGAAAATATCCGTGTTCACTGTCGGCAGTTGGTTGTGATAACAGAAAATGTCCGCATATTCACTTGTAAACAAGAAAAGTTTTGTTTGTAAATGTGCTTATTGGGTCCACCATCCTTTAATGAGGCTATCATCGGTACGACCCGGAACAAGAAAAGATTATGGCAGGCAAGTATATATAGATGCACTGGATATGCCAGTAGAATACGACAATTCTAATCTGGCCCGTGACCTCGCTTTTGTGGTGACGCTTTGCAAAATAAAGAGTTCCAGTACTGCCGGAGACAAACATATTTTTCACGTTTACAGAAAACAAGTGCTGCGAAATCAGTTATCGGTGTACTCAAATATTGATAATCTCGTATTTAGTAGCTTTCATTGATATTCTGTTTGATTTCTATTTTGGCAAAATAAATGACAAGGTGACTTGAGAAACAGACTGAAAACACGCATTTTATTAAAAAAGCATCACAATCATTATGAATTATGTACGATAACATGTTACTACAACGGAATTCCGACACTATATAGTTGTAGTGTAAAGTTCCGTGAACATAATTTACATGTTTAATAATTAATTAACTTTAGACTGACTGTCGCTGCGTTTTTTATTGAATACAAAATATACTTATGACGGGTACACCCCTAATTTCGGTGGTTTTAAATGTGACTCTCCTTTTGTAATATGCGTAGCGAAGCTAGTGTGAAAGTCTACAAAGCAATGATACCGTAGCTCAATCGTTGTGATTAACGAGATCGCTTTGAAAGCAGTATCAATCAACATTTAAATGATACAGTAGCTCTGTATAAGTTCTCCCGAAGTCACTCCAAAATATGCGGAGAAACCTATATTTACATGTTTACAACCGTATTAAATACTGTCACTTGCATTATAAAACATTAGTGAAGATCGTTCAGTAGTTGACCATGCGGGTTTTTGGTGGGTTAGAGAGAAGCTGAACAAATTCGCACCTATCTGTCCTTGAATGGGGAGGAGTTAACCTATAAAAATGCTCTAATAAAAGTTTCAAAATCGCGCTTTGTGTGACGTAAGATTATAATTGTATTGATTGCTAAGATAGCTTACAGATTGCCCTACTTTCCAATCCAATTAAATGCCCCTATTTCATTCAAAAAAGCTAATTGTATTCTCCATATTGACTCAATATCTCCAATATGAAAATAATTATTTCACTTACTTTTCCAATAAGTGAGACTGTGACATCACAGAGCTAAGCTCCGCCCTTAATCTCTATATATTTCAATACAAATACTGTCTGTAGATTGGAAAACTGTTAGCCGGTTATAGGTCCATATTACAGAAATAAGTATAGGTTATAGGTCTATATTACAGGAATAAACAAATTTATTGCGAGGGAGCGTCAGAGAACCGATGCAGTTAGTTTGTTTATTCCTGTAATATGGACCTATAACCGGCTTACAGTTTTCCCATCTACAGACAATATTTGTATTGGAAATCTCTGAAAAATACAATTATATTTGAAAACTGGAAAACCTATTTTCGTTTTTGAAAAGTAAAATAATTATAATTTATTAATTCTTTTGTCAAACTCAAATTTTCAACACAATATGGCCACATTCAATACGGTGTGTCATACTTTTCATTCTAAGAAGACGCCCGTTACAATTCCAGATTTAAAAGAAAATTTGGTCTTAGTATTTGGACCTTTAAGTAATAAAAAGCACGTTAATTTTAATACCATAATCGAATAAACACGAGGCAATTTAAATCCAAAAAAGCAAATTGTGTAAATTAGCTAGCATAATATTATTCGGTGTTGATAATGTAAAGTAAACAACCTCCATTCTAAATTACCCCTTTTATTCATTTAATAGATAGATAGATTAAATAGATCAAATAAAGTAAGTATCCCCCCCTTAAGTACTGCATGTATTTTGGAAAACCGCACACGTTGTTCCACTCTTCAAAAAGGCAAGGCCGACATTCCAAATAATTACAGACCAATATCACTTTCAAGCTGTCTAGGAAAGGTGATGGATTGAGTTATTTATAAATATGTTCATGATCATTTACTTGTTAACAACCTAATATTTCTTAATCAATGTGGCTTCAGGCCAAATAATTCCAGCGTTTACCAAATTTATCATCAAATATGTCAAACTCTAGACTCTAAACAATACATGTGTATGATCTTTTGTGATATTTCTAAAGCATTTGACCGAGTCTGGCATAAAGGCCTCTCTTCTTTTAGCTGAAGCAAAACAGAAAAAAGATGGAACATCATTAAGATGGATCGAAAATTATTTTTCTGACAGGACTCAAAATGTAATAGTAGGTTCTAGTATATCAACTGGTAAAGGTATTTACGCTGGTGTCCCACAAGGTTCGATCCTTACCTTTTTCATTGCTTTTGTTTCCCATCGGTAAGGATTTAGGATACGTGATAAATTTTTGTTTTTTAATAATCTAGTAGGAAATACGTGTTAAAAAAAAACGAAAAAAAAAGAAGAAAAGATTAATGTGACTTATTGACGTTCTGTACATGACAGAATTTCTGTTGATCTTTTTTCTCTTCTTATATTGTTAGTTGAGTTTTCAATTGCTATAATATCAATATTAAATACTTCACTTCTCTATAAAAAAAAAAAAAAAAAAAAAAGGTTCGATCCTTGGGCCCTTGTTTTTTCTAGTCTATGTGAACGATATAGCTGACAACTTACTAAGTAGAACTAGGTTATTTGCAGATGATAGACGTAAGATTCATCAAAGATGATATTAGGTTGTAGTTTTCACAGTTTACATTATGTCCCCTTTGCATTTGTTCCAGAAACTGTAATTGCGGTTCTTGTAATTAGAAGTCTTAATGACTTTATAATTAAGCTAATAATGCCGGTAGTTAAACACGTGTGCGGAGAAAAGATTATAGCAACATTTTTTATAAATTCTGATCATAAAACTAGTACGGTACGGTACTTGGGATTAAGAAGACAAAACACGTTTGAAATTCACGTTCGTCTGTCGTTTTCCTGAGTTTATTTTACGATGAGGTTACGCCGGAATTCATACATGGTTGCATGGTAAACAAGGGTGAATACCTGCGGACCACAATTGGAGCAGCGGACATTTTAAAGCCTAAATTAAACAATAACTGATGACGTCATCATTTTTTGTGTGTACACAACTTTGACGTTACGTTGCTAAGTAATTTATACTGTATGCTATATTTGCCCTGATGATATAGTGAAACCGGTTGGCAAATACAAATAGAAAACTCATATAGTGTCATTATTTTCATTTATATATATATATATATATATATATATATATATATATATATATATATATATATATATATGAAAAATGTTAAACTGTATATATATCTTTTTACGATCACGGACTTGCAACGAGCACACACACACAAGCACACGGAGTTGCTTCTAGTACTTTCGTTACTAAAATTGTTGGTTAGAATAAAACTAATTGTAATTGTTCTGTAGCCATAATTTACTTCTGTAATTTTATTGTATTGGAGAGAGCCATCTTATTAGTGGCAAGCACTTGAGGCTCAAACCATTTGCTGATTATATGGCAATAAACTATGTTTAAACTAAGTATTACATGTGTTTTGGTTTATTCTTTGGTGTATTATATACAAACTATTTGAGTCGATTGTTTATTGAAAATTATTGTAAATTGTCAGTAAAACAAATAAAACAAATCAAAAGTGAGTATAGCTATCGCTAATCTAAAAATAGATTTATACTAGCGCTACGGCACTGGCAATATCAAGCACCCCGCAGTGCTTACTATCCCTTACATTATACATTTGAGAGCGGCGGCTCATGTAATCAAAGTTTGTGGCAAAACTGGATATTTTCCAATAATTACGTACTGCTAATATATATTTGATACATAAGTTAGCATAGAGTGTATAAGGTGTGACTGATACGTACAAATACAGTCAACTTATAAATATACTATAATTTAACAAAACAGATATATTTGATAGGTTAAGTTAATCAAAGGACTGAAAGTACTGGAGGATCGATTGTCTCTGAACAACACAGACTGCACACATACATGTGTAGATATCAGGACTTAAGTTATGATCTGCAGACACAACTGTCAACAAATTTTGACCTTTAACCATATGTGTAAACTTGCCTTTTGAGAAAGGAATCCATGTGCTTACTTTTTGTATTCAGTGACTATGTTCAACTACCCTATGAAGTATCATAGCTGTGAATGGTAACTGACAAGTGGATTTTAACAAAACTGAACTGACAATTCAAAGTTTACACTAATTTTAATGTCATTCAAAAGTTATGGGATATGCCCATAGGGTTGATTGTATTGTGCCAATTGATTAATTCGGATTTAACGTCGCACTCAACAGCTAAGGTCATATGGCAACTTCTGGCTTTCATGGAGGAGGAAGACCCCAGGTGTCAATTCGGGCATTATTTCAGTCAGAGGCGGGCACCTTGGTAGAACCTAGATAGCTTTCAGACATAAAAGAATCCGACCCAAGTAGGACACGAGCCAACAGCGATGATGGGCAAGTGGTCATCAGTCGGTGACCTTAACCACTCGGCCTCAGAGGCCATTGTATTGTGCCAAGCAGTTGTCTGAAGTTTCAAAGCTTTAATGGTTACCGAGAAAGTGCATTTTTAAGAAAGCCTAACCAGATTTAAGACGACACTGCCGACTGACGTCAAGAAGGTTATGACAATTGCTCTTCTGTTTTTCTTAGAAGAGCTATAATGAATAAATAATTCTTTTGTTCACATGATTCAGTATATACCGATTGCAGAACAAGTACTTGCAGCTTACATTAACTACCCCGATGAGTGCTTCCTGGGGTTCTGACAAATACTCACTCCGAACGAACGGATTTTGAAGGTCGCAGTAAAAATGCCGCTACCAGGATGAGAACCCACGACCTCCTGGTTAGCAGTCCGACGCTCTACCCCTACGCCACAGCGCCTCTAGAAAACGAGAATCATATCATGAGTTAAAGTGTGGAGGCAGTGAAATACAAGCATTCGATTGCGGACGGGATCATATCCGAACGGAAGGAAACCTGTATCGTTGCAGCCCTAGTTACTCTTAATTTTACCCAAATCGATACACGTCAGACAGGAACAGAACTGTTCAGTTACTAAATGTAGTCGATATCGGTCTTGATTTGATATACAGTGCCTAGGATTACTGGTTACGGTCCTAGTTTCGGCCACTTTTAGCACATATTTTGCTTTAACTCGCAAACTAGTTACCAAATCTTTATGAAATATCACCTCAACCAACTTCGGTTCCTCATTTTTTGTTTACTTCTAACAATAGTTTAGCTCACTAATGAGACCAGACAATGAGGTCACCAAGGGAGGTAATTTTTATAATCGAGAGTACCCTAATTTCGGAAAGAGTTATCTTCTTGCTTTTTTCTCCTCTTCATCCCTTTTATTATTCTAAACTAAAAAAATAAAACAGCAAGTATTCTGTAATTTGCCTACTCAGAATAAATTTACATTCCGAGTTCAACTGATTCTAAAAGCTAAATATTCTGATGTCAGTGTTGTTGAAAGAACGAAAAGGATAAACGGTACCTTTCGAGCTTGCAGTAAGAAGCAAAAACAATCGAACCGCCTTCCCAGTACTTGCTGGTTGAAATAAAATCCTATCCTAAATTGTAGACAAAAACTGAACAGTGAGCAAGATCAAGGAAGACACAGAATAAATGATATAACTGAACAAGAAAAACTGTGATACAAAGTATCACAGCGGGTCCACAAACAAAACTGACATGTAAATATTTTAGAAATTGGTGATGGTTGGTGTTGAGGCATGGCCCCAAAACAACTCAACGAAAACAATTCTGGTTGAACAAGAAAAAAACTGACACGACTACTGACTGACCTGTATTATCGAAACTTTAGGCCCTACTGTTATCGAATAATATGTATATTCTTAACTTTTTTTCATTGCAAATATCCTTATTAGTTTGACATTAATGAAGATTTTTATGAGTATTTGCCGTAAAACATTTAAAAATGGTTTAAAAGCTGAAAATGATAAGTAAAACAGAAGATTTTTTTTTAATATGGGTTTGGATGGGTTTCGAACTCATCCGTAAAAGTACGCCAGAGCAGTTACAGGTGCAGACGCCTTTACCAATTAAACCACGGACGCCGATTACAATGATGATGGAAAAATGCGCTTCATCTCTATTTTTCTGTTCAAGTGGTTCGTTCGCGCATTAATAGTGTTTACGATAAATTACAAAAGAACAACAACAAAATAATAGTATGCTATTCTGAAATGTTTTGAAATTATGTAGATCTATTACTATGTAATTTTGAAAACAGAAGACAGTATAATGCCTATAATTCTTTATTCACTGAATACATGGAACTACTTGTTTGTATACGACACTACTTCCGTTCGGTCCGCCGTAAGGAATTTCTACTCTGTAAACATTGGATCGACAATCGATCCAAAAACGATAGATATAATCTAAGCATAAGAAACAGAAAAGAGATATGAATAAACTAAACTCAAGAACAGGCATGTCGGCTAGGTTAAACCCTAGGAGGCACCCTTTAGACCTCTCAAGAATTCTGGGATAACCACTTGATAGTGGTCACTCCCATAGAATAAAGTGCAAAACGGCAACATATACGTATGTGCTCCCTGCCAACACCGGTAACATAATCAAACAAATGGGACTCAGACTCAAGGGAAATTTCTTTCCAAATTAAACATGTAGAGAAAATTACACCTTCGACTTCCGGCGCTGTGCTACTCGAATTCTAGTCAAACGCGGCTCTATCGTCCGCGCTAAATAATAAAAGTTACAACATGGGGTGTTTGGAAGTCAGTCTAAACCTATGACGTGGTCATTCATGGAGTACCGGTAGGGGGAAAGGCTTGAAATTTAAACTGACATTACTCTCAAATTCTACTCTGCATTTTATATTCCTGAAGTTTTGAACTCGAAATCTATGTTCAATCCCGAACAACTCCAGTGTTTTCAGCGCTTTGATTTATTATATCTATGAGAACATATTTGAAATTACTGTATTTCAGTTCAGTTTAGTTTCGTTTTTAAAGTCCGATTAGCACTACGGATGTAAAATTACGTGTTGTTATTATATATCCAAGGTATTTTACCGGCGAAATCGACCGTTATTTTTTCGAAAAACAATCCTAACGTTGCTTTTTCAATCGACACTACAACAGTCTACACGCTATAAGTATAGCGCAGTATTATTTTCAATGATACTGCCAAAATTAAGAATAAAAATAAGATAAAAATATGAACGAAGTGTATAAGTAAACATTTTAAAGTAAATAGAACACAATTATATCATTGTTGTATCCGTAAATTTATTATATTCATGACTATGTAAAGTACTAATGGGACTTTAAAAACTACGAAATTACTACCACTTACATAAAGTAGCATCCGCCTTTCATTTTGGCACACACGTGCAACTTCATGAACTACAGGTCAAGTTCAACTTTGGGGTTACTAGGGTCAAGGTCAAGGTCACTGTTACTAAAAATTGAAAAATGGTTTCCGCTCAATAATTCAAGTTAGGATTGACTAATTGCAACCAAACTCTGTGTGTAGGTAGCTTGTGTAGAGAGGAAGCTTGGGATTGCATTTGGTGTCACTAGGTTTAAGGTCAAGGGCACTGTTACTAAAAATAGAAAAATGTTTTTTGCTCAATAACTTTAGTTAAGAGTGACCAATTGTAATGAAACTTGGTGTGTAGGTAGCTTGGGTGGAGAGGAAGTTTTGGGTCACTAGGGTGAAGGTCACTAGGGTCAAGGTCAAGGTCACTGTTACTAAAAATAGATTTTTATTTATTTTTAGTTTTTAGATTGTTTTAAGCAAAAAACAATTTTCGGAGTCAAGGTCACTAGGGTCAAGGTCACTGTTACTATAAATAGATGTTTATCTATTTTTAGTTTTTTGATTGTTTTAAGCAAAAAACAATTTTCGGGGTCAAGGTCACTAGGGTCAAGGTCAGTGTTACTAAAAATAGATGTTTATCTATTTTTAGTTTTTTGATTGTTTTAAGCAAAAAAATTTCGGGGTCAAGGTCACTAGGGTAAGGTCCAGGTCACTGTTACTTATAATAGATTTTTATTTATTTATTGGTTTTAAGATTGTTTTAAGCAAAAAAAATTTGGGGGGTCAAGGTCACTAGGGTCAAGGTCAAACTTACACATTTTGTATGCGATAGATAGAACGGAAGGTTGCTCTTCTTCGCGCGTCTGTTAATCCTATTGTGCCACCCCTCTACGTCATTGTTAGTTCTAATGCTGCGCCCAAAGACTGTGATCGAATGGAGAGGCCAAGTTTTGCTGTTAATCCACGTATCGCTGACATATTGGAAGAAGGCAGTGAGGCGACAGGCGGAAGTGTCCACCTTGTCGCTCAGCTTCTGGAACGCTGAGGCGATGTCGTCGGCTGGCAGGAACGGAAGCGCGAAGACCTTGCGTAGAATTTCATATACATTGCCTTTCTGTTCTTACTCGTGCTGTTCATAAAGAAATAACTGTATGGGCCGAATAAGCCAAACAAATATGGGCCGAATCAGCCGGGCCGAATCAGCCACGGTCCGAATCAGCCGGTATTCTTATTAAAACAATACATTTACACAAGTTATTGTATAATAACTCAACTCTATGTCCTTGTGGCCATTCCTTTCTTATGGTTGCCATACTTCTGTGACAAAGCTGTATTGTGGGGGTATAATTCGTCACTCTTGTGACAGTTCTAGTTAATATTTGCGATGATTTAATTGTCAATTTTTCGTGAATTTCCAACTTATTCATTTTACATAATGTTTACTATTAGAGAATTTTCCTTTTGCAAATTCAAACTTCGCTTATAAGTCTGTCTGCTCACAAATCGCGAAATGTTCGTCACCAAAATTTACCCAATTTACAGTAATTTTAATATTAGAAGTCGGGTCAGCGAGGAAATGGTCAGTGGGCAAGGTAGTTAGCAAACTGAGAGCAGTCTCAAGAACCAGAATGATTGTAGACCTGCAACAGACAGGGGTAGAGAAGGATTGGGTTCAAGGCACCAACAGCGGCGGGAGAAAACTATCAGAGGGGAGAGAAGATCTATGGTAAAAACATTAGTTAGAATTGCATAAAATGATTCACGGTCATCAAAACTGATACTACTGTTAATTGGGGGGGTTTATTGCGTTACGAAAATTTTAGCGGTTTGTGAGCAGACAGGCGTGTTTGCGAAAATTAAGTTCGCGAAAGGATAATTCTCTAATAGCAAATATTTGTGAAGTGAACCTATCGCGATATTAGCAAAGTTGGAAATTCGAGAAATTAGCGAAAATTAAGTCATCGCGAATATTACCCTATTTACTTTGACCTTTGACTTAAAGGCAATTTCACGAAGTAGAACTTCACACATAGGACTATTACCCTTCTCCGATGATTTTGAAGCAACGGAAGCTTTCAGAAATTCCTACCCACCCATGGCGTGAGAATATAAGATCTTTACGCCAAATGCTGTCGTCATGCCTAACAACATTACCACAGGGTCGGTATAGATGGCGTCACGATTATTTACTACTTTTTTAGTATATAAAAGTTGTTTATCGTTGGTACCGGATAGTCTATATTACCAACGGCCCCAGAAGAGTTTAGTTATTTTAATTTTCGGGGGATAGTGCAAGATACAGAACGCGTCCCGTACCAGAGACACCCCCTTTTTCTTTACCATGCTGGGTGAACAACACCTAAACATCGGATCTCGGTTTTAGGTCACATCAGAAAGACCATTAGTTATGTTAGTAGAGGAGCGGGGGATCGAACATGCAAGGTACTAGTATCCATATTATCCACGAAGCTGGCTGCATAAAGTCGTCGCTTGTCCGTTCGTCCGACTGTCACTCTGAATACTTCTTGGCCTACTTTGCTGTTTTTGAAGCTACACCAACGAAATTATGACCAATTTTAGGACCAAATTTCAATATTTACCTAGATGACCTTCCCTGTGACATTTTGGTCCACTCCTTTTGTTTGTGGAGCTACAGTCTTATCATTTGGACCATGAGTGCAATTTTGTAAACGTGTTTTGTTGTGAGTGTTGGGGTCTTTTCACACCTTTTTCATTGGTGACCTTGGTTTGATTTGATATATTTGGCTCCATTCAAGTATCACTAATGTCTATATTCAGAAAACCTCCGCCAAGGAAGGCCATCCATCGGTCAATTGATTATTAAAGTAACTAGATTTGGTTGATTTATTGCTTTAAGTATTCACTGGCCAATCAGATCTGCCTAACGGCCCCTTCCTCAGTCGAGGTTGAGTCGAGGAAGGTTTCTGAGTATAGCTATTAGTCTTAACATAGACATGCGTAAGAAATCACATGTGAAATACTGAAGTAAAAGCTCTCTTTTTTGTGGTAAAAACATTTTCTTTGTTGGATAATAAACAAATTTCTTTAAAAAACAAACAGCAGGAAATAAGCACTAAACTTATTATCTCTACATGTCAATACAATGTATTTTAGATAGTGACAAATCTGTTGTGGCTGGAGGTTATCCTTAGCAAATGGGGCCATCCCAAGCATATTTAAGAGCTTAAACTACTTTGAAGACAAATATTGAATATCTCTAGCACGGTTCCCTCAGGCAAGCAATAGTGCATTAACAATACAGCTTTTCACTATAGCCGACACCTTTGTTGTAAAATGTGTTTAAAATTGAAGAGATATTTACATTTTGATAGCGACCATCTTCATTTTGTAGTCATTTGCATCATCATTTCTTTTGTACATGTATAATCTAATATTGGTACATAAGACCTTTCCAGAGATGTATAGGATTACATACATTCTAAACGCAATGAATAAGATATCAAATATTGGTAAAATACGGTGTTCAGCCCAAATAAAAAGTAATTTCCAACCAACTATTTTCATACTCATACCTCCACACTCATTATACCATTTAATTTCATGTTTTCCAGTGAATTATAGAGTTTTCTCAGTGAAATAAAAGTGATAATCCACGGTTTTGAAACAGTGGATTACCATTTTTATTTTCACTGATTTTGCAATCTTTAACCCCGATTAACGTTAACAAGTAACCGAGCGTAATTAATGCTGGAAACCATGCGACGATGACGTCGTTAAAATGACGTCTTGTGCTATGTTTTCTGATGACGGTTCCCGCGATTTTCGATATTATAGAAACAAACTCGACAAAAGTAGAGTTTTAACCATAAAATAAACAGAACAATTGTTGGTATCGGTGTAATATCACGTAAATTTCACTCGTGAACACCAAAAAATAGTTATTTTCACTCGTGGCTGCGCCATTCGTAAAACATCACTTTTGGTGCTCACTCAGTGAAATTATAACGTGATATTACACAAAAAAACAACAATTATCCTCTATATGTAACACTTGGTTCATTACAAATCATCTCTCAATTTTAAAACAATCCATTTCCATGGTTAACTTATATGGCATTTGTGGTATCCCTTTGATTGACACAGTCGGCGAGAGTGGTATCTTCCGGTTGATTGGATATGGCGGACGTAAATTTTGCCGATAAAGAAAAATCTAGTGTTTTCTTACGATAAAGGACTATCGTTCTAAAATAAATTAACTATAGTGTCAAATTCATATATGTAAACTTCAGTTGGTATCTAGGAATATAAAGGAACAATCGACAACTGGTACTTTTTTCTATACAATCTTTCTTGTGATAAAAATGAAATATTGAAATTCTGACTATACACAAAGGGCGTCGCCATTTTTAACCATGCAATGACCATAATCAATATTCATTACTAACAGTAAAGTGAACACATCGCAACGATTGCACGAGCTATACGTTCAAATTTCATTTAAAGTATACTTCATGGAAATGATAGCGTGACAATCTGAAATAAATATATGAAAATGGAGAAAAACGAAACAGATAAAAGAAAAAGGAAAGAGTCAAGTGATTTGGATAATAGCAAACAGTATGAAAATGAAGATACAGAATCACCAATTGGTTTAACAAAAAAGCAACAAAAAAAGATAAATCAAAAACAAAAAAAAGCGAAAATTGAAGAGGAAATGCTTTCCTTAGACATTACATCACAAAAAAGTAAAACCAATAAAGAGGACAAAGAAATCGAAAAACATGACACCCAGACACCACTCAAGACAAAAACAGAAACAAATCAGTCAAGGTCTGTTGATAATGAGCTAAAAGAAATCAAAGAAATTCTGAAAAATGTCATAACAAAAGACGACTCATCTTTGAAAAAAGTTATTATTGAAACAATAAAAGAAATGAAAGAAGATTTGCTCAATTCCCTCTCACACCGAATCGAGATACTCGAAGGTGAACTTCATAATAAAGCAATTGAAAACGAAAACCTGAAAAAAGAAATGGAATCGCTGAAAAAGAAAAATGAAAAGAAACACCAAGAACAAAATGAACGTATAGAGAAGGCTGGGCATGACAGCTTTAAAAACAGCGAAATGGTAAATGAACTGGAGCAATACCAGAGACGAAATAATTTGCGAATCAGTGGATTGCCAGATACCCCGACTGAAAATGCAGATAAAACAACACAAAAACTATGCAACAAATTAAACGAGTACATGCCAGATCTAGAGTTAGATGTAGATGACATTGACATAGCCCACCGCTTAGGAAAGTTTGATCCGGAGAAAAAACGAACAGTAATCATACGGTTCATTTCTAGGAGAACTAGAAACAGTATTCTTCAGAATCGAGCGAGTCTTAAAGGGTCAAGCATTTATATCAACGAAGATCTCACAAAACTAAATCAAGAAGTGCTTAGTAGTGTACGTGTAAAACGCAGACAAGAGGTAGACTATGCATATACACATGATGGCAAAATATTTGTCAAATGGAAAAAGGAACAATCGGTGTTGCCAGTGTTATATAAACAATTCAATTATTGGTTAAATCTCCCTTGGCCAATACCAGAAGAACCAGTAGAGCCAGGGAAACAGAAATAATCATAAAAATACAAACAGTCGTAGACATTTAACTTGTGACAGTGTAACGTTACTTTTGTCCATATGTATGCTCTATTAACCATCAGGTCATTTACTAGTACTTTACAACTATCATGCATAAAAAGATAACTTCCACAGTGGATTGTTTTTACACAATGAAATAAATAAGTAGATAACTGCTGTTTAAAAGTGTATGTAAAAATGTCATTATGTCAGTATATGTCAATGTTGACCGTTATTTCAAACTTTTGAACGATATACCACTTTACTTAAAAGAAAAAAAGAATATTCACATCAGCCAAGATATTTAGATCCTAATAGATTAAATGTGCACTCTAATTTTATCTAGAATACTGAAAAACAAATTAATATATATAAATACCTTTTTAGCAATATTATAAAATGTGTTTACAAAATAACTACCCATTTATTTATTTCCTTCATTAATTGATAAACTCACTTTATTATCTCCCTTATATTTATTTTTTTTTTTTACTTTTGATAATCCCAAGTAAAAAGTAGATCTACTATGATTAATTAAATATGCAGTGTTTTTCAAGCAAACCAATTAATATTTTGATACTATCTGGAAAACAACTGTAAATGAAAATACAAGATCACAGTAGTAAGATACTCATATAGATCGTATGCATGACTTTTCTTTACAGTTCCTTGTATATATGTAGCTATTATGTACATCCCCTCAATTATGCTGATTACTCATAGCACTGTATCCCTATATTAAATACATAAAGAAGCTCTAAAATATGCATATGTACTACATTCTTACTCGAAGCGAGTGCATCAATTTTGCATAATTGTCCCCCTTTTATTATCATTAAACTTGACTTTTTTCAAATTCATTTAAAATTATTGTAAGGAACTAAATTTGTTGTTAACCCAAAGCAATTGTATTAACTTTTCTGTTTATTTCAGTTACACAATTTAAAAAATACTCACTTTTATTTGCCACTATATATTGTTGAAATAATTGTTATATATAATTAAGTAAGCCTTTATTTATAGCACTACGGGTCGTACCGACTATACCTCGAACGAGGATGGTGGACCCAATAAGCACAATTACAAACAAAATTTATAGCACTAAATCCTACTCAAATTTGAGAGTTAAATACTAATTTTGCATATTTATTTCCCTTATACATCTTCTTTTTAATTTTATCAGATATTTCTGTTTATAATTTTACAAGTAAAAACTAACGAATAACAGCGATTTAACAGTATTTTTAGTTAAGTAAACTGTTTATTTATTGCACTGCTTCTCTTTGTTGAATACATAAAATGAAACATTACAAGAGTAATAGGATGATCGTACAAACTGTGGTACATATTGTAAGGCGATACACTATTTTGTAATTTATATCATTTTTGACGATTTCAAATTGAGTTAAATAGTAGTACAGAAAATTAAATATGTTGTTTATCCAAAGCAATTGTATTAACATGTATGAATGTTTCTGTGTTACACAATTTAAAATGTAAAAGATTCAGCAATACTTCAATTTAACACCATGAATACTGAGTTATGAAACTCGTCAGTGCTAACAAGTTTGTACTTTTATATATAGATCTATATACATGTATATGTTGTCAATTTATTGTTCGTAAAACAAACATATGCATATATCAAATGATTCCTTGCAAATAGAATGGAATCGTTTGAACATTGAAAATCAATCACCAGACTGTTCGAAGATTGTTAATGATTAATTCTATGGCATCTGCCAGATAAATAGCATGCATTCCCACTAAGAGCTCGGAATCAGATCCATAGGTTTTTGGTTTTTGTTTTTTTACTATTTCGATTTCGAGTCAAAATAAAAACATACAGTCATTATCAATAAGTGAACAGTACATTGTTTCATGAATACAATAGGCCCAACAAGTTGGATTGCTGTTTCGTTATTTTCGAGCAAAACAACTAATTGTTAACAGGGCGTTAATTACATTTTTTCTGATCTAAATTTTAATAACACAAAAAAACTCCTACGATTTTGTCTATTGCTAGTATGAATCACATACTACAACTTATGATTACGAACATTCTTCAAAATTCGAATACTTATATTGAATATATGGAAATATGATTTTAAGCTAAATATAACATCTTGTGTCTTTAGTTAGGTAATGCATAAGTGACATATTTGGGACATTTTTCTTTTTCAATTAATACACAAACAAATATCAAAAATGCACAAAAACATTGAAAGAAAGTGATCACCTGTTATCTATAAATACCTGTAGCTGTAAAAAAAAATAAAACAAGAAAATAAAAACATACGAAATTAGTTTACATGTTAGCTGCATAAACTTAAAATTTTTAACTATACAATATAAGAAAAAGGCGATTACCCTAAGTGTAGAACATCCAATCAACCATGTTATTTTTTTTTCTTTCTGTTCTGCACCTCACGATTCCATTATCACCTACTGTCACAGATGTCGTTTTTCAATGCGCTTATATAAATGAGTCTTAAGATATCATCATATAATGTAAGAGGGCTAGGAAATAGAATAAAACGCTTAGCTATATTCAAGTTCATTCAGGATCAAAACATCGACATATGCCTTATTCAAGAAGCACACTATACCAATAAATTCGAAAATATTTGGAAAAAGGACACTACATATAACATTTATTTTAGTGGAGATTCATCAAACAGTGCGGGAGTAGGATTTCTAGTTAATAAATCAAAAGGCATAAATGTCATACAGTCGAAAGAAATAGAAAAGGGTAGAATATTGCAATTAAAAGTAGAAATAAACAGTCATGAATACAACATCATAAATTATTACGGACCAAACAAAGACGACACTAAATTATTGATAAAATTAGAAACCGCTATTAAGGATATAGCTGACAAAAAAATAGTGATAGGTGGAGATTGGAACATCACACTAAATCCAAGCATAGACAAACGAGGGGGAAATATGAATACACATAAATTATGTAGGCAAAAACTTATTAAAATGATAGAACAATATGATCTTTTAGACATATGGAGGGTACTCCACCCTATGCAAAACAAATATACCTGGAAATCGCGCACAGTGGCATGTAGATTAGACTTTTTCATAATATCTAGCAATGTAACAAACTCAATATCAAAAGCAGATGTAACAAACAGTATAAATTCCGACCATTTAATTCCTAATATATACATACAAGCAAACAAAACTAAACGTGGCAAGGGAAGCTACAAAATGAATAACACTATATTACTTAACAAAGACTATCAAGAAAAAATAAGGAAATCTATCAATGACATTAAACATCATAATAAAGACTCAAACCCACAAATACTTTGGGAACTTATTAAAGGAACAGTAAGAAATGAAAGTATAAAATTCTCAGTAAAAATGAAAAAGCAACAATCTGAACAAATCGATGAACTAAATACAAATATAACTAACTTATTAGAGAAACAACAAGACAACAACAACCCAGCTTTAGAAGAAGAAGTAAATGCCGAACGTACCAAACTCAATGAATTATACCTGGAAAAGGCAGAAGGGTACATTACAAGATTAAAATATAAGCATTTAGTAAATGAAGATAAAAACATAAAACTACTTAAACTGTTAGAGGAACATAAAGCTGAGAGCAAAACTATAAAAATAATAAATGTGAATGGAAAGCAAATTACAAATCAAGAAGAAATTCTGCACGAAACGTATGAATATTATAAGGAATTTTATTCAAAAAGATTACCAGAAAAAACCTCCTTTGAACATCTAGAAACAAACAGTATTCCGAAGCTAAATAATCAAGACAAACAATTTTGTGAAGGTTTATTAACTATAGAAGAAATAACATCATCGGTCAAAGACATGAAAAATGGAAAAAGCCCAGGAACCGATGGAATAAACGTAGAGTTCTATAAATTATTTTGGAACGATATTAAACATGATCTACTAAAAGCTTTAAATTTTTCTTTTCAAGCAGAACATCTTTCAGAACTACAAAATCAAAGCTTAATAACATTACTACCAAAACCAAATAAAGATTTAACAAATTTAGGAAATTGGAGACCAATAAGTTTACTCAATGTGGATTACAAAATAGCAACAAAGTCAATAGCATCAAGAATCAAGAAAATTTTAAATAATATAATTCACAAAAGTCAAACTGGTTTCGTAAAAAATAGATATATAGGTGAAAATATAAGACTCCTCGGAGACATAATTGAAATTTCATATAATCATAAAATACCAGGTATGCTTCTCTTCACAGACTTTGAAAAGGCTTTTGACAGCTTAAATCATGAATTCATACATAAATTGCTTCAATTTTTTAATTTCGGAAAAGATCTAAGGAAATGGGTAGAACTGTTCTACAAGTCCCCTAGTTGCTCCGTTACTAATAATGGTTTCAACACAGACTTCTTTAAAATAGAAAGAGGGGTCAGACAAGGATGCCCTTTAAGTTCTTACATTTTTATAATAAGCATTGAGCTATTATCCTTTGCTCTGAGAAAAAATGAAAATATAAAAGGAATAACAATTAATGGTAAAGAAATAAAAAACGCAATGTTTGCAGATGATACTACAGTATTATTAGATGGTTCTGAAAACAGCTTTGAAAACGCATTAAAATCATTTGAGATATTTGGAGAAATTTCAGGTTTAAAATTAAATTATTCAAAATGCATTGTTTTAAAAATAGGATCATTACGAAACGAACACGACTTGATATACTCACGCAAAAAAGACATTAAATGGAATGGCACAGAAGCGAAATCTCTTGGAGTTATATTTCATGCAAACCCAACCAGAATGACAGAATTAAACTATGAAAACAAAATAAAGAACTTTTACTGCAGTTTGAATAGATGGAAAAGTAGGAAACTATCAACAATAGGTAACATCAGTGTTTTGAAATCCTTAATTTTACCGAAACTTACATATTTGTTCTCGGTCCTCCCAAACCCGTCATCAGAAACTATAAAAAAACTTAAACAAGAAACTTTTGAATTCATATGGGGATGTAAAAAAGATAAAGTCAAAAGAAGCACCATAATTCAAGGATATAAAAACGGAGGATTAAAAATGGTTGACATTGAAATATATATAAATTCATTAAAAGCAGCATGGGTACATAAACTGATAGACACGAATTATCAAGGAGAATGGAAAAACATATATATGGAACAGTTAGATACATTAGGAGGTATAACAATACTCAGGTCGCAACTAAATGAAAAAGATATAGAAAAGATTCACATAAATAGTACATTTCTTAAAGATGTATTAAAATCATGGTTCAGGATAAACTACAAAAAAGAAAACACGTTGTACTCAAACACTGTTATTTGGAACAACAGCAATTTAAAATATAAACACGAACTTCTATGTAATATGGCATGGATTAATAAAGGTATTCTTACACTTTCTGATATTTACGATATAGAAAGTAAGAAATTTATAATGTTCACAGCATTAAAAGCGCAATATAATCTTAAAACAAAAGAATATCTCTATTATCAAAAGGTAAAATCTTGTATTAAAACACACTTTTGTAAAAATTATGCTACAGTAAATGCAGACCAATATTCACTTTATCAGAAAGTTAACAAAATAAACCGAAAAAACTTAACTAAAACTCTTACCGACATTCAGCTTAAACAAATTCCGTGTCATAAAGAGAAATATCAAATAAAATGGGAAGACAATCTAAATTTTCAAAATAACTTGAACTGGGAACAAATAAATATAACTCCATTTAGATTAACAAAAGACACTAAACTACAGAACTTTCAATATAATTTTATTCACAGAAACATCGCTACAAATGCATACCTATTCAAATGTAAAATAATCGAATCTAGTCTGTGCAACTTTTGCAATGAGGCAATAGAAACAATGGATCATCTATTCTGGGAGTGTTACCATACACAACACTTCTGGAACCAAATAACACATTACTTTGTCGCAAAACATGTAAATGGAACGCTAGATAAAATTACCGCCTTCATGTGTACTTCTAATAACCCTGTAATATCACATATCTTACTTTATGCAAAACAACACATCTATAAAAGTAAATGCAAAAGTGTACTACCTTCTTTCACCATATTCAAAATTAAATTTGAAAGAAGACTAAAACTGGAACAACAGCTAGCCCTACAACAAGAAAATCTCTACAGTTTTAACAAAATATGGGAAGAATTTTTAAGCATTTGACGACATCTGTGACACACAAAAACACGCGCGCGCACGCGCAAACCATCACATCAATACACACACGCACGCACACACACATACGCACAACTCTCGATTAACGTTCACTTAACAGACTTAACCTTTTTCTACTTTTATCTCTCTTTTCTCCTATAGAAGGTCCCAACCTAATATTATCCCCAGCTTTACGACTTGATCTGGTAAATATATAACGACAAAATTTTTGTTCAATGTAATACACGTATTATGTTTATGAAACTAACAACTTAATATTATATGTGATGTATATATTGTAAGGTTTGTGGGGGATGGCTCCCCGACCCCCATTAAACCAGTAGACGGGGATAATAAATGGGGTTACCCTTTTTGGGGCTCGAAAATTAAAAAAAAAAAAAAAAAAAAAAAAAAAAAAAAAAAGAGAGTGGTATCTATGCTAATCGTCATCGGTAGCCTAAATTTCACACACATGTCTCAAAATTGATCTACTTTTATTGTTTCATAATTTGTAGTCAGACAAAAGTAATGGCTTACTTACTGAATATTTGTTTTCCATTTTGTTTTGAAAACATATCCGTATTTATTTTATGCTAACTAATGCAATAATGTGTTATATCAGTGAAATATAGAGTGATGATATAGATTTCATATCAGTCACAGTGTGGGTGATATAGGTCTGCCGGAACTACTTTTTAAGAAGTGCATATACATACTTTTGCTTTTGTTTGAATTAAAAGTTAGCATTAAATAAAAAGAAAATTGGAGCATTTATCTTCAACATTTTAGCTAGTGATTAAATGAATAGAGGATTTTTTTTTTTTTTTTTTTGAGTTAATATGGAATACATCTCAACTCAAAGTCATACAATTTTCATATTTAAACTCGCGCTTCGCGCTCGTGAACAAATTCCAATTGTATCACTTCTAAGTGAGATATATTCCATATCCACTCAAAACAAACAAATATCCTCTATTTATTTAAACACAAGCTTAAATTTTGAAGATTAATGTTCCAATCTTCGAAATTATACGAAAACGTGATAATAAACACCTTATTGTCATGTTGTTTAGTGAAACAGAGTAGTAAGAGAATGAGAGGGCTAGCAGGGTTTGACTTCCACTTCCACTTAAGGTGTTATGTAAACATTGACTTTCACACCTAGGTGTAAACAAACAATGCATAGAAATGTGTTGAATGGGTGTATGAGTCCAGATATTTAGTATTGACGCGCGAAATGTTTCGTGCGCTTAAGATTAAATGGAGAACAATGGCGGGTGTTACTAATCGCTCTAAGTATGCTTAAGTAATTATAGTGTATTGTCTCTCAACTATTTGGTATTGATGCGCGAAATGTCTTTGGTGCTTTAGATTGAGCGGAGGTGTCGTTGTTCTAAGTAGGCGGCTTTAACTAATAATTATAGTGTATTGTTTGGGAAAAGAAACTGACTCGGGTGAAACTTCCAACGTTTTAGTGATGCGCAAAATGTTTTTGATGCTTTAGTTTGAATTTGGGTGTCGTCACTCTGAAATCGCGCTACGTAGGTTAGAAATATTTGTAGTAAAATGTTGAGGAAAAGAAACTGACTGTCCCGTTGCTAAGGTGTAACAGTTTTTTTTAATGTCGGAGACTCGTGAACTGGGTTCCCAGAATGGCAATACTCAACCAGCCAGCATATGGCTGAAGGAGAAAAATCACACAGCAGATGCAGAAAGCATAAGTACAGTCCCATCATACGGACAGTGCTGATGCCCACCGAAAGAACAAAATTGATTCAACGATTTTGTCATCTTCGTCTGCGGACGAGTGGTTTGAGACAGAATCGCTAATAAAGTTTATAGCGCCTTGTAGTATAATGTGTTTAATAGGTAAAATACATGCAGTTATGATCATATGTATTTTTTAAAATGACGTATTATTTTTCACAATGAATGATATTTGAAATATAAATTTATGTACATGTATTAACGTTTATACATACACAAACTGTACTTGCGAAAATCGCGTACTTTTATATGTTGAAACTATTTTCTGTTTTCTACAGGCATAAATCAGTCGGGAAAAACTTCTTTTATCGAAAAAATGCTTTTGCAACGAAATGGTCTATTTACTTTACCGCTGTCAAAGATCGTATACTGTTACAGCGTTTATCAGGAAAAGTTCTTGAGCATGGCCCAAAGTATCAACAATATATCGTTTTATCACGGACTATCTGATCAAGATTTCGGTAAATCGCTCAACTTAGACACGAGTCCTAGATCAACTAACCGTTAGTTTATGCTGAGAACAAAACTGTTTGATTGGTCACTACCCTGTAATCGAGCTGACTACCGCCGATCAGATATTGACGCTCGCTGAAATTTCCTACAACAGAAAGAAACGGGGTGTATAAAGTATCTGATGCGGATTATAGCATACTGTCCAGGTATAAACATACGCTGAAAGAAACTTGCGTCTCGCCACGCCACGGTACAAAACTATTCTGTTCTGTTGCGTATCGTATCGTTCACTATCCTCCCTTACAAGCCAAATAACGCATTCTCTGGCCACATTAATTGGCCGAGCGTGCCAGAATTAGTGTTGTAAATATATTTGAAGATATATTGGTATAAATAAAAGAACCAGCAAGTTAGCAAGTGTGAATAAAATGTAAAGCGCAAGAATCGTCATTCGTTATTAAGATGCGTCTCTGATTATAACCATATTTTTCAGGTCGTACCGTGTATACATTGAACAAGAACGGCGGACCATATGCGCATATACAAACAAAATAAGCTTATTTCCCATCTCCATTCCAATCGGTCTCGATGGTGTAGTGGCTGAGTCGTCTGCGCTGTACTTTTCCGAGTGGAGTTCAAATCCCATCCAATCCTTTTTTAAAACTTTTTTCTTGTTTTACTTGTCTCATTAACCGTTCTTAAATCTTTTACGGCAATAATCATAAAAATCTTCATTAATGTGAAACTAATAAGGATAATGGCAATGAAAAATTATTATAACTATTGGCGTTATAAAATACGGTAATGGCTGATTTAAGATCCAGTTTATTCTTTGCCGTTATATTAAAAAGAATTGTATAAAGACAAAATTTATCAGAGTGAAACCACTTTACCGTTTTTATTATTTTTTCAACTCTGAAGTCATATACAGCATTATCATCTGGCCCCGATTTCACGAAAATACTTAAGTAACTACTTAGTAACATGCTCAACTTATTTCAACACTTATAAGCCCCGTGCATGTTTATTCATTTAAAGAATTCAGTTTTTCAGAATCGTATTTACCCATTTATTGCAATTATTATGCACTTGTCATTATTTTTGCAGGAAGTAATTTATTTAAGCAAATTCTTAAAATTCTTAACTGTTTTTATTGTTTATTTCAGTCTCATAATTGTACATTACATAGATAATATCACATTGCATATAACATCATTTACAAAGTATCGCAGTATTTAACGTTATCACATGTACAATGCCACTCATATTTGAGTTATAAGAGACTATGAGAAAATAGTCACTATACATTTCAAAATCAAATCATTATTCTATTTTATATGTGTACAGCTAAAAACCTAAACTTGTATTCAAATGCATTTTTCACTGTATCTGACTTGCATTTAGTATTATTGCAGCAGCGGCCCGCTATATTTAATACGTGGTTGGAAAATGTAACATGTAGGTGAAGTAGTGTATAGTTCTTTTTAACAAAATGTTATGAAAATCGCCTAGGAAGTTACGATAAAGAATGGGTTAAACCACTGTTCATTGTGTAGCTTTAAAATTGTCAAAAAAATAATATTTCTATCTTTTATCCATGTAAAACGTCAAATTATTTTATATGCTTATGTAACGTCTAATAAGTAGTGAAAAGTTTTTATTGTTCGATCAGTATAAAAACCGATATCGGTCAAACATGCCGGTATATTCCGATATCGGGTAAAGTAGGTCCATTACGTTACTATGGCTCGATTTTTATTGTTTAAAATTTACAACCACACTTCATTTTTTGCTTTGCTTTGTTTACAAACATTTTGACTGCAAACGATTTTGTGAGGATAGAGGCAGGAATAGTATTGTATATTTTGAGAATCACCTAAATGGAACATAGCGTAGCACATATTATAATATTTCTGCGATAACTTTGTTTTAATAAACGCTGAATGAAAATAGGGCTTGAATATACAATCTAATGAGAAAAAAAAGCAGAAATATCATAAATACTAAAGTTTTTTCATGAATATGATTTTGTTTCTTTTTAAATCATAAATGATACACTCACTGGAAATGAGAAAGAGTTACTAAATTGTAAATGCACAAACCAGATAGTCAAGTATTTGCTTTGTCTCTGCTATAAAGATTGTAAAGTTTATTTGCATCTCCCATTTCAAAATATTTACTTAAAAGCTTTGTTTTAGGCCCCCTGTGATACGTAGTATCACAGTTTTTCTTGTGATATATTGAGGCCTGGCGCAATGTAACTGTTAGCTCAAACTAAAATGTCTTCTTATATGTTTTTCTAATGTTATATAATATTATGTTTGTTTTCCCAAAGAGTGGCTACATTTTTCTGAGGTTTACAATTTGTGGAGAAAGGGGATACATCCGTTAATACGACCTGTTGAGTACATGTATCATGACTGTTTTTTAATTTCGCATAGTCATAATCGGTACATTATATTGCATTAGCTATGACAAAAACAGACAGAAAAGGAAAAAAACACGCGGTATCCGATATCAGATCGTGTAGCATGCAGAGAGACATATTGTATAACAAATCCGCTGGAGTGAAACAAATATGCAGATCAAGGTGGATAGCCGTACATACCACAGAATATCTATGTCTAAATCTTGAATAATTTGTAGATATATTTTTATGTTTTAAAAATTGCATGTACATTGTTTTGATGCACAAATCCTCTTAAATAGTTGAAAGCATTTAAATTTTCTGAATCTCATCAGCGAATTGTAAACAAATTAAATGAGTGGCGTCAAGCATCAACCCGGGAGTCAAAAACTGTAAGACCACTGATTGTAACATAATATGACCAGACAAGTTGTTTCTATGGAACGCCGTAGCTGTCTTATGTTAAGACATTACAATTTGTCTTGTTAACAAAGTGTTCTGTCAGGTTAAAATAGTTTTCGATTTTCTCAAAAATAGTGATATCTTGTTCTTTCTGGTATACCTTTCAGTTAGATTTGCGGCTCAGATAATATTGACATACGGAAAAGTAGCCGTGTCGGTTTCGCAGATAATTTCTGATTCCGCCAACAAGGACCTGTGGCTAGTTCTGCTGAGCACATGTATTGGTTACGTGCTGCCTTCGCCGAGGTTAAAGTATCTGAAAGCCGGCGGTCACGGACGTTCCGGCAAGCAGCTTCAGTCCCCCATCGGTTTTGAAACATTGACAGGCATTGACGAAGCGGACTGTTCCTCGCAGACTAAACGCTCTAACACGCTCTAACGGCACACGACCTTTTCTTTATACAATAATGCAGAATGATGCGAAATACAGGTTTCTCACTAAAATATACAACGATCCCAGCGACCCAGCCAGTTTTACTGGTCCGGCAAAATTGAAGCAAGTGATAGACTCGCGTGGAAACATTCGCAGTATAAGTAAGAAAGATGTAGACTATTTTCTTAGGAAACAGAACTCGTGCACGGCCAGGAAACCGCTTATATGTCATAGTCGCGTCATAACGAGAGGTTAAGGAGATATGTACGATACAGACCTATAGCTGATATGTCAAGACTGGCCAAACATATAATGATAGCTGTCATTTCCGGTGTCTAAGGTTGTACACTGTTACAGCGTTTATCGGGAAAAGTTCTCGAGCATGGCCCAAACTACCGACAATACAAATGTATATCGTTCTGATCGGGACACAATTGAAATGCGGCCAAGGGAAGAGTAGCATTTGGTGATAATAATATCATGACGATATGTATTTAGAATTGAAAGGTCCACTTCTAACACCAAATCGAATTTTCTTTTAAATCTTGAATTGTAACGGGCGTCTTCTCAGAAGGAAAAATATGACATACTGCACTGAATTTGGATTTGAACATATTGTGTTGAAAATTTGAGTTTAACAAAAGCACTGATCAACAATATTTTGCCTTTTCAAAAATGAAAGTAGGTTTTCCAGTTTTCAAATGTCTTTGTAATTTTCAAGAAATCTCGCAGAGAGAGGCTTTAAATAGGTTGTACATAAATACGCATGTCTATTTTGAATTATAAATGAAGAACATTACTTCCAATGATGTGCAAAGTATATCTCTGGTAGTTTACAACATTCAATAAAGCGAAAGTAGGGCAAAAAGACCATCCAAGTCAATCTGAGGAAATACACAAAGGAAATAACATTCACTTGTTTCTCTGCAGCAGTATTTTCAAACAGAGAAATACTCCAGGGCTATTGTAAAATTTTAGAAGCCAGTTTCAAACTGTATTTCCGTGTTACACTTCCAAATTAAAAAGAAAATTTGATTTGATATTAATACGTCGTGTAATGGCTTTTAAGGCTGTTTGCGAATTAATAATCATTATATCACATCATCTACAAATCACGAGTATAGTGACGAGTCATAATATTTTCACGAATGCCCGATTTTCTAAAGCAACTGCAACGAATCTCCACTACATTATTTTACTTCAGTTAAGAAACAGGTTGCAAATATCTGTACTGGGTAGTCAATCGATGTGTCACAAAGCGAAAGCGAAACATTTCGTAAAGGTATATGGTATGGCCTTGGGATCTACTTAAACGAATTTCGGTAAGTCGCTCAACATAGAGTCCTAGATCAACTAACCGTCAGTTTATGCTGAGAACAAAACTGTTTGATTGTTCAGTACCCTATAATAAATTAAGCTGAAATGCAAACAAATGGCTCTGTAAGCATTTAAAGGTATCGAACTAAATCGGTATTTACAATATTCGCGGACAGGTGTTTAACATAATGGACAGAGTAACAGGACACTTGCACTGGCTGCAATATCTAGCGTACCTGGATAACTGCAAACTGCAAAACAATATACTCGAGGTCACTACCGCCGATCAGATATTGGCACTCGCTGAGAACGGACGAGTGTATAAAGTATCTGATGCGGGATTTAGCATACTTTCTGCTGAGAAAACTTGCGTCTCGCCACGCCATGATACAAGACTGTTCTGTTCTGTTGCGTATCGTATCGTTCACTATCCTCCCTAACGAGCCAAATAACGCATTCTCTGATCAAATTAATTGGCCGAGCGTGCCATTATTAGTATTGTAAATATATTTGAAGATATGTTGGTATAAATAAAAGAACCAGCAAGTTAGCAAGTGAGAATAAAATGTTTTTAAAATATGAATTATTTGATAATTTATTACAGTATTTGTATAGATATGATCTAAGATGGACTCACATGTTTTGCCAAGGGAATCTGTTGTTACTGTATTTTGATGGTGTATACTGAATACTTTATTACCAAAATGTTACTGCATACATTGTATTGACACATTATTCTTTCTGATATACCGTTCAGTTAGTTATTTAAAAGATGGGATATAAATATCCATATATCTTTTTAATTAGACGGTACATTTCTTTTAAAGTTTGAGTAATGAATCATTTAAAGGATATAGCTCATGAAAATAATAATTAGAAAATTGATCGTTACGGCCTGAATACCTTATGTTTGCCTTTCAACATGCTATACTTGATATCAGATCTACTCCCTCCGTATAGGTATTTGCTTAAGTTATAAAAACAAAAATAATATCAAACAGGGAATGCCACACACCAAAAACGCAGCCTCCCCAAAACGAGCCCCATAGCACCCAGAAGTGCACACACACACACACACACACACACACACACACACACACACACACACACACACACACACACACACACACACACACACACACACACACACACACACACACACACAAATCAAGTCTAGATACAAGGTTTAGGGGATACTCTTATGACGTTTCCGTTTTTAGCGTCATACGAAATGTATCTAGAGCTGGGTTTTATGCAGCCTATTTATAACATAATAATAATTAGCATATGGACTTATTCTGAATACAGCATAGTGTGTACTTTCAAATATAACATTCGTGTAAGTTAAGCAGTTGATTGTAAATGCAGATAGGCAAGTTAATGGTGATGCGTTTTTCTACGAACTCTAAAGAAATTGTGCTTGGCGAACTTGAGTCGCCTTCTTGAAAGTCAGTCAGTAGATATGGTGTTGTATCAGTTTCTGCTTGTTCAACCAGAATTGGTCTCCTTGAACTCTTTTGGGGCTATGCCAAATGTATTCGAAAATGTTTACATGTCAGTTTTGTTTTGGGCCCGCTGCGGGGACGAGCTATATATATTAGCAAAGTTTATCGAAAGATAAACAATAAAACTAAAAACAACATTTATTTATTTATTTCTATGTAAAATTCGCGATATACGGTTTAGTTTAAACATATTTTATTGCAAAATATACATGTTCATAAGAAAGAACAAATTTACAAAGTTTGCAAAAGGATTGGGCCACAAGTTCTACCAACATTATAAATTGGCCCTCCCGCGATATAATGTCAGGTTTAACAACTGATTAAATGTTTGTGGTTGAATAAAATGTATCAAATTGCATATAATAAGAAAGCTAAGATCGTAAGCCTTTCAATGATGCATACAATGTGAAAATATTACAAGAAACCATGTCGACAAACAGATTACAAATAGCTTATTTTCTATTGCTTATAAGCTTAATACAGTCAGTTTACCCGAAATTCAGGGGAGATAGCTCTTCTGAAACTGTTATTCAAAAAGTCTTCTTACAACGGTCCGATCTGTGTATGTTTACTCGCTATGTTTTCACAAAACTTTGATTCAGCTGGGTCATTTTCAAGAAAACCGAAGCAGAAAATACAAACAAAACTATTTTAGTTGTCAGTGTAATACTTATGGATATATATTTCTTTTAAACATTATGCAACTGTATTTTAAGAAAGAAATGAATTACGCCTTGAAGTGGTCATATTTTGATGGGTGATATATATTCTTTATTACAATCTATATAACATGTTAATGCTCAAACACAATTAAACAGTATTATTATTTTTGTATTCCTGTTACAAATAAAAACATTCTACATTTCCTTTGCTCTTGTTGAGTTCTTTAGCAGCGACCTTTGATGCTTTGCATCAATGGTTTTCTTGTACATAAATCTGAATGAACTTCTGCTGAAGTAAATGATCGCTCCACAGTTAGTTTAGGCTTTACTAGCTTCTAAAAATCAAAGTACTACCATAAAAATGTTGAACTATAAATTCAGGATTGTATTCATTTTAAATATGCATTGTTGTGTACAATACTGAATACTAGTAGACGAAACTATATCGCTAACCGAGCCCAATACAAGTTTCAGCTCTTATTTAATTTGATATCCTTTTTAACAATTTATGATGACTTAAGTGATGCTGGTATAAACTGTGAACTTTTGTTTTGGAAGAATGGGAAGGGTCAACCCTTAGTCCCATTCTTGTTCAGGACAAGGTCAAGTTTAGGAAATCAAATTAACAATTAACAAACAGAATTTTGCTATAAACGGTATCCTTAAGTTTAATATTGAATACATTTATATTTATATTAAATACACGTAGTTATATTAAGTTTATCTTCTCAAATAATTGAAAATAGTTAAAACAAAGAAATCAATTTCCATTTCGCAAACGAAACTAATAGTAGTAACTAAAGGTAATGAAACCAGAGTTTGTACACTGCACCTCCTATCATTATTCTCTATCTAAAGGTCTTAAGTTATGCTCTGTGCAAGACAAAATAGAGCTAGATAAATGATTCTTGTGCTAAGCACATCCTCTACTGCCCTGTGTCCATCTATGGTTTCTGGAGTGAAGTAAACTCAAACATAGCAGGCCACATTTCTGATCTGACTGAGCCTATAACCAAACTTTGCTTAATTATCTTGCCCATACACATTCCTTGTAGTCGTGAATTTTGAAGAAATCTGGCATCAGTAGTCTATACAAGCTGAAATATAGCAAGTTTGCCCCATATCAGGTCCTATGGCGCTCACTCTGTCGGCTGACACATCATGTCTATTAATTCATGCACTTTACAACTGGTGCCATCATGCAATATTTTATCAGTTTTCTTCTTAATCTCACAGAGCACAGAGTGCAAGGCTGAGCTACTAGGATCACTCACCGTCCACGGTCCGTCGAACATCGTCTGTCGTCCATTTGTCACTTGGTTTTTCATTGGATTCTAAAGGAAAAACTTAAGAAATCTTCTTCTCTGAAAATGCAAGGCGTAAAGATAAGATATTTGGCATGTAGCAATGCCTAACGGACCTCTACCAAGATTGTTCAAATTATGACGCCCAGGTCAAAATTGACATGTCCATGGGATAATATAATTTTACATTGGCTTATACAGGAAAAACTTTAAAATTCTTCTTTTCTGAAACCAAAAGGCCCAGAGTTGAGATATTCAGAATGTATTATTGCCTTGTAGATCTTTACCAAAATTGTTCAAATCATGACCCCCGGGTCAAAGTTAACCCTTTCTGGGACGGGTTGGATCACTTAATTTCACATAGGCTTATATGTGAACCACAAGGCCAACACGTAGATATTTGGAATGTTACTAAGCATGGTGTTGTGGACCTCTACGAATTATGTTAAAATCATGACCCTTGCATTTTAGCCAATGGTGGTCAGGTCAGCGATATAGGGCCATCTTGGCCCTCTTGTTTAATCTAATCTTGCCCATCTTACTTGTCAGGTCACAAGCAGTCAAACTATGAGCAGCTAGTAAAACTATACATAATTTATTTTCAGCAATGGAATATACGTTGTTGAAACTGCAACTCCAACACGTTTCCAAAAAGCTTTCCCCTATCACAAAGAACATTGATACTAAAGTTGAATTATATTTTATGTGTGATCAGATATTCTATTATTGATCGCAGCATCACTAAACAATGATGTGAATAAACACAAGTTATACAAGAAGTACATGTATACCAAATTTAAGGCATTACGTACTGCCATACATGTGAAACCTGTATCAGACCCGGCTAGCGACTCATCCAATGTAGGTTTCATAGCTGTTTTCTCCTATAACTGAATTCAGTTTTTGTAATTTACAACTTTTAAAAGCCCCATATTGTCCTGACCAAAATAACTGTGAAAAATTATACAGTAGTGTTTTGAATTTTACTAAAACAGATTATGGAACCACTTTTAAAATTTTGTGAAACAGAACATCATTTAAATTATATACATGATGTGTTAGTAGCTAATATTCTAAGACCGGTGACAAGAGAAAAGGGACCTTTTCACTCGCTTTCTTGCATATTTCTAACAATTAGTATTTAAATATCAACATGCGAAAATTTCTACGTACAGTTATTACAACATTTTAAACACGCACAGATAAGGCGTCACTCTAAACTTTATGTCTCACAGTATAAATCTACGCCACCGTCGCTTCTTTTAGCATGGGATTTTTATTTATTGTGTTAATAATTTCTCAATAGTATCATTTATTTTTTGTGGTAAATATGTGTATTCTTCCGAAATCTCATATCTGTTTAAATACTTCATGTCCTTTGACCATGGTATGCTCGTTTTATTAAGGTTTCGCCAAAATAATTTTAGCAAAACAGAATTATAATGAATCGCTGTTGTCATGGCAATTGTCTTTTAAAATTCGAAACAGAAAACTGCATCTGTGCAAGAAAATAGTAGCTTTCAGTTTTTAACAGTGGTGTTGCATTTGAAGAGCATGAAAAAGATACAAATTTTATGCTAAATTCAATCAATGATTGTCAAACAATGTAACAAATGTCCGAAGGCCCGTTCTCCAATCATGTCGGTCATAAAGTTTGAGTTCGTATGAAAGTTTCAATCGAATTAAGTAATGAAAGAAGTTTCATTCATATATGACATTTATCAAATGTATGGTATTACATGAACATATATATACTATAGAATTTAACTGTCTTTCATATATGCTTTGGCGAAATGATTACACAACCAACATGATATAGATGAGACAATGATAGAGTTTCATTGAGTTTTTGATTTTTTGTTAAAAAAGTATGATATCTTCATACAGTGTGATAAATGTTCAATATTATGCATGCATGTAAAACAAATGTGATCTCGTTTATTATGCTCGGCACATGATAACGTGTTTCAGTTTCTGTAAAAGCTACAAGGATAACATGCTGTCAACATGCAAGTGTTAAAATGTGCTAACTGTGACAGTTTCTGAAAAAAACTTTTCTAGAAGTTCTCTTTAAATTTCATGATTAAAATCAGAGCTAACTCATCCTTCAGTCTATTAACTCCGTATTTTAAAACAATATTCTTTAACATTATGGTGAAAATACTAACTATAATTTGACTAAAACTTGCACTCTATAAACGAGAGTCTAAACATGATACCATTGAGCAACTTAACTTTATACAATTGATAGTGAACTTGTTTTCTTCTTTATTTGACATGGGACTGCTACATATAATAGCATACTCTCGATATAAGAAACAAACATCGTCTAAAAGGGTACGTCACATACACATTTTTCATATCATTTAACTTTCAATGTTATCCAAGATGACCAACATCCGAATGCAATGTCACTTTTTCAATCATTTGTTTGGTGACTCAGCGTGACCAGTTTGTATTTTGTATTATTATACGAAAAGCAAACACTTACCCTTCTTGTTAAACAAAAAATACCTGAATAACAACAATAGCCAGTTTTCATATTTTCAAAAGCCGTTAACATAGCAACAATGACACTGGAACGATTAAAACGAAGAGAATGTATTTTTAAGAACTACATATTTACAAATTTCTGTGAAAATCAAGGCAAAAATAATAGAAATATCAAGTTCTCGGCAAAGAAACGCTTGAAAATGCATATAAGGCTGTCGTAATATAAATTCATTTAACCCACCCACTTCTAAGAACATGGCAATAAACTAATGGAGAGGTGCCTTATAAAAATAAAAAGACACCAATGTAAAGAAAAAAGGTGACATTCATGTCTGAAATAATAATATTGAATCGCTGACCCAATCTCTTAATAAGAGACATGAAAATTTACACCCCCTTTCATTTTTTACTCATTTTTCATACATTTTTACAGGGATTGTTTAAAATATTTTCAATATGTGTCAAAAAAATATGGCACAAAACAACTTTATTCAGTGGGAAGATATGTATTTAACTGTTTATGTACATGAGGACTAAAAAATATTCATTTTTTTACATAATAGGGACTGAAAAGAGAAAATTAGTGGTTTTTCAGTATTTTGGCGGAAATCTTGGACGCCATCTTGGATTTCTTAAAACGTACCATCATGCGTCAAGTGCACTCAAATTATTCTGACACTTCGGACATTTATATAAACATTGATATGAAAATTAGCCGGTACGCTTTTTTACACACGGGAGGTCCTCAGGGACTGGACTATATATGATGGTCGGGCAGTGTGCAACGTCAAACTCACGGACGATCTTAGCTATAAGCTTGTAACTTTAAAGTGACATTATGCACATCTAACTGCACATAGTGTATTTTTGGTGACAATTTTATAAATGCAATTTTTGGTTGCTTTGCGTTTAAATGTGTAAAATTAATGATTATGCCGCATCAGTATTTGAAATTGGTGCTTTAGATATAAAAATTCGGACTGATAAAATGATAGTTGATTTTGTCGTTGTTGATGTTGGTAGAGATTTCAGCAGTGGAAGGGAAGCAACTCCTGCATGCAGTTGTTCTTTTCTTAAATTGACTCTCCCAGTCAAATAAGAAAATCAATATTTGGAAAGTACTGTAGCGTTAACCTTACATTAAAGGAAAGAACATTAATGCGGGAGAAAGATTGAAAGTTCCTCGGAAAATACTTGTGTAATTTATAGATTGCAATTCCAGTGATAAATTTATCGTTTACTCTCTTTTTTCTTGTAACTGTATATATGTATGTATGTATATATTCTTCAAAGACGTAGATGAACATTGAAATAAATAAATAATTGTTGTTTTTAGTTTTATTGTTTATCTTTCGATAAACTTTGCTAATATATATAGCAATATATAATATTGTATAATATAATATAGCAGTATATAAACATTTTCGAATACATTTGGCATAGCCCCAAAAGAATTCAAGGAGACCAATTCTGGTTGAACAAGCAGACACTGATACAACACCACATCTACTGACTGACTTTCAAGAAGGCGACTCAAGTTCGCCAAGCACAATTTCTTTTAGAGTTCGTAGAAAAGCGCATCACCATTAACTTGCCTATCTGCATTTACAATCAACTGCTTAACTTATAACCTAAGAAAATACCTATACGGAGGGAGTAGATCTGATATCAAGTATAGCATGTTGAAAGGCAAACATAAGGTATTCAGGCCGTAACGTTCAATTTTTTTAATTATTATTTTCATGAGCTATATCCTTTAAATGATTCATTACTCAAACTTTAAAAGATGTGTACCGTCTAATTAAAAAGATAATGGATATTTATATCCCATCTTTTAAATAACTAACTGAACGGTATACCAGAAAGAATAATGTGTCAATACAATGTATGCAGTAACATTTTGGTAATAAAGTATTCAGTATACACCGTAAAAATACAGTAACAACACATTTAAAAACATTTTATTCTCACTTGCTAACTTGCTGGTTCTTTTATTTATACCAACATATCTTCAAATATATTAACAATACTAATAATGGCACGCTCGGCCAATTAATTTGATCAGAGAATGCGTCATGTGGCTTGTTAGGGAGAATAGTGAACGATACGATACGAAACAGAACAGAACAGTCTTGTATCATGGCGTGGCGAGACGCAAGTTTTCTCAGCGGACAGTATGCTAAATTCCGCATCAGATACTTTATACACTCGTCCGTTCTCAGCGAGTGCCAATATCTGATCGGCGGTAGTGTGACCTCGAGTATATTGTTTTGCAGTTTGCAGTTATCCAGGTACGCTAGATATTGCAGCCAGTGCAAGTGTCCTGTTACTCTGTCCATTATGTTAAACACCTGTCCGCGAATATTGTATATACCGATTTAGTTCGGTACCTTTAAATGCTTACAGAGCCATTTGTTTGCATTTCAGCTTATTTTATTATAGGGTACTGAACAATCAAACAGTTTTGTTCTCAGCATAAACTGACGGCTAGTTGATCTAGGACTCTATGTTGAGCGATTTACCGAAATTCGTTTAAGTAGATCCCAAGGCCATACCATATACCTTTACGAAATGTTTCGCTTTCGCTTTGTGACACATCGATTGACTACCCAGTACAGATATTTGCAACCTGTTTCTTAACTGAAGTAAAATAATGTAGTGGAGATTCGTTGCAGTTGCTTTAGAAAATCGGGCATTCGTGAAAATATTATGACTCGTCATTATACTCGTGATTTGTAGATGATGTGATATAGTCCTTTTATGATAACTTGATAACGCGTCATAGGGTGAGGTTCAACATGACAGATAAATCAGGTCTAACGGTTATCTCAGTACTTGTTACGACGAATATTACATAAATAGTTAACAAATCGCGGAAAAATAATAATTGCCTGAATGGCTCAATTGGTTAGTGCGTAGACAATTTGATCGTATAGTTTTGACGGTTCAAGTTCGAATCGAGGTGAATTAAATTTTTATGAATCTTTTTTTCTTCTTTTTTTTGATACTTTATCTTTCATTTATATTGTTTATGAATCTTTTTTGATATCATGTTTTTGTGATATCATTTATTTCATTATCTTTATTTTACATTTCAACCAATAACAATATACATGTACATCAGAGTTCATTGCCAGATTTTGTATGTAGATATTTCATACCCTATATGAATTAATTTAATGCATTCCTCGCATTTCTATTTAGCACTTTACGAGAAAAGGTGTTAATATTTCCGTGAAATGTGTTAACTCTTGATAATCATAGAATTTAAACGGGATTTATAAAAAAAAGAAAATAAAGGAACCCTAACATTCTGGGATTCGAACCAACGACCTTGTCATAAAAAGATGCAATTTCACTGCCGTTACCACTAAGCCAATGACAAGTTTTATATTATCTATGTGAAAAACAAATACTTATTGTATTGACAAAAGGCTGCCTTACCTGTTTTGGTGTTTCCAAAATACCAGCGAACGTAAACATCATGTGACGCAACTTTCAAGTTATCATAAAAGGACTATATAATGATTATTAATTCGCAAACAGCCTTAAAGGTCCATTACACAACGTTTTAATATCAAATCAATTTTTTTTTAATTTGGAAGTGTAACACGGAAGTATGGAGTATTTCTCTGTTTGAAAATACTGCTGCAGAGAAACAAGTGAATGTTTGTGTATTTCCTCAGATTGACTCGGGTGGTCTTTTTGTCCTACTTTCGCTTTATTGAATGTTGTAAACAGCCAGAGATATACTTTGCACATTATTGGAAGTAATGTTCTTCAATTATAATTCAAAATAGACATGCGTATTTATGTACAACCTATTTAAAGCCTCTCTCTGCGAGATTTCTTGAAAATTACAAAGACATTTGAAAACTGGAAAACATACTTTCCTTTTTGAAAAGGCAAAATATAATTGATCAGTGCTTTTGTTAAACTCAAATTTTCAACACAATATGTTCAAATCCAAATTCAGTGCAGTATGTCATATTTTTCCTTCTGAGAAGACGCCCGTTACAATTCAAGATTTAAAAGAAAATTCGATTTGGTTTTAGAAGTGGACCTTTCAATTCTAAATACAATCATCATGATATTATTATCACCAAATGCTACTCTTCCCTTGCCCGCAGTTCAATTGT
Organism: Saxidomus purpurata; assembly: GCA_022818135.1. Classification (NCBI taxonomy): domain Eukaryota; kingdom Metazoa; phylum Mollusca; class Bivalvia; order Venerida; family Veneridae; genus Saxidomus; species Saxidomus purpurata. The sequence continues at coordinate 45,305,226 of JAFMSR010000009.1, read as the reverse complement.
GTCCCGATCAGAACGATATATATTTGTATTGTCGGTAGTTTGGGCCATGCTCGAAAACTTTTCCCGATAAACGCTGTAACAGTGTACAACCTTAGACACTGGAAATGACAGCTATCATTATATGTTTGGCCAGTCTTGACATATCAGCTATAGGTCTGTATCGTACATATCTCCTTAACCTCTCGTTATGACGCGACTATGACATATAAGCGGTTTCCTGGCCGTGCACGAGTTCTGTTTCCTAAGAAAATACAATGTAGTCTACATCTTTCTTACTTATACTGCGAATGTTTCCACACGAGTCTATCACTTGCTTCAATTTTGCCGGACCAGTAAAACTGGCTGGGTCGCTGGGATCGTTGTATATTTTAGTGAGAAACCTGTATTTCGCATCATTCTGCATTATTGTATAAAGAAAAGGTCGTGTGCCGTTAGAGCGTGTTAGAGCGTTTAGTCTGCGAGGAACAGTCCGCTTCGTCAATGCCTGTCAATGTGTCAAAACCGATGGGGGACTGAAGCTGCTTGCCGGAACGCGCCGGCTTTCAGATACTTTAACCTCGGCGAAGGCAGCACGTAACAAATACATGTGCTCAGCAGAACTAGCCACAGGTCCTTGTTGGCGGAATCAGAAATTATCTGCGAAACCGACACGGCTACTTTTCCGTATGTCAATATTATCTGAGCCGCAAATCTAACTGAAAGGTATACCAGAAAGAATAATTTGTCAATATACAGTACCATCATATAACAATTTAACATAACTTTGGTAATAAGTGTTCAGTATACACTGTAGAAATACAGTAACAATACATTCACTTGTGATCCTGCCCCGGTCCTAATATCACGAAAATACTGAAGTAATTGCTAAGCTAAGCCTGTTATTTTAAAGTCTTATTCTCACATAAAATAAGGATATTTGTTTTTGTCATTTTTAACGAATGTCCGATTTTTTAAATAGAATTAACACGTTGAAAGAAAAAAAATGTTCAATAATACTAAATGCAAGTCAGATACAGTGTAAAATTCATTTGAATACAAGTTTAGGTTTTTAGCTGTACATATGTAAAATAGAATAATGATTTGATTTTGAAATGTATAGTGACTATTTTCTCATAGTCTCTTATAACTCAAATATGAGTGGCATTGTACATGTGATAATGTTAAATACTGCGATACTTTGTAAATGATGTTATATGCAATGTGATATTATCTATGTAATGTACAATTATGAGACTGAAATAAACAACAAAAACAGTTAAGAATTTTAAGAATTTGCTTAAATAAATTACTTCCTGCAAAAATAATGACAAGTGCATAATAATTGTAATAAATGGGTAAATACGATTCTGAAAAACTGAATTCTTTAAATGAATAAACATGCACGGGGCTTATAAGTGTTGAAATAAGTTGAGCATGTTACTAAGTAGTTACTTAAGTATTTTCGTGAAATCGGGGCCAGATGATAATGCTGTATATGACTTCAGAGTTGAAAAAATAATAAAAACGGTAAAGTGGTTTCACTCTGATAAATTTTGTCTTTATACAATTCTTTTTAATATAACGGCAAAGAATAAACTGGATCTTAAATCAGCCATTACCGTATTTTATAACGCCAATAGTTATAATAATTTTTCATTGCCATTATCCTTATTAGTTTCACATTAATGAAGATTTTATGATTATTGCCGTAAAAGATTTAAGAATGGTTAATGAGACAAGTAAAACAAGAAAAAAGTTTTTAAAAAGGATTGGATGGGATTTGAACTCCACTCGGAAAAGTACAGCGCAGACGACTCAGCCACTACACCATCGAGACCGATTGGAATGGAGAAGGGAAATAAGCTTATTTTGTTTGTATATGCGCATATGGTCCGCCGTTCTTGTTCAATGTATACACGGTACGACCTGAAAAATATGGTTATAATCAGAGACGCATCTTAATAACAAATGACGATTCTTGCGCTTTACATTTTATTCACACTTGCTAACTTGCTGGTTCTTTTATTTATACCAATATATCTTCAAATATATTTACAACACTACTTCTGGCACGCTCGGCCAATTAATGTGGCCAGAGAATGCGTTATTTGGCTTGTAAGGGAGGATAGTGAACGATACGATACGCAACAGAACAGAATAGTTTTGTACCGTGGCGTGGCGAGACGCAAGTTTCTTTCAGCGTATGTTTATACCTGAACAGTATGCTATAATCCGCATCAGATACTTTATACACCCCGTTTCTTTCTGTTGTAGGAAATTTCAGCGAGCGTCAATATCTGATCGGCGGTAGTCAGCTCGATTACAGGGTAGTGACCAATCAAACAGTTTTGTTCTCAGCATAAACTAACGGTTAGTTGATCTAGGACTCGTGTCTAAGTTGAGCGATTTACCGAAATGTTGATCAGATAGTCCGTGATAAAACGATATATTGTTGATACTTTGGGCCATGCTCGAGAACTTTTCCTGATAAACGCTGTAACAGTATACGATCTTTGACAGCGGTAAAGTAAATAGACCATTTCGTTGCAAAAGCATTTTTTCGATAAAAGAAGTCTCATGCCTGTAGAAAACAGAAAATAGTTTCAACAAATAAAAGTACGCGATTTTCGCAAGTACAGTTTGTGTATGTATAAACGTTAATACATGTACATAAATTTATATTTCAAATATCATTTATTGTGAAAAATAATACGTCATTTTAAAAAATACATATGATCATAACACATTATACTACAAGGCGCTATAAACTTTATTAGCGATTCTGTCTCAAACCACTCGTCCGCAGACGAAGATGACAAAATCGTTGAATCAATTTTGTTCTTTCGGTGGGCATCAGCACTGTCCGTATGATGGGACTGTACTTATGCTTTCTGCATCTGCTGTGTGATTTTTCTCCTTCAGCCATATGCTGGCTGGTTGAGTATTGCCATTCTGGGAACCCAGTTCACGAGTCTCCGACATTAAAAAAACCGGTTACACCTTAGCAACGGGACAGTCAGTTTCTTTTCCTCAACATTTTACTACAAATATTTCTAACCTACGTAGCGCGATTTCAGAGTGACGACACCCAAATTCAAACTAAAGCATCAAAAACATTTCGCGCATCACTAAAAAGTTGGAAGTTTCACCCGAGTCAGTTTCTTTTCCCAAACAATACACTATAATTATTAGTTAAAGCCGCCTACTTAAAACAACGACACCTCCGCTCAATCTAAAGCACCAAAGACATTTCGCGCATCAATACCAAATAGTTGAGAGACAATACACTATAATTACTTAAGCATACTTAGAGCGATTAGTAACACCCGCCATTGTTCTCCATTTAATCTTAAGCGCACGAAACATTTCGCGCGTCAATACGTAATATCTAGACACATACACCCATTCAACACATTTCTATGCATTGTTTGTTTACACCTAGGTGTGAAAGTCAATGTTTACATAACACCTTAAGTGGAAGTGGAAGTCAAACCCTGCTACCCCTCTCATTCCCTTACTACTAAACAGGAGATGGACATTTTACAGATATATTGGAAAAAGTGTGTTGTTACGTTTTCCGATATAAAACAGTATCAAATCTTCAATAAATGGTCATTATCTTTTAATGGCATGACAACAAACATTCGACATGTACATAGAACAGGCGTTTTAGGTATCGTTCAGGCGAGTTGGTAGCCGAATACCCGGAGTGAGTCAATATGGTGAAAATGCTGACCTGCTCGAAACTTTCGTTGTGCATTACGTTAAATTAATGAAATTTGATATTCAAATTTGACAAATAAAAAATTATAGTCTGATTAATTAAATTATTGTTTTCACTAGTTTCTTGTGAAATATTGAAATGCGAGCGTGGCCGACTTCCGACACGTTCCCTACGGAAGTAAGCTTCAGCGTAACAGTTCAGTTGTACGATTTTCCTGAAGTTTGTACTCCATTTTTGGGATAGAGAAAGTCCTATCCTGTAAACGTTATTGTACCGACCCCGCACAGACGTTTTATTTATGACTCAAATGACAGCACTCTAATTAGATTAAAATTCCAGTGCAGTGAGAGAGAGATTATAATTATGGTGGAAATATAGACGAAATAGTTTGAAATTGAATAAAACAATCATGACTATGCAGAAAAACATTGCGTGTTTTCATATTGACTATGAAATTATTTAGATATTTAAATTATTTTGTAAATAAAAAACAGTACATGTAAAAGTGCATTGCCTGTATGCAACAAACACCGGTCAACCTGCAATTCATCACATTTTAAATCCAAATTTTGTGACAAAATGTTATCAAGAAACTCGATAGATACAGTAGTTTCCTATAACACGTCAGTAAAGAGATCGCTGACATTGACCTCGACTATTAATAGACAGCTATTTTCGTGCCTTGATACTATATTTAGATTGGAAAACCGGTTTTAAAATAGTCACACAATGAAACATGATTCTGTATTTAATAAATACATGTACCACCAAAATCGCTTCACTTTGTCCCTAAACACAGTCAAGACATGTCTCTAACCGTTGAAATTGATATGTACATCGAAAACGTCATGAGAGCTTTGAAAAGCAGGACAGGCGTTATACTAGGTCACGAGTTAAAATTGGACACAACTTCTTTGCCGCCTGTTTCCCTTGGAAATTTCACCAAATTCAGGGTTTACATTTATGATGGTCAGGACTAATAGACCTGACCAGTGTAACTGTAAACGTACATGTAAATGTAAACGTACTCTGTATTTGAACAATGTATTGAGGGACCATCTCAAGTGACAACAACAATACAATATTATGTCAAATTTAGTTGTTTACGATGAACAATTATACCAATGCAAATGTAGACAATTAATGATAATTTATCACGCGGGTGTCTCCAGACAGTGCTATTGCATATTTAATAATTATTACTTTGCAGTTACTAGTGCGTTTGTTAAGTTTTTGCACATCATTCGTTCAGCTAAGGGCCGTCTGTTTATTTGACAGTCCGTATATGGAGTCATTAGCGGATGTGGGTCAGGGTATATTCTGTCACCAAGCGAAACTCATTCATCAAGAAGTGGAAGTTCAAACACTTGGTTTCCGCTCTATAACTTTAATTAAGAGTGACCAATTGCAATGAATCATGGTGCGTATTTATGTAGCTTGCGTGGAGAGAAAATTTGCGATTGCATTAAGGGTCACTAGGCTCTATGTCAAGGTCACTGTTACTGAAAATAGAAAAACTGTTTCCGCTCAATAACTCCGAGTTAGGAGTGGCCAATTGCAATCAAACTTGTTGTGTAGGTAGCTTGTGTGGAGAGGAAGCTTGTGGTTGCATTTTGGGTCACTAGGATCAAAGTCAAGGTCACTGTTACTAAAATAGAAAAACAGTTTCCAATCAATGACTCAAGTTAGGAGTGACGAATTACGATGACAATAGGTAGTTTGCGTGGAGATTTGGATTGCATTTGAGGTAATCGAGTCTAGGTCAAGATCACTGTTATTGAAAAAAGATTGTTTTCTAAAATTGTTCTAAAAATTGATTTTGAGGGTCAAGGTCATTGTTACTCAAAAAGATTTTTTAAATTCTAAAATTGTTCTGAAAAAAAAAATGAAAGATTTTTTTTTGGGGGGGTTCAAGGTCACTGTTTCTAAAAATAGAAAGTATATATATGTTTTTTAATCTTAAAAAATATTTTTATGGAAAACGACGATTTTGATGAAACTAATTATTGATTAATTTAATTGCAAGGATGAATCTCTTCGTGATGATTAAAATGATGGTGTTTATGTTCAATTTTGTATTAGTACTACAGTACCCGATAGTAATGAAATTTTTTAGAATAATAGTTAATGGTATGATATAATGATGAAGATTTTTTAATAATGAACGTAACCAAGATTTCATATGATAGATCAACTAGAATCGTTTGAGACAACCCCTGAAATTAGGCATTTGTGCGTTGTACGTTTACATTTACGTGTGCTAGTGCGAGTGCGCTGGTCAGGTCTAATAATAGATAGTGAAGTAATCACGATATTTTTAGTAACAAGTATAAATGCAATCAAGGTCGACCTTGATGCAATGTACCATCAAAATCGCTTCACTTTGTCACTAAACACAGCCAAGAGATGTCTCTATATCCGTTGAAACGGATCTGTACCTCAAAAAAGTCATGAGCGCTTTGAAAAGCAGGCCAGGCGTAATACCAGAACTCGATGTGCGATTGGGCACAGCTTCTTTGCCGTCTGATGTAATTGTTTTAGCGCCAAACTACATTTTCAATGCTGTCATTAACCAACTAGATCCACAGGAGTATCAAATTTGAAAAACATATTGGACAGCGAAAGGGGACGGATTAAAAAATCGATGGTTGAATAAATATAAGATGTTGAATTTCGACGGAATTATATCTCTGATATCAGTTTCAAACGATTACAATATCGACGGTCAAAAAGGAGTAAGAGCAGAGGAAATAATTTTGAATATAGAATCCAGATTAATTTCTTATTACAGATTAAAGGACATTCGATTAACAAATGAATCAACTGAACACGGACGTCGTGCTCGGCAACCGAAGGATGCTTTCGTGGTATATTTGGTGTACAAGCTACGTATGTCCGACGATAAATATAATACGCATTTATCTGCTGAAATTTAACATCCCTTTTTTTGTCTCTCTATATCTTTCTCCCTGTCTCTCTCTTTTATTGTTATGATTTGACCTCCGTGTGCGTATACCGGGCAAGGAAGTAGAAAAGGGCACGATTTAACTCACGATATGGCTTCGATTATCCGTCGTCGGACACCCACGGTTGTTGACTCCGCTACGCTCCATACATCAAGATAGCAGATAAGAGTACACGTACACATACGAAATTGTCGCCGTGTTCGTGTATACCGATCAAGATAGCAGATAAGAGTACACGTACACATACGAAATTGTCGCCGTGTTCGTGTATACCGATCAAGATAGCAGATAAGAGTACACGTACACATACGAAATTGTCGCCGTGTTCGTGTATACCGATCAAGATAGCAGATAAGAGTACACGTACACATACGAAATTGTCGCCGTGTTCGTGTATACCGATCAAGATAGCAGATAAGAGTACACGTACACATACGAAATTGTCGCCGTGTTCATGTATACCGATCAAGATAGCAGATAAGAGTGCACGTACACTCACGGGGTTACGAAATGATATCAACAACACCAAATCGAAACAACGTGCGATATACTAGTACAAGGGTCGATCAATAAATTTCAAATACCGTCAGTGACATTTTCATTTAAAAAATAAACATTAATAATTTGAAGTGTTTCTTTTTCTTTGCATTCGAAACCCTATGAATACATTTGCCACACAAAGAGAGTGAAGATGGCATAGTAGAAGGTAATATTTCATTTTTTCCATATCTGAATGTTAACAGTATTAATTTGTTCCAAAGTTGTCTTTCTGAAATTACGTTTAAGCCATGAGTGGGGATCAAACTTTGTACTCGAGTCTAGCTAATCATGCACTACAATTACTACTTATGATCGTACTTCAACTTTTCGTATTTTTGACTTAAATTTCAAGTTGTGAGTAGGAATTGGACCAAGCATCTCGCGAAGGGGGCAACTTAAACAGGTAACTAAATGTTTATTATATACTTCTGTCAGCTTATTTATACAGCCCTCAACCCTTTGATGTAGAATAATGTAATCTTTTAATCAAATGAGCATTGTAAGTCAGACGTCACCATACCAGGAAGAGTGAGATGGCTTCGCATCCGGGCACGGAAAAGGAGTAGTTAAAAGGTAAGGGTACACAGATGGGTTGGCCTCCGCGCTGGCGTGTACCGGGCAACGTCTATGAACAAAGAATTTCAAAACAAAACTAACAGAACAACGTGTTTGGTTATAGCAGTCTTTGTTCGTAGGCGGCTAACAACCCCATGGTTATTGAAACATTATAATAAAAACTGACATTACACAATATTTTTATTTACTATTACACATGGCAGGTTTCTTTTATTTTTATGCTCCCGGAAGTGGGGGAGCATTCTTAAGTCGCCGCTTTATCCATGAGACTCAGTCCGTTCCATATCGTTTACGGACTATTTCACAGTAACTACTACTGGCGGGAATTTAACGAAACTTCATGTTATTTTTCAATAACAAGGAGTAGTATAATGTGGCACCCGTTGCTATTTAAATTTGTTCTATAAAGTATAGAGGTAAAGATGTATAAAGGTGAGCTCTTTCTTTATATTTGTTTACAATGAGTTAACAAATATAACGAAGGATTAGCGCTCGAGTTGGTATGATTTACAGTTTACAATTGAGAAAACATTGTAACTATATCAGCTCCAATCAGAGATTAGATAAGGTTGTGTAACAGTATGAGTGTTACCTGATTCAAGCACTACTTTAAGCTAGATTTATACAATGAAACAAATGAATTAAGATTTGATGATTATGGAGTAATGAAACTATGAGTTATAAACGGTATTTACACAATATATATTACAACGTTTCTCATCCGACTTCCTATAGCGGGGTTGAAAAGTTATATTTCATCGAGATTTTCATCAAAAAATTTCAAAATGAATAATAGAAGCAAATTTGAAAATATAAATGTGTATAGTTTATCTGATCTTTTAAACGAAAAGATTTTAGGGAAATTTTATGAGGACGAAACACAGAGAGTTTCTAGAGCAAAGAATTTGTAGACAATTTCTGACATCATAAAGAAAAGAAAAAGGAAAGGGAAAATAGAGTATGTTGTAGCTTTCAATTCAATTCAATTCATGGATACCTGAATTATATTAAGGCAATAAAATTGGTAAAATAAAATGGAGTTAAACATGATAATTAATAACGATACAAATTCGGATTACTTTCCTCAAAATCAACCATATAAATTACAAAGTAGCTACTTACATAAATGTTAAATTTAGTCATTTGAAAAGCCATAGAGCTTGTTTGTGAGTATTAAACATGTTATTTGAAATAAAAATTTATCCCCCCCCCCCCTAAAACAAACTCAAACTACGGATAAAATAACAGAGTCAGTTTCAGTTCAAACAGAAGACATCGATGAAAATAGAACCAGGAGAGGGGGAGCGAATTTTTTTAAATTTAACACTCGTTTAACACTGGGCCTTCAGGGATTTTTTAATATTACAGAAAATAAGCGAAAAATGAAACGGAAAAGAAAAGCGAAGAAGTGGATTGTGTATTATATATTTATTTCACTATAAAATGAGATGATTAAAATAGCACAAAAATCAGTTTTAATTCGATTTCGTAACAGTAAACATACCTGTGTCGGTATGGAAGAGAAAATTATCAATTTTGGTATGGAAAGAAGATAACATACATAGTTGTATTTCTTATCACAAAATCAATAACTCAAAGTTCAATTATATAAATTTAACTTTGTATCAACAAACGTTAAAGTAATATCTAAAGGAACAGTGTGAATTCCGTCTTTCAAAACCTTTCTGTTAAAAATTTTTAAAGCTAGTTTTCTCTGTTCATAAGATTTCATTTCGTTATTGTGTAATCTAAACCCGCGATTCACTGCTACACTTTTGTACATAGATAATAAAAACTTTTGTTTACTCTTTTCATGCTATATTAAAAAATAAATACTTTTTATTGCTTAAAACAATATAAAATCGTTTTAATTAAGTATCTTCCTCTCCATGTTGCATTGCAATTGGTCACTCCTAACTCATGTTATTGAGCGGAAACCATTTTTCTATTTCTAGTAACAGTGACCTTGACCCTAGTGACCCCAAATGTTATCCCAAGCTTATCTCCCCACAAACTACCTACAAACACAATTTCACACCAATTGGTCACATCGGAAACCGTTTTACTGTTCCGGGTCACTATGACCTTGACCTTTGACATGCTTACCTAAAAACAATAGGGGTCCTCTGCTGTCATGACCAACCTCCACATCAAAATTCAAGATCCTAGGCCCAAGCGTTCTTGAGTTATCATCCGGAAACCAGTTGGTAGACGGACGGACGAACAAACGTACGGACGGACGAACATACCGACCGACCGACATTTGCAAAAAAGTAAACCTCTCTTCTTCGAAGAGGAAGAAACAATAGATCTATGGCTCGATATGATTGAATACGCAATGACGACGCTCCGACCCGAATTTAATGCAGTAGCATCAGATATTTTGGAAGATGGTGACGTGAGCGAAAAGGAAGAGCGAAAAAGTGCATTCAAAGAACTTTTGCCAAATTACAGGAAGCTAATCATCAATAAGTATCTATCCAAGGTGTTATGGTTCGACTCAGTGAGGAAGGGTCCTATTCACACAGCTGTCAGACGAACAGCGAGAAACTGATAGAAGAAGACGATTTCGATAGTGAGGAGTCCTGGAAATATGCAACTAATAAACTGAAATATATTTTCGATAAATTTCTTAAGCAGTATAGTCCACCCGAACTAAATGAGAATCGCTAAACCCAGTAACATTTTTTCACCGACTATGACGACGATGATGATCCAGCTGTCGGAATACACGTTTTATCGTTTTGACATTGTTAATGTTCCAACAATATTATATTTGCTTTTACTCAATTGTAGATTTGAACATCATGTCAAATAACATGAATGTTTATTTAGTTAAATTATTTCAAAGCAATAAATACTGTTGTTATCCATTTCGTAAGACATTTTATACAACAAGCATCTTTATATTGGAGACCATCAAGAACACTTAAGTATTCAATTGAGCGAACAACTTTTCGTAAAGCTTAGGGAAGCGTGACTTTCAATTAAATATCTACGGACATAACCATAAAGAAAATAAGAAACAGTAACCATATACACTTTTATTTCTACGCATTCTTTAACATTTTATTTGCGCTTTATTGTTATTGGCGCTGCGTGGAAATTGAATAGGTTTCAATTTTGTACCATGGGTTTGCATAATCGAATATGGAGCAGCCAACATTATTATTGTTACTTTCCTTCTTTTTAGCAACTCTATATAACTTTTCAACCACGCTATAGGAAGCTGGATGAGAAACGTTGTAATATATATTGTGTAAATACCGTTTATAACTCATAGTGTCATTACTCCCTAATCATCAAATCTTTATTTCATTTGTTTCATTGTTTCAATCTGGCTTAAAGTAGTGCTTAAATAATTGAATCAGGTAACACTCATACTGTTACACCACCTTATCTAATCTCTGATTGGAGCCAACACGGATTGATGTTCACGAGAAAAAGGAAAGTAACCCCTCAATAAATGAATTTACAATACTTATGGCTGTTACTTCCCTTATCTTAATCATCATCATCTAATCCATAGTAAATGTTACAATTACCGGATTCTGAAAATTCCAGAAGAAGGAAATTAACTCTAATCCTTAGTTACCTTTGTTTACTCATTGTAAACAAATATAAACAAAGTGCTCACTTTTATACCTCTTTTCCCCAATAGTTTATAGTACAAATTTACATAGCAACGGGTACCTTCTTATTCTACTTTTAACTGAAGTTTGTGTGTGCAAACATGGTAGCTCAGAGTCAAAGAGCTTATATTGAATTCCGGTGAGAGACTGGGGACCAGCGTGGCCCTCCGGTCGAGTTACAACTTTAGGAAGTAAAATAAAACAATGTAAATATTTTAAGAGATGATAATTCATGTGCTTTCTCTTTGAGGCAATAACTTAATTAAACAATTTAGATACGTACTACAGCTGAATTAAAAAACAAAAATATTCTTTTTACACTGCGCGAAAAAAAAACCAGATAATTAACTGTTTACATAGTATAGTTATGATGGTATGATAGAAAAGAACAGAACAGCTTTTTATTTAGATAAGACTTGAAAACAGTTCCTCGTTACACAATAGCATACATAAACTGCATAGCAATGTTCACACGAGTAGAGTTCAAACTTTAGAAATGCCCGATGTATTTACAGTATAACCGTGGACTCTTGCTACGTCTCCATCGCAATGTCGTATATTACCTGTACATGTATTGCAATTATGTTCGTACTAGCTGGAAGTCAATCAAAAACTTATGACGTGCGAGATAAGTCACGCTCCTAACCGTAGACGGGTATATAATAATAATAATAATAATAATAATAATAATAATAATAAATTCTTTATTTCAAGGTGACATATTAAGGTTATACAAGAAGAAACAAAAGTATACACCTTATTTACAACATGGCCTTCTATAAACAAATTAAGAGACAAAAAACTGAAACTGTCCAGTTACACACAAACATTCACTCATTGACAGACACTCAAAATAAACTTATCATAAGTATTGTATAATTAAAGAGTATGATAATTGATTAATTTGTAATACAACAAAAACAATAATACATGTAATAAATGACAGTTGAATAAAGACCATTATTCACAAGTTAATTTCATTTTCATACGGATTGAATGTTCATCTATAGCATTCTAAAAATTCTTAATAAAATTTCTTTATAAATTAATCAAATAATACAAGTGTGTAATACAAGTGTGTAATACAAGTGTAATACAAGTGTGTTATCCAAGTGTGTAATACAAGTGTGTTGGGTCTACTTGCCGTAAGGTTACATGTAAGTGAAGTAGTGTATAGTTCTTTGAACAAAATGATATGAAATGAAAGAAAATCGCCTAGGAAGGTACGATAAAGAATGGGTTAAATCCACTGTTCATTGTGTAGCTTAAAAATTGTCAAAAAGTTGATATTTCTATCTTTTATCCATGCAAACGTATTTCATATGCTTATGTAAACGTTTAATAAGTAGTGAAAAGTTTTAATTGTTCGGCCAGTATAAACCCGATATCGGTCAAACATGTCGGTATCTTCCGGTATCGGGAATGTAGATCCATTACGTTACTATGACTCGACTTTTTTAAAATTTACAATCACACTTCAATTTGTTTTTGAATCATTGTACAGTCACTGACAGTCTAATTTAATCAACAACAACAATAACAAAAGACATTTCGTGTTAGGGCAATACACTGACAGGGAGCCAAAGTTAATTAATTGGTCGGGATGCACTTTCTATTTTGATCCGACGGGTTTACATTTCATGTTATCAGACTGGTTAACAGCAATTTACTGACAGGTAGCCAAAGTTAATTAATTGGTCGGCATGCACTTTCTATTTTGATCAGACGGGTTTACATTTCATGTTATCAGACTGGTTTATAGGACTAAACTGACAGGTAACCAAAGTAAATTAATTAATCTAACAAGACTTTTCAGTAGTCGTGAAAAAGTGCTTTGTTTTGTTTGCAAACATGTTGACTGCCAACGATTTTGTGTGGATAGAGGTAGGAATTGTAATGTATATTCAAGAATCACTATAATGGAACATAGCGCAGAACATATTATAATATAGCTGCATTAATTTTGTTTTAATTAACGTGGAATGAAAACAGGGATCGTATGGACAATCTGGTAAATCCTGATGAAAGAAAACGGAATGAGCGTAAAGATTATTGAAAGCTTTTTCATGAATATGTTTTTGTTTCTTTTTATATAATAAGTCATCAATGATAAAATGAAAATGAAAAACAGATACTCAATTGTAAAGGCACAAACTATAGATAGTATTTGCTTTACACGAAACCTTGAATGTAAATTTATTCTGTCTCTGTTATAGACTGTAAAGTTAATTTGCATCTCACATTTCAATATATTTACATAAGAGCTTTGTTTCTAGACCCGCTGTGATACGTTATATCACAGTTTTTCTTGTCACATTATCCTGAATGAACAGTATGTTTGTGTTTATACTTCCTAGCACGCGCGTATACATCGCAAGCAAAGATCGAAAACTTAAATGTCCCGAAAATGCTATAAAAATTGAAGGGTGAAGTCACAAGCGATAGATCAAGGTCCTACCTGTAGGTTCTCGCCTAATATCTCAAATTTGTCAGGCAAAGTTATGATATAATTTGAAGTTCCAAAATATCTCAAAACTGCTCACTGAACAGTTCTAACCGTGAGTAGTGCTCACTGAACAGTGGTCACGATGTGAAGTGCTCGGTGGACAGTGGTCACCGTGAGTAGTGCTCGCTGGACAGTGGTCACCGTGACAAATGCTCATTGAACATGACTCAATGTGAGTAACGCTCACTGTGACAAATGCTCACTGAACAAGACTCAATGTGAGTAACGCTCACTGTGACAACTGCTCACTGAACAAGACTCAATGTGAGTAACGCTAAATGAACAACACTCACCATGAGTAATGCTAACTGAGTAATGCTTACTATGATAAGTGCTCACTGAACAACACTCACCGTGAGTAATGCTCACTGAACAATACTCAATGTGAGAGGTGCTCACTTAACAATGTTCACTGTGAGAAGTGCTTACTGAACAAGACTCAATGTTAGTAGTGCTCACTGAACAACACTCACTGTGAGAAGTGCTCACTGAACAACACTCACTGTGAGTAGTGTTCACTGAACTATGCTCACTGTGAGTAGTGCTCACTGAACAACACACACTGTGAGAAGTGCTCACTGAACAACACTCACTGTGAGTTATGCTCATTGAACAATACTCAATGTCAGAAGTGCTCACTTAACAAGACTTACTGTGAGAAGTGCTCACTGAACAACACTCACTGTGAGAGGTGCTCACTGAACAATGCTCACTGAACAATAATCACCGTGAGAAGTGCTCACTGAACAATTATCACCGTGAGAAGTGCTCACTGAACAATGATCAATGTGAGAAGTGCTCACTGAACAATGCTCATAGAACAACTCTCACCGTGAGAAGTGCTCACTGAACAATGCTCACTGTGAGAAGTGCTCACTGAACAATGCTCACCATGAGAAGTGCTCACTGAACAATACTCACTGTGAATGGTGCTCACTGGACAACACTCACCTTGAGAATTATTCACTGAACAATGCTCACTGTGAGAAGCGCCCACTGAACAATGCTCACTGTGAGAAGCGCTCACTGAACAATGTTCACTGAGCAAAACTCATAAAAATAAAGATGGCGTTGTGAAAAAGGGGGGATACTTCCTGAAAAATAAGTGAATACAAATCATTTTATAGTTTTTGAAAAATTGGGACAGTTTTGCGACCGTGCGACCACATACACGCATCGCAAAGGAGACTCCCGACGATTTCTAACGAAATCAGGAAACAATTGCTAACTTTAGTTACCGGTCTAGCATCCCCGATGGGGATTTGCAAACTAGTTAATAAGTTAACTTTTACAATTGTCACTTCGAAACTTTTACTACAGTATATATAGCAGAATTTTGTAACATTTCAAACAGTAAATAAATTTCAAAATATCAACAGATTGAAGTTGACATAAACTTGTAATTTTATTTTTAAATGGAATTGTGCCAATTAAATTTTTAAAATGTGAAAGAAGAAAGTGTTCTGATACATTCATATCGTTTTCGTTGTGCTTGTACGTATCGTGTACGTTTTAGCTAGCAAATAACACTTAACATGTAATATACATTTTACATCGAACCAATTCAAAAGTACAACGAATGTGAAAGAAAGGTGTCAATTGAATGCTTTTGTTATGTCTGAATAAAATCTTCGGGACTGAATGGAACACTTTTCAATGATTATCTAAAATGTTTAGTTTAACAGACAGCGATACAAGTTGGTCTTAAAGCAGATAGCTACCAGGGACCCAAGATGGGTGTAGTTTTCCTTTCGAACCTCATATTTGGTCTCGCCATTGACTTAATTATACCCAGTCTAATGGTGTAACGTTGTCCACAAAATAAAAAGAGCACGTGAGGTACTTTGCTGCTTTAATCTGCTATATCATAAATATATGTGTTTATAATCATTGGAAAGATACATGAGCGCTGAAATATGCTATAGAATATAAAATATATGTCTACGTAACGTCAAAAGTTCTGACTCACAAATGTAACATTAAAACGACTTAAAAATTGTAACGTTTTTGGGGAAATATGTATTCTATTACCGTTTTTACTGTTGTTTACTAAAATTTATTACACATACGTTGTGGACTGTATCTAAATGCTGAAAGTCGTAAACTTTGTCTGAGTATTATTTACGCTAGTTTCTTAATCGGTTCAAACCAAACATATTGTAACAAGGGAGCAAGTATGTACAATATTTCTTTTTCTTGTAACGTAGTTATTTCCCTTAGACCAAAACGCTGTAAACGCTCAAACCGCTTGGAGTAATCGGTTTAAACCCTTTATTACGAACGGGCCTTCTCCTCTACTAGATCAACAGCTCCAAATTAGTCCAGATAACGAGATTGATGAAATATTGATGAAATATTGAACAAAAAATTTAAGAATATTTAATGAAATCTATTTGAACTGAAATATACTATAGACCTTACAACCTATGCATATGCCTTTAAAAAGATAAGCAAGTTAAACGAATATGACATATTTCCGTCAGCTTTTAATTCACACTTTTACGCATGGACAATATTGCGGAAACATAATAAATTATATTGTACAGTTTTGTTACATTGCCTTATCATATATAAGTTAACAGACCTTGTCACTTAAACGCTTAAAAAAATTGAAACTCTTTTATTGGAGTCCAGCAAACAATGAAGATGTATAAAGGTTTCTTAATCGGTTCAAAACCAAACTCGTCTTCGAACGAACTACTGTATGCATGGACTGTTTTTAAACTCCAAAAGAAATCATATAAAAAGATTATACATGTACTAGAACTCTGCGTAAATCGTCAGTAATTATAGCACGAGACGTTTGAAGACGTACCAGAGAGCCTGCCTGGCTACAGGGCGTATTGGACTTGTGAACATTCATATGGTCATTGAGTTAATGCAGAGATGCTTATGGACCTATTCAAGAAAAGAAAGAGTCTAGCATTTGGTCTTACGTTTTCAGGACACGCAAGACTATGTATGCTTAAAATATGATTTAATTATTTGAATAAACGCCGTGATAGCTTTTAGCTTTTCCTACATGTTTATATCCCTTATGATTAGGAAATAGATTTCACTTTTGAGTGATATATATCACTCAAAAATAAAATCTATTTCCATTCTAACACGTTAATCTAAACAAAAAAATGTTCGATGGGGTACTATTTTCTGCGCTTTCATAAAACTTGTAGTTTTCCGTGCATTCCTTGCATTTCGTGGAAATTTGGCTGCTCTTCTTCAAATAAAACGCTATTCGTCTTATTTTTGTTGTTTCTGATATTGCTGGCGATGCCGGAAGTGTAGACAATTTTACTACGATTTGTTTTACATCACGTGAATCCATGAACAACAATACCAATCTAAGCGTATTAGCGCATGCATACACATAGATGCTGTGTGAAAATTACACGGGAGGGAATTTCAGCAGTCAAAAATAGTTCCGGACGCCTAGCGTGATATACTTTATAGTTTTATCACGCTCAAATCCTTCTTTGTGTATATAGGAGAAATTTCCAATAGTGTTAGAATTAATAACAAGTCATAAAACGAAGAATGGTCTCACTAACAGTTACTAGTAAGGGGGAGCGGGCTTCTAGACGGTTTGTATAAGGGCCATGGTTTTCCAAATTAAAACAGTTTTAACATCACACAGACTGTAAGAGATAACTTTTCAAAGTTTGACAGTTTTGTAATTTCATTTCATATCAACTTTTGTTTCGTCTACAATAGATACATATGTTCTTGGAAACGCACCTGAATTGTTCAGAAATTGCTAAATCCACAGAGCTTCTGGGGGCCTCGGCCGCTTTGCCCTGGACCCATCAGGGGTCCTACGGCCCCATGACCCCAGCAAAATCTGTGCGTACATTACGAATAGGTCTAGCTACGCCCCTGCCTAGGCATACTAAACAAGATCTCATCCTTTGAAGACTTCTGCCCGTCTGACGTTTACGAAGACACGTTACTTTGATACATTTGTGTAGAAATATAAAGCCGTAAGTAATACATTTTTTACTTTTAATATAAAGCCGTAAGTAATTTTTTTTTTTACTTTTTCGTAATGTAAAAATATAAAGCCTACATTTTCGTAATGCAGAAATATAAAACTGTAAGTAATACATTTTTTTACATTTTCGTAATGTAGAAATATAAAACTGTAAGTAATACATTTTTTTACATTTTCGTAATGCAGAAATAAAAATGTAAGTAATACATTTTATTAAAAGGTAGTATAAGGAATACATTGTAATACATGTTTTACTTTTTTGCAATGTAGAAATATAAAGCAGTAAGTAAATCGCCCGTCCAACCGGGTCCAATTATAATTTCAAGGTAACTGATTTAAAACTATTTCATGACACAATATTTTGTTATTTGATAACCCTGTGTATTTATCTAAGCAGTAAATTATTTCGCAATATAATAGAAAATTAAAATGCAATTGAATCAATATCTGAAGTATTTATTAATCGCAAACAGTTTGCTTTATGTTATGTATTAAATCACACAAGGTACATTCATGTGCGTTCAAAAGTTTTTAAATTCTGAATTTCTTCATAGTTTCATTTATACGTACAATGTTTATTTTAAAAATTTCCCAATGCACATTGGACCTGTTTTTATTTACGAAGTACATGTATAATACGGCACTTATACTTCCTTGCCATTGCGCTAGCTTTTGTGGCGACGTGGCAGAGTGTCTGCTTAGTGTACTGAATGACCCGAGTCCGAATCCAGCTAGGGGCAAGGTATTTTTCAGGGTTACATGTGGAGCCGAACATATAACAAACGTGTTTAGAACACCCTTCAAGAACGTCCCTAAGACACCCATACTCCCTTGCCATGTCGCTAGCTTTTATGGTGACGTGGTAGAGTGTCCGCTTAGGGTACTAAAGGACCCGAATTCGAATCTAGCTCGGGGCGAAGTATTTTTCACGGTTATATTTATTTATTCAATATTGGAAAGAATTGAATTTATTAGTTTAAATTCAGGATAAAATTCTAGACAGTATTCAATTTTGCTTGTCAAATTTTGTAGAAAATATGATCAAAATGATACACAACTGCATCTGGTAAAACAGTTTACCCTTGTACCCTTTAAAGACATTTTTTCGGGTTTAACGCCAGTTTCCAATGTATTTCAGTACTGTAAAACAGAACACTTCGAAACCCATCCTACGCAAGAAAGTACCAACTTTCTCGGATAAATGGTCAGGTCAGTAGTTCGGTAGTACTGCTCCAACCACTGACCCTCAATCAATAATTTACGATTTTTTCTTGATTTCTTCTTTCCTTCAATTCATACGTTAAAAACGAGGCTACAGCTTAAATTTAATGTATTTAACTCAACATGTATAAAAAATAGGTAATACTGTTTTATAATAAACAAAAACAAAGAAATTGATAATGTAACAGCTTTCTTTGAACATGTCTTTATCGGTAGTTATCATCACCATCATCATATCATCATTATCATCATCTTGTTCTTGTTCTTTCGTGTTCTTGTTCGTGTTCGTGTTCTTGTTCTTGTTCTTCTTCTTCTTCTTCTTCTTCTTCTTCTTCATCATCATCATCATCCGCATCATCATCTTCTTCTTCTTCTTCTTCTTCTTCTTCATATTCATCATCATCACCACCATCATCTTCTTTTTCTTCATCTTCACCATCACCGTCATCATTATTAATACATTTATCAATATTATTATTGTTATACCATTTTATTATTATTATCATTATTATTTCGATTATCAAAACAAAGTTGCTGTTTCTTAAAGTGTATGTTACAAGGTGACATAAGTTTTGGCAACCGACTGTAGCTACGTGATTAACCCTAATCGTCTACAGTAGTCGTGAACGATTTCCTATTTTATTTAATTAATCTTTTCATTCATGACCTTATCCTTGGTCGAGAGAAAAAAGTTTAAATTTTATTTTCAAAAAATCGAACACGAGATTTAATTTACTACCCGCGTTTAATTGGCGAAATCGACAGCTACTAGCGATAAAGTTGCGTGCTAGGTGCCAAATACTGTAGGTTTTGAAGGAATAGTAGATAACTTTCTATAGTAAAGAATCGACAGTTTTATATTTCTCCTATTCAGTGTCTACCGTTGATCGCTGAATATAGAAATAAGATCAATCATTTGTTATTGACTCAAAGACAACTGGTAAAGTGACATTGTAAAAAGAAGATACTGAAGAGAGGAAAATACTATAGTATGTGATTTATTGTTTTCGGGATATCACGGACGTTTTTTTGGATATAAATATGTATATCACTGTGCGATACGGAGGTAGGTGTACAACTTTTTGCACAGATTTTAAAACACTAACGGTTATATAGCGCCGCTCATCCCGGAGGTTGCGGGTTCGAGCCCCACTGGGGTCACGTTACCTCCTAATATGATGCCAGTACTGACTTTTCCAGGAAACGGACTATAGAGTGACTCGATAAGATACAAACCTTTTTCGCAATCGAGCTAAAATAGATTAGTACTTATAGTATAAACTAAGTACATTTAGCAAAACCAGAGTCATGTCGTATAAATTGTGGCCGAAGTACAACAAGGTGCAGACTTCGGCAAAAAAACTGTTCTACTAATACTCTAGGCAATCGAACAGTTTATTCAAGAATCTTACGAAAAATGAAAAAGTAAAACGTGAACAGTTCAAAGGGATAAGAAATAATTACGCGTACATTTGTCTCGGAAACCAGACTTTTCAGAAATACGAACTACGTTTGGGTTCAGTATAACAATTTAAGCCCAAAAGTGTATCTTGTAATAATTTTCTTTGCATAGCCACGTACTAATAAAACCCCGCATACACACTGAACAGGTTTAGTCACTAAACGAACACTTTTCCAATTTAAATTTTCCCTGTATGTTTCTTATAAAAGAGCTAGTTTTCAAAAGATCATATGCAAATACCATCACAGAAGTGCACGCTATTAATGCATTTAGTTTATATCCGGCTAGGTGGCTGTCAGTAGTGGTTAGCGCAGTCGACTCTCACCAATGCAACCCGGGTTCGATACCACACTTTGGTAGTATGTAAATAGTAAATAATCACGAGATCGGACAGGGTTCCTTCCCATAGTATTGCATCATGCAGTTGGTTAAAAAAACTCTCGTGAGCTTATGTAAATAACCTTCTTTAAAAAGATTATTTATTCAATTATTATTATTATTAGATCTATTATCATTATTATTATTATTATTATTATAATTTATTGTTATCATCATTATCGTCATCATCATCATTACTATTTCATCGGTAGCCGGTGTTATTGATAATTTCTACGTAGAAACTACTGCCTAACTAATGCTGTTCAAGTTACTAAAGTTCTTTATTTACTTTGTACAATTATTCATATAACAAAAGGTTTTAAGCTATAAATGCAAATAAATAACTGCTATAAAATGGCCCAAGGACCTTACAAATGTGATTTAATAGATATACTGTACGAACAGTTTATGCCAGATATGTTTGCTTTAGAAGAAATATTTATTTTACCATTAATTTTGGTTCGGAAAGTTAATCAGGATTTTTGAAGCGTTTCAAGCGCATGTTAACCTTGAATAAATATTATTTGAGTGGGTAAATAAATTGTTTAATTCTCCTATCAAATTAGAAATCTGATACGAAAGATAGCAAGTTGAATGCTTATATTGTGCCTAAAGTTGCACAGTAAACTGCATATATAACGACCCCGGATATAGCGAAATTCCGGATATAAAGAACAAACTTTCGATTTATTCCCTTTCCCTATATTTACTATACAAGTACTTGTGAAAACTATAGCTACAAGTAATTTTACATTCAAAGTGATAAAGTATATGTACTTTAAAGGTATAAAAAACACTGCTGTCTATGAAACCTGAAAATGACTTTGTCAATCTGCCCTAATACATATGGGAATCCCGTTCTGAGCAGTGGGGAGGGGACATACAAACCTGATAAAAATATGTGATTTGACTCAAATAAACGTTAACATTTATTTTCAGAGAGTCAGCAGGAAATATTCAACCCTAACTGCAAGACGTACCTTCTGCTGAAGACAATCAAAAACAAGTGCAAGTGTGAGAGAGAAGGTATTTTTGCCATTATTTTATTCAATGCTGTTCACGGATGGAAGAAACATAAATTTGACATCGCCCCCATCTTAATCTTTTTATAAAATATAAACCAATGTATCAGTGTCTTTATCTATACATTTTAAAACTGATATCATAATAAATTTAAAGAATTATTATAGATAAACCCATTGGTGCATTGGTTTATTAATAAGAAAAAAAATTATAGGATTTAATGGGAGGGATGGTGTATGTGGCGGTGTGTGTGTGTGTGGGGGGGTTCAGATGAATGATCCTTCCACCTGTACTGCCGTTATGTATAATATACTATACGGGTTCTAGATACGTGCTGTGTTTTCACTAAATCGCATAACTGGTCAGACGACATACAGTGCAAAAAGGTACACAGGCGGAAAAATCGTATTAAAATCTAATAATGTAAATATACTTGTAAGACTTTATAATCCGGTTTAATTGTTCAGATTACTAAACTGGTGAAATTAAGATACTTATATTAGAAATATGTATATAACGAATGCATTAGTAGATACACTGAATACATCAAACAGCCACAAGTTTTGATCTTCCATAGTTTTGTTTAACTTTGTTTTTGTTTTAATATGTCTTATTGTGACTGTTCTCCAAGGACTTGAAAGTCTCCGTCAACGACATAACAATATTGTGTGTCACCTTACACGAGGCACATCACAATCGTTAATCCTTACCCTGCATGCTTGACTGTCCATATTTCAGTTTTGGACTGTGTCATTAACTTTCACAAGGGGTGTTTACTGAAAATTTACTGACTGAACAGCGGATAGTGCAAATCATGATCTGCACTGGTCACAAAGGCAGAATCGTCAGAGTATATATGAAGATTGATCATGATCTGCACTAGTCAAAGAGACATATTCTCTTGCCACCAGCAGGGTCAGAGTTTACAGCAACAACGGAAGACAGATACTCTCTTTTTATAGTGCATGCTACAAACCTGTACATGAACAGTCTGATACGAATACATACTGTACAGGAGACTGTTTTCTTGAAAGATAAACATTGTAGATATTCAGCAGGTTAAGTGGTATATAAAATTATGCTGCTGCATGTTTCTATACTATATAGCGCCCTTTTTTCCATTACCGTTTTCTAAAATCTAATCATATTTTTACTCAAAAAATTTCTATGATTTTATTACAGCCGATATAGAACTTTCCGACGAGTCAGGAAACATAAAGAACTTGCGAGATCCGGGATTTCAACTGAGATATGCCACAGAGTTTTTGGACGAACGAGAAAAACTAATCCTACTAAAAGTAGAACGTAAGTCACCAGCTTATTACGTAGCTTCGAAACACGCGTAGTGATTTTTTCATTGCCACTTGCAGACTTTGCAATTACCCGTACAACACCCATGTCGCATGATGTATACGCCGTTCAAAATTGTTCGTAAACCTCAAGTGAATCAAGTTGTCAAATCCGTTTTATTTCCTGCTCTCATAATCAAGAAATGAAATTACATTCATAAAGCTTAAATTCCGTCTTTTCCATAATGTGAAACTCTTATTCTTCCGACTGTGTACATGTAATTATTTCAAAAACAGACTCAATCTTAAATGTCGGACTTCTTTACTTTTTCTCCTACGACAATAGATTAGCATATAAATCTGATATAACCAATGTTTATGTTTGGTTATTGAAGGATCAAACCAGGAGGGCAGTCATGTGATGTATACACCTTTATTACAAGCAGGTGATGCTGTACTAAGCGACGATTTCCTAGGTATGTATACACCAAAGCAGCTTTACTTCTAACGATTGATTTCTTCCTCATCAAATGTCCGATAAAGATGAGATACGTTCGATTTTCTGTCAACCTATTAATACCGGGATCTTCTTACATCCAATTTGGTCAAGTGTATTTCCTTGAATAGGAGTGTTTTTCAGAAATGTGACTTGATCATTGTATTTGTCGTCTGGATTGAAGCGTACCTCTATTGCGCGAAAGGGTAAACACTGCATTAAAAATAGGAAAAGACTCTGAAAGTTTGTTACCTCTTGTAATCGGCTCTCTTTTAAAGTTTACTCAACCATTCTGTATAAACAGACTTTGGGCAATACCGTTCATGGCTTATAGGTGTGATGAGTAAATATTACTGACTGAATAGGGAAAAGTGCAGATAATTTTCGTACTGCACATATTAAGCATGGTCTCCGCTGGTTCTCTACTGAACACTTGTTGCCAGCCAAAGGCAAAGGCAGATTCACTTGCCCACCAGCAGGGTTAACTGGTCATGCTGGTGGAAGTGGAAGAAACATTGCCGCTAACATTGTGAACTGTAGGCGAAGATAAACTTATATACAAAATTGTACTTGTCCCCAGCCTACTACGGTTAATTGGTGGCAGTGGTAGAAATACGTGCCACTAGCATGGTGAAATAGTGGCGAAGACAACTTTTAAACTTGCCCCCAGTAGGGTTAACTGATGGAAATGGTAGAAATACGTGCCGCTAGCATGGTGAAATGGTGACGAAGGCAAACTAACTTGATGCTGGCAGTGTAAAATAGCGGCGAAGACAAACTTACTTGCCGCTAACAGGGTAAAATGGTGGCGGAGGCAAACTGACTTGCCGCTGGCAGGGTAAACTTATCGCAAACAGCAGAACCACTTGAGCACAGTATGATAAAACTTAAATGTTAGATATTATTTAACAAAGTTACCGATACAAGAAAACTCTTCATACAACTTCGAGTTTTATACTGTATCATGATTTCGAAAACATTTAACTAAAAATTATTTAAAAAAAAAAACACTTTTTAAATCAAATCCCAGTTATACACAAAACAAACTGGATGTTTCATCATGGTCTGTGCTGATCTTCTGAGGCTAATTGTCTTTCCAGCTCGATTAGCGATCAAAGGCACGGAAACCAAACGCGTAAAATCGAGTACCCGGAGACGAAAGGAGACGCTAACAACCGAACATACAAAAGAGCACTTCAGACAAAATAGTCGTGAAAGAGCCAGCGACAAGTTGAAACCCAACACAAAAACGGACAAAAGACACAGTGCAAGATCAAAAAGATAGTGCCATTGTGTCTGAAATGTCTTTAGATCGACCTTTCACGACTATTTTCGTATTTTGACAATGTTTTTTGACTGCAGTATATGCTAAAATTTCAAGAATCTAGATAACACGTTTGATGTAGATATGTCAAGCAGTGAATTGCTTCTAGCAAGACCGACAATACTATTCTTGATCTTTACACAGTTTTGATTAAGTTAAGCTTTAGTGAAACTTCTCTCCTTCTTGTGTCGAGAGGTTTTTGTTATTTGTATTATTTTATACAACAAAAATAAATGCGCAAATGAGATTTTCTGAAGATTATGTTAACTTATTTCTGCCGAAGTTACACAAATTTAGAATTTCATTCCTTTAAAACTTGTTGAATTATAAGCTTAGTACAATGTTTGATAAAATAAAATATGAAAACTTTACGATACAAAAGTGCAACGTTTTGCTGTAATACTTTGTATGTGTTATCCTTTTATATATATGCTTTTAAACTTTTTTTGTGAACATTATTTGTTTTCATCACCTCTGTGGTTGTCTGTAACAACATTTTGTTAGTTACAGAAATGATACCTAGTGACCCTATGGGGTGGGTTGGGGCGGGGGCCTTCTTGATGAGGGGGGGGGGGGGGGGTGGGGGGCTTCTAACTTGTTTTATGACTATAAATTACATGTGAATGAGCTCAAAATTCTCGGAACATTAAATTACCGGTACTAGTGTGAAAACATATGAACTGTTTTCAACAATCGAATCAGATATAATTCTTGGGGTCTTCATTACTTAAATTTCAAGTTTTTTGACATTAAGCCCATATACATTGTGACTAGAAAAATTGTTCAAAGGGTACCAAAGATGGAAAAAAACAGTACTCTAAGTTTGGTTACTTTTCAGAAAATCATGGGTAGGCTGTAACTCCAGACAGGTGTCTAAAGTTATCCGACTGGTTAAAGAACATGTATACCAAATAAACTATGAACATTTCTACCAAATCTGGTGACGACTTGATAAAAAAACTGTTTAGTTTAAAGAACAACTGTCTTTGATGGAAGATTGTATAGTACATCTCAACCCGAGACAGGCCTGTATCAGTAACGTATAGCTACGGGTGGGTGCTCCCCGAAGCCTGTACCTGTATCTCACCTGGAGACAGGCCTGTATCAGTAACGTATAGCTACGGGTGGGTGCTCCCCGAAGCCTGTATCTGTATCTCACCTGGAGACAGGCCTGTATCAGCAACGTATAGCTACGGGTGGGTGCTACCCGAAGCCTGTACCTGTATATCACCTGGAGACAGGCCTGTATCAGCAACGTATAGCTACGGGTGGGTGCTCCCCGAAGCCTGTACCTGTATCTCACCCGGAGACAGGCCCGTATCAGCAACGTATAGCTACGGGTGGGTGCTCCCCGAAGCCTGTACCTGTATCTCACCCGGAGACAAGTCCGTATCAGCAACGTATAGCTACGGGTGGGTGCTCCCCGAAGCCTGTACCTGTATCTCACCTGGAGACAAGTCCGTATCAGCAACGTATAGCTACGGGTGGGTGCTCCCCGAAGCCTGTACCTGTATCTCACCCGGAGACAGGCCTGTATCAGCAACGTACAGCTACGGGTAGGTGCTCCCCGAAGCAGGTATTTTCAAGCAAGCAGCACATACCTCCCTTCAAACAACTTTCAATTTGTTTCCATGGAAATTGTAACATTTACACTGCAATCAAGCAGAACAAGACCATTTATAAAGGGAGATAATTAAACAAGATTATCGCTCACCTTGGTACAAGTCCACTTGCCTGGTGGAAGATCACTAGATAATGTTATATACCAAATAAGTTTTCCTATATACGCCTTTGTAAAACAAATGATCCCCCCCGGGCAAGGTCAATTTTGACCCCAGGGGCATAATTTGAACAAACTTTGAAGAGGTCTACTAGGCAATGCTACATGCCAAATATCTAAGCTCCAGGCCTTGTGGTTTCAGAGAAAAAGATTTTTAAAGTTTTCCCTATATAAGCCTATGTAAAACTAAGTGACCCCCTGTGCGGGGTCAATTTTGACCCAGGGGTCATAATTGAACAATCTTGGTAGAGGTCCACTAGCCAATGCTACATGCCAAATATCTAAGCTCTAGGCCTTGTGGTTTCAAAGAAAAAGATTTTTAAAGTTTTTACTATATAAGCCTATGTAAAACTAAGTGACCCCCGGTGCGGGGTCAATTTTGATTCGAGGGCCATAATTTGAACAATCTTCGAAGAGGTTCACTAGCCAATGCTACATGCCCAATATCTAAGCTCTTGGCCTTTTGGTTTCAGAGAAGAAGATTTTTAAAGTTTTTGCTACATAAGCCTATGTAAAACTAAGTGATCCCCTGTGCGGGGTCAGTTTTGATCTAGGGCTCATAATTTGAACAATCTTGGTAGAGGTCCACTAGCCAATGCTACATGCTAAATATCTTAGCTCTAGGCCTTTTGGTTTCAGAGAAGAAGATTTTTAAAGTTTTTCCTATATATTCCTATGCAAAACTAAGTGACCCCCAGTGCGGGGTCAATTTTGACCCGGGGATCATAATTTGAACAATCTTGGTAGAGGTCCACTAGACAATGCTACATGCCAAATATCTCAGCTCTAGGCCTTGTGGTTTCAGAGAAGAAATTTTTTTAAGTTTTTCCTATATATGCCTATGCAAAAACTATGTGCCCATCTGCGCGGGGTCAATTTTGACCCGGGGGTCATAATTTGAACAATCTTGGTAGAGGTCCACTAGACAATGCTACATGCCAAATATCTAAGCTCTAGGCCTTGTGGTTTCAGAGAAGATTTTTAAAGTTTTTCCTATTTGTTGCCATAGCAACCAGAGTTCTGCATGGAATGTAATTCATTGAACAACTTTGATAGAGCTTCATGCAAGGAACATCCCTGAAAAGTCTCATCAACATTGGCCTAGTGGTTTCAGTGGAGATGTCGTTTGAAGGAAATGGTGGACGGACGGACGGACGGACGGACGGACGGACGGACGGACGGACGGACGACGTACGACGGACGCCGGGCATAATGCGATCCTAATAGCTCACTCTGGCACTTCGTGCCAGGTGAGCTAAAAACTAATTTCTTTCTACACTATAAATGCCCATGTGTCATTATGTTAAGTTTCAGCAAAATCATTTTATTGTTTCTTTTGACAAAAGTGTGTGACAGAATGACGGAAATACTAAAAATTGACAGGTGTATGGCTATTCTTTTGTTCTCCCTATTGTATTTTTTAGCCACATAAGACATACTGAATGAATAGCATCAAAGCAAATTTACTGTTCGCTATTGTTGTCATAGCCACTTAACCCCCATTCTTTGGGTGCAGATGGACGGACAGGATGACAGATGCACAGACAGACGGACAGGATGACAGACGGACGGATGAAGTGGTATCCAAGAACATAAACAATATGAACAATAATTATATAAACTTTGGACAACTACTCAATACTGCTAGAATGTCTGTTCACTCAATGAATGAAAGAAAAATAGCTGGTGTTTTATTATCTTTAATCTGAATTTGAAAAAAATTATGTTAAAAATTAAACAATACAACTTTTAATAAATAGAACAAGAGCTGTCAGTAGACAGCGCGCTCGACTATTCTCAGTGATTGACAATATAAAATAATATCCATCTTAGAACTTTAACGTAAATTCTAAGTCGAAAAAGGGGCATAATTCTGTCAAAAGGCTTGATAGAGTTATCTCCTCCTGTGTACAGGTTGGGAGCATGATGGTGAACAAATGTGCAAAGTTTCAAAGCCAGATGACAATTGAATTGGAAAATATTTGAGGTGGTACGCAAACTTTAACGTAAATTCTAAGTCGAAAAAGGGGCATAATTCTGTCAAAAGGCTTGATACAGTGACCTCCTCCTGTGTACAGGTTGGGGGCATGATGGTGAACAAGCATGCGAAGTTTCAAAGCCAGATGTCAATGGACTTTGAAAATATTTGAGGTGGTACACAAACTTTAACGTAAATTTTAAGTCTAAAAAGGGGCATAATTTTGTCAAAAGGCTTGATACAGTGACCTCCTCCTGTGTACAGGTTGGGGGCATGATGGTGAACAAGCGTGCAAAGTTTCAAAGCCAGATGTCAATGGACTTTGAAAATATTTGAGGTGGTACACAAACTTTAACGTAAACTCAAATAGAAAAAGGCGCATAATTTTGTCAAAATGCTTGATACAGTGAACTCCTCCTGTGTACAGGTTGGGGGCATGATGGTGAACAAGCGTGCAAAGTTTCAAAGCCATATGTCAATGGACTTTGAAAATATTTGAGGTGGTACGCAAACTTTAACGTAAACTCTAAGTAGAAAAAGGGGCATAATTTTGTCAAAATGCTTGATAGAGTTACCTCCTCCTGTGTACAGGTTGGGGGCATGATGGTGAACAAGTGTGCAAAGTTTCAAAGCCATATGTCAATGGACTTTGAAAATATTTAAGGTGGTACGCAAACTTTAACATAAGTGGTTACACCGATGCCGACGCCGACGCTCGGGTGACTAGGATAGCTCTCCTTATTCTTCGAACAGTCGGGCTAAAAATGATTTTAACATGAACACAAATTAAACACAGAGCTTACATCAGTACAATAACTATAAGAACAACATTGGCAAGAATAAAATGCATGTACACAATATATTAACATATGTTTAATTTTAGCACACAGTTGTTAACACCTTTCTGGAAAAGTACACAACTTGACAGCTGAATTAACAGTAGAAGTCTCTAAATCACACTGAAACTGACAATAAGTGCGTAGTGATTTAATGCGCCCCGGCCGTAACATCAGGGGACATGTGAAATCAACATGAAAGCTGAAATACACACTATACAATTATACATGTCATCATATGATGAACATTTGACCAAAGTTTCATGAAAATCCTTCAAAGGGCTAGGGAGATAGTCTCATGACCTTTGACCCTTAATTGTGACCTTTACCTTCAGCTGGTACAGTCAAAATACATGTTTTGCATATCATATTACTATTTTGAACAGTTAACCCAAGTTTCAAGTAAATCTTTCAATATATTCTCGTGACTATTGACCCCTAATGTCACCTTGACCTTGATTGTCTCCATGAGGTGACAACTTGACCCAACTTTCAAGAAAAATCCTTCCCGCACTTGATTTCTGAAACAGACTTGTCTTTCAACTTGGACAGTACCATCACTTGTTTGAAGGGATTCTGACTGGAAACGTACTGACTGCATAGGAAAAGTGCAAGCTGGTCATGACCTACACTTGCTGCAAAGGCAAAATACATTGACACTAGCAGGGTAGGAGAGGTCACACAACTGGACAGAGATACATTAATAATGCTTTGCTATCTCGATAGTGGAAAAAAATTCTCTGTTCAGATTCTAGCCTTCCATTCAGTATGTATAGACAAAATTAATACATGTATGACGACAAATTCTCAATGGCACAACAGACAATATAACACAAAATGTACAACAAATATTAACATAAGAAACAATACTTAAATACGATTGCTGCAATACATATATGCTGACAAGTAAACAATACAAACATGAGAGGACAAGTGAAAAGACTTTGAAGCAAGATAATTATAATATACATTTGTAGTTTACATGTATCAAACAGGATGCCCATAAGGGCCAGTAGAGTGATACTGGACTGACTGGACTGTTTAAGTCTTGTGAAAATCTTTTTAAATGTTATCAAGGTAAACCTAACAGACGTCGCTGTGACCTTGACCCACTGACTTCAAAAACAGTAGGTATTGTCTATAGTATTCAGTAAGATCAATCATCCTATGAAGTTTGAAGACTGTGGGTGATATAGATCTCAGGATATTGAATAGATAAGAATTTCAAAGTTCAAGTCACTGTGACCTTGACCTTTGACCAACTGACCTTAAAATAGGGATCATTCTCAGCAAGTTTCATGAAAGTCAAATGAAAATTGTGACCTGTACAGTGTTATCAAGGAAAAGTTTACCAACAGATGTCCAGATGAAAAGATGGACAAACCACCATGGCCTAAGCTCTGGCCTCTGCTGGACTTTATCCAGTAGAACTAAAAATGTGTTGATTAGAACAAGTTTTCTGTAAGCATTTGATACTGAAATGACTTTTTAACACTTTTGTTTTTCATGTTCAGTGCTACTTGTGAACACGTTTTCTGCACAAACTGTGAAACAATTTCTATAATCAATAGAGCCTGGCATAATATGGTATTAAACTGTTAAAAATATATATCATTCTTTTCAATGAGTAACTTTGGTTTGAAAGGTATCAAGTGCTAAACAATGAACACAGTAATAGTTTAATTTGTGGCTTTCAATTCAAAGTATGACCTTGACCTTCAAAGTACAGATCTGGACCTTGTGTGTGAGAAGTTCTCTCAGTACATGTATAGTAAACAGTTGTGCCGAGTCATTTAAAAATCATTCCATGCACGAGGAACCTAAAGGTTTTAAATGTCTATTTTTAACTTTAAACCTTCAAGTGTGACCTTGGTCTTTGAGCTACATGTATGGACCAGGGTCTTGCCCGCTACATGCCCTCTCATAATGGTGAACTTTGTGCCAATCCCCCAATGAATTAAGAAGTTACAGCACAGACACAAGTTTCTCAAACAAAGTTCCCTCTGTTACTTGCCAATGTCACCCAACTGCAAATATTTGGCAAAAAAGTTTTGCAATAGGCGACAAAAATACTTTTAAAAAAACACTATTTTTTTTAGTTTTTTAGATTAGTGCGCGAAAGTAGTGCAAATTATGAATGAACTATTGTGAATCAAGTGGACTCAGACTAAGGCCAACTACCATTGTGACATTAATCAGTTAATGTGCTAACAGCAAGAAAATCCTTCCATGCATGAGGACAAGCTTTAATTGCTCAATATTGTTCAAGAATCTTACAGAAACTTTTAGCTTGTAAAAGTTTCATTTCAACATTGGGTAGATAAATATTTAGACTGTTTCAAACTGTAAACAAAGTTGATCTTCAATTGGTGCTTCATAATGCACCTTGAACAGCGCCAAATGAATGCTATACCGTTGACAGCATGTGAATTATATATAACAGTGTATATACAGGTGTTTGTCATAAAAACTTTTTAAACAAATTTTGCGAAGTTATCTTTTCATGATAGGGTGTTATTTATGTATACTTTTGGTATTTTGTTAACATTACAGGGCAGTTCAGTACTCTGGTGCCAGTGAGCCGTTTCTATTACAACAAGATAGTAAAAGTATTTAAATCTAACTTCCTGTATAAACTAGATAGTTTGAAAGACAGTTAATTCATTATTTTACAAGGTACATCATTTGGCTAAATGGTTGAAAAGTTTGCCAAAAATATTTCAGGTGAGATCTATAGAAGCGGTTAAACGGCTCCTTTTCATTTATTAGCGTTTGTGTTAACCTGTACAAAATTATGTAAACATGACAGTCCCAGTGAACAGGATACAAACAAAAAACAGGTATTACAACAGTAACACTAATCATCTACTGCTGTTTGGACAGATCTGTTCATAAAGGCCTTGAAGACGGGCTTGAATCACTGTTGGAGGAATGTAAGTTTTCCAGTGAGCAACTTCGTTTGATGGGTTTAGATTCTGCCACGAGGTGTAACTAAGGCCACGCCATCGAGCCATCGCTTCAAAATGATTCATGACAGGAAATTTCATCCAATATAGCGGGAATACTTCTAACACAGCCGCATGGTCTGGTAGCATAAAAATTTGACTTAAACCTGCACCATGCATTGATATCAAAATATCTGTAGAAGAGATGATCTTCACTTGTTCCTGGAATGGTAGATGATCAAGATTATCACCAAATACTTTAGAACTTGGAAACTGTTTTTTAACGGTTTCTATCAATTCGTCTTCATTATCCACTTTCCGCGATATCTCCCCACTTGGATTATTTGGATGTGCAACATAATCTCGCCTCCAAAGAAAAAATATTGACAAACTATCACAGTTAAGTTTTTTGACCATGGTAATCCCGTGTTTCCTTAGGAAGAAGTTATGGAATGATTGAGCATATGGTAAATTTACTAATCCATGGTAGTTGACAGGGCTCTCATACCCCAAAATACTCCAAACAAGTTTTTTCACTACTACCGGCTCCTGCAATAAAGGCACTTTATAAACTTCACCAAAGAGTGTGTTCCACGTGTCATCCATGTGTCCTCTTGTACTGTTATCATACAGCAGTACACCTACTGTATCAGCATCTATACCTAAAAGCTGTGTAACTAGAAACACATTATACCAATCCGTCATTGTATGATACAAATTTGCATATTCATATCTTTGAACAGCAATCATTACACCTTTGTTGAGACTTTTGTCCATATTTGGCAAGTTTTCTTTGTTTAATGGCTTGATATCTGTCAACCACTTATTCAGATGTGTCCCTTCTTTACCGAAGTCAAAACTGTACTGCATGTTTCTAACATCAGTACATGGAATGTAAAAGCTCTTATCATTTGGTAAAATGACAACATCTCTTAATTCTGCGAATTGTTGACCGTATCCAACAAAGTGACCATCACAGTTTGTGTATTTGTGTTGAACCCACGATACTACATCTGTCTCAGTATCCATATTCCTGTTGTACTCTTTCCGAAGTTTGTGAATCTCTTCATGGTAAAAATTAACAACAACAACCAAACTAATCCCAGACAAAACCAGAAACAATGCCAGGTTTCGACGGTTACAGCAACAACGTCTTCGTACCCTCATCTTTCATTAAATGCTCAAACTTATTACCATTCTCCCTGATGTCACATCCGGTTTGCCTCCTAAGCTCCAGCGCCAGTATTGTAAACAATTTTTTCCTGTAAAACCATTCCTAACATCTGTGTTTCAGTTTCCAGGCTTTCATGTTTTTTTCCCCATGTTGAGTAATTTCTGGTTTTTGTGAGGTGTGTTGTATTACATATCTCATAATTATTGATATAATTTACTCCTTTTGGCTACATGAGATCTGAAAACAAAAACATTTCTATGTTAGACTTCATTTTGTTTCTACATGTAAAGGAATTATGAGTTTTCCAAGGAATAAATACGATGCCTGCTAGAGAGTGAAAGTGTGATGTAGAGATGCATAGATCTGCTGCCAAGTTACAGTTGTATTCACGTCATGGCTCACTTATATTGATACAATTTTTTTTTATTCTCACAAGACCAGATACGTTTATGATGATTTGATGATTTTGGTAACCCCTCCAAAAAATTAAAATAATGCAGTCAATACTAAGGATCCTTCGATAAATAAATGCAAATTAAGCAGTCAAGTTTGTTTAAAATGTATCATTTACTGACCAAACATCCATGAAAGCTGTTGTAAGGATTTCCATCAATATTTTTAACAAACTTTTTGTTATTCAAGGGACATAACTCTGGTGAAGATTGGCCAATATTGCCCATCGTCAATACCATCCGAGATCTTATGGCCACAAATAATTTTTGTAAAGCCTCTAGAATGTTAGCAAATGAAATATTGAACAACTGACATGAGATGATGACAGACAAACTACAAAAGCCGATAGCTCACAATGAACTTGCAATATGTTTTGCAAAAGAAACAGTGCAGATGTTTTATTACTAGATCTGTGTTCCACACTTTCATATAAAGACAACCACCACAACTACTTCCAATCTATTACGTGCAAGCAATTGGCAAATTTATTGTTTTTCTCTTACAAGATATCAACTGACATCTCTGTCTGTTACCTTCACTTTATCATTGCAACAATGTACACGAAATACAGTCTGTTGCCAGTTTGCAGTAGGACTAAGCCATTGCTTTGTCAAAAAGATCAGCATTATTAGAAAACAATTACATTTTACCACTTGACTCAAAACTATCAGAATTTACTCGAAACTCAACATTTCCATTATTTTCTGATGCAAAACAGTTAAATAGCTTTATAAACTTAAAGAAACACAACTATATGCTCTACTTGAAAATGGCTGTATGTACAAACAAAAGGAAATTAAGATCTCTAGAAAGAGCTATGATTCAAACTTGCATTCATCATCATGATCATGTTCATAAAAAAAAAAAAATAATACAAATCTCATTTCTTTCTTTCATAATACAGATCAAATACTATTTTCTTAAGAAGACAAAAAATGCAACATGAGAGTAATATTTCAATTAAGAAATAATAAATAATCCCTGTATTTTGTTGTTGAATAAAATATAGTCAGGAATTTGAATGCGTAGTAATTAAATCATGAGTGCGTAGCATTCAAACGACTCACTGTACATACTGTATTTTATTTGATGATATAATATTAGCACATATTTATTATTCAGATTCTAACGTGTCATTTTCTTTGAAAACTGGCCTGAACTATATATACATCATATATAGTACATCATTTGAAACTTCAAAACGCGAAATGTGATATGACGCGCTTTTTAACATATTCTCAGCTTCGCCGTGACGTCATACTGACCAGTTAACCAATCGGATTATTAGGTTGCGTTCGTTTCTTCCTTCGGTAAAAGGTGAAAACTCGGACTTTACCGTTGACTCGTATGCAAGTTTAAATTTATTTTAAACGAAACAAAAAGCTTTTGACAACATAGAATTATTATAAAAACAATCTGATAGTTTCAAGGTGATGGAAGATCGTCGTCTTCTTTCATTTCTAATCTTGGCTATTACATTATTCAAAGTTAAAGATGCATATATAGAGACCAGCGATGACAGCCGAGGAATCACCTATCCCGAATGGAAATATTTTTTCAGTACCCGGATGTGCGAAGCCGAGAATATGTCATTACCCGGCACGTCGTCCTTGAATAAACATGCTGTATATTATCATAAACTAAAAACAACCTATTCCATATTATGTTTATACTGTTATATTGGAAGAAAAGCCACTCTTTTTTTTCATCAATAAACACTGAGAGGCAAGAGATTTTTGATGATGGATATTAATTATCATGATTATGGCGTTTAGTAGATTGGGAAAATTTTGAGAAGGTTTTGACAGATTAACAAACTAAATTTCATTGAACTCAATTTAAACAACTTCGTCATTGATTATTACCCATGCAAAAACAAAATATTAAAATAGCGGCATTTAGAGTTTTGGAAGCCAGAACTACAAGTTTTATACCGAACATGTACGTTTTACTGCTAACAACATGAACAATCGTTTGCAGTTGTAACTAGCAGTGGCAGGGAACAGCTGTTCAAATAGAGGGTGCAAAACTAAAATAGACTTAGTTAAAAACACACTACTTTTACTTAGAACTTATGGAAAGGTTCAAGCGGCTCATCAAAGATGTTTAGGCTGGGGCAACGATTCACATCTAGACGGTTCAGAGCGTCTTCCTTACAAGTAAATCTGTTTTATTTCAGTCGTACGAATAACGTTTTTTTATATGAAATATTTATTTGATAGGCCTAAACAATAATTTCTGCATTTTACAGTATCCGAAACAGGTAGTCGGTGACTGTTCAAGTTCAATGTTACCAACGTGGTCTCTTTAAAAGATCTGTTGCACTGACATTACACCTGACGTAGAATATTTACAAGAGGTTGGACATTCTGTTCTCTGTCAATTCAATAAAACATATACCCTTATCCTGAATTTTCGTAATCTACAAAAAGGGTCAGAGTTCGAAAAGGCCCGTGCCGTACCGTATCACGTTACACGCCACTCATGAAAACTCCCCACAGCAGTTACTTCCCCTTACAGCATCCAGTAACCAGTGTCATCACTAACCGTATTTTACAAGATTTTGTAAACATAGAAAAATACCAATTTGAATTTTAATAAGAGCATTTTGTACTGATTTTGCAGTAATGTTGATTTTATACAATATTTAAATGTCAAGAGTTCAAATACAAAAGGCAGTGGCTAGGTAGCCGTGACCGGCTACCTAGTCTGGCTAGGTAGCCGTACATATATTTCATACGTTTATATATTTTCATTTTCAACAGTTTAATACATACTGCACAAGTCATATTATTGTTTGTACAATACACCTGTATACGCGACCGGTTATATTTAGATCCTTTGAATCACACATTTCCGCTGCGGTATTTCATTGCGAATCGCCGCTATACTATCACGTACTGCGTTTTATATAAACTACAATATGTTTATTGCATAAAATATAAGAGTCATATAAGAGTTCTCGTCTTAACCTTAAAATGTGGATTTAAAATATCTATTCTCGTTCAACTGTGCCGTAACTGATCAATGTTTATTTTCCACTTGTCATTTGTCACTCGCGGTAGGTGTGAAAAGTTTGGTCTGTCATAAAGAATGACAAAATTAACTCTTGTCAATTAAGTCCAAGCTATGTTACACCAGTAACACCACTGACTGAGTAATGTTTATTAATTTGTTAATGTGAAAAATTATTTCTCTCTAACATTTACAAAGTTTTGAATGTTGTTTATCCGGAGCAACTTGTTCTGTTTGGAAAAAATGTGTTATCCGGCCGTCCTGTATACCAAGTAAGGCTATATTGGAAAACACAGCTGTACCCTTTTCTCCTTATTATTTGATGAATATTTAAATGTTTTGAATCAAATAAAAGCTGAAGTTATGAACTTTATGAATATGTAAAAAAATTGTATATGTAAGTAAAACTTTGATAAGTTGCGTCGTTAGATGGGAACTTAAATTCAATATCGGTCAATATTTCGGGCATATTTAACTGCTTTAAGAAGGCAGTGACAGGGTAGCGGTAAATTACACGGTATGCCTACTGCTGCGATCCTTATCTAATATTAATGAACAAGTAAACTTTTACAAATTATATACCTGAATGAATGATTATTCAATACCGATTCTATGTAGCTCCTCGTATGAAATGAATGTACGGCTACCTAGCCTTTTGGTCTAGGTAGCCGGATCCGGCTGCCTAGACCAAAAGACTAGGTAGCCGGTCACGGCTACCTAGCCACTGCCAATACAAAAAAGTAAATTTAAAATAGTGATTTTGATATAATAGTTATTATAATAATCATCACGTGGTGTCTTGTGTAGGCATTGACTCGAGAGCTCCCAATGAAATCTCTGAGAGGAGTTTGCTTACCATAATGCAAACTCCTCGTAACGGTTAATTATCTCAGTGAACAGAAGAATAAGCAGAATATTCATAGTTTATTGTGTGAGGATAGACACGCCATATAAATATCGATCAAATTATATATGCACTATAAATTCATCAAAATTAAGTCAAAGACAGAAACTGAGACATGTCAATACAAATATATTAGATTCACTTTGACAGCAACTTGGAGCCTAAGAACTCTCTTTATTCAGAATTAAGTGCACTATAACATTTCCATTAAAATACTGATTTAGAATCTAATCAAAATCCGCCTATACATATAACGCACATTAACAACTGTTAAGCCTGCTCATATAAATCAAATGCTCAACAAGCAACGCACATGAAATAATACAGAAAAGCACAAATAAATTAAACAAAAGAAAGAACTAAAGAAAAATTTAAGGGGTGGACGGCTGTGGGCAGAATATTTTTTTACAAATCGAACAAAGACAGACGTGTCACATTAATTACTGTGCTAGAACATATTGTATCGTATAGTAGGGCTTTATCGTTGGTACCGGTTTCCAACACCCCCAGAGGAGATTAGTCATTTTAGGTTTCGGAGGATAGTGCAAGATACAGACACTTTTCTAGCACAGGGCTGACCAACTAAAATTACTAACAGTCTTTCGGATGAGACTTTAAAGCCGATGTCACATGTATGGATGCTATACACCTTGGATGTATAAGAACCAGGGGTGTCTCTGGAATTGGGACGCTTTCTGTATCTTGTACTACCCTCTAAAATCTAAAATAACTAACCTCTTCTGTGGGCGTTGGTCATATGGGAAACCGGTATCAACGATAAAGCCCTAATAAAGAAACAAACAACAAACGGAGATCACATAATTAACTCGCTATGAGGAGTTTGACCATTATGTACACAAGTGACTGACAGATTCAGATGTAATGTAGAGACAGGTTCAGATAAAAGGGAATATTCTAGCTCTTTCCGAACAGACCCATTGGTTCTATATAGTGCTCAGTCGGTGATCTGTTAATCTGACCGGTTAGCGCACTCGCTTCTCACCCATGCAACCCGAGTTCGATACCTGTCATGGGTAGTATGTGAGATGGTAGGTGGTCACCAGATCGGACAATAATTAATCGATTATTTTTGTATGTTTTATATTTCTGTGTTGCGGACTTGTGTTGTTTGGTGGTTGACCCCTTTCAAGTCTGTCAACACGCATTTTGAATTCAAGTCTAGGACTCCGTGATACTCGTGTCTATACCCTGCTCATACTACACGGAACTTGAATGGGTAAATATGCTAATGTTAAAACTTAAATCAGCATGGATGTACTTTATATTGTACAATTTCCTCTTTGAGGTTGAGTCCTGGCTGAGGAGAGAGTTGATTGGTATGCGCCATATCGATTTAAACTCCAGTTACCAATATATTACACGTATGTTTGTACTTCTAGTGGGGTGCGTCTTCAAAATTTAATGCACGATTGAATACTAGTATGTCTTGTATGTGTCAGTCTGGCTGTTCGAGAGTCTGTGACTGATGGTGTTTAGGGATAACATTATCTTATCTTCCAAAATAAAATTTATTATAGGTTCTCAGTGTAGTGCAGGGCCTTTGGCGCATTGTGACGTGTCGTATCTCAGTGTAGTGCAAGGCCTTGAGTGCATTGTGACGTGTCGTATCTCAGTGCAGTACAAGGCCTTTGGCGCATTGTGACGTGTCGTATCTCAGTGTAGTGCAAGGCCTTCAGTGCATTGTGACGTGTCGTATCTCAGTGTAGTACAAGGCCTTTGGTGCATTGTGACGTGTCGTATCTCAGTGTAGTGCAAGGCCTCTGGTGCATTGTGACGTGTCGTATCTCAGTGTAGTACAAGGCCTTTGGTGCATTGTGACGTGTCGTATCTCAGTGTAGTGCAAGGCCTCTGGTGCATTGTGACGTGTCGTATCTCAGTGTAGTGCAAGGCCTCTGGTGCATTGTGACGTGTCGTATCTCAGTGTAGTACAAGGCCTCTGGTGCATTGTGACGTGTCGTATCTCAGCGTAGTACAAGGCCTTTGGTGCATTGTGACGTGTCGTATCTCAGTGTAGTGCAAGGCCTCTGGTGCATTGTGACGTGTCGTATCTCAGTGTAGTGCAAGGCCTCTGGTGCATTGTGACGTGTCGTATCTCAGTGTAGTGCAAGGCCTCTGGTGCATTGTGACGTGTCGTATCTCAGTGTAGTACAAGGCCTTTGGTGCATTGTGACGTGTCGTATCTCAGTGTAGTGCAAGGCCTCTGGTGCATTGTGACGTGCATTGTGACGTGTCGTATACAAGATGGCGGTCGCAATGCAAATTCTTATTTTTTCAACCATCTCTTTCCAATTGTAATATGCATGTACATGTACATGACTGTATTTATCAATCAATTTCTTATTACAAGTTCAATGTACAGCATCGAGCCCATGATGTTTGTATGAAATATCAACGAGAGTCAGGTGCTTACAGATTCCAGAAATCTGGTGAGTTTGACGTTTTTGATTGTCGCTCCAAACAGTATGTTATTTACCATTGGAAGACATGTATATTCTTCCATGCCTGTTTTGTGTTTTAAATGTTTTTTAGGTTTTTGACCACTGAGCTTTGAGACTATATTTTAAGTGCATGTACTATTTTTATGTAAATCCAATAATCCATTCTATAATTATCTTCGTGAATTGAAGCTAATACAATGTAGTAAGGACTGTATTAATATATATTTCAGAGCCAAGAATGATTT
This sequence comes from Saxidomus purpurata, assembly GCA_022818135.1. Taxonomy (NCBI): domain Eukaryota; kingdom Metazoa; phylum Mollusca; class Bivalvia; order Venerida; family Veneridae; genus Saxidomus; species Saxidomus purpurata. The sequence continues at coordinate 45,264,333 of JAFMSR010000009.1, read as the reverse complement.
CCATAGGATACTTTTCATGTTGTGTACCAACACCTTGGACTTTATTTGTAGTAACATTTAGTGTAATTTGTCTTGGATTTATTTTCTAGATCTACAGTATATTAAAAGTATATTATAAAATCATTTACGACCTCTGCTAATTTCGGAGGACACTGGAACCATCCCCGGAAAGTACTAATCTAATATTAGCTCAAAAAGCAGCTCATGTCTCAAAAGCTGATGGGAAGAATAGAAAGGACGATGTACCGATATCTTGGCGCCACATATTTGACACCGGATTCAGTTCCCATTTCTCGGTCGGTAAAGTAATGTTTCACATCACCCAAAAAGCAGTGTTTGCAGATACAAATGCCTTTTTATTACCGGCAGTATTATAATTGACAGCTGTTTAAAATTTTAAAGTATTGGCAGTTAAGAGACATTTGTTACTGCAAAAAATAAATACTTTTTGCGTGATATGAATTATTCCTTTACCGACCGAAACGTTTGTATACTTCTTCATTCCTCAGAATTTGTTTTTAACCGCATCATGTATGAAGATGTTAGAAGAGAAAAATTGTGTTATGACAGCCTAAATTCCTACCATTGAAGAGTTGACATATATCAAGGATATCAAAAACCAGACATAAATATTTATTTGTGATGATTACGTTACCACGGTTATAAATCGTGAAATATACCAAACGGACAAAAGTCGGACGAGCAAAGAGTCAGTCACAACACACCATCAGGTTAATCGACAACAAAGCAAATAATGTTTTTGTTTTGATTTGTGCAATTATATTTTGACTGCCACTTCTTTAGTAAGATTTAGGCTTGTATCTGTGAGTTTCATAGCGACTGGGGCTAATGCAGTGTATGTCAGTTTTTGTGAATTTTGCGAGGTCTTTAATCGCCTCGATAGCCTAGTGGTAGAGCGTCCGCTTCGAGTGCGGGAGGTCGTGGGTCCGCTCCCTGGCTGCCTTATACCAAAGACGTTTTTTAAACTGACACCAGTAGCTCCCTTGCTTAGCGCTCAGCATTAAAAGGGAAACTTTGCTCCTCTTCTCTAATACCCTCACGGCGATGAATACCATCAGGAATGAGATGTCGAGAGTGATTAATAAGTTATCTAACTTGTTTTACAATCGACCTAAAATAGATTAGAATAAACTGTAAATTTTGCAATTTTAATATCGCGTCTTTGCTTATAAGCAGACAGTCTCAAATATACCGTGAAATACATGTCTGCCAAAAGATACATTATCTTCAAAACAACTGCAAGAAAGTAGCAGTCATGTTGAATTTCTTCTTCACACAATAGTATATTGAGTGTGTCTACATTTTTGTGTCTACATTTTTTTGTCATGTGGCAGTGGACATAGTGAATACTCATTCATATTTAGAACTTTTTTTTATAATTTGCTTTCCCTGTAAACTTGTGAGATATAAAAAGAAACAAACATTCACTGACCAACATACCAGTAGTAATTAATTCTTTTGTCATAACCTTAAACGCCTTTCGTCAGTGACACTAAATAGGAAAATATATGTACTACATAAAAGAGAAAAAGCAAAAATGGTGATAGAAAGCTGCAAAAAGTTAAAACAATTTTTAGTCATAACGTTTGTTAGTCAAAAACAGACAGCGTTGACCTTTATAAGAACGGGATTTATGAAACAATAATTCTACACTATGAAAATAAATGAGCTTATAAGATAAATTAATGATAATGATAATAAAGTCTTTATTTTAGACATTACATTGATCCACGGACCTATTCACGTCCATTGGACATGTGCCCGATGATTGATATTCGATTCTTTTCGTTGTGTAAATTTGCACATCCCTTCTTTTTCATAAAAAGCTAAACTGAAACAAACACGACACAAAGTGTTGCAAAGGAAAAATTAAAACAACTAGGATAAATTTGATTGTGCGTGAAGGAAATAAGAAACATTGATAAATAGGACACCGGCTTATCAAATAGATCTATCCCAATGGTTTTATTTTATATAAGTTTCTTTTTCTTCATGGAGCGCTGTTTGCTGGCAATTGATTTGTTTGCTCTTGTACAACCAGAAGTGAACCACTGAATGTCGACTTTGTTGTGAAAGTTTTCGGTGCGGAGCACCTGCCGAGGTATATGACGTCACCAATGTCTAACTCGAGGACAGCGGAGTTGCTAGCTTGCTGGAAAGTGTTATCGTGTATGAAAGCTGATCTAGATCCTATGTATATAGTTGCATTTCCATTCCTCATCAGCTGACAGAAAGCTTGGTTCACGTTTGATTGTTTTTCAATGCTGACGAAGAAAGAATAGACCCCCGGTATCCGGCACTTAAATTGTCCGGTACTTGTATTGTAATCATCTCCGACGTTTGTTAGGACATGTGACAAAATGATAGTTCCGTTCTCTGGTCCGTCAATAGCCACACCGTTGACAAGAAAAGCAGACACCGGGTCTAAAATACACATGTAAGAAGAGAAACAAAAGTGAAACGTTTTCTCAAATAACAATTATTATATTTTATAAAAAAAAGCATATACATGTATGGTTTCATGCCGTTACCACTGGAGCTCGCGGTCGGTATGGCGCTTTTATCGGCTTTGTTTTGTCTATTTACATTGCTATAAGAAACCGTCTTAGTCGGTCGATCAATAGCTATTCATAGCTAATGTTTATTGTATTGATATACCGACAAGAAATAAAATTTGTATTGTATTGTATTGTCTTTTCCGTTTCTTAACATACATATTTTATCCCCGATGTGCCCCATAGACTTAAAGAATAGAACAAATTCACACATTTAACGGAGTTTTTACCAAAAGTGCTTTCTCATGATGTACATGTTATATTATCAATCGAAAAATAAAAGAAGTTGACAATATTGTGTTGTATCGTAGCATCCTAAGAAAGTCTAAAAAAAATTACCTGCACAGTCTCTTTCCGTACAAAGGTCGGATTCGTGTATATCACCGAAGCAAGAATTTTCCGTTCCGTTACAATCCCGGCTTCTGGTCTTTAGTCCAGTATCACAAGTTCGGCTGCAGTCGCTCCAGGCGGACCAGTCCAACCAGTCGCTCGCATCCGCTTTTCGAAAGTACGGACAAAATTGTTATCTTAATCTTTATATACTGTATAAATGCAAACAATCAATTACAGGTGAACAGATCGAAACAAATTACGAACAATATCATACTTGTAAATAAGCTCATATTTCACGGACCAAAAAGACTATTGTTTAAACTTTGGCAACTCACTATATATAAAGAGGCTATACATTAGTAATTCGAATGTTTGGTTGTTTAATTGTACATGTTTATTATATACATATGAATTTATAATTGTTAGTAAGCTGTTACAAAACTGAAACAAATTACAGTTAACTCCGTATATAACGACTCCGGATATAACGAAAATTCGGATATAGGGAACATATTTTCTCTGCCCCGAGTTTTTTTAAAGTTTCTTTATTTTATATCAAAATGTTATATGTATAATAACAAACTCCGGATATAAGGAACACATTTTAAGGGAACTAAGGAATTCGAAATAAACAGAGTTTACTGTTTATTATTTTATTTACCTGGACATTCTCTGTCTTTACACAGCTTGGTTTCGTGTGTATCACCTATGCATGAATGACCAAATAAGGATGTACTATTACAGTCCCGTGTCCGAGACATCAAACCAAAGTCACATGTTTGGCTGCATTTACTCCAAATGGACCACTCTAGCCATGCATCATCTGGAATGTTACATGTATTAAAAGTAAAACAGCAGAGAAAACCGGCACTGGCAAATGCTTGAATGTTGGTAATTTTAAAATAAAAATAAAAACAGAGTAAAGTACTTTTAACTGATTTTCTTTTTCAGAACTGTGTTGAACACAGTTATAACCATAACTCAAGTACGAGTTCTTTTATTTAAATGCTTAAGTTTACATGACTTATTTGTTTTCTAAAGCTGGAATTTTATAATCTTTCAAACTTTAAGGATGTCCAAACAGAATGCATGCATATAAATATTCCATGGTTGCTAGGCATTACATAAATATTAGTATGGTTGGTAAGCAATACATAAATATTACATGGTTGCTAGGAAATATGTGAATACTGCATGGTTACAAGGCAATACAATGTACATAAATACTGCATGGTTACAAGGCAATACAATGTATATAAATATTGCATGGTTACAAGGCAATACAATGTATATAAATATTACATGATTGCTAGGCAATGAATAAATATAACATGGTTGCTAGGCAATATATAAATACTGCGTGGTTGCTAGGCAATATATAAATAGTGCATGGTTGCTAGGCTATATTTAAATATTTAATGGTTACAAGGCAATACAATGTATATAAATATTACATAGTTGATAGGCAATATATAAGTTTTACGAGGTTATAAGGCAGTACAATGCATATAAATGTTGTATGGTTGACTTTTTGGTAACTATGCACATCTTCCAGGAATTAAATAGTTTAACAATGTCAGTAAACTTCATGGAACAAAGGTATAAAAGAAGTTTACGATATCTATAAAATGTAATTGTGCACAAAGTTCTTCGAACTGAAAGTGATATTTCCTTAAAACACCTGCATATAAAGTCAGTTATTCCCATTTTTGCTATATCATTTCACTTCACCCTTTGCCAAAAGGAATTTGTGGCATTATATATCAGATAACATATACAGATTAGTGTATGATAATTAAATCTATATACATATATTTTGGAAAAAGTTATTTTTCTACGAGTATATAAGTCATTGCTACATGTTTTTCTAAACAAAAATGTAATGGTAATTTTGAACAGTATTATCACTTTAAGATACCGGTATAACACCAACTATAATTGATAATTGTATACCCTGACATCGGTTCTTTATGCATATTTTGTCATCCCTCGCAACACCAAGACAAAACAAGCCATCAGCGTCAGGAAACGGGTTCGAGCAGTTTCTAGCACGGTTCTGAAGTCCTATACCACACGTGACACTGCAACCAGACCAAGACATCCAGTCACCCCAGGCACCATCAACTGAAGGAAAAATACACTGACTGTTACACACAGTGATATCACTTTGTACATGTATACACACAGTGATATCACTTAGTACATGTATACACACAGTGATATCACTTAGTACATGTATACACACAGTGATATCACTTAGTACATGTATACAAATCTGCTAACCTAGACATACGAACTATCATTAAAACACCCACCTCAAATTATAGAAAATATGGTAAAATGTAGTCGATAATAATGGTCAAATCTGCAATGTTTACAGGTTTTGTCTAAGACCTGACCTTTGACCTGACCTAATGACCTTTTCATTTGAACCTTGTCTGATCAAATGTTGGAAGTACAATGGAAGTACTTGACTGGCACATATGTACATATATTTGCTACACTAATATATGCATATTAAGCAATAAAACTTAATATGCATATCCTATTGCAACAGGTATTTGTGTCATATACCAGTGACTTGCATGCATTGATTGGGTCACAATTCAGCTCCCTGGCTCTGGTGTCATAGACATTCCAATCAAGAATATATGTCCTTGTCGAAGATATATCTTCGGAGGACCTTAAAACATGGGGCACCGTTTTACTTTTCAATGCAATTTTGTGAGATTACATATTTGAATAGGTTATATCACCTATTTCGTCCATGAAATCACCTTTATGAACAGGTTTATGCGACATCACCTATTATTGTACATGTATGATCGTTTGAATATGCTACGAGAGGTAGTCCCTTGCACATTCAATATGTTTGAATACCAAAAAGACGCTATACGTCTCAAGTTGTGAGTGCCAAACGAATCAGTTGTTAATTATTCCAATATGCGACATTATTCAGTTTGAAAAGGTGATATCGTCTATTCAAATTGGATATCTCATCTATTCCGAAAGGTGATGTAATGTTTTCCCGTTGAATAGTTGATATAACCAAAATCATATAGGTGATCTCATATATTTCAGTTATACTATAGATAAATTCTGCTGAACATGAATCTGACACAAATAAAAACATTGATCCCTCCGCCCCAGTCATAGCCAACGCAATCTCACATACCTGGACAGTTTTGTTCAGTGCAAACTTCTCTATCTGTGTCCGACCCGGTACAATTATCCCCACCAAAAGCCGGTGGTGGACTGTCGCATACACGCATGCGCTGTCGCGTGCCGTTTCCACATGTGACGTCACACCTGCTCCAGTTCCCCCATCCTGACCACTTTCCATCAACTTAAAACAAGAAAATGATATATACACCACAAGGGGTTTTCTTATTTTACCTTATGGAACACCTCGACTGTCTTATGTTAAGAACAAACATCATGGATAAGACATTTTTGATAGAACATCGTTTTAAGTGATACAACAATAAGCCAGTGGACCGCATCAATTGTTTGTTGACAGTTGCGGCATTCCATATTACAGAGAAATAATAATTACATGTACACATGTATTTTACGTCGAAGGCATTCCATATTTATGGTCATACGTGACCGTGTCGTTGACTCAGAACCACGACACCCGCCATGCAGGATGGGTTCGAATCCAGCTGGGGTCAATTATTGATATCTTGCTTGTGATTGCTTATGGACTGCCCGTTTGTTTACTAAGATGAAAGATAGTCTTTGTGCATGTGAGGCCTTCGTCAACCACGAAATCAAGTTAAGAATGTACAAATATTCTGTATAATTAAAACATACACCGAAGTGCATGGTAAGATAAATTTGATGGAAGGTTATATTGAGTATAAATTGTAGATTACATATATATTTTGTTTTAAAAGTGAACATTTAATTAACCAGTGTTAAAATAGAAATAAAAACGGTTCTACGAGATAAGTATACCTAGATCACACAAGTCACATGACTTTTTGCACAAAACTTTGGCTTTCTGTATATCGCTGCAAACGTTATAATACTTGATGGCAACGTCACAACCAAAATCTGGCTTGTCGTGGCAAACAGAGTCTGGCTGTGTGGCTGCAAAAAATAATTGATAGTTTCAGTATCCGGGATTCGCGGTCATTGTGTAGATTTTAAATTAAAAGTTTCGTAAGTAATTTGTCTCATTAATTGTATATATAGCTGTGGAAATATATATATGTTAGATGATTTTCCATACACAGCTCTGATTGGTCAACCGAAAGGCATTGGCGTTTTGTTTCTTCGACAACATAAAATTACTTAAAACCCTAATTGTTCTCATCATGATTTTATTTCTTTTCTTTATTTGTAGCTATCAAACCCCGAGGCTAAGATGCCACTTTTTGAAGTACTGATGTAATATGTATAGCACATTATAAACATTTCTGAAACGGGCTTGATCATCTCTCAACTTTGCACAGCACCATAAAATGTTCATGTGGATGACGTGCATGTTAAATAAAAGTTGTCATTCTAATGCAGTAAACTCCGTATACAGCGACTCCGGATATTGCGAAAATCCGGATATAACGAACAAATTTTCTAGACACAATGTTTTTTCCTTCTTATTTAATATGAAAATGCTATATGAATATAGCAAACTCCGGATATAAAGAACAAATTTTAATGCTCATAATTAGTTCGTTATATACGGAGTTTACTGTACAATGTACAAAAATACTGCCTCCTGGTTAGACACAACTTACGTGTGACAGGTAGTTCACACAGATGTTTATTACAAGCGTCAGTGTGACAACACATTTTGCAGCCTTGTGTTTCATCAAACATAAAATCATCTTCTTGGTACAGCCATTCACTGATAAAAGAATCCATGTTTGTATAATTAAATCATGATATTATACATTTTATAACAGTGATTTAAACACAATTTAAAAAATATAATTTATAGCTGTGATTGGCCGGTGTCGTTGACGCGGATAAAGTGATGATACATAGATGATTTATTTGAAAATTTAAATCTAACAGAATGTCTTTTTGATCAGTAAGATAGCGACAGTTTCCTCCATCAAATTGAAAAATTGATTTCTGCCTTTTCACCGGCACAGTTACACATAAATACACACGCTCGCAGATAGTAATAAAAGAATGGTAACTCTAGAGATACCGTGATGACACATTCAATTTGACTTAAATCCCTTGATTTTGGTGATTTGCTATGAAAACAATTTGCTTCATCACGCAAAATACAATGAAGACATATGATACAAAAAAAAATTAAATAGATGAAAATGTATGGGAAAACTTTCAACTACTAGTAGATAAAAATGTATGGGAAAACTTTCAACTACTAGTAAATAAAAATGTATGGGAAAACTTTCAACTACTAGTAGATGAAAATGTATGGGAAAACTTTCAACTACTAGTAGATAAAAATGTATGGGAAAACTTTCAAACAGATAAAAATGTATGGGGACATTTTTAAATTGATAAAAATGTATGGGAAAAGTTTTAGATGGATAAAAATGTTTGATCAAAATATTTCCAAAAATGTTAATTTATTTTCGTATATAGAAATATGGCCTTGTGGTTACCGTCTTCCTATAATGTTTGGAGCACCCGACCCAGCCGAAGCGGCTGCTGTAGTATGTGTAGTCATGGTAACAGCCTCAGTAGTTGTGCTATTATCATCAGTCAAATTAGCAAACGTCATGTCTGTAGTCGTCGTAAATGTGTGGGTCGTTGGAACACTTGCAGGTGGTGACGTTGGTATATGAAGGATAGGTGTTGTCAGGGCAACAGTCGTAGCAGCTGTCGATGTTGTGATTCCACACATCTGTTAACAAGTCCAAATTTAGACTTTAATAATGGAATCATTAAATAAAACACAGGCCCATTGATTCCTATGGCTTCCAAAAAGTCACGTATTGCATACTCTCTTAATGCACGTAAATTTCTTAACTTATCTTTGAATTTAAACAACGTACTTTATGGACATTATGTTACCTCCAGATTTACTCTAAACCCTTAGCTGAAACGCGAACTACAGCTCAGTCATACAAAACATATTTAGAATAAATAATAAAACATAGAGCTGGCTGTTGAAGAAACTGGAAAAACGATATAAAAATGTCAATAAATTGCTCATTATATTACCCGGTATAACTATGAAGTCAGTTAAACGATTAAATATATACGGCATGTAATTCTTACAGTTTCATTGGCGCAGCCTAGTGTAAAGGTTTGATTGACACCGATTCCATTGCTCATAACAAAACAGTACTGGAAAGAAAAAACAAGTTTTATTCTTAACTGGTAGCTTCAAATATTCCTGCAAACCTGATACTAGCAGGGTACGTAATATACGGACCATGATACTAGTAATCACTACTTTTTAATTGAATCAGTGTTTTATCGAATCGGAACATCGCGTTAGGCCGCAAGCGATGTTACGATTGTTCTTTTATTCTATCGTACTATAGCATTTACAATTTCTAATCTTACTCCGCAGCCATGGCCGAAAAACACCGGCTGGTGCAGGCGGGATCGATTCTGAATAAACCATGTTAAGAGTACATCGCCCCAACAGGATCCATACAGTTTTCGTTAATTTGCTAAATGGAATCTCTACAACACCAGCACAAAAGTTTACCGATGAGCAATGAAATAGTCTTCTGTTCAAGGTCTCCTTCTCCTTTTTAAATTGTTCTTTCTGGATCTTTACGTTATCCGTTCAAACTTGGGGGTGCGCCGTACCCGAAGCGTTGCAAGTCACGCTCTTGTGCTTACCTGAGAGGTCAACGGTCATGGCTATTTAGACTACACCTGGCGGAGCCCGGATGAAGTGTCTTACCTGTTGATTTGGGCAATAGCTGATTTGATGACAGCTGGAAACATTGCGTATACCTGTACAGTTGTAACAGTCGATTGCGTCTGTAATTATCAAATGTTAAATTATTTAGGCAACCTTTTTCTAATAACAAGTTTAAAGGATCTATTTGTAACGGGACTACTTTTTGTAATAAAATGTTGAACTGATCTGTTTGTAACGGGTCTACTTTCAATACGTTAGTTTATTATTTGCGCTCGGTTCCTACCGGTTGACAGATAGTGACCATGCTATAGATAAACAACGTTCACTGATCTGTGACATCCCTTGGAATACAACGGTAAAAGCCGAGGAGAGCGGGTATATCACGCGTTGTTTACTGAGGTTGCACTATAATACAACCACAATGACACATGTATCTTAATTCAATATCGTCAAATAGGCTGGGCAAATATTGACTTGTCTTCTAGGACCATATTCCGGTAGCATGCATCTTACGATTTTCCTTAAACGAGGATAATTAAGGAAGGAGGGTGTGGATTGCAGCGTGTTGAAAAAAAATCAAATCTTCAGTGAACATATTTGTAATAGTGATGAAATTTTACTCAATCAGTGAAGTTTGAGAGATTTATAACCGTTGAATTAAAATATTAAAATATTTCAGACATCACTAAGATGCTACTGGAATACGATCCCTGGTCAACGAATTGCGCTGCACCGTATTGATGAACACATATAGCTCACAACTCAACAATTAACTTTGAGCACAAAAGCTTACTTGCTATGTGGAAACTTGAGCACAGAAACTTATTTGTTATGTAGAAACTTGAGCACAGAAACTTACTTGTTATGTAGAAACTTGAGTACAGAAACTTACTCGTTATGTAGAAACTTGAGCACAGAAACTTACATGTTATGTAGAAACTTTCCAAAACCACTAAGATCACCAGCCACACGTCCATTGATTTGAATCTAATATCTGCATTCCAGAAAAATATATAAGTTCAAAATAAAATTAAAGTACATGTACAAATCGAGAATCTTCTGCTTTAATGTCCGAATACAATACATTCGCTTAAAATAGTCTACCGTGTTTTTACTTCTTTTCTAAATAGTTTTAATATTAATCAAGTTTTGCAAATAATTACACAATTGTCATTCATGAATATTAATTGGGATATGAGACTGATTTCTTCATCCCCTTTAATGTGACAAGTTAGTTGTCACAAAATGTTTAGTTCCACAAGTCAATAGGACAGACTTACTCCCCTAATCTTAGACTTACTCCCCAACTCTCAGATTTACTCCCCAAAACATTATAAAAGTGAAAGAGTTTTATGCATGAATTAAGACCTCATGTATACCTTTAAACTTCAAGACAATTTATACATATTTGTACTGTTATATTTATATGAAAGTTTACCTCGTAGACCCGTTGTTTGTCCAAATATAAGTTCAGAACTGGAGCACGTATTCGCGCTTTGATCACAACTAAAGTCTTGACTTCTCTGTTATCAGTTCTTGCAGCTGCCTGTTCACAGATGTGTTGAAAATTTCAACAAGATTTTAATCTCTTTGTATACAAGTGCACATATTTACATATGTTGTGAAACGTCTATATTCCCAATTGCGAAACAACGGTTTAGAATTACTACAACAGCTCTCGAGCCTCGTTCGAGAGGGAATCCAATTCGAAAAGAGACGTAGAGAGAGAAGGGCAATGTGGAATAAAAGTGTTTGCCTTAGGATACTAGCTACCATCGTGGCACTTGTGAGGATCGAACCCTGGACCATGTGATCCCCAACACGAACACGATTACCACTACGCTACGGAGGGTTCGAAGGCGTCATGAATCACCTATAAGGAACAGCAACACCCAGAAAATTTACAAAACTTCAATACAGAAGTGGTTGTGTTTATGCCAATCTTTTTCATTACTTTTGAGCAGTTGTAAAACAGAATCAATTGTTCGAAGTAGCAGTTACATGTAATTGATCGTTAGCCGGATATGTCCCCAGTCACTGAATAAAGACAATTTTCAGATGTTTTCAACAATTTTTGAAATTCCCTAAAATGTTTGAGCCGAACGCTTTCAGTCATACTACGTCTTAGATTAGCACAACTTTCAGGCACGTAACAGGAGGTCACATTCTTTATGTAAAAGACCGATTAACCTTAAGGTTGGTAAAGTTAGCAAAAAAAACTTATGCTCTATGTACTTATCTGATCACAATCGGAACATCACTTGCCATTTCCGTAGAAATCTTTTCCGAAAGGCCGAGTGATGTTCCGATTGATCTGATCGGTGTGCTTTATCATGGTGGTCTTATCTGGGTTCTTAACTTTTACTATACTATTTAAGACACTAATTGAATTAGTTGTAAACCAAAGTGCTAAAAGTACTAAAACTAGCAGGAATTTTGTTCGCGAGCTTTCGGTGCAAATTTTTCTATTAAACAATACGATTATTTGATTCGTTATCAAATTGTATACAAGGTTTTAATTGTTTTTAACTTGGAGAACTGTCTTACAATTACCTTATTTTTACTATCATTAACACCCGGTGTGCATACTGATCATAATATTCACGGGCACTGGAGGTGTGGGGCAGTATAAAAGGTGGATAATCAGATTTGGGCCAATTGTAACTGATACTTTAACATCTGATCATTTACACTCATTTATGTTCACTTAGCGCCAAGATAGAGTTATTTTATCGTAAGTACAAATTTGATACACATACTTTGCCTAAGGAAATATATAAATACAGGCGCGTAGGTTCCGATACGCACAATACGCACGCAAGCAAAGATCGAAAACTTAAAAAAATTATGTCCCGAAAATGCAATAAAAATGAAAGGTTGATGGGGTGAGAGTCACAAGCGATAGATCCGGATCGTACCTGTTTGTTCTAGCAAAAAAGGCAAAACATGGCTTTTAACTGCTCAAATTTTCCTCGCACGCTTCGCTCGCTCAAGTAGAACGATAAGGAAATTCATTTTAATGAAAGCCTGCAGTCTTAAAACATATAATGTTCTCAAAGGACGAGCACATCCTATCAATGTACATCAATGTCTTAACGCACCGGTTTCACGAATATAGAAACGGATCCGAAATCTTTCCAAGATGTAACGAAAAGAAAGAGTTTAGCCTTACGTTACATGTATGCTTCGAATATGATTTAAAATTATCTAAATAAACGCCGTGATATCTTAAATAAAACGAAGAATGGTCCCGCAGAGGGAGCTGGCTTCTGGAGACTTTGTATAAGGGTCATGTTTATCTAAATTAAAACAGTTTTCACACTTCACAGACTGCATCTGAATCGTTCAGAAATTGCTAAAACCACAGATGTTGCATTGAGCATCTAATAATGGAGATGGCGGGATATTGTGCAGAAGGTAAATTACATAAACAACACATTTTATTTATCATTTTTTTTGCATCGTAAGAGTAGTTGTCCTATTATCATGAAATATATAGCCTGATTTCGGCTGTAAAAACATTATTGTTATTATATAAGACAATTCGCTGTGAATATATGACCATCTTTCTTTATGATTCGAAAGTCTTCCAACCAATCAGCCATTTTGATACATCCCTTTGCTGAGCGCTCAATAATAGAAATATAAGACTGTTTAAAATTCAATTTCTTAAAATTACATTGCATCAATGCTCAAAAATGGCCTGTTTTCTCATCTGCCTTTAGAGCAACGCACATTTTCTTGCACTCCTACTTACATGAAAGAACTGAAATGTACATTTATATATGCTGAAGTTTTTCTTGTAAAACATCGTTAAAGTTTATATTGTGTTAATTTCGAAGTGGGTTTCTCCCTAATAGAGTAACTAAATTGTGGCGCAAACTTCTTTTAACTTTTGAGCTTATTTTTAATAATAATAATAATAATAATAATAATAATAATAATGAAATAATAATAATAATAATAATATCTTTATTTCAAGAATGTAGCACAAATAGACATTTATACAACTAAGTGTTCACTGAACTAAGTGTTCACTGAACAATGCTAAATGTGAATAGTGCTCATTGAACAATGCTCATCATCAGTAGTGCTCACTGAATAGTACTCACTGTGAGAAGTGCTCACTGAACAGCACTCACCGTTAGAAGTGCTCACTAAACAATGCTCACAATCAGTAGTGCTTACTGAACAATGATTACCATCAGTAGTGCTCACTGAACAACACTCGACGTGAGAAAATTTCACTAAACAATGCTCAATATGAGTTGTGCTCCCTATACAACACTCTACGTTGGACGTGGTCACTGAACAATGCTGACCGTGAAAAGTGCTCACCATGAGTAGTGCTCACTAAACAACACTCATTGAGAGAAGTGCTCACTGAACAACACTCATCGTAAGAAGTGCTAACCGTGAAAAGTGCTCACTGAACAACACTCATCGTGAAAAGTGCCCACTAAACAAAACTCACTGTGAGAAGTGCTCACTGAACAACAATCACTGTGAGAAGTGCTAACCGTAAAAAGTGCTCACCATGAGAAGTGCTCACTGAACAACACTCAACGTGAGAAGTGCTAAACGTGAAAAGTGCTCACCATGAGAAGTGCTCACTGAACAACACTCACTGTGAGAAGTGCTCGCCATGAGAAGTGCTCACTGAACAACACTCACCGTGAGAAGAGGTCACTGAACGACACTTACCGTGAGAAGTGCTCACTGAACGACACTCACCGTGAGAAGTGCTCGCCATGAGAAGTGCTCACTGAACAACACTCACCGTGAGAAGTGCTCACTGAACAACACTCACCGTGAGAAGTGCTCACTGAACGACACTCACTGTGAGAATTGCTCACTGAACGACACTCACCTTGAGAAGTGCTCGCCATTAGTTATGCTCACTGAAGAAGACTCACCATGAGAAGTGCTCACTGAACAACACTCACTGTGATAAGTGCTCGCCATGAGAAGTGCTCACTGAACAACACTCACCGTGAGAAGTGCTCACTGAACAACACTCACCATGAGAAGAGGTCACTGAACGACACTCACCATGAGAAGTGCTCACTGAACGACACTCACCGTGAGAAGTGCTCGCCATGAGAAGTGCTCACTGAACAACACTCACCGTGAGAAGTGCTCACTGAACGACACTCACCGTGAGAATAGCTCACTGAACGACACTCACCGTGAGAAGTGCTCGCCATTAGTTATGCTCACTGAACAAGACTCACCGTGAGAAGAGCTCACTGAACGACACTCACCATGAGAAGTGCTCACTGTGAGAAGTGTCCACTGAACACTCACCGTGAGTAATGCGCACAGAACAGAACTCTCTGAGCAAAACTCATAAAAATAAAGATGGCGTTGTGATAAATGGGGGATACTTAATTAGATAGAAATGAATACTTTTTTTATCGTTAATAGAAATAGTTTTTGAAAAAGGAAACAGTTTTGCGACCGTGCGACCACATACACGCATCACAAAGGTAACTCCCGATTTCCAACGAAATCCGGAAACAATTGCTAACTTTAGTAACCTGTCATGCCTCCCCGATGGGGATTTGCAAACTGGTTAATAAGTTAACTTTTACATATGTAACTTCGAAACTTTTACTACAGTATATATAGCAGAATTTTGTAACATTTCAGTCGGTAAATAAATTTCAAAATATTAACAGATTGAAGTTAACATTAACTTATATTTCTATTTTTGAATGGAATTGCGCCATTTAAATTTTTAAAATGTGAAAGAAAAAAGTGTTTCGATACAGTCATAGCGTTTCCGCTGTGCTTATACGTATCATGTACGTTTCAACTAGCAAATTACACTTTACATCGTATACAAATGACAATATACATGGTTCATCGAACCAATTCAAAAGTACAACGAATGTGAAAGAAATGTGTCAATTGAATGCTTTTGTTATGTCAGAATTAAACCTTACGGACTGAAAGAAACACTCTTCAATGATTATCTAAATATTTAGTTTAACAGACAGCGATACAAGTTGGCCTTGTTAAAGAAGAAAGCTACCAGATACCCAAGATGGCTGTGGTTTTCCTTTCGAACCTCATATTTGGTCTCGCCATTGACTTGCTTATACCCAGTCTAATGGTGTAACGTTGTCCGTTATTCATGTTTCCGAAGTGGCGATTGACAGTTACCACGTCGTATGTCTGTTTCTTCGTATGTCTGTGAGCAGAACTCAAAAGTAATGTCAGGCATTTATTTTAAGGTCGTCTGGTGGCGGAAAGAGCACCTGAGGTACTGGCCTCAGGTAATTTGATGCATTAATCAGATGTGTCATAAATATGTGTTATACTCATTGGAAAGAGCCATAAGTGCTGAACTATTTTATAGAATATGAATTATATAATACTGAAATTTATTATGACACATGCGTTATCGACTGTATTTAAATGCTGAAAGTCGTACGCTTTGTCTGAGTATTAGTTTCAAACATATTGTGACAAGGGGAGCAAGTATGTACAATATTTCTTCTGGCGTCTCGTCTCTCATACCCTCACGGCGATGGGTACCATCAGGACTGAAGTATCAAGAGTGATTACTATAAGTTGAATAACTTGTTTCACAATCGGCCTAAAATAAATTAGTATAAACTAAACTAATATTTTTTTTTTCTTGTAACGTAGTTATTTCCCTTAGACCAAAGCGCTGTAAACGCTCAACGGTTTAAACCCTAAATGACTAGATCAATATCTCCAAATTAGTCCAAATAATGAGATTGATAAAATATTGAACAAAAAATGTCAGAAAATTTTGTGAAATCTGGAGGTGAAATATATTTGAACTAAAATTTACCATAGACCTATGCATGTACAAAAGATACATAAGTTTAAGGAATGTGACATAGTATCGTCAGCTTTTAATTCACACTTTTACGCCTGGATAATATTGCGGAAACAAAATAAATCATACTGTACAGGTTTGTTACATTAAACGCTTAAAGAAGTTGGAACTCGATCCTTTATTGGAGTCCAGCAAAAATGAAAGTGTATAAAGGTTTTTTAATCGGTTCGAAACCTAAACAGCGAACGAACTACTGTATGCATGGACTATATTTAAACTCTAAAAGAAATCATATAAAAAGATTACATTGTACTAGAATTCTGCGTACATCGTCAGTATATATAGCACGAGACGCTTGAAGACGTCGGGTTGTACCGATTATAGCCTCTGTAGAGGTTGGTGGACCTAATAAGCACAATTACAAACAAAACGTACCAGAGAGCCTGCCTGACTACAGGGCGTATTGGACTTGTGAACATTCATATGGACATTGAGTTAATGTAGAGATGAGTGTGGACATTTCACGAAAAGAAAGAGTCTGGCGTTTGGCCTAACGTTTTCAGGACATGCAAGACCATGTATGCTTCGAATATTATATAAAATAATGTAGTTTATACAAATTTATTTTAGTTCGCAACTTATTGAATCGCTCTCGGACACTCATTCCAGATGTCATCACGTTCGCAAAAGAGAGTCAGCGCGTTTTTAGTCACTGCTACCCATTTACAGCTGGGTAGACTGAGACATGTGTGGCACCAATGTCTTTGCCAAAGGACACACCTCGTGCGTACCCGAGGCTAAACACCCTAAGCACTGAGCTATCGAGGCCCACTTAAATTATTTGAATAAACGCCGTGATAGCTTTTAACTTTTTCTACATGTTTATATCCCTTATGATTAATAACAATTCATAAAACGAATAATGGTCCCATTAACAGTCACTAGAAGGGGAGCGGGATTCCAGAGAGTTTGTATAAGGGCCATGTTTTCCAAATTGATACAGTTTTCACACAGACTGGGAGAGAACTTTTCAAAGTTTGACAGTTTTGTAATTTCTTTATATATTAACTTTTGTTTCGTCTAAAATATATACATAAGTTCTTAGAAACGCATCTGGATCGTTCAGAAATTGATAAAACAGCCTCCTTTTCACTGGACTCCTTGCCCTGGACCCGCCAGGAGTCCTATGACGCCTGGCCCCCAGTAAAATATATGCGTACATTACAAATAGGTCTAGCTACGCCCCAGATTAATATAAGACCTCAGGAAAGATTTAAATATAAGACCTTTTGTATTATATTTGTAAAATATATGTATTAACAATTAAATATTTAGATGGCATTCATTAGAAATGCAAGTTTGAATAAAAAAATATTATCTCCCTTTACTAATATTGGTTGCGCAACCAAGATAATTGGACATAAATGGATCTAGAAGCTACACGTATTTGTTTTAAAACTTTCATATTAAAGGGGAATAATAACAAAAGTTTCTAAAAGTTTATAAAATGTAAATTTCTAATATGGATCTAACTCTTTGTTCTCGGTCTTTTTGTTCCTTGAATAAATCTCTAACAGAATATACAAAAAGTAATCAAAGCACTGAAAGTACTGGTAGAACGATGACCTTAAACAACAGGAGAGGTAGTTAAAGCACATAAACCATGCTCTAGTTCTCTAGCACAGTAGCTTGTCATTTTGTAAAAGTATAGCACAATGTCTCTAGATTTTTCATCAATGAGAATCAAGACAGATCCTAATTCTCATAATTTTCATTTCAAAACAAATACTGTTTGTAGGGAGGATTGATGTAAGCAGTTATGGGTTCATATAACAGGAACAAAATCCATGTGGAGCTATCACTGAAGTCCGCCTCCGTGGTCAAGTGATAAGAGTTGATAACTTTAAATCACTGTTACCTCTCATGCATAGATTGATGGTTATGAGTTTGAGCTTTGCTTCAAGCCATGTCTCTTTATGAGAGAAAGTTGGCAGTTTCTTACGGAGAATAGGAGTCTAATACTGGTTCTTCCCAGAAACAATGGTTCGGTGAACAGGTTAAATGACCAAACTATGTTGGAACAGGCTTAAAATTCTCATAACAAGCTATCACTTAATATAGTCTCATGACCTTTGCCCCTTAGTTGTGACCTTGATCTTAAGCTGGCACAGTTCAAGCATATCTGTTACGTGTCACATTAATACTTTGAAAATTTGACCTTAGTTTAATGTTAATTTTACGAAGGGCCAAGGAGGTTAAGTCTAATAAGCTTTGAGCCCCAAAATGTGACCCTGACCTTGGTCGAGGCAACATTTCGACCTAGCCTACTAGAAAATCATTCAAGAGGTTTGAGAAATATAGTCTCATGACCTTTGATCCCTAAGTGTGACCTTGACCTTGAGGTACATGGTCTTGGTAAGATTATATTTCATATCAACTTTCACTAAAATCCTTTTAGGGGTTAAAAGAAATGGAGCCGAAATTTAAAATGAATCACCTTAAGCATGACCTTGAGATGATGGGGTTGAAATATGTGTTCTGTGTGTCATCTTGATGAGTGACACATTAAAAAAATTTGTTCATGGAAATCCTTCAAATTGAAAGGACACTGAAAACCAATGACCCCTATTAAAAATGTGACCTTAAGCCAATTGGGTTGGAATATAAGTTCTTTACGTCATCTTGATAAGATGAACATTTGACCAAAATTTCAAGATTTCAAACTTTAATTAAGTGGTTGAGGACATAATGGAGCTGACATAAAATCAGCCGTAAGACTGTCTGATCAATATACAAACTGACTGACCGACCGACTGACTGACCAGCTGACTCCTCTATACCCCGAAACTTTGTTTGTGGGAAGATAATAAACTCAAGGCTGCGGTTTACTAACGCTCCCTTGCAATGAATTTGCTTATTTCTGTGATTCATACAAACCTAAAACCTGTACTTATCTGACACCTGCATTTACCAGGAAACCAAATTCTGCGACAAAGTTTTTGACCCTTAAAAGCTAGGTTAGACATGAATAAAAATGAATATCATCTTATTTAAAATTAGTCTACATGTTTATTAATTTGTACATAATTTATGATATTACAAAGTTTCTCAGTGAAGCTAAATTATCAAAATTTCTCAATTTTTATTTAAAACTTTTACCAGGAAATCATACATTGAGACAGTTGCTTTTTAAGAATTTTAGTTTTTAAGTTTTATGAGCATGTATAATACAATCTTAATAATACAGCTAGTACGCTTTATGCGAAATTTAATGATTTTCAATTTTCCACAGGTTAATATTAAGTGGAAGTTCAGACTTTACTTCTGACAGAATGTTCAAATATAAAGGTATTTTAAGCATTAATGAATTTAAAGAACATGTAAATTAACACTGCCAATTAGCTTCATAAAAATGGAAAATTTGTACTCAAGGTAACATAAAGCTAATAGTCAGTGTCTAGAAGTGTATGCAGTATTTACTTATTGTAGGAATCAGTTATTAATTTGAAAAGACTTCACAAAACTGAGACTAAAAAATGTAAGAATCCTTCTATGTGTACATGAATTTAGTTGTCAAGAAAGTTTCTTTTTGAATTTGAACAGATGATACTATTTATAACTCTCTATATAAGAATTATAGTGCTTTGATAACTAAGACAAGTTTAAGTGAAAAAAACAAAAATAATATCAAACAGGGAATGCCACGCACCAAAAACGCAGCCTCCCCAAAACGAGCCACACACAGACACACAGACACACACACACACACACACACACACACACTACCAACACACACTAGCATACAAAGCAAACACACGAGGACAAAACGAACAATTAAAGGAACACAGTGGGGCACCGCCTTGGAACGGTCAGTGGCAAAAACACCACTGGGGAGCTTAAACCGGTTTATGGTGCGCACCCAACCTCACTCTTACCCCCACCATGTTCCAAAGTCACAGGACAGTGTAAATAAAAGTAATCCCTGCTAGGTGAATCTCTAACACACGCAATGGAAACAAAAGGCATGGTATGTAAAACACAAAAATGCTCGTGTATAAATATATAAGAACCCTAATTTCATTGCATGCTTTTGTTGCATATCTCTGAAACCTATTGCTACCCCCTCGGTGGTGAAGCTGACTTGAAATCACTACAATTTCTCATTGACAGAGAGCCATGGGTTCAAGTCCTGCTACCGATCATGGTTCTTTATGCAGACAGTGTTCTAGTACAGATCAGAATAGAATAAACATTATTTCCAGTCAGGGTCAATTACCGTGGTATGTTAATCACAGAGTAAATACTTAATAAATGAATAAAGATAGTAATGTAATCAAAACTGAATTATTAATGGCATAACACATTTAAGAAGGCCCGTCCTGGGCAGTATATATGAGACTGTATGTAGCCGTGGCTTTTCTCCGGGTTCTTCCAGCAGTAAGGTATGTCACTATATATGCCAACACCTGTACAGTCAATTCAAAAGGTTTGCATAAGCTTATGTTTATAAAAGTTGTTTGTATCCTGTGACTTTTAATAAGGTAATCATCTTTTTAAAACCCAACTGAATCTATTCTTCTCTTTATTTGGTCATCTATCCAAATACTGAATTACAGGCATTTCAGGTTCTAGTCATTTCATCTCCTAAAATCTTAGAAAGTTCAGTCTCCATAACTGAGTATGATGCTTGCATTTCACAAAAGGAGAATAAGAAAAATATAAATTATATCTTTAATAAAAAATTTAAGTTTTTCCAGGAAAATAATTATGATATTAATGATATTAATTATATTAATATTATATTATAACTATATGATATTAATGGTATTTTCTAATTGTATGTGGATCACTGGTTGTTAGTACCGAATGACAGAGCTTAGTTTTTAAACAACTTTCGTTTTCGAGTACCGGTGCGCACCGTCAGCAAACAAAAATAAAATTTCCAATTGAAGTAGAGATCTATCCTAGATATAATCAGGTCTGATAAAATTAATGATTGAAAATATATATATATATATATATATATATATATATATATATATATATATATATATATATATAATCAAATAGAGCTTTAAAGAAGTTAAAAATACTTTTCTGTTTATATCTTTGTGGGACTTAAGCGACCACAACGTCTGCAAACATGTTTGGCGTAATAATTTCATCCTTCCAAATAAAAACAAAAATTTATGTCACCGCCACCACCCTCATCATAACAAGGTTTCGAATCTGGCCTGAGAAAATTATTGATTGAAAAGGTATAGATCTATATAATTTAATAGAACTTTAAAGAAGTATTTTTTCTGCTTGGACTTAACCGACCGCATCTTCCACAAAAATGTCATGCGTAATAATTTCATCCTTCCAACTACTAGCAAAAACGTATTTCACCGCCACAACCTTTATAATAACAAGGTTTCGAATTGAGGTAGACTTGTGCACATATGTGTATTGTTTCATCTCATGCATGTTTTTATCGAATGGATTGTATAAACTTACAGAACTTTTTACTACAGATGCGGAGGCGTGAGAATCATGTTATACTTTGGCCAAAGGTAAATTTCCAGATTTTCTGGTATACTGTTAACCATAGAGCGAAGATGACAACGGCATCGCTCTAAAAATTGTCATCAAATGTTGAATAAATGTGATTGACCACCTTTAAGAGACAAAGCATTTCCAATACACCTGTTTATAATAGAGAGAAAAAAATGGAATATTTGGTTAGTTTGGGTATTGCTTGTATCCTGTTTTATCGTATTCTCAGGGGGCTAAGCGTGTAAATGTGTTACCTATAAAACAGTACATATTTTGGCAACATTATTAACATGTCATTTGATAGAAAAAAATATTCATCTTTCAATTGGTGTCATCAAAAATTGCATGATTTTTCTCCTTAGGTAAATTATGTTACAGTATCTGAGGTCACATACTCAGAAATGAGAAGAAAGTTTCTCGTATTCTCGGGGTTTTATGTTTGAGTCTCAGGCATTGCCACAGTGTAGAATCCAAAAACTTATAAATGCCAAGGTGCATAGCTTGTCATAAAATGTTACAAATATCATAAAAATAATGATGAAAGACAGCAGAATATAACCATATGGACACTTTTACTAACCCCTCCACAAAAAAATAAGGACATTTCAGTATTTTCAGTAAAATGCCAGTATTTTCATTAATTTTCAGTCAAATCACTTGAAACTTTTTTTGTGCCAGTTTTATACCATATCTCTGTAATTGATAACAAAGAGTTGACAATTTGACACCTTTATGTAATCAAGGTCTTTCAAATAGTACTATTTGAAAGACCTTGATGTAATAAACGAGAATATGAGAAATCCCGGGAATACAAGAGTAGAGAACGGAATATAGCCTCTGCTACAGAATGGTAGAGGTTTTTATGTAACGGAAGTTTTTACCACTGCACTTCCGGTTTCAGTTTTGCGAGAGAGAAAAAAACAAAAAGAGAAAAATAAAGGAAATATGTTTAAGATGTACCGTATCACCTAAACTTCTGGAAATGAAGGTACCCGCGTAATAATCACACAATATTGAGCCTTGTGAACTGTTCAAGCCGCCATGCTCGACGTTACCAAATGGCCAATCTTCAGTCTCCTAGATCAGTGTGAAGTGTCTAAAATCACAAAGATTTGTGTATTTGGTAGTTCTGGAAATGAAGCTATTTACATAACAGATAACGATGATGTGTATGCCATCGGTTCAAACTGTAGTGGTTGTCTTGGGCTAGGTATGTTGACTTTAACTCACAGAAGTAATTCCAGAGGAAAAAAGTCTCAAGTCCCCAGCTGGAATCGAACCATGACCGCCAGGAATGGGTGTTAGAAAGGAGCAGTACCAAAAAGCCCAAAAGCAGTGAAGTAACTTTAAGTGAGAAAGCATCTACCCAGTGTAGGATTCGAACCCGCGACCTTCTGCTTCGTATTGCAATCAAAATCTTTATTTGTTCTTGCCATGATTTGAGATCCTCTTCGTGGTGTGGCTTGGATTAAGTACAAAAACAACATCAATAACATATGTTACTTAACTTTGATCATAAGTTGCAAAAACTGTTGAAATTGTCCAAAAATCTACAATTGAATGCATAAGTAAACATGAAAATGACAATGTTTCTGTTACATAGTTGCAATGTATCAGGTATTGGCTACCAAAATGGCGGCTATGGAATCCTTGCATTTACAGACAGGTCGGTTTATTTACAATTACGGGTAGATATTTAAGTTCACAATACATTATCATGCTTACATGTATTTTTAAAATGAAACATTCATAATTATCTTTCACTTGGTTTAAACGTCTTATGTGATGTTCTACTTGTGCACATGATCATTCACTTGGTTACATGATCATGATGATCTTCCACTCGATCTAATGATCTACCAATTGGTCATATGACCTTTCATGAATATTTCAGGAGACTCTCACAGCAGTTTAGAACCAAGGAAGATTGACTCTCTTTGCAGGAAGAGAATTGTCGATGTCGCATTTGGCAGTGGACCTCACGTTCTAGCAGTCTCTGAGAGTAAGTACAGTCAACCCTGTTTTAATCTGCCAGACAAAAGATGCAAAAGTGGTCTCTGCAAGTACATGTAGATGGTTGATTAATATAGGTGAAGCTTGAAATAAAAATGTCTAGCTGGGAATATTGGTAGAGGCATTTTTAGCTCGACTTTTTGAAGAAAAGGGGAGCTATCCTACTCGCCCCGGCGTCGACATCTGCGTTGGTGTCACATCTTGGTTAATTTTATCGCACAGCGCCACTTTATTTCAAAAGTATTAGAGGTATGGCTTTGAAACTGACCATACTTGTTAACAATCATAACCTCAATAGATCTACAGGGCTTCCGTTAAGCGGCGTCCGGCCGTAAAATACGCCATAAAATTGGACCAGTACGCCAATACACAAGACCCCCGGCGTACCCCTGACTTCCTTAAATTTCCGAGGGCGACAAAATCGCCGACCGTAGCGTCGAAACAAAATAAAAATGGAACATTTTCCACGATTTCGAGGCCTACGCGCGTGATTAGTCACGCTATTTTGTTAATAATTCGGGTATTATTAAATTCGTAAACTCCGCCCCCAGCAATTATCGTGGGCTGTGATTGACAGATGCCGTGTTTGGTCAGCGTAATTACCCGAGGTGTCGCACGCTTTTTTGAAATGATACGATAATTAGGGCCAATTAACAACATCTAATGGCGGCATAATTTTACTTCAATTACCGTAAACAATATTAATATGGCACGGTGTTGTTTGAAGATCCAAACATCTAGCGGTAATTTTGTCTACTCTATTGACGTCCTTTCAAAACTGTGAATCGGCGATTTTAGAACTTGATTTTAATATCTCGCGGTAATCGGTAATGCAGGTGTTCAAGTAAATGAGTAAATGCAAGTTTTGGTGTAAAATGGATTTGAAACAATCGTCATATTGTGCTTGTCTGCTGATATGGTACAACGTAGTGTGTAATTTGTTTCATTTGACGGTTTGCATGCCGACCAAATCTAACAAACGTTAGGGGGGGAAGAGGAGTTTGAAAGCACAGAATTCGCTTCCAAAAAACAAAAACTTTAAGGTTGAAAAGATATGTTATTAAAAAAAAAAATTTTCAGTCTGAGGGGAAAGTAGGCGGGGCCCTTTGGGAGGGAAATTTTTAGTCATTTTGCCAAAAAAGGGGACTTTTTAGAAAATGTATAAAATATAGATCTACTGTGTAAAAATGTAATAAAGAACAAAATCTATCAAGTTTGTTAATGACATTATTCTTTTGCCAATTATTTATTTTTTTAAAATCTTTTGAACACCGTTTTCACTGAAAAAATAACAAAAATCGGGGCTGGGAAAATAAGTGACAAACGAAAAATCGGCGATATTCGGCTGACTATTTCACATATAAGGTATCAAATATCTGCAAGAAATGATTCTGAATCGCTTTTAATTTATGAAAACTTACACGTTTTTGTAATAGTTTTGGCCATCTCTTAAATAAATTAAAGATTTTTTCAACATTTTGACGCCCGGAAAAACACTGTAAATAAACTACAATAAAAAGTATAATATGTTGTTTTGTAAATGTATGTTTTAAGTACTTGTTATCTTATGCACTGAATAATTCAGATCTTTGGTCAAAATAAAAAGTTTTTTGCAGACAGGTTCTTCATTTTCATTTTTAGCTCGACTATTCGAAGAATAAGGAGACTATTGCACTCGCCCCAGCGTCGGCGTCGGTGTCGGCGTCGGCGTCTGCGTTGGTTAAAGTTTTTCATAAAGTCAAATATCTTGAATACTATCAAAGGTATTGAGTTGAAACTCAAACTATATGTTTACCATCAACATCTACACCTGAGGAAACAATCCCCATAACTCTGTTTTGATTTTTGACAGATTTATGCCCCTTTTTAACTTAGAAATTTTGGTTAAAGTTTTTTATAAATTCAAATATCTTGAATACTATCAAAGGTATTGACTTGAAACTCAAAGTATGTGTCTACCATCAACATATACACCTGAGGAAACAATTCCCATAACTCTGTTTTGATTTTTGACAGATTTATGCCCCTTTTTAACTTAGAATTTTTGGTTAAAGTTTTTTTTAAATTCAAATATCTTGAATACTATCAAAGGTATTGACTTGAAACTCAAAGTATGTGTCTACCATCAACATATACACCTGAGGAAATAATTCCCATAACTCTGTTTTGATTTTTGACAGATTTATGCCCCTTTTTAACTTAGAAGTTTTGGTATTTTTTTTTTGTAAATTCAAATATCTTGAATACTATATAAGGTATTGACTTGAAACTCAAAGTATGTGTCTACCATCAACATTATACACCTGAGGAAACAATTCCCATAACTCTGTTTTGATTTTTGACAGATTTATGCCCCTTTTTAACTTAGAAGTTTTGGTAATTTTTTTTGTAAATTCAAATATCTTGAATACTATATAAGGTATTGACTTGAAACTCAAAATATATGTTTACCATCAACATCTACACCTGAGGAAACAATCCCCATAACTCTGTTTTGATTTTTGATAGATTTGTGTCCCTTTTTTACTTTGAATGTTTTGTTAAAGATAGAATACTATCGAACGTATTTACTGTCAACATCTTCACCAATGTTTTTGATTTTTGACATATTTATGCCCTTTTTAACTTAGAATTTTGTCACAGTTTTTCCAGACTAAAATGGAAATACTCAAAATGGCTTTCTTTTGAAATGTCATAGAATAATTATGCAGCATGAAGTGGTCATGCTTTTTTAATTCTATACATATCAATTTTGAAAAGTTACAAAATTATTCATGATCAAATATACAAGGTCATGTATTTCTTTGAAATTATCCCCCCCATCCTCCCTCCAGTTGGCTTGCAGAATCCAGAGTAAGGCCTTGAATGCAATGTACATTTACAAAGGTCTTTGAACAAGTTTCATATCTTTGACCTTAATTCTTATAGACAATTACACAATACTCCTGTTCTTAGACAAAAACCCCATTTTACCAACAAGCTTTCGAATAGTCGAGCGTGCTGTCATGTGACAGCTCTTGTTTTAACATTAAGTAAGGTATTTGATGATGATGATGATTGATGATGATGAAACGATGATGATGTCCCACGTTGTCCAATAGGTTCGCGTACTGAGGACTCCATAAAATTTTCACAGGGACTTCCAAATCCAGTTGCCTTGGAGTCAGGACTTCCTTAATTTGAAACTTAGTGGAAGCCCTGGATCTACAGACAAGAGTACATAACTCTGTCAAGGTTTTTGACAGAATTATGGCCCTTTTTTTACTTAGAAAGTGTATTGAGCTTGGTTAAGTTTTTCTTACCACTTCACTTAATTTCAAAACTGTTACAGATATTGCTTTGAAACTTACCACACTTATTTATGATCATCACCTCCATCAACAAAACAGGAGTGCATAACTCTGTCAAGACTTTTGACAGAATCATGCCCCTTTTTTTACTTAGAAAATACATTGAATATGGGTAAAATCCACTTATTGACTTAACCCATTGAGATATTGCTTTGAAACTTTAAATGCTTACCCCCATCTGAAGGCAAGAGAAGGTAAGTCTGTGAAGGATTTGTTTTAAGACTTAAGGCCCTTTATCGACTTAGGATCTTGGTTAAGTTGTTCATACCAGTCCACTTTTTGACTTTTTTAACTGTTTGAGATATTACTTTGAAAGTTGGAATACTTGTTTACCATCATGATCCCCAAACATGGACAGGAGAAGGTAATTCTCTCAAGGATTTTATTTGAATATTGGCCCTTTTTGACTTAAAAACTCGGTTAAAATTTTTATTTTTAGCTCGACTTTTCGAAGAAAAGGGGAGCTATCCTACTCGCCTCGGCATCAGCGTTGGTGTCACACCTTGGTTAAGTTTTTCGTACCACCCCACTTTATTTCAAAAGTATTAGAGGTATGGCTTTGAAACTTAACATACTTGTTTACCATCATAACCTCCATGTACAGACAAGAGTACATAACTCTGTCAAGGTTTTTGACAGAATTATGGCCCTTACTGGACTTAGAAAGTGTATTGAGCTTGGTTAAGTTTTTTGTACCACCTCACTTTATTTCAAAACCATTAGAGGTATTGCTTTGAAACTAACCATACTTGTTTACCATCATGACCTTCATCACCAGACAAGAGTACATAACTCTGTCAAGATTTTTGACAGAATTATGCCCCTTTTTTACTTAGAAAATACATTGAATATGGGTAAAATCCACTTATTGCCTTAACCCTTTGAGATATTGCTTTGAAACTCATCATTACCCCCATATGTACGCAGGAGAAGGTAACTCTGTCAGGGATTTGTTTTAAAAATTAATGCCCTTTATCGACTTAGAATTTTGGTTAAGTTTTTCGTACCAGTCTACTTTTTGACTGAACTGTTTGAGATGTTAATTTGAAAGTTGGAATACTTGTTTACCATCATAATTCCCAAACATGGGCAGGAGAAGGTAATTCTGTCAAGGATTTTATTTGAATTATGTCCCTTTTGGACTTAGAAACTCAGTTAAAATTTTCATTCCTGTCCACTTGTTAACTTAACCATTTGAGATATTACTTTGAAAGTTGGAGTACTTATGTACCATCATGAGACCTATATCTGTAAGCAAAAGAAGATAACTCTGTGAAAATGTTTCTTGATTTGTACTTAGAAATTCCTAGTTAAAGTCTTGTGTGCCCTTAACTGTCAAAGTTTTGTTTTATTGGCAAGCACTAAAAAAGTCGAGCGCGCTGTCCTACTGACAGCTCTTGTTGTCCACCTGTTGACTTATTTAACCATTTGAGATATTACTTTGAAAGTTGGAGTACTTATGTACCATCATGAGACCTATCTGTAAGCAAGAGAAGATAACTCTGCGAAAATCTTTCTTGATTTGTACTTAGAAACTCCTAGTTAAAGTCTTGTGTGCCCTGTCAAAGTTTTGTTTTAATGGCAAGCACTAAAAAAGTCAAGCGCGCTGTCCTACTGACAGCTCTTGTTATATAGGTGGCTGGTCCAAGCTTGATGATTGAGATTAACTCTAACAATGATTCAGCTGTATTTCATTCATGCTCCCTGGACACTTGAATAATTAAAGTATACATCTTTTCATAAATTCAACCACCTTTGGTTTGTGCGAGGATTAAACTTGATTGAAAACTTATGATAACGATTTTAAATTATTCAACCTAACAAATTTGGCTGAACTTGAGAAATCATGCTGACTTACTTTTGTTCTGCAGATGGAGAGGTGTACAGCTGGGGCCACAACGGGTATTGTCAGCTGGGTAATGGGGGCTCGACACAGGGAGTTGTACCAGTTCTGGTCAACACAAACCTTCAGGGAAAGAAAGTATCAAAAGTTGCTTGTGGAAGCCACCATTCCCTTGCTCTAACCATGGATGGCGAGGTACATGTACTGCTTTTCTTGAAATTTCACTTCTACTATACAGTAGTAAAAAAGTGAAAGATTTTTGCTATTTGAAGACAGTTCATCACTCAAGAAAAATTAAAACAGAGTTACAGACTGACAGAAATATGGAATGCAGCAATTGCTTTTTGTAGCTGCTTATTGAAATAATGACTGTGATCAATCAGGACATGATCTCACTGGTCTATTTACAGTATATTTATATACATGCCTTAACAAAGTGCTGTTAGCTTTTCTGAAGTCCATGGGACCAGTAGATGACATTCAATTTAATTAAAAGATCATCAGTTGAATAGACTAAATTTATTAGAAAGCACATTGGCAGGACCTATAAACAAATGATAAATGACTTTGTGATACACTGGAATTTGAATTGAATAAACAGAATTTGAAATAACAAAAGTCTATTATTGCAATTAAATTAACTTCAACGTTTTAGAAAAGGGTAGGGTTGTCCTTTTGAATGGTGTCAATTTCTACACTAATCCTACTTTACTGACAGCACTGCCAGGTGGTGGTGTTCACTGGTTCCCTGCGTTTGGCTGTTGTGCATAAAGAGCATGACAAAAGAAGTTTTACATTTAACCAATGCCAGGTCTGTGATTGGTTGGTTAGTTTATAGGTGGGTGTGAACATCTTCCTGGATGATGAAGTGCACTCTGTACCATTCAATAGCCTTGTACCTTTTTTTCTTTCTCTTTACGGAAGGAATAAAATATTTTTCAAAGATCCCATTTAAATTTTTTTTATTACATGTATAATTTATTATTATTAGCTCGACTATTCGGAGAATATGGAGAGCTATTACAGTCACTTGTGTGTCGGGGCTGGGGTGCGTCTTTGGTTTAAGTTTTGCCTGCTAAGTACTATCATGCACATATCTCAGTAACCACTTATGATATTGACTTGAAACTTTCTTCATGTCTTTAGGGGTGTCATACAATCAAGGCAGATAACTCTCGAAAAAATTTAGTACAAATTATGGCCCTTGTTTGACTTTGAAAATTTGGTTAAAGTTTTGCCTGCTAGGTACTATCATGCACATATCTCAGTAACCACTTATGATATTGACTTGAAACTTTGTTCATGTCTTTAGGGGTGTCATACAATCAAGGCAGTGAACTCTTGAAACAATTTAGTACAAATTATGGCCCTTGTTTGACTTTGAAAATTTGGTTAAAGTTTTGCCTGCTAGGTACTATCATGCACATATCTCAGTAACCACTTATAATATTGACTTGAAACTTTGTTCATGACTTTAGGGGTGTCATACAATCAAGGCATATAACTCTTGAAAAAATTTAGTACAAATTATGGCCCTTGTTTGACTTTGAAAATTTGGTTAAAGTTTTGCCTGCTAGGTACTATCATGCACATATCTCAGTAACCACTTGTGATATTGACTTGAAACTTCGTTAATGTCTCTAGGGGTGTCACACAGTCAAGTCAGATAACTCTTGTATAAATTTAGTACTAATTATGGCCCTTGTTTGACTTTGAAAATTTGGTTAAAGTTTTGCCTGCTAGGTACTATCATGCACATATCTCAGTAACCACTTATGATATTGACTTGAAACTTTTTTAATGTCTTAAGAGGTGTCACACAGTCAAGACAGATAACTCTTGTTTAAATTTAGTGCAAATTATGGCCCTTGTTTGACTTTGAAAATTTGGTAAAGTTTTGCATGCAAGGTACTATCATGCACACATCACAGTAACCACTTATGGTAGTTATATCAAACCTTGCAATAGTGTTCAGGGTAAATTTTGTATCAAACAATTAATTTACCAAAAATTAAATCTATAGTTATAGATTTTGACTTTTTTTATGATTCAACTTTCCTAGTTTATACTTAATAGTTAGCAGAATTTTGTTTTGCTATTACACTGATAAAAGTTTTGTTTTATTAGCAAACACCCACAATAGTCGAGCGTGCTGTCTTATGGACAGCTCTTGTTATTGTTTACAAGTTCAGTAAAGCAAAGTTACAGTTGCACAAGAATGTCACATTTTACCATCATGTCATTAGAAGCCTTTCTTCTTTTGTTTTCTTACAATCAATGTTTGTGTTACAGATATATGCCTGGGGACAGAACAACTGTGGTCAGGTTGGGTCTGGTACTACCACAAATCAACCAACACCTAGAAAAGTCATAGCTGTTATAGGTAACATATACAATTGTGTGTTGTACACTGATACATACATTGTAGTTAGAAACGGATTTAAGAGTGGTCTTTATCAGATTGTCTGCCTACCTGTCTGGTCACCAATCTGCCTACCATATCGGGTTCAAACATTTTCAAAGCAGAAGATAGAATTCTAACCTATACTGTACAGTTATGTTATGTCACAACTCTCAGTAATCATTTTTGACCCCATTTTTCCCTGTCCTTAACTTAATAGCTATGTGTCTTACCTTTATTCGAGTTACTGTCGAACCTTTACATGTCAAATGATGGGTTGTTCAGGACTTTGAATGGTTTTTGTTAGTTAGTTAGTGATCAGTATTACATACATCGTATAAATGGTTAATAAGCTCAACTAAAACCACAAGTGTTTACTCGACAGGTTCAAGAGTTGCTATATCTATAGCCTGCGGACAGACATCTTCCATGGCACTTATGGAAAAAGGGGAGGTAATTTACCATTATTTTTTATCTTCAAAAACATAGCAAATTGACTTAATAGCAATATTACTGTAATTATGCACTTATACAGTTTATTGTGACTTGTTATGCACATACATTTAATCTCTCTCTGTGTTTGTATGCAACACGTCTTATGCAGTCTTACAAAACTGGTCATCAAAGTTGGAACGATTTCGTTTATGATATAGGCAGATTTTAAAAATTACATAAAGCAAGCAATTTCTTAAGGTTATCATTTGGTGTGAATAGTTTCTTTTGTTCTCAAGTGTATAGTTATCTGATGTTAGTTGGTCTGTTGTCTACAGGTCAGTGGTGCGATTGATGTATTTTTCTTTTTCTACAGGTGTACGGATGGGGTTATAATGGAAATGGCCAGCTGGGTCTAGGTAACAATACGTAAATCAGCCAAACCCTTGCCGGGTACAGATGTTACAAAACACTATAGTATCACAAAAAGGAACTATATACTGTCTGTGAAAGCAGTGTAGCAACTATCTCTAAAAGTTAACAAATCCAGTTTATAGTTATAATACTTTAACGGTGTAATTACGAATTAGAGTCAGCTGTTCTAACCATTGTGGTTGCATAGTTTAGGTATTTCAAATCCAAGTAAATACACGATGCTTCATAAACAATGTCCAGAGGTTTTGGTAGTAGCAGCTTCCTTGTCTAAAGTTGAGCTGATTCTGTTTTGTAGATGGAAGATGTTGTACATGATTTCTTAGTAAAGACTTGTTTTCTTCAGTTAAATATAGAATGACACATTGTTTAGTAGAGGCCTGGTTATGTTAACAGCCATTGGATTTTTCTCTAATTTTCCATTTGGTATACACTTTCTTGTAAACAGTACTGTTACCTTGCTATATACACAGGGACAAAAGTCAGTGCCACTCCAGAAGGGATTTGAACCAATATCTGGCATGTTTCCATAGTGCTAATCTTATTGTACAAGTTACTTAAGACTTCTAAACAACTAGATCTGTATAGGTGTGCTGCAACTTCTGATGTCTTTGTGACTCCCACAATGTCAAAACCAACCATAAGCTTAAACAGCCAGTATACCAGTCTTTCCTGATAAGCCTGTGTACATGTGCAGTCAGAATCCAAACTACTCTGTCCAATACAAAATACCTTAATAACAATCTTGCATTTGTAATTGAAGTATAGTTCAATCATTCGAGGGCATAAAGCAAAACGGTGCTATGAACCAGCTTTATTCATATTCAGATAACACCTGTTTTCTTTACACCTTTGGTTTATAACACTTCCTTCTGTTTTTTCATTTGCTGATAGTTTTTGCTTAGCAAAGCTAATTTTACCTTATTGTTCTAGATTGTTTGCGGTTATGCTCACACTCTGGCCCTGACAGACGAAGGAGATCTGTTCTCATGGGGAGCTAACTCTTACGGTCAACTTGGAACAGGAAATAAAGCTAATCTAGTGACACCTTCTCGAGTTACAGCTGATGGGGAAAGGTAAGTTGTACACCAGCAACAGCTTTAGACAAGTTTGTATTGTACATAAAATATCATTACAATAATCCACTGTGATTTGGTGTTAGAGTAAGATCGCTTTTCAAATCTGTGAACACTGACCACTTTATCCTAATTTATTTATTCTCTATCGCAAAACAAGTTCTTATAAGGTAAGGTGTTAACTCATTCAGCTAAATATCTCAAAGGAGAGAGGCATGGTAGAAATAACTAGTGTCTTGACCTTAGGACACAAATCAGTGGAACTGGTGGGGATCCCACCCGGACCCTTTATCCTTAGGCAAACATGCAACCACTGAGCTGACATGTCTTTTTGACTTGCTTCTTTCAACTGTTTTGATTGTATTTGATTTTACAGGTTTATTGAAGTGTCTGCCAGTCATTATTCTCATATATCGGCTGCCATGACAGAGACAGGGAAAGTTTACATGTGGGGCCAGTCAAGGGGCCAGTCAATTACATCACCGCTACTCACGCAGTTTAGCTGTACAGATGATGTGTTCTCAGCATTCTCGACTCCCCCGGTAACATGGCGGACACATGCTGTCAGTAAGTCAAACTTCAGGCATATGAACTCCGCTAATGTTGCATACATTTGTTTACCCATTTAATACATACCCAAAGTTTTACATTGACATCTTCTGATTTCCATTTTGGGCAAGTCCATTTCTTTAAATAGGGGTGTTTATCAAAATTGTGATCCAAAAGGCCGACAGCTTAATTTTCTGAT
Source organism: Saxidomus purpurata (assembly GCA_022818135.1). Classification (NCBI taxonomy): domain Eukaryota; kingdom Metazoa; phylum Mollusca; class Bivalvia; order Venerida; family Veneridae; genus Saxidomus; species Saxidomus purpurata. The sequence continues at coordinate 45,229,966 of JAFMSR010000009.1, read as the reverse complement.
CAGATGACAGTGTATTTGTCATCTCTTTAAGTACCTAGCTGTTTCAAGAGGGATATATATCACTAGACACTAGGCACTAATAGGGAAAGTCAGTAAAAAGTGCAGTCATAATGAAAATGACTTGAATTTAGTATTTCTGTGAAAAGTTGTTTTTGTCATTGAATATCTGCAGTTTGAGTCATCAGTAATGAAATAATTGATAACATGCAAATAATCAAATTAACTTCCTTTTTGTTCTTTATTCTTTCATGGTGAATGAAAGCTAATAAAGATGTTACTGTGTTGTTGTTTTTTTCAGACCAGATGCGAGGAAGTAAAGTAGTAAATTGTATATCACAGGCTTTTGATGACCCTGTAAGTTTATGGTTTGTACTTTATGAGTAGATAACTGAATTGAATCATGACTTAGAACGATTTCCATCACAATGCATAACTGCATCAATAAAACAGTATTGCAGCTTTCTATATCTTAGACATTTTATTCATACAACATCAGAAAGGTTAAAGGTTACAAAAGAAAAAGCTCATCCACCAAATAAAAACGCTCATTCTCAGATATTGGAGAGAAAAATAAAACCAGCATTTTTAATTGTTTTTGCAAATTCCTAGCTAGATTTTTACTTCTATTGTTGATTCTAGCCTTTGGTTTTATATATATATGTATTACGCAGAAAGTATGTCATTTTTAAAAAAAAAAATTTCAATGGCAACTGAGAGCAAGCAGCTTTAATTTACAGGTGCTGGTTATAAGTACCAATGGACTATTGTGGGGAAAGGAGAATTGTAGTGAATTCATTTATATTCTGATGATCATTAAGAAATGCTGAATTGCAGTTTTTTTATTTTGATTATTTTTTGCTTTTTTCCATAGATTACCAGTGATGTGAAGTTTAAAGTGGAAGGGAGAGATATATGTGTTCATAAATCAATACTCAAAATAAGGTAAGGTAACTGTGTTCATAATCAGTACTCAAACAAAATCAGGTAGCCATGTTCATAAATAAATATTCAAATTAAGGTATCTGTGTTGATAAGTCAGTACTCAAAATAAGGTTGACTGTGTTCATAAATCAATACTCAAAATAAGATTGGCTATCTGTGTTCATAAATCAATACTCAAAATAAGATTGGCTATCTGTGTACATAAATCAATACTCAAAATAAGATTGGCTATCTGTGTTCATAAATCAATACTCAAAATAAGATGACTATCTGTGTTCATAAATCAATACTCAAAATAAGATTGGCTATCTGTGTTCATAAATCAATACTCAAAATAAGATTGGCTATCTGTGTTCATAAATCAAGACTTAAAATAAAATTGGCTACCTGTGTTCATAAATCAATACTCAAAATAAGATTGGCTATCTGTGTTCATTAATCAAGACTTAAAATAAAATTGGCTATCTGTGTTCATAAATCTATACTCAAAATAAGATTGGCTGTCTGTGTTCATACATCAATACTCAAAATAAGATTGGCTATCTGTGTTCATAAAACTATACTCAAAATAAGATTGGCTGTCTGTGTTCATAAATTATAGTAAATTTGCTAAATAGTCTCCTTAGTAATTCAGAATGTATTAACATTTCAGATGTGAGCATTTTAGATCCATGTTTCAGCCATGTTGGGATGAGGCAGGAAAAGAGTAAGTGTTTACCTGTCATACAGTTTACATACCAGCTCATCTACCTGCCTTCGGACAATTTTAGTACAGTCAAACCAATATCAAAGACCACCCAGTGAACAAACGCCATAAAACATTTATATTCCAAGACATGAAATTTCATTGTTTTCAGAAAATTCCAGTTTCGTTAGATGGCCGAAATTGTATTTAGAGATCTTGAATTTGTGGTTTACTTAACCCATCCGTAAGAATTACTGTCTCGCAAACATTAAATGCTTCACAGTAAATGTTAATATTTTTCTGCATACATCCATTGTCTTAGAGATATTGAATGTACATGTAGATGTCAAATTTCTGTTTTTCAGTGTTGTAGAAATTACGCAGTATCCGTACAATGTATATAAAGCATTCCTGAAGTATTTATACACGGATCATGTAGACTTGATGCCGGATGAGGCTATAGGTGCGTAAACATATTTGAAGGGCAAGTTCTTCCCCTTATGTTACTAAACTCAAGTATTCAGTTTAGTTCTACCAGAACTCATAAAAAAGAAGGAATAGTGGAGGTCACTGTTAAATCATTTGGAATTTGAACTAGACCTCCAGGTTAAGTCTGCACAAACCTGTACTAAGGTCACACTAAATTGACCTATGACCTGCCTGGTGTATGTGATTAGTTGCTGAAATGATGTCACTAAAATTCTAGATATTAAAAAACAAACGTAAGGTTAGATACTATGTAGGCAAAGTATAATTTATTATTATGTTGTTCAAGATGTGGAGGTAAATAAAAGTATGATATTAACATGCCAGGACTTGTTTGTCTGTGAAACAAAGAAGGAAGTTGAGTGTTGTTTATTACTGCAATAAATAACAGTCTGGTGTTCAGGCTAAAAGATATGTGACTTGCGGGGTGGTACAGTAGACAGGTTGAAACTTGGTTTAACTTCATGATTACCATAGAATAGATGTCTACATGTGATTTTCAGTGACAGAGAACTTTTTTTTTATTACAATATCATTATTTTAGTAGTATTGTATTATAATATTTTAAAGAAATCTGCTAATGCAGCTTGAAACCATCTTAACTCTTGACAATTATTCATACTACAAACATATTTGGAATCTTCTACCTTTGTTTATTAGACAGAATAATTCATTAAATTCCTTAAAGTATAATTAACTCAAATTTATACTAAATATGCAAATATCATGAATGAATGAATATATAGAATTTTCATATGAATGATTTTATTAGCTCGACTTTTCTAAGAAAAGGGACCACTTTTCTATGGTACAGCATGCATGTTACATCCAATATTTAGGTGTATTTTGACCTATCTCTACTTGGTAAGGAGTTGGCTCTTTTGACAGCTGGTAGCTCGACATGTTGCACGTGGGCATCTAGTTTGAATTATGGCCCTTCTTGACTTAGAAACTCAGTTAAAATTTTCATTCTTGTCCACTTGTTGACTTAACCATTTAAACTTTGAAAGTTGGAGTATTTAAGTACCAAGGACCTATCTGTAAGCAAGAGAAGATAACTCTTTGAAAATGTTTGCAACTTAGAAATTCATAAATAAAGTTTGTGTGCCATTAACTGTGAAAGTTTTTTTTATTGGCAACCCACAAAAAAAGAGAGCGCTGTCCTACTATGTTGTATCTAAAGTAAACAAAAATTGAACAATGTTCAGGTTATTTAGTTATACGGTCACTTATGTTGAAGTGAAGAATGTGTATACATTTTGTATTTTGAAATGTTTCAATTGTCCTGCTTTTTCTCAATCAAAGAGTGTTTGTCGGGTATGTCTGCTTTAGTTAATATTGCTGTAGATAATGTTCATTCATTCATTCATTCATTCATTCATTCATTCTTCATGCTTTCTTTCTCTAAGCATTTGTTCATTGATTTGTTATTTCTTTTCAAAAGGCCACATTGTAAATAATTTTGTACATTTACATAATGTGTTTACCTTCTCTAAATTAAGATTTTATTATCACTATAGATTTAGCAGTTGCTGTAATGTTTGTCTACAAATTTCAAATCATTCATATATAAAAACAGTTTTTAAAAGCTTTTAACACATACTTTGTTAATACACATTTTGTTAAAAGAACACATCAGGGGACAGAACTTTTGAATTGCTTTAACTGTAACTGAGCTACATTGTAGTAAATATAATTTTTCTCATGATGTCTGAAACCTTTGACGATTCTTATCTTCTGACGTATACCAAAACTCTAACTCTAGAGGTGTAGATCAAATATGAGCTACATTCAGCATGCTGAGAAAGTACATGACTTGTATTCTATGGTGTCTATGCTTCAGGATTACTTGATCTAGCCAACTCGTACTGTGAGCCGATATTAAAACGACACTGTGAGCAGATTATACGCCATGGAATCTCAGTCAGTAACGTAGCCATGCTGTATGCAGCGGCAATCAAATATGAAGCAAGGGTAAGTAAGACTTCTGTTGATTTTATATCCTATCAATACTGTGTTGAAGGGAAACTGTCCTAACTTCATTATTATACTCTTATATTGGCGTTAGTGCATGCATTGTTGGACGTTAAAAGCTTTTACATGTAGTGTACTCTGTTTTTTCGTATACTTTGAAATAATTACGTGACCCACCTCATAAGTGGTTAATTTTGCCGACCTACTTTCACATAGCCTCAGTCTGATTCAGGGTCTGGATATAAGCCCCACTGCCAACTCATTGTCAGTTTTTTCTGGAGGTTGGGAGTGTATTACTTGCCTAAATATAGATCCAAAGTAAGATGGATTGGTAAAATGCCTGAGTGTATGTAAATTACTGAAATAAGTAAGCAGGCATTAAACACAAAGAAAAAAAAACGATAAGCACTTTTGATAGTTTACAGAGAGGCATGTTTGTACGCATTCAGTGACATTGTAGATGTACGAGTTTAACACCAGATCCAATCGTATTTCAGTCATTAGTATACTATAGGTGTTTTTCCTCGGTAGAACCAGTACTAGATACCTTTTATCTGTAAGAAAAATACTGTAAACTTTTCCACACACAGAGACATGTTGGTAGTAGTAGACACACTTCCATCCTATTTTGCATGACTCTACTTTTCTTTTCCAGGAACTTGAGGATTTTTGTTTCCGCTTTGCACTCAATCACATGACGGCTGTCACTCAGACAAATGCCTTCTCCGACCTGGATGAATCAATACTGAAAGCGTTTATCAAAAAGGCTGGCCAATCCGGCGCGTTCAGATACTGACAACCTTAAGAGATGAGGCCCTGATTCAAAAACATGCGACAGCGCATGTCAACATGCAGGGTTGGGTTCAAAGACACGACTGTATCAGTAGTATTAGAAGAGGGAGGTGGTAAACACAGCATTGTATTTTTGACAACTCTACATTCATGTTTTTATCATATTTGACTGTTTTTAGCTCAAATCATGCTCCCTGAGATTAAGGAAGGAAACTAGTATTATATATTATTTCAAGTCCCTTCTATGACCCTTATAATTATGTAAGTATTCTTTCACAGCTGCACACCATATGCAGACAGACACATGGTTGTCATAGAAATTTAAAGATATGAAAATGTATATACTCTGTAATATTTTGTTGATTAAACAACCTAAAGATCTGTTTTCCTGGTCAAACAATCTGGTTTTATCACATAGTTGGGGCACTGTAAGGAACTTGAAATAATGTACATGTGTGTGTGCTTTCAAGATCAAAATTATTAATAGATGTATTAAGGACATATTTAGGATATTTTTGTTGTGTCAGACACAGTGTAGAGAAGATGTTAATCCACCTTTCTAGATCATTTGTAGGAATGGAGATTATTTTATACGCACTTGTCACAAAGTGAATAAGACTATACTAGAGTCACCGATGCTGATGTACTTAGAGGCAAGTGTTGGAGTAGGTTTAAGAAACACACCATTATTCACTAGCTCTGAAGGAGATGACAAACACAGAATTGTTATGAAAAGTAGTTCCACCTATTTGAGTCGAAGGTTTTTGACACTAGTATTCCAATTTCTCATTCTAAATATGGTCAACTGACACAATAACAAGACCAATTTTAGTTATGGAAGCCAAAACTACATTTATTTATGTAGTAAATTGAATGCTTAGTTGTCATGAGAAACAAGTTTTGAAGCTTGAAACATGCCCACTGTGAGTAAGAAAGAAAATACATTCCAAACGCCCTGAACAACACCTCACCAGAGCAACAACCTCCTTAAAAAGACACTGTTTTCATTCCTGTTGCGACAATTAAATAAGGATTCGACCTCTCCAGAACAACACCTCTCTCCTAACACATTTCAATGTTCCCAAGGTTGATCACTCCTAAGAGGTTGCGCTGTATCGGTGCTTTATGTGCGCTGGTAAAAATTTGTGGTTAAATTCAGCAAATTATGGATCAATGTGTCGGACATAGACTTGAAGCCCAAAACCAAGTGTTAACATCTAAACTTAAGATTGACTAGAACAGTTAACTGAAGTGTGTGAAAGGGACATATTTGCTCTTTTATCAAATGTAAGGCATACAACTTAAGAATAAAATACGAAAATCTAGTCAAAAAGGCCAACTAAAAAAATAGGTACATTTATTAAGTTATTGCCACCTAGGTTCCGTATGTGCACATAGCAGATGAACTTCCTGTTGGTTTTTTAAATGGATACTGTAAAAGTTTATTTTAGCGAAAGTAGCACTTCACGTACTGACCAAACTTGCTAAAATAGCAAAGAATGATTGTATATATAAAATAGTGCTCTCTCACGAATTTAAAAACTCAAATTAATTGAAAATTGGAAAATCGTGAAATAAACAACTCACCAAATATAAAGACTTACAGTACTCACTCCTTTAAAACTCTCTCCTGTTAGTGAATTTTTTAATGGCGACACTTTATAATAGTGCATTGTATGTTCAAATTTGATAGTGCCAGTATTTCATCAGATTTCATTAGTTGGTTGTTTTTTCTGTCTGTATAGACATTCAAAATGTGTCATAGGATAAAAGTTAAGTTTTTATTTTGTGTTTAAAAACTCTGGATGTTCAGACTGTGCAATATTATCATTAAACCTGCAGTGTTACCATGTATTTTAGTTTTCAGACATGTTTCTTGATAGTAAACACAATTTGCTGTGCATGATATATTAAAAGGAAGATCACTTTAATATCATTTGATTATTATCATTTTGTTGAACATGGAAGTACATGTGTTACATATCAACCATACATCAGTGACAGCTGTATTGCTATTTTGCTTCAGTTTTAAATTAATGGCTATGCTAGGCAGAGTAATTAGCTAGGTGATGGCTACACTTTGCCGTTATTAGCTTGCTAATGGCTACACTAGGCAGAATTATTAGCTGGCTAATGGCTATGCTAGGCAGAGTTATTAGCTGGCTAATGGCTATGCTAGGCAGAGTTATTAGCTGGCTAATGGCTACGCTAGGCAGAGTTATTAGCTGGCTAATGGCTACGCTAGGCAGAGTTATTAGCTGGCTAATGGCTACACTAGGCAGAGTTATTAGCTGGCTAATGGCTATGCTAGGCAGAGTTACTAGCTGGCTAATGGCTACGCTAGGCAGTTATTAGCTGGCTAATGGCTACGCTAGGCAGAGTTATTAGCTGGCTAATGGCTGAGTTAGGTAATAAGCTGACTAATGGCTTTATTAGGTAGGGTAAAGATATAATACAGGTTCATTGTAAAAGAATTTTCATCTGTCGTACCCGAGGCTGACTGTAAGGAGACCCCTTATGTAGAATAGATTGTGCCATTGATCATCTTTTGCAAAATGTAAATTACGTTTCACTGTAGTCTGAGTTTCAATGGTTTTCATTAAGCAAGTATTGTTTAAAAGAAAACATGGCTGCTCTCAACTACTTTACACAAGACTGTTTAAGCAGTTTCTGAGAGGGAGAAAACATCTGGTGTTACACTTGAATCATCACATGAAAACTTTGCTAGTTATTATGCTTGAATGTGTTCTCTGTGATATTAGGAATCATGCTAAGATTTTATGACAAATTTTAAATACAGTGCAGTGAAAGGGACTTCTTGATACTGTATTAATTTAGATATTTCCGACAGTATTGAACATTTAATGTTGTTTGAACGTGAAAATAAATGTTGATATTACTGAGCAGATGTTGTTGTTTCTTTGTTGACCTTGAAGTACCCTGCTAGCAGCAAATAATTCTGCCTTTGGAACCAGTGTAGATCTAAACTTCCCCTTCTGATCATATTGTACATGTTCACTTCTTCGTCAGCAAATTCTCATGAGTATCTCAAAGTGTATGTCATAAAAGATGGATGGTAAAGGACTAAAGACGTGATAGCAAGTTGGAGCTCTAACAGAGAATGAGCCAGAGATCTTTGAGTACAGCCAGTGTACTAATGCTGGTGGTGTACAGACATAACAGGACCATCTTTAAGTTAGTAACATCCATACTTGCAATACAGGCTTTGTAATAAGTTCTTAATTCTATAATTTAAAGTTGCATATTATCTAGAGGAAAATAAGTCAGACCAGAAATTTGTGTAAGCTATTTGTAACACTGGCATGCTACACCTGTGTGTTTACTTGTATAATCTACCTGGAGGTATAGTTACCTGGGAAATTGATTCAATGCTTATAGATGAGTAATCTGTAAGGCCAGGTAAAATGTTTGTTTGCAAGTACAGACATGGTGTCTAAGATCTATTATGGTTCGCTGATCAGCTAGTTGGTGTTGTCCAATCAACAGTACGGTAAGCAGAGGCATTGCATAGTTGTGAAGTGGGTATTTAAGTAAGACCCTGCTGGGGAAGAAAAAGGTTACTTAGTACATTTGAACCTGGATTGTTGAATTATTTTAATGTCACGGCACAATTAAATAATATCAAATAGAACAATGAGTTCTTATTTTCCCCCAGCAACAAACAACGGGACATAGGCTGAGCATATTGTTCATGTCGGTCTATTGGTTTATTCCATAGTAGTCGAGGTAACTAGTGACAGCATCTGCATTTGAATAAGTTTTAGTGGCCTGGGGACTTCATAAATCTCCTAAGTCCCCTTTGGGGTCACTAGGGTCAAGGTACCACATTTTATAAAAACTAGACAAATTAACTCAGTTATGGTGACCAATTACAATGTAAACTGTGTTTGGGTAAAGTAGTGCAAGACAGACAGACAATCTTTTGTTTGAATTTGGGTCGAACGATAAGAACATTCAAAGTAAAGAAAGTACATACAACTACAAACGATTGAAGAAAGGTCTATAGCTCAATAACTAGCTAGGATTGACACAATTTTTTCGTATTATGAATTACTTGGTGTGTAGCTGATTAGTGAAGAGGAAGCATATGGCATATCAGGGAAAAGGTACAGATATTTACGAAACTTAAAACATACAGAATTTTATTTATTAGAGTTTGTAGTTTGATTTTACAACTATTCTGATGTTATTGGTCATTGACAAGTTTCCTTACTATAAATAGATTACATATATATTTGGCTAAAAATAAATTGCTTTAAAGAAAAAATACAATTTACTGGTACATGTCCATAGGATCAAGGTCAAGGTCACGTTATCAATAATACCCGCTTTTTATTTAGTTTGGCTTCATTCAGATTGAACAGTTTCACTGATTAAAATTACAAGGTAACAAGATCACTTTGGTTTTCCAGGTTAAGGTACACTATTGTAAAATACTGTATTTATTTTTGTTTTCGATTGTTGGTATTGCAAAAAAACATTTTGGGGTTTAGTTCTGTTTCAAGGTCTTGTCAACTCTGGTACAAAAATATTTAAATCCACATATCAGAATCGCTAATTAAGTTGAAGCAAAACGCAGATTGAGTAATTTTTTGGTCACTCAAACAATTGATATGTGTTGGCCAAGTATTATTCATTTACACATACGTTTTTATAATAAAACAACCTATCCTGCCATTCCTATATTTGGTTGAATCATTTACTTCTGTGTCATATACTAAATTTGGGCTATGCATATTTTGACCCTGTGACTTTAGGTTAAGGCTCAACATAAATCACGAAGGTTCAAAAGTTGTTATTAGGGGAGTTATTCTAAAGGCGCCAGGCATCTTCAGGGCTTACAGCTTGTTTTATTCAACAATTTATTAACAATAATGTACTTAAACTGTGTTGCTGAATCTGCCAGTAGAGATGTCAGTAAAGATGACATCAAGACCACTTGCACATACTGCGCCATTTACAGAATCAAAGCACCGAGTATCCACAGAGATGTCAATAAACTATAAATTTTAATAAAACAGAAAATAAATGTCTTCATTTTTAATATGACTGATTCAAGCTGAAAATATCCTACATTGTATAAATATATGAATAATTCAGCAAAATGTCAAGTCATTCATGTGTACACATAAGAAAGTGAATCTTAACATGTTGTTAAGACAGGGAACAAAGATAGGCACATATAAACATATACAAATAAACATGCAGGGATTGTTTAACAACCATTCGATATTGTACAAGCATAGGTACATTACTACATGTATAATAAGTAGGTCAGTGTGTTCATTTATACAATATGAGAATTTAGTTTCAAACATGAGAATGTTCTTTTTCTCATATCTGCACTTGATTTCATCTTGGTATAATGCAAAGACATAGAAAGATTATAACTTTTTCATCAGGGATGTACATTGAATTAAAACAGAATATTTCATATGTCTCTGTCTCTGTTCTCATTCATGAAAACATTAGTGTGAATGAAATCTTTTTCTGTTTGATCTACATAAAAAAAATAACTGATTTTAAAGCAAACTCATATCACAGATAATAAACTTAGAAATCATCCAAATATTCTTAAACATGTATGTAGCTTGTTCTTAGACTACTGAAACGGGGGAGTTCTCCACATTTTCTGGAACCATATCAGTCTCTGAATTTAGTTGAATAATCAAGTAAAATAAGAAGACTGAAGAGTACATAGCCACAAGATCTCTTATACCATTTTTTGTGTTATATACCTGGTTGTAACTTCAAGAAGTGTCCTTATAAGTATTCTACCTGCCTACCTTTTATAACGCGTCCAACTTGAGTGAATATGCTACTTTCATTTAAAAAAATAGACATGTATGCTCATTTCAATAAATTAACATCTAAATTTATGTATACAACAGACATCAGTCTCATAATTATTTCCAGGATTAATATAGACATAATTTTGTTACATTTAAAGGAAATATCAGTTACTTGTTTAACTTCTATCACATTCAGAACACTGGTAGTTACAGTTCTGTACTTGTGTTGCAGTTTACAGCCTTATTAGGAAATTGCAACTCTTCGCTAAGAAGGACGAAGTAACACTTGGGTATCTCTGGGTTTGTCTGTGTACTCCTCAACCCTGGTTACAATGTCAATGGCAGTAGTTGTTGCAAGCCAAACTCAAAACTTGAGCTGTAGAAATCCTTGACAAACATGTTCTTCCACAGTAACACTAAGTGGACAATATTCTCTGTAAACAATCCAGCAATCGTTATTGATCTTGAAACCTTTTCATGTGATTGTGAATACTACATACAAGGGACAGTTATTAGACTTTCTCCTAAATACTGATTAGTCAATGTTCCATGTTGTTTGAGCCTTTTAAGTCGCAATATAAACAAGTTTATGTACCATATTGAAATATTTCACACTCATTCAAAGTATTTGTGATATTCCATCTCCTATAACACACTTTCAGTAAACTGTTGTTGCTTAGCAGCCGCAGCCTCCAACTCTTCTTTTTCCCTTTTCTTTCTTTCCCTTTCTCTTCGTTTCAGTCTTCTTGCTCTCATTCTTTCTTTACGCCCAGCTTCCACATGTTTTTGAAGACCGTAGAATGTGAGACCTCCACTTACCCACACACCTACCCTGAAAACAGATCATGCTCAATATAAAGGATAAGGCTTCATGCATAGACAATTGTGTAAATTATAATTTAAATCAAATTATTACCAAATATGTTACTTTATATGGCTCATCAAGTCATAAAACTTTGAGAATCAGAATATCAGCATTATGTGTAACTAAAAAAAAATTGACCCATATTCTTGTGTCAAATTAATATGAATTGTATCTCTGAACTTTTTTTCCATGCTACACTTATGGTAAAATCATGACAAGTTATGGTAATGTGTGAGCTTTAATGCCCCTTTCAACTTGTATGTATAGTTTATAGTTTTTCAGGCTGGAAATCTACCTAACCAATGTTCCTGTGAAGAAGTACTAGACACCTATCCTCAGTAGAAACTACCAACTTTCTCACATGAGACATGCTCCACAGCAGGGTCAGAACCTATGACCCTCCATCAATGAGGCTACAGTGATTTCAAGTCAGAGAATCTAACTGTGAAGCAGTTTTTACTGTTTATAAGTTATGGTAAAAACTGAAGTAAAAATATCTATAACATCGCTACTAAAATTCTCACTTTATGATTGGTTAACCGACCCCTGTACGCATTTGATCTATATGACTTGTGTCCGTTAATATATTTTACCCCGTATGGTGCATAACATTGTATGAAGTTTTTGTGTCCAACATCACTGGAGTGGGGTAGGGCTACGGGGTTGAGAGGGTTACATATGTAGAGATTTAAATGTACATCTAATTTGTAGAAATGCTCTACAAATGAAGTTTTGTTTCTCAAACTGTTAACATGTAAAAGAAATATCTGAAATTGGCATCTGCTTTTGCAATTCAAAGGTCTAAAATGATCTTATACCTGTAGATCTAGTTCAATTTGTGTTGACATACCTTCATAATATTGTGAATTATTTATATAATGCTTTGAACTGTAGTCAGATGGCAAAATATTTTCTAGTATTTAAGTCAGCCTTGAACTGTGGACTTAAGGATGCTTTTGACATTGGTCAAAATTATCAAATAACAGAAACTATCTGTTACATCATTCAAATAATTTAATTCAAAGCCTACCCCTAGAGCTAGGCTACCCATTGGGCATGTGACCTTGACCTGGGACAAACATGTCACATACAGTAACATGCAACCTACACATCACCTCAATATGGTGAACATTTTGAATATCAAATCTTGCACAATAGGAATTTTTAAGAAGCCAAAGTGTCAATCAATCCAACATAAACAGGGTGATATGTCGGTGTCTGATCAAGGGATCGACGCACATGGCTTAGACACTACATATGTGCCCAAGAATGAGGAAGGGGTGCTTAGAGTTACATACAACAGATGTAGCATTCATACAGACGCAACACATGCTGAAACTTGATATTCATAGACATTTGAAAAAGAATGTGTCTTTCAATCGTCAAAGCTTTATCCGAAGTATAACGCTATCCGAAAGACTTCAATACCTTAAATTTCATGCTTTCAACTTCAGAAAATAAGGAAGCTTACAATAACAAAAGAAAATACTAACCACCCAAGCATTATTTTAGTATTATCAGCCCAAGGCATGTTTGCGACGAAATGGTTTATTTAAATGAATGTCAACTACATTTCATGTTTTTATTTCGTAATTGTTGTTGTTGTCATTCTATTTCAGGTCGCACACCACTAATTCCGGAAATCGGTGAGTTTAGCAGTGGGGGTGGGGCGGGGAGTAAGTATTCTAGCCCAAAAAATAAAACATATATGTATATAAATATTTCTCCGTCTTATCTGATCGAGGGACGCCCATGTTAAAGATAAAATACATTCATTGGAAAGAACAAGTTGAGGTCTCCAAATAACAGTCTACTCTGTCAGCTAGATACAAAATACATATTTTAATTTTGAGGCGGCATGAATACTTGTATCTTGTATCTTGTATAGCTGACAGATTAGACTGTTGTTTGTAAACCGCAACTTGTTCTTAACAATGAATGGATTTTATCTAAAACATTTATAATGTCAGAGACAAAAACACAAGGATGTCTTAATTTACTAAAGATATGGCAAATACGGATTTACTTTTTTCACGTGCAGTGCGTGTATGGTTTATGTAGAAATATAGCAATCATGTTGACCAGCTATTTTTCTGAAACAAGACGGAACAGCTATAGGACAGGAGAAACAAACTTTTAGAAAATCTAGGACTCTTACGTCAGACGAATGGTTTCTTGGACGAAAATGATGAAGCTTTTATTTAGAGCCTTATGTCACTTATAGAGACAGTGACACTGTAGTGACGACCAGTCTAAAGGTATTTCCAATAAGGCCTTTCCTCATAGAGTTTTGCTAGAGATATGGAACTTCCGTAACTCTAGACTCGGAGGCTAGAGTTACGGTACCGTAACTCTAGCCACTGCCTTCCAATAAATACACCAATGAGCACTTTGTCACATGTATTACTGAAGTTTATAAAGACATATTATGCTTGCTAGTAAATTAGTATGCCAATATGTAAAATGCATTGCAAAATTAAAATAATTCACCAGCAACACCTCTTTGATGGATACCAAACCTATGTCTGGCAAATCTGCGATTAATGTACAAATATTCAAAGCCGTCCTTTTAAAACGAAGAAGTTACAAGCTACCACTAATACATGAAATTGCGGAACAACGATATCGTTGTCTATATCCGATACCATTTTTATATGACCGATCTCGGTTTTGCCAAGTTGACGTAATATCAGGCCGATGTATATCACATATCAACCCTTTTGGCATAAGAACCATTGGACTATATGGTCTAATCAGAGATATGAAAACTGTTGGATATATTGCAGTACAAATTACATTATATTCTTATACATAACGAAACTTACTAGCCATTACTCATAAGGTCTAGAGATATGGAAGTACTGATTATACCTTGACCGGCTATATGGATCAGACTAGATTTTTTATCATCCGCTCCACAGTCAACATTTTAAATCGAACACCGTTAATGGCACTACTGTCCCCTACATATGGGAGTTACAAAATACAAAAAACATTGTTAACTTGCAATAGTAATTCAGTTTGCCAATTATGTGAAAAATGATCCTTGCAAAAGATAAAATAATGTGAACCATTCAACAGCGTCCATTTGAAATGTGATACCAAAACTATATCGGGTGGGAAGTATGAGATTATTATCGTACAAATATTCAACAAGTTCTCTTTAGTTAAGACTGAAGAAGTTGCTCACAAGCTACCAATGATACATGAAAATTGAACAATATAGTCTTAAGTTCAAAGTTACTTTGTCTGGCTAATCCTCAAAGTTTTGTCCCATTTCACCCTATTTCTATTCAAGAGGATGGGCCGATATACATCACGTGCAAATAATTTGGACCTATTTAGAGAAAAACTTAACGTAAATTCGTTAACTCTTAATGATTTATGAAATACTAAACATATCATGTTTACATGAAAGTGTTGTTCATGGTAAACGGGTGATAACTCGGCTGAAAATGTGTCAATTTCAAAACCAGATATCAATCACCTATTAACGGATATTGGTCAAATATTCATGCAATCCTTGCTGGGAATATAGTCTTGAGGAGAAAACTTGACTCAGATAAACTACCTAGTTTTGTCTGTACACCCTGCATAAACATATGATGCAATATACATGGAAACTTTAAAAAAACAGAAGGAGATTTTCTACACAAACTACATGTACATGAAAAAGGAATATATCGCATGATAATTGTCTTTCACATCTACTTTTCATGGTGATTGTTCAAATATTCAGTGCAATCCTTTGAAAACTGGAGGAGAAATTCACTCAACAAACTACCTAGTGTGCTGTACACTGCATAAAATTCATGCAATTGAAACTTTTAAGTACAGAGGGACATAACTTCGCAACACATTGATGAATATACGTAAAAAGTATGTCTTGCATATATACCTCTCGTGGTAATCGTGTGTACCAATATTCATAGCAAGCATTCATAAATGAAGGAGTTCACTCATACAATAGAATGTCAAAGTTCAAAGGACACCTTGATGTATACGTAAATTGTGTTTTGCACATCTAGTATTCGTGGTGATTGTTTGTGTCAATGTTCGATGCACCGAGACAATGATAGCATTAATGTAATCTCTTGGGTGATATCACAATTAATTTGCAATAAAAATACACTGCATATCTTATTCCAATGAGGTCTGTAGATATACTGACCTGTATGCCTAATTTCATTACAGTCATATACTAGACGAAACTTCTAACGCACCACCTGCCTTCTTTATTTAATTATCAAGCCTTCCAATATCTGCCAGCTTATTTTAATTTAACGTTAACATGGGTTATTGCATTGATGCTCTTCATTAGGAAACCCACTCTAAAAATATCCTCTCTGTGAAATTTGTATCACTCGATCATTTTGAAATTAGTGAAATGGAAGTATCTACCCAGTGTCTTCATAAATGCAGGACATGAAAGCTTTAATGCACAGATAGCTAAAAAGAAGCTGTCCGATACTGGAAGGGTTAATTAAATAAAGAAGGAACAAGAGCCATGCTAGGACATGGCCATCCCCCGCCGAGTTTCTATGACCAAGAAATATGAGGTGAGAGGCATTGACATGGTATAGGTTCTTATTTAATAGAATATTACTAATAATGTTGAGGGTTATTCGCCTGCACTTTCTCTGTGCTACTGTCGCACTTCTACTCTTATCAAAGCACTGCGAGCGCTGAAGACCTGGGGGGTATAGATCAACTCCCCTAAAAACAACTTTTGACCATCGTGATTTGCGCTGAACCTTAAGCGCGGGTCGAAATGTGCAGAGGACAGAATGATTGATTCACAAATATATGGGTGGCAGAAAGTTTGTTTTATCGTAAAACGTACGTTAAGTAAAAAATAATCTCATAGTCAACATTATAAATTGTAAGTATATATGTTCTAAGGCCAAAACATTGAAAAGTGGTATTTTGCCATCAGCTTCAGCAATTTTACTTGAGTTTTCTCTTGTGGAACGTCTCTGTCATAAATAATTTTACAACTACAGAAGAAAAAGTCATAAATTTTAAATGTCTTTATTTCAATAGAAACAGTAACAGTTCCTGGTAAAGGAAGAAGAGAAGCAAACATAACGTATCATATAGAATCTCATTCTAGTTTAAAGTCTCATTAGCACACAAAATACTCATGTGTACAAAAAATAAATTCATGTGAACACTTTAATGAGGATTTCTTATCAACATATCATTTTGCACTATATCTATAGTGTGCACATTTGATTTGAAAAGCAGCGTCAGGAATGTTTTTCATACAAACAACGGTCAATTTCACGCTTAAGACTTCTTCATAGGTAATATAACAAGAGCTGTCAGTAGGACAGCGTGCTCGACTTTTTTAGTGCTTGCCAATAAAACAAAACTTTGACAGTTAAGGGCACACAAGACTTTAACTAGGAATTTCTATGTACAAATCAAGAAAAATTTTCACAGAGTTATCTTCTTTTGCTTACAGATAGGTCTTACGATGGTACATAAGTACTCCAACTTTCAAAGTAATATCTCCAATGGTTAAGTTAACAAGTGGACAAGAATGAAAATTTTAACTGAGTTTCTAAGTCAAAAAGGGCCATAATTCAAATAAAATCCTTGACAGAATTACCTTCTCCTGCCCATGTTTGGGAATCATGATGGTAAACAAGTATTCCAACTTTCAAATTAATATCTCAAACAGTTCAGTCAAAAAGTGGACTGGTATGAAAAACTTAACCAAGATTCTAAGTCGATAAAAGGCCTTAATTTTTAAAACAAATCCCTGACAGAGTTACCTTCTCTTGCCTACACATGGGGGTAATGATGTGAAATAGCATTTAAAGTTTCAAAGCAATATCTCAAAGGGTTAAGGCAATAAGTGGATTTTACCCATATTCAATGTATTTTCTAAGTAAAAAAGGGGCATAATTCTGTCAAAAACCTTGACAGAGTTATGTCCTCTTGTCTGTTGATGAAGGTCGTGATGGTAAACAAGTATGGTTAGTTTCAAAGCAATACCTCCAATGGTTTTGAAATAAAGTGAGGTGGTACGAAAAACTTAACCAAGCTCAATACACTTTCTAAGTAAAAAAAGGGCCATAATTCTGTCAAAAACCTTGACAGAGTTATGTACTCTTGTCTGTAGATGGAGGTTATGATGGTAAACAAGTATGGTAAGTTTCAAAGCCATACCTCTAATACTTCTGAGATAAAGTGGGGTGGTACGAAAAACTTAACCAAGGTGTGACGCCAACGCCGACGCCGGGGCGAGTAGGATAGCTCCCCTTTTCATAGAAAAGTCGAGCTAAAAACTGCAAGTAATTTTAAATCAAAGTGCTAATAGGACTTTAACTCTTCTGGTCATATCTAAAAATAGCTTAGTGACAGTAACTTTAAACTGGTTCAATGTAGAAATAGTTTAAGCAAGTAGAAATCTTTTAAAAATATATTGCATGCATATTCTCTTGTGCAGATATACCGGTTACAATTAAGTGTCTCAGCACATTGATTTTACAATTTAAAAAAAAAAAACGCACATTTTATGGGTACAAGAAAAATCAAAACATACCAGTAAGATGATGACATTGGGGGTTAAATTGAGCTTCATGTTTGACTCTACCTGGTTACAAATTTTGTGTAACTCATCCACAAGTCGAATACGCTTTTAAAAGTAAGTTATCTGGTAGTGTTTGGTCGACTTCTGGCTGAGTATTTAGGCTGTTATAGATGTGTAAATGTGAGCATTTCAGGGGGTGTAACGAACCTTTTTGTCATGTATTGCATGTTTTCATAGGTAAAATATTTCCAATGATTTCAAAATGTCTTTCACAATCATATATGTCATAGTAAACACTATGTGTAAAGGAAATAGAAAAATAAAATATTTGTGTTCAGCAAAATCACATCATCTGGGATGTTCTATCAAAAGGTATTAGCCTGCATGAAAAAGAACTATTTAATACATGTACAATGTATTTACAAGAAAAGAGAAGGAAAGAAGTTCTATCTGGCTAAGGAAACAGTGTACATGTACGTGTTCTAGGTTTGCAGTCATTCCTTTTGAAGGGGTAATATTGATGACAGATTGAAAATTTCCAAAATTTGATGTACATGTATACATTTTGATGATTCGTTCAAAAAGATGTATTTTTGCTGGACACATCACAACTATGTTTTCATATTTAAACATAATATAAAATAATTTTCTCGACCTCACATTTAAACGTAACAATTAAAATAAAACTAGAAGAATATATGTATATATCATTTCACAACTAAAACTACTCCGCATGAGATTCAGGCAATCAGAAATGTAAAAATATACATGCAAATATTACAATCTTCTTACATGGAGGTGGAGACACTCACTAGAACATATATTCAAGATCAAAAGCTCTTAACACACAACGCCCAGACAACAGATGAATTTCCATGGTAAAAGGTTGACACAACTATTGACTGAAATCTAATGGTGAAAATCAATGCTAATCGTCGTATGGGCTTCAAAAACCAATCACAATTGCACTCAATTCTGCCATGAAATAACTTCAGCAAACAGTTCAAGTAAAGAAAGAATCACAATAATGGCAGTAAGAGTTCGAATTTGTCTGAATGTTAAACAATGTTGACGAGTTGTGTGAATTTAAGTACCGTATCTTGTAAAACATTCTGTGCAAAATAGGTAAGTTTAAAAACAAAGGCTGCATGTACAACCTTATTTCTTTGACCTTTGAAAGGCAAAAAACTAAACAGACTACAACTGACTTTGAATACTATGACAGAAATTCAAGGACGAAGTGAAACGTCTTCTTTTTCTAAAGCTAATATAGGTAAATAGTAAAGTAAACTGAACAATATAGTTTGTGCACTGCAACTAACCTCCCTTCCTCCCCTAGTATACAACAGGAAGTGAATAAAGAAAATAACCCTTCACCCCTTAAAGAAGATTCATTACACCTAACATTTTTCACAAAGTATAAAACAAGAGCGTAGTAGGACAGGTGCTCACTTTTTTAGTGCTTGCCAATAAAACAAAACTTTGACAGTTAATTAAGGGCACACAAGACTTTAACTAGGAATTTCTAAGTACAAATCAAGAAAAATTTTCACAGAGTTATCTTCTTTGCTTACAGATAGGTCTTACGATGGTACATAAGTACTCCAACTTTCAAAGTAATATCTCAAATGGTTAAGTTAACAAGTGGACAAGAATGAAAAATTTAACTGAGTTTCTAAGTCAAAAAGGGCCATAATTCAAATAAAATCCTTGACAGAATACCTTCTCCTGCCCATGTTTGGAAATCATGATGGTAAACAAGTATTCCAACTTTCAAATTAATATCTCAAACAGTTCAGTCAAAAAGTGGACTGGTACGAAAAACTTAACCAAGATTCTAAGTCGATAAAAGGCCTTAATTTTAAAACAAATCCCTGACAGAGTTACCTTCTCTTGCGTACAGATGGGGGTACTGATGTGAAATAGCATTAAAAAGTTTCAAAGCAATATCTCAAAGGGTTAAGGCAATAAGTGGACATATTCAATGTATTTTCTAAGTCAAAAAGGGGCATAATTCTGTCAAAAACCTTGACAGAGTTATGTCCTCTTGTCTGTTGATGAAGGTCGTGATGGTAAACAAGTATGGTTAGTTTCAAAGCAATACCTCCAATGGTTTTGAAATAAAGTGAGGCGGTGCGGAAAACTTAACCAAGCTCAATACACTTTCTAAGTAAAAAAAGGGCCATAATTCTGTCAAAAACCTTGACAGAGTTATGTACTCTTGTCTGTAGATGGAGGTTATGATGGTAAACAAGTATGGTAAGTTTCAAAGCCATACCTCTAATACTTTTGAAATAAAGTGGGGTGGTACGAAAAACTTAACCAAGGTGTGGGGGGGGCGGCGCGGGTGGGGTGGGGCGGGGGCGGGGGGGGGGGAGGTAGGATAGCTCCCCTTTTCATAGAAAAGTCGAGCTAAAAAACGACGTTAACCTAGTACTCTATTTCATTACCTACTAGGAGCAGCAAAACATCAGTAGGTTTATATCCTGTAAAATGACAGCATTTCACACCATTGGACACAAATCTAATCACAGCTGTAGTTTTATTCAATCTACAGGCTACAAATGTTCTCTCTTAGGTAAAAATACTCAACTTGTAGGAGGCTTGAAACTACTTCAATTCCAAATCATCAACCATTAAAGTTCTCTTTTTGAAATGTAAATGTTAGCTTCAGTTAAAAGTCAACCTATCAAAGCAAATTCCAATCTTCACAACAGCTGGATACTTTAAATATGATTAGTTTTGCTGACCGACACCTTTGGTACATGCCTATATACAGAATGTATGTCTACAAACCTGTTTAAAATCTATTTTTAGTAAAAATATGCATGACTGTATACATCTTCAATATTTCAGTAACCTTTTTACTTTGGCACAACTCGTATTTTATGTAAAAGACAGAAATGATTATCAAGATGCTGTCATTATAAACATGTACAATATGAACATTGTAAACATAAACTGTTTTCTGAACTTGAACATAACAACGATCGGTATCATCCTGGATAGAGGTCTGTGGTATTATACACAAGCAATTACGTTAAAAAAGTTAAACTATTTCAACATCAATTATATCACTTGCTAGCTGATAAGATTGTTTGGGGTATATTCAAAAGAAAAAATATTTTAAGGCACATGTATACATTTCATCTACAACATAGGTGTCTCATCAGTACTTTATCATTCTGTGGGGTTAGAGTATCAATGAAAACATAGCAAAATTCATTATTATTATATGATTCATAAATTAACAACATTTTCCTGGTCCAGAGCATGATCAACAGAGCTAAATATTTCACGGCATTTTGGTTTTTCCCAGGCAAGTGTAATCTCTACATTTAGAACAGGTTGTGCCCTGTGTTATGAGTTTCTCGCATTAAAGGGGCACTCCCTACATCTAGCAGATTATATTCTCGAAGCATAGATTATGTGTTCAATGAATGTAAAATGATAAATAAATACAATTTCAAACAAGAAGCTGAAACTTTTAGGTTAAGTTATAATACTTCTAAAGATTGTATTATTTATGTTTTGGAGGTTATTTAGTTTTGCATCAGTTATAGAGTATGTCCCTTTAAGGAGAGCATTACTGGTGCCACATTCAAATCTCACGCTACCTCAGCAATACGAGGTAAAACAGGGACATTCTCCCCGCACAATTTTAAGTTTTGTATCAATAAAATTCTAGAAGTTATGTTTCTTTCATAAAATAAGCAATATTCATATGACAGAACACTTATTGCCTAACGACACACTGGATATGAAGTGATATTCTCCAGAATAGATTAATACTGACCTCAGTTGTTGCTCCTGTTAATATCGCCCTCTTCGGGTGAATATCACATGATATCCAATGCCTCATTGAGTCTATACATGTATAATACTACATCCATTAAAGATATGAAGACAGTCCCGCTGTTCTCAGATATCACAGTTTACAGAACATCTAAGGTCATAAACATAAAGCACTGTATTAATTTGTTTCATATGATTAAACTTTTATCTTTGTGTAACTTTTGTCCTTAAGGTATATGCGTTAAAATTACTCTGATAGCTGGATTTTAACATAACATTATAATGATATAAAGCGGGCTTTAGTGATTCAAAATCAAGCAATAATTGTTCCCTGTCATGATTTGTCACAGGTTATAGTAACACAGCTGGGACCTTGTGTGGCATATAGTCACAAGGCTTTATCTTTGATGCAGTGTTTGGGTACCAGCTACTTTACTATCACCTGTGGGATCAGTAGGAAGATCACAGTATTAAGAATGTGTTCAGATTTTAATGACATTGAGAGGAAAAGAATTACTACAATGCTTTATGGATATGATCCTTGGATTTCAACTTCCTAAAGCTCTCAAATTTTAACACACATAACCAGAAATAAAGACATTAACTATCATCCATCATAACACAAATGACATAGAAGACCTCGTTCCAGCTTCAAATATATTCCTATTAAAATCAATCTTTCAAATCTATGTCCAAATAACATAAAAACATAGTATACACATAGCTGAAAACTAAGGTTTAGTTTGTAGTCTAAAGGTTGGCAACTGCATATTTTAAAGCAATATCAAAGAAAGTGGTTTCCAATTTTTACTATTGATTTCATCTGTCAATTAATTCCTAACTGGCTGAACAAGTAAAATTCTCATTCATGTCCATTCTTTTATTGTATTGGAAGACAAACCTTGCATAAAGTATAGTTATTTAAGAAAATGGACTGGTCAGTACAATGTATAAAAATAATTCACATTTTGCAACCAACAAAAGCTCTACTTCTAGAAAAATAAATGAATAATGGAATGTGATTTCTTTTCTTACTTAATGTAGCCAAATCTTAACTAGGCAGTGCATATAAATGGAAACAGTTTATCAACCAATAAAACAAGAGCTGTCCCTCACAAGTGACGAATGCCCCCGAAAGAGGTGCCTCACAGTCTGTGTCCTCTCCATGTGCTCAATAAATGTGATATGTAATTTCAAAATCCTTCCATGTATGACAGAGTAACCATGCATACAGTTTTCCATTACTTTAAACACTAAGTGTGACCTTGACCTTTGAGGTAGGGACTTGGGTCTTGCACACGACACATCCGCTTGATGTGCTAGATATTTGTGCCAAGTTATTTTAAAATCCTTCAAAGCATGATAAAGTTATGTGACACAAATGTAGCATATATACTGGTTCCTTACCATAACTCTAAGTGTGACCTTGCCTTTGTGGTAGGGATGTGGGTCTTGCAGGGACTCGTCATCTTGATGTGCTAGACATTTGTGCCAAATTATTTTAAAATCCTTCAATGCAGACAAAGTTACAGTCCGGACACGAATGTGGATTATGCATATATAGAGGATTCCATTACCTATAAACTCTAAGTGTGACCTTGGCCTTTGAGCTAGGGACGGGGTCTGGAGGACGTGTTGATGTGCTAGACATTGTGCCAAGTATTTTAAAACCTTCAAGTAGACAAAGTTACAGTCCTGACATGATGTGGGCATATATACATATATAGAGGATCCATTACCTTGAAACTCAATGTGACCTTGACCTCAGGGACGTGGGCTTGCAGCCACACGTCGTCTTGACTAGACATTTGTGCCAAGTTATTTTAAAATCCTTCAATGCATGACAAAGTTACAGTCCAGACACGAATGTGTGCATATATCATATATAGAGGAATTCCATTACCTTGAAACTCTAAGTGTGACCTTGACCTTTGAGGTAGGGATGTGGGTCTTGCACGCGACACGTCATCTTGATGTGCTTGACATTTGTGCCAAGTTATTTTAAAATCCTTCAATGCATGACAAAGTTACAGTCCAGGACACGAATGTGTGATTTGAGGATCAAACCACAACCAAGTGGGCCTGACCTTTGAGGTAGGGATGTGGGCTGCACGGACAGACGCTGACTTGACACGTGTGCCAAGTATTTTAAAATCCTTCAATCATGCGTTACAGTCCGGACACGGTTGACGGGGCATAAAAAAACAGACTGACGTTGATAAAGAAAAAAAAAAAAAAATCTGGGGAGAAAAAAAAAAAAATTACAACCTCAAAACCAGTTTCATAGTTCACAACACACCGAAGCAACAGTAGGTGGTCATGTTATGCGATGTTTAAATATACAGTGTAACCATCTCAACCTGCACCCATTGGGTTCACGTGATTACAAAATGTGATTACAAAATGTATTCCGGTTAAAGCAGGATGCTGGTTGTACATGATCCTCCAATACACTTTTCATGTCACCGGTACGAACAGATCAAGCCGGTTTAAGTCAGTTTTCCGTTACAACCAGTTGCCAGACAAGACAATTTTAACCGTAGTTTTGTTTAACACATTCTCTGTAAACAGTTTAATTACCTTGGAACACATCATGAATGGGCTATTTTAGTCAAAGCTACATTCATTTTTGTACAAAAGGAAAAAAATCATCTGTCTAGCCATATAATGTGCCATTTTGGAACTTGAGAATTGGAGAAACAAGGTGGTTTCCTAAATGCAGTATTAAAATAAAAATGCAGTTATACAAAAACAAGTCGAGGTATGGCCGTACAATACGAAGTCCCCTATCAGTTTGAAGCAATCTATCACGAAGGTTAAAATTACAGACTGGAAACAAAAATGCCGACAGACAGACTGACGGGACAGTACAAACCTATGGTCCCTGAACCGGTCATATTACTGATAGGGTACTAATAAATATCTGACTTGTGAATGAATACATATCAGATGGATAGTAAAGTTTTTTCAGCCCTGAAACATAACAGATGTTATCGTTATTCTGTAGGTGTAGACGCCATATCCTGCATGGGGTGATCCTCAGTAACTACACTGCCTTGCCGTGACGATAAGTCTAATTCCGCCGGCTCTTCAGCCAGCTCATGGTAGTCCAGGGAGTTAGGTTTGTAGGTGTAGAACATGGACATTATCATGAAAATTACCGTGTCCACAAACATGAGAACCGCAAATATGAAGAACTCGACCATCTACAAAACAAAAGCACACGTCGTTTAAAAAAATCAGAGGTATGTAAAATTAAAAAACTTTTCCTAAAACACCAAGATGTGTGCACCACATAAGCGGCAAACAGGAAGTGCCCAGAGTATGCCCAATCCATTCTCAGGTAAGCTTCAAAGAAATTCTTACGAAAAAAAGGATTACCTCCCTTGAGGAATTATTTATCAAAACATTTAGCACAGCTTGGTATTTGAACAATGTTAAAGCATGGCTAACAACTGCCACTTAATACAAAAGACAGAGACAGAGTCCCTAGACCAAAAACAATTGCTGCTGAGGTCGAAGAATGATCTTGATTTTAGGCAGCTGAATCTTCTTCACCACATAAAAATATCATGGAAATGTTCGTAAAGTGGTTTAAAATAACTTTAATTATTTTGAAGACAACATTATTAATATATAAAATGGATTCCTAATTTACTGTCAGGAAAACAACTTTCTACAAAAAACCCTACTTACCTGTGATGGAATTGACTGTATATTAGCCACAATTATCACCATCAAATCCCCAAATGATACAGTCAGCAACCAGATAGCTTGCACTACAGACTTCAAAGATGTAGGAGCCTGTAAAGGAAAGCAGAATGGTCAGAACAAAATCAAGACTTGGCCAAAGATTTCAAATCTTTTCAGACGTTTTCTAACTCTACCTGATAATGAGAACAATCATACCTAGCTATCATAGAGACCCAACATAACATCATTCTTCAGAAAAGTGATACTGGTATTATGCCAACGATTCAGGGTTACACTGCTGTACCTAGATCATTAACCTGCTAAACTTCAGAACTACAGGTTTAAATATTTTGTGGCATTTTAAGTTGAAGCTGTCTCCATCACCTTAATCTTCATGTGGTCTTTCAGACCAAACAGCAGAAAAATTACTCCAGGTAGGTCCACCTGTATAAACCAGCAAGATAGTGTATGGCTAGACTGTATGACCCTGGATGGCAGGAAGGAGGATCTCAAAGACAGCTTCCTTCATTGCTGTGATCATGGTAAGAGTTAACACCGGGGACATAGAGGAGAGAGAGAGAAGAGAAGAGCGAGAAAACAGACAGAGGAGACAGAGAGAAGACAGAGAAGAGAAAGAGAGAATTGAGAGAGGAGAGAAAAAAGAGAGAGGGAGAAGAGAGGGAATAGAGGGAGAGAAGAGGGAGAATAGAGGGAGATTTTTAATCTTACCTGTGAATATGCAAAAGAGAGTCCGCTGATAGAGAAGAGGACCTCCCCTACAGTGATGAGTACATACTGAGGTATCATCCACATCATAGAGACTGTGTTCTCAGTAACGTCCACAAACAACACAACATCAAACTGTAACAACGTAACATCTCACATGTTAGATAATAGCGTGATGCATTTTAAGAAATATCATACAAATATATGATACAGTATTTATATAAAACCGGTCATATTCAACACCTGCATCCCAGGTCCAGTGGTTAGAGTCGTTGACTTGAAATCACTGTCACTTCACATGGATTGAGGGTCATGGGTTTGAGCCCTGCTACCATGTCTTTTTACATGTCTGAGAAAGACTGCATTTCCTTACAGAGGATTGAGTTCTAGTACAAGTCCTTCCCAGGAATAATTGTTAACTAAACTGCCTGTTTGTAAGAATGACTGAAACACAGTTGAAACATGTATTAAAGATTTCTATACCTTTTTTGCAGGTTGTTTTTAATTCTGGCTTAAAATATCCTTGATTTAAGCCCTTGTACAGGATAAGTTTTACCTTTCCAGTCAGGGTATAAATAGAAGCAAACAACATGATAGCTATGACAAAAGCCTTTATACCATTACTGCTAAAATGTCAAATCTTTATTTCCTTAAGGCTGCTAGGAGTCCAGCACAGAATCCAAGGGCTGGTTTACATAATAACACACCTCAGTTCATAAGGTTCTTTAAACAATTTAGATATTTACATACAATCAACACAACAAAGAATGTTCACTGAATTTGAATTTGGAAAAGACTTCCGTGGGACAGTTTAGTAGCACACATAGTAGACTCCAAGTTTTTCACTTTTTCCGCCATTTGAATATACATATAGTAAGTTAGTTAAATAAAGAAAATTACCGCAGTATCATTGCTATGAACATAGGCTGTGTACACACCACCAGAACCCAGCATGAGACTTGCTTTGGTATCCACTAGCATTGACAACAGCTTGCTATATTCATACATCTTATAGCTGAAATACATTGCACATATTACGTATATACAGAATAGAAGTTTAGACCAGTAAAGGGTCTGTCTCCATGGTTGAGTGGTTAAGAGTCGCTGACTTAAAATCACTGTAACCTCTCATTGATTGAGAGTCATGGGTTCCAGTCAAGGTACTGGCCATGTCTCTTTATGTGAGAAAGTCGGCAGTTTCTTTGGAAGGTAAGGATGTAGTACTGGTTCTTCCCAGGTATGATGGTTATGTAAAATGCCCACCTGTAAAATCACCCAAATATGGTTGAAAAGGATGCTAAACTGATACAACAACAACAACATTGGATCTATAGGAAATCTGATACAAGGTTATAGACGACCGGTATAGGTATAAAATTATTTTCCAACTGAACAGTATTAATACACATGTCTCCATAATGAGATGCTTGCAATTTTTGCAAATTAATAAAAAAGATGAATGAATGCCATGATGAAAAGTTTTTAAGTAATTTTGGGAAGATAGCCAGTTTACAATTTGACGTACGAAAAAGGTCCCTGAAGCCAAGACTCATTTGTTGTCACTATCAAGAAAAATTATGTAAAATTATAAACAAACTTGACAGGCAAAAATCAAATCATATTTCAAGCTCTTACTGCAAGGGATCCAGCTCCTTGAACTGTGTAGCGTTGAAAGGTTTCACATTGTATTGTGTTCCTATATTTTCTGTAATGCTCTCAGAGTCTGTGTTAGATGACACCAAGGTCAGACTGTCAACAAGTACATCTGCGCTAAATATACTGAAAGAATAGAAATATTTTGGTTATTCTTAGTTGGAAAATGTAATCCTGTTTTCTTTAACAAAAATTATGAAGTAAGATCTTTCACATACAAAAATGTACATAAAATATTATACAATGTAAAATACCACCTAGTCATGCATGATATTAGTACATGTATTAAAATATTTCAACTCCCTACATAGCAAACTTTTAACCCAAACAAGCTTGGACAAACATACAGCTATAAACTCTGTATATAACAAACTCATTGGGACCATTTAAATGTGTTCCTTATATTTCGAGTATGTTATATCCATATAACATGATAAAATTTAAAAGAAAACTAGAACTGTCACAAGAGTGACGAATTATACCCCCACAATACAGCTTTGTCACAGAAGTATGGCAACCATAAGAAAGGAATGGCCACAAGGACATAGAGTTGAGTTATTATACAATAACTTGTGAAATGAGACCTTGACCTTGACCTACTGACCCCAAAGTCGAACTTGACCTGTATTTCATGTTACAGCTGTGACCGAAAATTATTTAAATCGGTCAAGCCTTTCATGAGTTATCATCCGGAAACTGTTTTACATCAAAGTTCAGAGTCACTGTGACCTTGACCTTTGATCTACTGACCCCAAAGTCGAACTTGACCTGTATTTGATGATGTTACAGCTGTGTACCAAAATTATTTAAATCGGTCAAGCCTTTCATGAGTTATCATCCGGAAACTGTTTAACAGTTCAGAGTCAGTGACCTTGACCTTTGACCTACTGACCCCAAAGTCTAACTTGACCTGTATTTCATTAAGTTGCACGTGTGTACCAAAAATTATTTAAATCGGTCAAGCCTTTCATGAGTTATCATCCGGAAACGTTTTGCAGTTCAAGTCACTGTGACCTTGACATTGACCTACTGACCCCAAAGTGAACTTGACCTGTATTTCATGAAGTTGCACGTGTGTACCAAAAATTATTCAAAAGGGTAAAGTTGTTCATGAGTTATCATCCGGAAACCATGAAAAGCAACAGACCGACCGACAAGCTCACTCCTATATACACCCCCCCTCCCCCAACTTCGTTTTGTGGGGGTATAATAATTGGGAGTCGTTTTCTACGGAGTTCACTTTACTGTGAAAACTATGTCTAGCTGTCTAGCTAACAGCAATAAGGCCATCTCAAAGAGTTTACTGCCACAATACAAGATGGTCCAATATGTATGTAACATTACGAAAGCTTGAAACAAAAGTTGATATGTGTTGTTATAGTAACATGGGATGACTTATTGGAAATGTCTCAAAATTTACCTCAATGCTGCATTTCCTTGCTTCGGCTTATGTCTTTGATCTAGAAACTGAAACAAACGTAAGATTCTGTGAAAATGAAATCCAGTCAAACCTGTCCTAAACGACCACACATGGGGAAGCTGACATTCTGGTCTCTTAAGACAGGTGGTCTCTTAACTCGGGATAAATTGCTATCATCTTAAATTACAAGAGAGGACTATAAAGTTGTTGTGTACGTCAAATTGTTGTTGAACTCAGGTGGATGCAAGGGCAGGGTTGACTGTACAGTATATCCTGGATATCTCCTACATGTTAACATGCCTGCTCTCACCTAATTTGTCTCAAAGGCCATGGCAAAAACAGCAAAGATAGCAAAGACAGGCCCCATTAAAAGCCTGCCTTTACAACAAACAATATCAATAAAAACATAAAACTATAAAAATGTTTATAATAATATGGTAAAAATTTTATACATCCACTATAGAATTGTGCACACACACGATTATGTGTATGTGACCAGGCAGAGTCTTCTGTCCGTTTTAAATTCCTCCATGCTATTTATTACCTATAAGCCTAGCTCTATCATGTTCAAGCCTCTAATTAAAATACTGACCTGTCCTACTTTAAGATTACTATGTTCATCTAGATATGATATCATTCTGTAGGCCTCAAATTCCTTACAATTGAAAGTCTGTTCAAATTTCAAGGTACCGCCCGCACAGGTGCTTTGTACTTTCACTTTGTAGTTTTCGCTGTCAATCACCAGGAAATCACTCATCTATAATAACAGCACAGAAAAATTAGAAAATAAATCTCATCCATATCTATTCAGGGCCAAAACTTTTCGTCTCCTTGTCTTGCCGGTTGGTCAGCAAGTTTTCTTAAATTTATTTTGCCTTTTTTTGCTATAAAAACTCATGAAAATTAGTCTTCTGGACCATTTTCTCACCAAAACATTTATAGTCAGCAGTAAAAGGTAAAAGTCAGTTGGGAGACTGAAACCATACATCTTTTTTTGGAGGACCTTATACTTTCTTTCAGCCATACATGTACAACTGGCTAAATGATCTAGCGATAGAGTGCCTGGTCTGGGTGTGCTGCAGCAAACCAAACACTTGAAAAGAGTATAAGTAGCTCCCAGCCTTTTGTTCATCATTGAAAACGTCATACAAGAAAGATAAAGAGAAACCCCTTTATTTGACAATATAGAGAAAGGAATGTTTAGTTTTATTTTATTTCAATTAGAATTTAGGCTTTTTTATTTGTCATCTCACAATTTTTCCTTCTAGTATACAAAGTCTATTGCCATTATTACACAGCCTACACAGGCTTAAGTTAGTGTGTGTGAACATGTTGTTGTACCATTTTAACACTCATTCCAACTGTGTTTTTTTCAGTCATTTTAACAGGCAGGCAGTTTACCTAACAATCATTCCTGGGAAGAACCAGTACTAGACTCCTATCCTCCGTAAGAAACTGCCAACTTTCTCACATAAAGAGACATGGTCTGTAGCAGGGCATGAACCAATGGCCCTCAATCTATAAGTAACAAGATCAGCAGCCACTCTAACCACTCGACCACGGAGGGGCACTTAGGTTGACTATAACATATCATAGCAACAGTTTGAAAACGTACAGGAAGTGGTATAGACACTGATAAATTATTGTGCTAAGTTTTTCCATGCAATTTATTTCATTTTTTTTTCAAGTTTTTTTTTTTAAATTATTTATGATTGTACATTTTTATAGTGGTGAGTTAACACAGAGTTGCATCTGGATTTTTATACCTTTTTGTAAAAGTATCTGAAACTAATTCACAATGGCCAAGACAGAAATCCCCGCAGCAAGTAAGCAAATGTCCTACTTCTACATTCTCTTTGAGTAATAACAATGAATATTTTGAATACTTTACCTCCAAACTGTTGAGACTTCCTGTGTAAAGTGGGGATTTTATATGAATACTACATGGAAGGGTATTGAGGAATGTTACACCAGTCTTTCCAGATGTCAACGTCATATCCTCTGCATTCTGAAATAATACACCAAAATACAATGAGCAGTATCACATATACAACTTTCTTGCATATCAGACCAGTATTTCCAGTGATTTTGCCCATGCTGGAAAAAACGGTCTGGCACCCCTCCTATGCCAGACGACTTCGTGAAACAATTGACGTAATGTTATAAACATTGTGACGTCACTTTCATAAACACAACGTTAGGAAAATTGTTTGTTTTTCATGATAAATCATCATTTTGACAAGTCATTCAGAAATCCTGGTATTTCAAGAAATAAACAAAGTACCATTGTCTACTAATACATGCTTGCTCAGATGGAATCATTCACCTAGGTAACTATTTTGCGGGATCTAGAAAGCCTCTATGTTAGCCAAACAGGTTCGTGACAAATACTTCGATCTAACCGGTGCACATGACAGTAACTATCATTTTGGTCTAGTAGTAAATTTAACACGTTAGATACACAAGATATCTGTTAAGATGTAAATTAGACTATATTTTCATGTCAAAACAACTTGCCACAGACTCATTTATTAGGAAACTTTGCATCTAAAAACGTAATATGCTAAGACAAATATGGTTCACCTTAAATTAGGTATGGTAAACCACTTCATTTTCTTATTGCCTTAAGCTGTATATAATCTTGCAATAGTTCCTTGAAACGTCTGTTAATAAGAAACTTGGTGTCCACAGCATCAGTATACTTACATTATTTTTGAGTTTGCCCAGTCCAGCAGCAATAGTTTCAGTCATTGTTTACAATCCAACAACCATCTTGTAAAGGTCCTTTAAAAGTCGATGGAAATTGAAAAAAAACTGTTGTGTGAAGGGACAGCATAACAGAACAACCTTACAGTTCAATGATTTTAGTAGCACCAGACTCAGCAAGAAAAATAGCTGCCAGCACGGTGATGGCTTACGTCCAACAAGCATATCATATTGCAACAAATGGGGTTATCTTAAACAGTAGTAGACAAGATTTAAAATAAAAACTGTGTATGAATACTAAATTTATTTTATTACATAAAATTTATGCTCTAAAATTTTCATACTTTAAGACCCACTACAAGTGCAATTTTGGATATAAGGAATAAACTTTCTGAGGGCCCTATTTCTTTACCTCTTTGTTTAATATGAAAATGCTAAATGGGTGTTACATATTCCAGATAATAACGGAATAAATTAAAAAAGGTCCCAAGGAGTTTGTCATATATGCATTTTGGGTTTTTTGTATTTACACAGTGGAAAATACATAACAACGTAGACCATTAACAATATTTCCTGTAACAAAGTACCTGACAATTTTGATCAAGGCTATAACAGAGCATACCTATTGGGAATCCTGCATTTGTCTAGTAACGGATACACCACTTTATCAAACAACGGGATCAGGGCAAGTATAAGCAGAGGATTGAGGGCTTGCATCTGGTCGGGCTTCAGGGTTCCAAATACTCCCTGTAATCAAAAACAAAACTATACAGGTTCATTACATACAGCTTTCTGGCAAAGCATCTCTCTCCATTGATGTCTGAATCCCACCACATTCTGTTACCAAAACATTACACCACTTAAGCTATATGTATATAATTTAGAACTATTCAACTCAAGTCATAGACAGAAGCTGAATGTAACAAATAATTTATTGGTCAAACTTTCTATGCAGTCTTACAATGAATCCAATGTTTCATTCAAAATTCATCAGTATGAAAACTGAACTTTTCTATTGCCTTTGTTTAACTTGATCGTGCTATTTAACCAAATTGGGAGATGTGCTCAATCTGTTTAGTGAAAGACAATGTTAAGGTACAAGCTTTTGCCAAGTTTATCCATCTGTCAACCTGTGTTTAACAATTTAAGTGTTATGAAAGACAGTTACTTAGTAATTTAGTCTGCAAATGAAACAAATATGGAGGAAGTAACACAAAATTATCAAGTTAATATCTCGTACTAAAAACAAATTGTACTAAACATTAAAAAAGCACAGCTGAAAACTGTCAATTTGAAAGCAAATAATGATAAAAATGAGAAACTGAAGAGTTCTGCCATAAAATTGCAATTGAAAGTTCTTTTAAGTGCAATGGGGTTCATTTTTTTTTCATTGACAGAATATCTGCAGCATTATGGGTCCTGTACATCATGAAATATTCGTGAGAACTTAATGTTAGCGTTTTTTCGGCGAGAGCACTCCTTTGTCTTTTAGGACTTCACCGTTTCCCTTATTCAAAGTTCTCCGGAATGACCGATATTGTAACAGCTGTGTGAACAAGCAGTATTGTTTTTTGCGCAAATTCATGGTCTCTTGAATTGACACAGAGATAAAATATCAGAAACTGTTTGTTTGCAAATTCAAAGTGATTTACAGTACTTTATTAACAAGCTTTATAGGGTAAACCTGTTTGTAAGCTGGTAGACAAACTTAGTTGAATGGGTTAAACAAAACCTGCTACATCTCACTACGATTTGTACAGTTAATGTGTGCTTTTATAGGGAATTTTACATTTACAGGAAGGAGTTACATCAAACAACAAACTTACCACTTTGGTACTTTAAAGAAAAACATTTAAAGCATCCTGATTGGTTATCTAACACTCCTCTAACACAGTGCAAATAAAACATACCTTTATTTTATCCTATTCTGTAAGCAGTGTTATACAGAAAAGACTTACAATGGTGTGAACAGTAAAACTCTTACTGTAAAACTGGACAAAAGAAGACTAAAGTCCAATGTCTTATTTCTTTTAAGGTCTCATCTGAAATACCATTACATATGACAGTGGCAGGGTGGAGGATCAAACTGGTGACCCCTGCATTTATGATTACTAGTCCAGCAAGGTACCACTAGACAACGGATCCATTACTAGTATACCATCCCTAATTTTGAAGAGGCAGACATAAGCCCCCTCTTGGTTTTTGCAGACGTGGACATTAGCCCCTTCATCAAAATTACACTAATAATTATCTTCAAAAACTTTGGCAAAATGAACATATCTAAAGTAAAATATACAATCAGACTTTTCCAAATATTATTTAACTACCGTATCCGCCTATGTGGTTGAGTGATTAGAGTCGCTGACTTATGAACCTATGCAAAAGTAAACTTAAGGGCCAATGTCTTACAACTACCAATACATCTACTGGTATGAATACAAAACGATCAGTTACCAAATCGCCATCCATGTGCTCTGCTTGTAGAGTCCACCTTGATCCCTGTTGATCGCTGAGAGCCCAGAACAGGGGCAGTGGTAAAAACATCAACAACACCTTCAACAGTCTACGGACATCTTCAATAAATCCATCCTGCATACACATGTAACATCAGTTATCATTTCAATTAATAGGTAGATAAAGTAATAACAACCAAGTCTGATTACGCATAAATATAGGCCATTATTTAATTATATTGAAGAACAGTTATTAAATAAGTAGCTTTCGTTTTCTGTCTTATGGATGCATATTATTTTAGGGTAGGTAGAAAGAATATGGTAAATATGATCTCTCTGCAGTGTTTAGGTAATTAAAATCTATTAAAATGAGTGTGAAACAATTTTCACCAATATTATATCAGACTGAACATTTATACAAGTACTGCAATGATTAATACTGCCATGTTAATTATCAGGGCATTTTTATCTTCTATGTCAGAGACTTGTATAGGGGGTCTTGCCCAACTAAAATTTCCTTTAATTTAGAAATCATGCAGTTTTCCACAAACTGACTTTTACACCAGGACTCAAGTGTCCCTTTATGGCTAATTATCACTGCAATTTCCCGCAAACTGAGGGGCTAGGGGGCCTTCCCAAAACATGGAAAAAAATTCCTGTTGATTATGTACATACATCAAATCTATCATCTGCGTGGTATAACCAATGACTTCTTGGCTCCTCATACTTGCTTCTCCTCAGTCTCCCTATGGCACCATACTATAAGTAAATTATTATACTGTACTTTCTTGAGTAAATGCATTGTATCTAATAAATGAACAGGATTTCAATCCACAGGGGTATAGAACTTAAATTTACAAAATGTAATTTAATATGAATACAGCGTATCAGCAATTTAGTAATATTTGATGATTTTAAACGTACTTACCCTGTTTAAATATTGCAAATTGAAATCATATGCAATATAAACAGTTGGAATAATATTGCTATAACCAAGTATAGTGCCCACCCTTGGCTTTATTGTACAAAGGGATTCATATCTCCAGATAGCATATATACTATAGTAAGATTCCGAAGTATAATGTCATGCCATCAAATGAAATTTTAACTAGGTACAGATATAGAATCTTAAATGTCTACAATTGTGCAAAGTTTCTCAAGTTCAAAATTAATGACAAAGTTCGGACTATTGATCAGCCAATTTCGTGAGCAATCTGATTAATTAAAAATGTACTGTATCCCATTCCATTTAACGGAATAGTTGCAACAATTGGCAAATCATATTGCTAGACTAACCATTGGCTATAATACAAGGGGTCAAGATTGCCAACCATTAGATTTGTAGAGGTACAGTACATAAGTTTTTCTATAAGCCTAGCAAAACAAATACCCACAGGGTCAGTTTACCTAGGGTCATAATTTGACATGCTAGAGGTCAATTGTGCCAATGCTGACATGAAATATCTAAGCTCTAGGCCTTGTGTTTCAGAGAAGATTTTTAAAGTTTTTCCATTTGTTGCAATAGCTTCATGCAAGGACAGTCCTAAAGAATAATTACAACATTGGCAGGTGGTTTCAACAGCAGATGTCGTTGAGGTGGTGGACCCATTAAATACAGACGCGGACGAAATGTGTCCTAGCTCCTCGGCACCTATTAACAGTTGAGACAATAAAAAACACATTTAAAACATTTAAACCAACATTCCAGTAATAACTGTTATACAACTTACATATATACATTTAAATGTCTTTCCAATGATATTACCAGCAGGTGGCACTTTCTGGTACTGGTTTCTACCCAGAAAAAACAATACTGAAAAAGAAAGAAACTGAATGTTCAAAATCTATCAGTTTTTACAATACATTTTTCAAGAAAATCACTGTTTTTATTCTATGAATTTCAAAGTACTTGTGTAAACTTAATCAAGGTATTCTCAAACTGTCATTATTAGGTTAAACTGAATTAATTTACATTGATTATAGAACAAGTTCTTGCAAACGATGGTGTAGAGGTTAAGGTGTCTGCCGCTCATCCTGGAGGTTTCAGGTTTGAGCTCCACTGGGGTCACAATCGTATACCTCCTCACATGACACCAGTACTGGTTTTTCCAGGAAGTGGACTCGAGAGTGACTAGATAAGCTTCAAGCTTCCTTCACAATCAAGCTAAAATATATCAGTATAAACTACACATAATAACTATTCCTGATGACTGCTTTCTGACAGTGCTCCCACCAAAAGAAGGGATCCAATGCCCTGCCAGGATTCAAACCCACGACCA
Source organism: Saxidomus purpurata (assembly GCA_022818135.1). Classification (NCBI taxonomy): domain Eukaryota; kingdom Metazoa; phylum Mollusca; class Bivalvia; order Venerida; family Veneridae; genus Saxidomus; species Saxidomus purpurata. The sequence continues at coordinate 45,193,143 of JAFMSR010000009.1, read as the reverse complement.
TTAAGTTAGCAATTTAATGCTCTAACCCTAAACCATATCGCCACCCTCTCTTGGATCATTTTAACTAAACTTAAGCTGGTTGAGTCACAAATAGACAACCTGTTCCTTAGTTAAAAAGAGTAGATTTGTATACATACTGACAGACAGGAACATAAGTACTGCAGGAACTCCAAACGCCAAGATGTAACAGTCATTACCAAAACATTGCACATCAGCTGAAAATACACACAAGATTATATACAGCAATATGTTACATTTAAACAGTTATTTACACAACAGAGCAGCAAGAAAAACAAGATACAAGACAAAGCTTTAAATGGTTGTATTTTACTGTACTGTAACAGTGATTCACTGGATGGGGGAAAAAGAATGGCAAAAGGATTCATCAACATGAAGTGACACTTGATGTATCAAGTTAAGAATTAAGCTGGTTGCGTACTATATTTCTTTATTTCCAAGTTAAGTTTTCTATGCAGTTTACTTGACTTATAGACTGAAGTGGCTAGTGAGAAATAGTGAAGACCAGAATGTTGCTATATATACAATATATATCAATAGTCAAACAGGGTTCGACACTAACTTTTAAACCAGAAATCCTGACGGGACTTCTGCTTTTGAAATCAGAAGTCCCTCCAAAAAATCAGAAAGCCCTCCGTACTTTTACACAACTCAAGTCAAAGACCTATTATATTTCACTCATATCATGCAAGTATAACCTGAAATAGTATGTTAAAAAACAAACAAAAATATTTGATCATGAACGGGTAAAAAAAAGAGCATAATTTTCATTACAAACAAGTCATTTCTCTACAAGTACGCGGCCAAACAATAGTTTAAACTATATTAAGTTGAATAGTGATTATTTCTCATTAACTCGAAAAACGGTGGCTAAAAATAATGGTCATTAGTCTGCAAACACAATAATTTTCGAGTCACTTCAATGCAAACACGCTGGTATTTTGATACACATATTAAACAAGAGGGCCATGATGGCCCTGTATCGCTCACCTGTCTACCATTGGCAAAAATAAAAGGTTATTAATAGCAGAAAGGATCAATTTTTACCTTTGGCTCATGATATCCTCTTAATAAGCCTATGTAAAATCAAAAGACCCCCCCCCCCCAGGCAGGGGTTAATTTTGACCCTGAGGTCATGATTTGAACGATCTTGGTAGAGAGTCAATTATTGCCACATGCTGAATATCTAAGCTCTAGGCCTCATTATTTTGCTGTCTGATCATGATCTGCACTGTTGGCTATTCATTTTTTTGCTGTCTGATCATGATCTGCACTGTAAGCTATTCATTGTATGTTGGGTGGTCATGATCTGCACTGTCAGCTTTTTATTTTTTGCTGTCTGATCATGATCTGCACTGTTTGCTATGCATTATTTAGCTGTCTGGTCATGATCTGCCCTTTCATTGTTTAGCTGTCTGATCATGATCTGCACTTTCATTATTTTGCTGTCTGATCATGATCTGCATTGTAAGCTATTCATTATTTTGCTGTCTGACCATGATCTGCACTGTAAGCAATTCATTATTTTGTTGTCTGATCATGATCTGCACTGTAAGCTATTCATTATTTGCAAATATTGATTTAATTTTATATATGAACTTTCTTGTGATGTGAATGTAAAAATTACTACCAAAATCTTTAACATGGAAGTTCAACTAGGGGTCAAGAACATGTATTGCATCATCGCTATTTAAAACTTTATATAAGTGCCAATTTTAGGCCAGAGTTTTTATATTGCTTGGTTTATGGGAAGTTTTCTTAAATATTGAGTATGAAGGACTTTTCCTACTGTATTGAACAGAGCACATATTGAACATCAGTCTACTGCACCTGTCAATAATTGTCATTTTCGAACAAAATAAACACTTTAAAATAATTACTTTCAATTATATATCCCTACTGTTCTGACACTTCATTAACTAGTATATGGAGTCGGAACAGCAGAAATAATAAAAATAAAATGTCAGTTCATAATGTCATTGTTATTCTACCTTTTCAAAAAATAGTACAAGCAGTCGCATAAACCAAGAGATATAAAAACTCTGGCCTTACCATAGAGAGATCCAAGATGTGTACTGATTACAAGACAAATGTCATTTATCAATCTTTTGGTGTTAAAATACTGCAATAAAATTAGCAAATGAGGTGTTCAATAAACAACACATTATTAAAACCAGAAACCATCAAAACACCCTTTCTGACAAATTCCAATGGCTGAAAATGTAACATTTAGAGTGTAAACAAGGTTTTTCCATATTTGGGCTCTGTGACCTAGTTTTTGACCCCAGATGACCCATATTCGAACTTGAGCTAGAAATCATCTTAACAACCTTTCTGACAAATTTCCAGGATATTTGGGCTGAAAATGTTACCTCTAGAGTGTTAACAAGGTTTTTCCATATTTGGGCTGTGTGACCTAGTTTTTGACCCCAGGTGACCCATATTAAAACTTAAGCTAGAAATCAACCAAACAACCTTTCTGACAAATTGCCAGGATATTTGGACTGAAACAGTAGCCTCTAGAGCCTTAACAAGATTTTTCTATTTTTGGGTCATGTGACCTAGTTTTTCATCTGAGATGACCCATATTCGAACTCGTCCGAGTAATTACTGGGGCAAACATCCTGACCAAGTTTCGTGACAATTGAGGAAAAGATGTGACCACTAGAGTGTTAACGAACTAAATGTGGACGGACGACGGACGACAGACGACGGACGACGGACATTCATCGATCCTAATAGCTCACCCTGAGCCAGCTCAGGTGAGCTAAAAATTTACACATAAGCTCTTTTTATGTCACTTTTAATTCGTAAACGGTCCCGAAAAAACAGTTTCTTCTCTGCATAGACGCCGCTAATTGGTCATACTGTTAATTAGGCATTAAGTTTGTCGATGGTTCCGAAAAACAACTGTAATACGCCGATAATTTATCGGCAAACAAAAATTAAAATCAAATTACAGCATCACTTGATCCCGTTAAATTGATCATCGGGTGTTACGAATGCCTACCTATGCAGTAATTAAGTATTGGAAAACCTCGCGTTCTAATTGGTTGAGAGCACAAAACAGATGACACCTTTACATTTTATCAGCTGTCAAGCTGTGTATTGTATATTGCGGTTATTTTTGACACGCGTTTCCCAAAAATTTCATGCGTTCTGTGCATTCGTCATCGGATTTTTAGCGTCCTTTTGAAAAATATGCGGAATAAAGCATCCCCGAAATTATTAACAGAACTATAGACTTTTCCACCGAAAACTTAGGAGTCCCGACGGAACAACTGACTTGGAAGTTCAAGAGTCCCTCCCAAGATTTTGGTGTCCTGGGGATCGCGGGACTGCGTTAGAGTCGAACCCTGTCAAAGAGCCATTTCTCAGTATGAAATCATTGACGAAGATGTTAATGATATGGGTATTTCTATTTGATAGCCAACATTCTGTGCAGTTTCACTGAATTCAATCACTTGATTTTTTAAGAAATATGGAGGTCAAGGAAGTTGCTGTAAATGCTGTAGGTAGACAATAATTTATGGGCCATAACTCTGTAGAGAACAAAACAAAAGTTGCTAAGATCTACCTACCTCTGAGTATAGGTGTCAAGAGTATAGAGATCATACTGCCTAGATTGATCATGAAGTAAAATGCTGAGAAAAATGAGTTTTGCCATCTCTCCTGTAAAAAAATTCAATGTGACTGTCATCTTTTTACATTGCATTCTTTAAACATTATTTATTTGTAAACTATATGTACTCAGCAATGACATTTTGTACAATGTCTACATGTGTTTCATATATGGATCTATGTTTTAACTAACTACATATCTACTTTTCAAAGAATATTCCAACAAACAACAGTCTACCTGAAAAGTGCCCATCTGCCGGTCAGGCAAAGTTTTGTGGTTGCCTGACCGAATGTCAGACACAGTTAAAAAACTTTTTGGGAAGACTGAAACAAGTGGATGTGGAATATTGCCATGCAACACAAAGTCCAGAACCAGATAGGACAGGAAGAGATGAGCATATAACCAAGCTTCATGAAAATCCTTCCAAGACCTTTGACCTCAAGTGTGACCTTGACCTTTGTCATAATGATGAAATACAAAGTTGACCCAAGTATGATGAAAATCCGTCAAAGTGTTAAGGAGATATAGTCTAGTGACCATTGACCCTTAAGTGTGACCTTGACCTTGAGCCAAGCTTGAGTGGTCACATCCTCTCAATGAGATTAACATTTACACAAAGTTTCAAGAAAATACTTTAAAGATAGAACACTATAACCCTATACAGGTTTTGAGTCCTAAGTGTGACCTTGGCTTTCAAGGTAGCTCCCTGGGTGTGGTGCATGACACACCCTCATGTTATGGGCAGCAACTGTGTGAAGTTATATGAAATTTGCACTATAAATATAGATGTTACAGCCTGGACATAAAGTTTGGACTGACAGATGGAACCAATAAAACTTATAGTCCCCAATGATCTTTGACCAATAAATCCTCTGCTAGCATGTACATGTACAAAGTTTTGCAAAAACGCCAATCTGAAAGAACTTACTTTTTAAGTCAATAAAAAATATTTTTTGTACATTTACAAAAATAAATCTGCAGTCTATTAACCAAAGTACTTGCAAAACAAACTAAAATAAGAACATTCTGGTCTGATGCGTTTCATCTTCATTCGCTTATTTATTAACAGAAATTTTTAAAATGACGATAAAAAGTTTTTTCATTGCGGAACACTGCTGTCATCAAAAATGTTATTTTTTACTCATGTTTTCTGTAATTGGCAGGTAGATGGTATCAATTCAGATTAGACTGTACAAGTATGTCAAGCTGACTTGGGTCCAGTGGTTCGGAGGGCCTAACCTTGGTTTTGCTGGCAGCACTAAATGTTCGATCACTAGGCCTTCTATATTCAAAAGAAAGATTTACTAAGCAACAATTTTTTGCTGCATTGAAGAATAGGTATATTGAACTAAAAGAAAACCTACCTGACCAGGTAAGAACTGATCAGCCCCAAATGGAGCTACAGAAGCCTTGATCCCTCCTGTACCACAGGCAATAAGGAACAAACCAATGGCTGGTCCTATCCTGTAATAAACAGTACTTTTGATTTTACAATTTTGTTTCCGCTGTACATGTCCAGAAAGCGATATTTTAAATAAAATTTTTCCCTCATCAAAATATGGAAAAAAGAACTGGGACAGATCTTTGAATTCTCTCCCATGACATTGAGGATGTTACATTGAAGGTGCCTCATGTTTGGTGTCTCAGATGACACAGTTGTGTAGCAGTAGAGTGTCCAACCCCTTAACGCTACAATTCCATCAGCATATTCTGATCATGAATTCCACAATCAGTTTTTTAAGCAAGAGTTCTCGCAACAACTCTAAAAATAGGTCATTGAGGGTAATGTGAAAATACTTGAGTCTAAACAAATAACACAGACTTCATTTTATGGTGACACTTTGTAAGCAAAAGGCTGATTTAAAAGTACAGAAACTATCTGTGTCAAGATTTCCTACTCAGAGAACTTGGCAAATTATTTATAGTAATCTTACCATTCAGGGGGAGGTAATGCTGTAAGTGATAGTACGAGATTGCCGACAAAGTGCATGCAAGACATGTATAATATAGTCCTGAAAATAAAATGAAAATAATGAAGACAATGTAGCATTGAAGATAGGGGTTGAGAATGAGTCTTAACCTGTAACTAGAGATACTTTTATGACTTTCTCCAAATACATCTTTTAGCAGTCCATTACATTGAAATTATACATTAAATTTCTTGATCATGTCTTTTAAAAGTACAGCCTCCAACGAATATTATCAAATGCTCCAAATTCTGGTGAAATTGGCGACAAAAGTGTTAGCCATGTATGCCTACATTTGTCCTCAAACACAAAGTAAACAGATTTTCAAAAGCCTTGTGCACAATGCAGATCCAGGGTACCCTCTGGCTTATTCATAATTTGCACCAATTTTGAGCAAAAATTGCCTAAATGCTGACAATGATGTGTTATTTTGGAATATTTTGGTTGCCAAAACAGGAAAAGTGTTGCCAAATGTGTGTTATTATCATAGCTGGCAGTATTGGCAAGTGACAGAGGGAACATCGCAGGTTTACAGATCTGTCATGTTTCCCCGGCAACGAGGTCTGTCTAGTTACTGTTCACTTTTAAAAGCAGTCAATAAGAGCTAAATCAATCATCATCTCTAGATTTAATACAATCAAAAATGTACTACATCAAAGATATAAAAGACAGACCTGTATCTGCCTAGATAGCCATCTGCTACAACCGCTCCGATCAATGGCATACCATAACACAGCATGGAAAATGCATGGAAGACAGATGTTGCAGTGTTCTCTCGGAACCCGAGCCATCGTGTCAGGTACAGAACCAAAATTGCTGAGAAAATTAACAATACACATTATTATTATATTAACGTTTTCACAAACAAGATGACAGAGGTTTTAAAAAATAAAACACCAAACAAATCTTTGCATTGCATTTTAACACCACATTTTATCTTGACGAAGAGAGGGTGTTAAAATGATCGCAGAAAATCAAATATTCAAGATTATCATTTCCATAGCAACAGCATCAAACACACTTAAACAGACAGAAAACACATCATTAAAACTATTTGACAGAAAAGATTGCAATTTTCTTTTCTATTAATTTTCAACTTTAATGAACCTTGAATAGAACATTAAAACTATAACCAAGGTTACCTCGCATTCCATAGTATGAGAATCTCTCGCAGAATTCATTGGATAAAATGAAAAACACGGAGTACGGGTATTTTTTCTGGAAAAAAGAAACAATCAAGACCAAATGATGATGCTGACAAACATCTGTTATCAATGACAAGTTCAAAGTTCAGATTTAATAATCTGCTGAAAGCTGAAGACTGTAACAGGACTCGGAACACAAACAGTCTGTCACTTCAAATTGGTGAAAATTCTGTAACCAGGGACAAATAGTTTGGTCTCCAGGAAACAATATTTTCAACCCTAACAACAAAGTCATATAACCAAACTTTCTCTAGGACAGAACTTCACTAGCAAGCAAACTGAGAAACTTCAGATTTGCAAACTGCACTACGGTTGTATCCCATTCGTTTATATGATCGGACTGTGCAACAGGATTTATACATGATACTAAGATACAGATCTCCCTAATATCTAGACTGTATTTCTCCACTGAACTTACATACAATACAAAAGTAAATGCCTTTAACAGGCAAAATTAATAAATTTAATATCATTGTAATTTTTCAAATATTTCCAACATACCTTGGCATTGGAATTCTTACTCTGTTTACTGATAAGGTCTGTCTCTGAATCCGTTTCTGAAATAACAGAATTCAAAATTTTTATCATTTTTCAACAGTATTCTACAGAAAATCAATGACATTTATAACTTACAGCTTTCAAATTAATTCACCTTCAATTTGTCAATAAACTCATGGAGCCGCAGTGCATGTAGCATGTTTGCCTCAGGATCAGTGGGTCCTGGGTTTGATCCCCACCAGTGCCACGACAGTTGTGTCCTTTAGCAAGACACAGATATTTCCACATTGCCTCTCTCTTCCAGACTGATTTCATTTGGAATGAGTCTGAAGAGCGATTAATCCAACTTACTAAGAACTTCTTCCGCAATCGAGAATAAAATCAATAAACTTTCCAATATAAAATCTGGCAGTGTAAGGGCCAAACTGAGCTTAAGTTAAGATACTTATGAGGCATGGAAGTACGATGCAAAGTCCATATATTCAATCTGTGGCTAAACTGTTCTTTTTTCTGGCTACAAGAACAATAGAGTGAAAGCAGGATGGATAGCCACGTAAGTATCAAAAAGTGATTATAAATGTTTGCATGACTTACGTGAAGAACTGCCAGTAAGTTCATAGCTGTTGGGTTTGACGGTTCCGTATCCACCCTCCATTATGTATTACGCTAGATGTATGCTCCAGTTAGTAAATATCACAGATAATAGATAACAACATGAGTTATCTTTCTTTATTCAGGATTCCTTGCTTCCAAAGAAAAGCATCTTGGAGTTGATATCTTCAGTTCTGAAAACAAAAATTACATTGTCCAGATGTAAGATGTACTAGATCTCAAAGACACTGACAATGAAAATTTAAAAAAAACATTTTGTTAAAAGTTTTTTTGATGCAATGAAATTTATATGAAATAAGGATGAGCTTCGCCTAGGTATGTTATGCTGTAGTGAGTAGGAACTTCATATTTTGTGTATGTAGTGCATGTGCACTGTGTCACTTCTGCAGTCTTGTGCTAATACAATGTAGACACTTGGATTCAAATTTTAACCCAAGTTTCATCCAGAAAACAACACTGGCACATGAGTAAATAGAATAGCTCAGACAGTCTTTGAAGAATCAAGCTTACAATACTTACTGCAATGTAAGTTACATTGTATGTATAAGGGCACCAACATAATCATGTATTTTATATCAAATGCATTAAGACTCCAGGACTGGCTAGAAACGGGATATATGCTGGGAAACTGACGGCAAATTAAGATTAAGAAAACACAATATTGAAATCAACACATACATAACACAATGTTGTGATATATGATTACAAGTATATACAAGATGGATTGACAATCAGTACCAACATTTTCATACACTATATAACTTTATTTATCCAACTTCCGGATTTCAATTAAATCCATCTTTCAATAATAAGTGACTCAACTGCTTTGTAAACATGTATTTCAAAGTTGAAATGCTATGTATACAAGTCTTTCAAAGCATTCATTGAGTGTAAAGCTCAGTGAGGCCTTGTGTACCAGTGTATCATACTGTTAGATGTCACAGATGTTTGTAAATTATCAAACTATTGATCGATAAAATTTAAACACAAAATAATTACATATTAAACATGTGAATTACCAGTATTATTTTTTGACATGCATGATCTATAGTCCGGTTGTGAATGACAGTACAGTCAAACTTGTGCTAACGGCCACCTGTTACTAGCGGCCACCTGCGGACAACGGCCAGTCTGAATTCCCCCCGTCCATATTTGCTCTAAAAAGGGCCGGGAATAGCGGCCACCTGCCGTCCGCGGTCAGCGGCCAGTAAAAAAAACTTCCCGTCATCGGGTCAGTGATGCGAACAACGGCCACTGAAATTTGTACAGCTGGCTGGATCAGAGCATTTTGTTTCTTGTAAAGTTGTTTGCACCTCAAACGACGGGCACAATAATCAAAGATGCTTTTGGTGATGAAGTGCTAATGAACTGGTGAAAGAAGTGCTAACATTTAATTGTCACCTTACGTAAAATTAATCCGTTCAAACTGTCCGGTAATTGCCAAAATTGCTTGATTGTTTATTTGATGCAGAACATCTTCGCAATTTGGAGTCGCAGTTTTCATTGTTTGTGCAACTAAATAATTATCGTTTATTTCAGCTAATTATTGCATTCACGTTTAGTAAATGGTTTTATTTATTACAATCAAACTGAAAAACACACACTTTAATCTCGTAAATTAGCCGTTGTATTTTTATTCACAATCGGCTTATTAAAGCGTTTTAAGGCCGATTAACTAAATTCTGCCATTGTTGATCCGATACAAAATCATTTTGTATTTGATTTGTCATGTGCGACCGTTTGCAAAATTAAACCATATGCACGAAATTCGGATAAATCGTTATTCGGTTAATGCGTATAGCATGTTTATCTGACAAGTGATGATGAAACTTGATAAACAATGTTTAGATTGATGAAAATATATCAACTGCCCACACCTCCGAACAAAGGTCACCTGCGAACAACGGCCGTATTCATAGTTTCCCTTGACCGGCCGCTGTTCACAAGTTTGACTGTACTTTAAATTTATCTTACTTTAAAACAAGGCAAACATCAAGGAAAACTGAGGTCATAGCTCAAGGGTCAAAGTCATCTTATACCTGTTTTTACAACAGTTAATAAACTTTTGGGTAATTGCATTATCTTATTAAGCTACTGTCACATTATCTTAAATGGACTGTACCAGGTGACACTTGCAAGAAATTTTGAGTTTAGATTCGCAGGGACTGGGATACACTGTCAGTTGTAGTCCATACAGATTTCTTTCACGTTCAATAAACAGACATATAATTTTACTTTTCTTTAAACATTTCTGTTGTGTATGAATTACTAATAATCAATGAAGTGTGACTTTATAAGTTACCCTCAGCATTAAATGTATTATTGAAACTAGAGAAAAGTTCAGTTACCAGTACGTCTCACTGCAATATCTCTTGATCTATATTCAATTTGCGAACTAAAACAATATTATTCATCCATTAAAAATACCATTATTTGTCACCTTTAAATATCTGGCCAACCACGAACCTTAACCAATGCACTTCATGAGCTGTACAAAATTATAAATGTGCAATGACCATTTTATTGATCATCCTAATATTTAAAGTCCCAGGATCACTTTGAATTTATAGAAAAAGAAATTATACTGACATAATGATAGAACCATGTCCTTAGTACTTACTCTAAAAAATTTCGACATAATTATGCCTTTCTTTCGTATTCAAGTACATAGTTGCTTCACAAAAAGAGACTTAAAAGTTGCTGGAAAGTATGGGAAAGACTTTGTTATTGTTTTTGTAATATCATTGAAAAAATAATGCGCTACATTTCTAACATACCGTTTAAATAGAAAGTTAGGAATGATTTCCATGCTGGAAAATAAAGGTCATTTCAGCCGCTTAGACAAATGTCACATCTAGAACTACTTGTAATTGTGCTCCTGGGACATGAATAAACAGACTAAGTGTTGTTGCAGCACTTAACACTGTCATAATGTAAATGTAAAAGCCCTGCGGTATTCCCTGACTATAATAGAGTGTTCATAAGGTCAATATGATTGTATGTTTGGTCTGACTTCAATGGTGACCTACATTTTTTGATCCCATGCAAAAGATGTGTCCGAGTTCATCACATAATCGTTATGCAAACCGGACCTCAGTTTCAAGTTTTCACATACAAGTATGTTGCAAATTATAGCATTGGTATGTATTAGAGACAGGGCTGGCATATACTCCTAAAATAGCTTAGGTCACATTAATCATACAGTGATGATAAAACAAAACCTTACAGCCCTATTCCTATCAATGTTAATTAGTAACTGGAAATTTAGTAATACAAAGAAAACACTGATGGCAACAATGTTGCTGATCTCTAAAGAATATTGTTATACTTTAATTAGAAGAGAGGAACACCTGTCTGGAAAAAAATTACCAACTGGAGTACTTGATTACAGGTATAGGAAGAGCATGGTTGCTTTACTATACTGTTACCATGGTTACCAGACTCTGTCAACAGAAATTTTAGCTACCCAATACCTGACCCCTGGATCACCAAAATTTGATAATGGCAACCAAGAATTTGGCTACTTTTTTAATTACCGGTAATTGAAGTACTTCAGTACTAAAAGGTGGTTGACTGTGCCAACTCGCTTTAAAGAGAAACATTTCAATCCAGTTATTTTGACCAATAATCTACAAATTCAATTATTTACATATCGGGCTGACTGTTTTACTGTTTGTTTTGGCTACTCCAGTTAAACAATGCTGTATTAATTTGGATATGTGAGAGGTATGGCTGTACAGTACTATAGAAACTTTTTTTCTTTCATTAGAAGAACTAGATGGGTGTTCAGTAGAACACTTGTGTCGCCCTCTTATGCTTTGTCAGAATAACAAAAATCTAAGTGTAAAAAGGGGCATAACTCTGTCAAATATGACCTTGACCAACAAACTTTGGTGGCATCATGACCCTTATGTCATAAGCAATACAATTTGAAAGTTTGATAAAGAAAACTTAAGAAATGGCAAAGTTATAGCAAAAATCTAAGTATATAAAGGGGCATAACTCTGTCAAATATGACCTTGACCTACAAACTTTGGCGGCATCAAGTCCCTTTTGTCATAAGCAATGCAATTTGAAAGTTTGATGAAGAAATCTTAAAAAATGGCAAAGTTATAGCCAACGTTAAGTTTTCGTGACAAAATCTAAGTACAAAAAGGGGCATAACTCTGTCAAATATGACCTTGACCTACAAAATTTGGCGGCATCACAACCCTTTTGACATAAGCAATACAATTTGAAAGTTTGATAAAGAAATCTTAAGAAATGGCAAAGTTATAGCAAAAATCTAAGTATAAAAAGGGGCATAACTCTGTCAAATATGACCTTGACCTACACAATTTGGCAGCATCACGACCCTTATGTCATAAGCAATACAATTTGAAAGTTTGATGAAGAAATCTTAAGAAATGGCAAAGTTATGGCCAACGTTAAGTTTTCGTGACAAAATCGAAGTACAAAAAGGGGCATAACTCTGTCAAATATGACCTTGACCTACAAAATTTGGTGGCATCATGACCCTATTGTCATAAGCAATACAATTGTAAAGTTTGATGAAGAAATCTTAAGAAATGGCAAAGTTATAGCCAGCGTTAAGTTTGTGTGACGGACGGACGGACCGACGGACAAAGCGATCCCTATGTATCGCCTTTTCTCCGAAAGGGCGACACAAAAACTGTAATCATGTTTCAATCATTTTGACAGGAATAAAAGCAAAGAGGCACTACTCCATGATTACTTCATGTTTATTCCATAATTTGCAAGTTATCTATTAATAAGGCTTGGTATTGAAAGCAAAAATGATGTAGCAATATATATTTGATATAGCTATTATATTGGGATATAATTATTGCAAAGCATTTTTTTCATAAAGAAAGTCAGAAAACCAAACTAAATATCATATTGAATGGTGTACTCTTGGCAATATATTATATGTACATGTATACTACAGTAGGCCATTCCAGCTACAGATCTATATAAAACTTAAATGTCACAAAATGTAACTTTTAAAATATGAAAAGTATGACTCGTCAGTCAAATTAATTTGTTACCATCCAATCAGGCCTTGACACTAAAGGGGCCCCAGGTTCCTGAGGACCCCAGATTTTAGTGAGGGACACTAATTCTGTTAGCTGGGTGTTCCTCCAGGATCCCTATTTTTCATGAACAACAATTAACAATTTTTCATAACTCCACAGGTTACTGGCATTTTCAGCCCTATTGGGAAACCCACTGGCGCCCTTTTTGTGGGGGAAATTTAAAGTGATTTTCCAGGTTTTTGTTAGAGAAAGTGGGCAAAATATTCTAGAATTAAAATAAAGCAATAATTATTATATGAAAATGTCACAAGAAATCATGTAAGTTGACACACACAGGGCACTGGGCAAATTTTCCAAGTTTAGGGAATATGCCCAAGCCCCTAAATTAAGGGGAAGTTGAAGTGATAATTAGCTGAAGGGGACATAAAAATCCCAGTGTAAACAGTAAAGTCACTGTTTGGGTAAAACTGCATGATTTTAAAGAAATTTTAGTTGGGGAAGACACCCTATACCAGCCTCTGATATAGAAAGTAAAAATGCCCTGCAAACACCATATAATTATATGAAAATGATAAATTTCATATTATAGAAAAGTTGATAAAACTTTTACTTTCGAGATGGATGGGGAATTTTACAAGCATTTGGGGAAAATTTAACTAGTTTTGGGGAAGAAATATCAGCTACAAAAATAGAAGCTGACTATGTCCAGTCAATAGAACTATTTAACTATTGTAGTGATACTTGATAATTTTAAACTGACCTACAGTGCCCTGTTTAAATATTGCAATATTTTAAATCATAATGCAATATCTCATTTCCTAGAAAAATATTGCAGTAACTGGCTTCCTGACCCAGTAAACGGTGATCTTAACATAAACATGCTAAAAAAAGTTGCAAAATCATTTTTCAGTTAGGTATTTGATTATATTTAGTAGATAGTCATTTCAACGATATTATGCAACCATCAAAACTTCTGAAAATTCCATGCAGTGTGCGCTATCTGGCCTCAAATTTACATGTATACGAACAAGGTCGAAGGTTATTTTTGTACCAGTAACTGGTGCATCTATAAAAATCTCCTTCAAACATATTTCCATGGGACTAAATGGTATTGGATGATTTTTACCCTTACATCGGTCTTAATTTCGATAAGCAGAAGACAAATTTGATAATCTCAAGATGAAAGAAAGTCACATTCAGTTGGAAATGATATACATCCATAACATTCCATGTTAAATATAGAATTTATACAGAATTCGGTCTTCTTACCTAAAAACACTCATTGCATACAATTTTTATGAATCTTACAGGTTGCAGGAGATTTTAACAGCGTACAGAAAAAAACATGTAAAATTCTGAATCCCTCAGGCAGTTCCACTTTGTTCTTGTCCATAAAATATAACAAAAATAACAAGAGTGTTGGGATAAATGTTGGAGGCCATGATGATGTTGACATCCCTTAGCAGATTCCGAAGATAAAATAGTTGCGATGCAAAATGAGCTGGACAGCTTGCAATTTCAATATTCGGGAAACGGAGATTCAAGCATACCTGATTTGAACTTGATTTGCGTTGCATTTAGCTCTAATATTGTGCATTTATTTCACTAAATTCATTTAACAGCATGCTGAAAAACTAACTGCAATCAGGGCTTTTCATCCTTATATAACAAAGGCCAATATTCGGCCACTTCCCAATCCAAAAATATAGTAACTTTTCCAAACTGTAGAGTTAGTGTACCCGATTTCGCACACTTTTCATGAAAAATTAACTATTTACTCAAAAGAGCTTACGAATCAAAACATTAAATGTACTGATCATAAAAAATGAACATTCTTTCACATTTTTTTTCTACTTTCACTTTCTTCTATAATGACGTCATACCATTGGTCAGCTTGATTATGAACATCTAAAATGTGACCGGTTCACCTTAAATACTGGACCCGGTTTCGCACACCCTGCTATTTTTAGAACTACGGATCAGTTATCAAAACAAGTTGATGAAAAAGAAGGAATAACATCTTAAAGCTTGTAAAATTGATATTATTTCACATTTTCTATCTATTTTGTATATATATAGACTACAAGGAATACCTCACTATAGTCACCATCTGCAAATTTATGCAATGGCTTTAACATGCTGTAGAGACTTCAAAACATCAATATATTGTAACAAAGTTTAGCTAAAACTTAAGCATAGAGTCACTGGGCTGTCCTGCACTGTAAATGAAATTACTCAATTAAATATTTCACTATCCGAAAATATGAAAAATGCTAAATCAAGTTCAGCTATTTCTTGGGAGAACAAGGAAAGCAACTGATTTTTCACATTATTCTACGTAACAAACATGAAAAAACTTGCAGATTCGCTGGATTATAGATTGAAATAGATGACTGTTGCATTTCAGTTGTGAAAATTGCCACTTGCGTTGATTTTTTAAATATTTTTGCAACTAAACTAGTGGCCTCGGTTTGATTTGTTTATGTTTACGTCTGCCTTTTCCAAATTGAGGCCCAGAAACAGGATCCTTCCGATGTCATTTTCGTCTGAGTCTACTCAAATCCCATAAAAATAAAACAAAAACAAGCCAAAATCAACAACAGTTTATTCAGAATTTACATAGAACTAGAAGGTGTGCGAAACCGCGTCCTGTGCGAAATCGGGTACACTGACTCTAGCAGAGCAACTTCCCAAAATGCAAGGTAAGTTTTCCCAAAGTTTGTTTATATTTTAGTATTTCCGGAGGAAGCATTTGTCTGGTATCGATTTTTTGCCGCAGTATAACGTAACAGCGCACAGTACCGTGCGTTACGCATTACCAGTCAAATCCGTTATGTTCTGGGTCAGAGGAGGTAGTAGCCCAAGGTCTTTGATGCTATTATTCCTATTTCTCATTATAGCGTCAAAGACGATCCTTCTGAAAAACCTAACAGGTGTACGGCGCAAACTGCGCCGTGTTCGTTTTCCAAGTTAAACATACTTTTGGGACGAATCATTACTTTATATGACAAGACTGAAGTAAAATCTACTATTTTGCCCAATTAGAACTAAGTGTCTTCTCAACATACCATAAATTCAACCGTTATACAACAACACCCATACAATTTTACAAAATGTGGCCGCCATATTGGAAAACTGCCGAAGTGTTCCGAAACGCGTAGCTTCGGTAGTTTATTATAGAAAATTAAAGGTGCGATATGTTTTATGCAAAGTGATAAAAACTGACCTTATCCTGTTAACTTTGCAAGGCTACAATTCCATAACTAAATATGGTCAACTGACACAATAAAAAGACCAATTTAGTTATGGAAGCCAGAACTAGGGAGGTAGGATATTCAATTCATTTGGACTTCCGGTTGACTTTGACAATAGTCAAATAACAGAAAATATCAATGTAACTCTTTCCTTTTATTGCGCATAAATTTCCCAGTTTGAAAGGCCAAGGCCTCATGAAAGCGGCCGCACGAAAACCCCAAATCTACCCAAATCTTACCCAAATCTTACCAAATCTTTTCAAAACATACCCAAATCTTCATGAAATAAGCGTTTATTTAAACTAATAAGTTCATAAATGTGTTAAAAGAATCAACAAGAGCTGTCAGTAGGACAGCGTGCTCGACTTTTTTAGTGCTTGCCAATAAAACAAAACTTTGACAGTTAAGGGCACACAAGACTTTAACTAGGAATTTCTAAGTACAAATCAAGAAACATTTTTCACAGAGTTATCTTCTTTTGCTTACAGATAGGTCTTACGATGGTACATAAGTACTCCAACTTTCAAAGTAATATCTCAAATGGTTAAGTTAACAAGTGGACAAGAATGAAAATTTTAACTGAGTTTCTAAGTCAAAAAGGGCCATAATTCAAATAAAATCCTTGACAGAATTACCTTCTCCTGCCCATGTTTGGGAATCATGATGGTAAACAAGTATTCCAACTTTCAAATTAATATCTCAAACAGTTCAGTCAAAAAGTGGACTGGTATGAAAAACTTAACCAAGATTCTAAGTCGATAAAAGGCCTTAATTTTTAAAACAAATCCCTGACAGAGTTACAATCTCTTGCGTACAGATGGGGTAATGATGTGAAATAGCATTAAAAGTTTCAAAGCAATATCTCAAAGGGTTAAGGCAACAAGAGCTGTCAGTAGGACAGCGTGCTCGACTTTTTTAGTGCTTGCCAATAAAACAAAACTTTGACAGTTAAGGGCACACAAGACTTTAACTAGGAATTTCTAAGTACAAATTAAGAAATTTTTTCACAGAGTTATCTTCTTTTGCTTACAGATAGGTCTTACGATGGTAAATAAGTACTCCAACTTTCAAAGTAATATCTCAAATGGTTAAGTTAACAAGTGGACAAGAATGAAAATTTTAACTGAGTTTCTAAGTCAAAAAGGGCCATAATTCAAATAAAATCCTTGACAGAATTACCTTCTCCTGCCCATGTTTGGGAATCATGATGGTAAACAAGTATTCCAACTTTCAAATTAATATCTCAAACAGTTTAGTCAAAAAGTGGACTGGTACGAAAAACTTAACCAAGATTCTAAGTCGATAAAGGGCCTTAATTTTTAAAACAAATCCCTGACAGAGTTACCTTCTCTTGCCTACAGATGGGGGTAATGATGTGAACAAGCATTCAAAGTTTCAAAGCAATATGTCAAAGGGTTAAGTCTGTAAGTGGATTTTACCCATATTCAATGTATTTTCTAAGTAAAAAAGGGGCATAATTCTGTCAAAAACCTTGACAAAGTTATGTCCTTTTGTCTGTTGATGAAGGTCGTGATGGTAAACAAGTATGGTTAGTTTCAAAGCAATACCTCCAATGGTTTTGAAATAAAGTGAGGTGGTACGAAAAACTTAACCAAGCTCAATACACTTTCTAAGTAAACAAAGGGCCATAATTCTGTCAAAAACCTTGACAGAGTTATGTACTCTTGTCTGTAGATGGAGGTTATGATGGTAAACAAGTATGGTAAGTTTCAAAGCCATACCTCTAATACTTTTGAAATAAAGTGGGGTGGTACGAAAAACTTAACCAAGGTGTGACGCCAACGCCGACGCAGACGCCGACGCCAACGCCGAGGCGAGTAGGATAGCTCCCCTTTTCATAGAAAAGTCGAGCTAATAAGTGGATTTTACCCATACTCAATGTATTTTCTAAGTCAAAAAGGGGCATAATTCTGTCAAAAACCTTGACAGAGTTATGTCCTCTTGTCTGTTGATGGAGGTCGTGATGGTTAACAAGTATGGTTAGTTTCAAAGCAATACCTCCAATGGTTTTGAAATAAAGTGAGGTGGTACGAAAAACTTAACCAAGCTCAATACAATTTCTAAGTAAAAAAAGAGCCATAATTCTGTCAAAAACCTTGACAGAGTTATGTACTCTTGTCTGTAGATGGCGGTTATGATGGTAAACAAGTATGGAAAGTTTCAAAGCCATACCTCTAATACTTTGAAATAAAGTGGGGTGGTACGAAAAACTTAACCAAGGTGTGACGCCAACGCCGGGGCGGGTAGGATAGCTCCCCTTTTCATAGAAAAGTCAAGCTAAAAAGCACAAAAATGTGCGAATAAATCGTGTTTTTATTGAATATTTCGGCGAAATTTGTCGTATGTTTATAGTTACAGGTAGCACCGGAGAGGACATGCGGTTATCGTAAGAATATATGACCATGACATTTACACTGTATTGTGTATCGATCTATTTTATTATACCTCAAATGAAAATTTCTGGAATATAAAATATATCCGAAGTCTACTCACATGTTTGAAAACAGTACGAAATTTTTGAAGAAACAAGGGAACATGACGCAATATAAATTAAAGTAAATATGCGAGTGTTATATCGGCGGACGGTTATAATTCGGATTTATTATAACTGATTACAAAGCATTTCGAAATATATCTTTCCTCCCTTCTTATTTCTGTCCATTTTATTTCTGTATAATATAGCAGTCTTCCCAAAATCGTACCGAAATCTTCTACATATAATTGTCGTTGTCATATTCACGTTCGCGTACATCATTGCTTTCGTAAAATCTCAGTATGAATGAGTACAAGACAATACTAAAATATGTTTCTTCTGTAATGCCAAATTTCACGTGCTGCGATCATAAACATAACCAGGGTCATAAGATTGCATATGTAATGTACGGACAGTGGCACAACAGGTTGTGATATTTACAATGTTGTGCATAATCAAATTATATTGACTTAACAAAATATTATAGTTTCCTTTCCTTTGAGTAGAAATGGTCACCTAATACACCTGAACTGTTGCCAGATAATTTCCAAATTTTGTTGGAAAAACTACCTAATAAATATGTGGTATATACAAAATAAAACTAGAATCTAGGGTTTGTAATTGCAAACAAAACAATCAAATGGGACTTGCAAGTACTTTGTCAAAGGATTTGTTTGTTTTACAATTCAACGTACAATTGCGGTAGCATTATTTTCGCATCTATACAATCACATACTAGATATACAACTTCTTTAAATCATTCAGTGGCTCACAATTGAAAATCGCTGTTTCAAATATGTTACTAAAAATCACTCCATAATACGGCAACAGAACACATAAGCTATAGTTTACGATCCTCTCCAAGGCAAAACTGTACAAATCTCACGTACTACTCATTCCTTTCAATATTTAAGTATGTGGAATTCAGTCCCTCTTACAATTGGTAAAGGATATTTAAAATTAAATTTTAAAAGCTTGTATCATATAATAAATATGACACGGTTCTGCGCATTTCTCGATATTTGTTGCCAACTTTTTGCATAGTGGTTATTTATTTTAACTAAAATGTATTATGTTAAATGCATATACTTGTATTTTCACAATTGACTATAATATTCACTTGTTTGATATACATGCATACGTGTGTGCGTATCTGCGTCTGTGAGTGTACGCGTGTCTAATAAGTTTAATTTAATTCATAATTTCAGTAATTTATGTAACTGTATTTTTTTCGAGATTCTGTTTCAGTTGCAAGGATGTGAATTGTCAAGATTTTCGAAAACAAAACCACTTGAATAAGAACATTCGTGTTTGGTGATATTAATACCTTACTGAGTGTTGTGGCATGTAACCATGCGTTCGCATCCAAACACGGAACTGGAACGTAACTGATTAGGTTTAGCGTGTGCATTAATCACCTTACTCATGCACAGCACGTTTTACTTTCCTGACATGACCCGCAGGACTGTTAAAGTCGGTGTGTGCTACAGCTATAACTATTGAAGAACTATTATATATATTTCCGAAAACGATTGTTCCCATAATTTGTAAAAAAAATGCTTTCTACATTGGTTATAGGAAGAACTGCGTTTCACGTATATTTCGTACGTTTTTAACTTCTGCATACCCCCTATATTTTATAACAGGCGTTAGTAGTTCAATATATACTGATACAGAAGTGTATAGGGAAAAACAGTAACTGAATGATAATTACATTCGTGTGCTTGTGTGGTTCGAACTACGTAAAGTTGCCTGAAGTTCCACACGCACTCCGTGCGAATGTATTAAGCTCAAATGTAACATGAATATATTCGCACTGTAGAATAAACATTGCATCGAACCGCAGCAGCGATAGGTTCCGTGACATATTATGTATATTTTGTGAATAAGGAGATTTAAACCATTCAAACACAAACATGTACGACTGACCATAACGATGAATTCATGCGCATAATTTTAATTAACCTTAGTATATATACATTGTGTTTCTAGAGGCTATTTTACATTTCACAGAAATGCGCAGTCGGCACCTCAGGTGATGAGTTCCTTAGATAGCCCGGTGTTCGAATTCCGCAACAATAAATGTGCATGTTAGAAGAAAGATGGAACGCAATATATATTACAAAGTTATATGTATGAATTATAACATATTTTACATATACGCATATAAAATAAAAAGCATGTTGTAACCATAAAACAAACATAATGTAAGAAACTATAATTATATTCTTTTATTTTATTTATTTATAGGTTTTCTCATGACCCGACTTATATACAAGAACGCTGAAAATAAACGTATGTAATTAGGTGAAACACATCTTATATTAAGTGATTAAATTAGCTAGTACATATAGCGCTATTGCAGACAGCAACAGGCGCTTACCCGGTGGCTCGAATACATGTACCGCCGACAGGTTATGAAATATGAACCGCTTACACATGGAAAGGTTATTTTGTTGTTTACTTATTTTTGTAGACTTAGGCTGGTGGCTACATAATGCGCTTGACAACTGCATTAGTGACAGGCGTAAGGACGGACAAAAACAAACCAACTGTCACACTGAAGAGCGAGAGACAAATATCTAGTTCATTCCTTTTTTAGTATTTCATCGGACATAAAAATTGCAGTTACAATACACACTTCTGTCTTTTCTTGTTCTTTGGTCCGACTTTCGTTTTCAACTGTATTTCAGTTATTTACAGACGGACAGTTCACCTAACAACCGTTCCTGGGAAGTACCAGTACCGTAAACTCTCATTCTCCATTTCGGAAGCGGGGTTCGAATCCTATACTTCTGTCAGTGAGGGGTTAAGTAATTTCAAGCCGGCACTTTAACAACTCGCTCACGACGGCGGATACATATTGGTATTAAAAAATCGAGTTTTTTACTATGTAAGAAAATTATCATGTAAATTAAATGGAGAAAATAAAGGACGGAACAAAGTGTAGCCAAAAATAGGTGTGTTGGCTTGAAGACCAGACACGCGTTCCAAGCGTACATTGGTGCATGAACCTCTTTGCCTCGTGCTTGGTTTCTTTATTTGGTGTTATATCGCAGTAGAGGTAGCTTTTTTCTGTAGAAAAATCGCGCAGTCAAAAAGAGGAGAAAAAAGTTATTTACAAAAAGACGGCCAAGTAATTGATGTATGTATATAGTATTTACACTATAGTTGTGTAGTTTTTGATAGAGTCCAAAGCAGACATAACCCTAGTTTATAAAGATTTCTTATCTGTTTTCAAGTTATTACAAAAGCTCATGAATGTGTAAATTGGTTATGAATGTCTTATATTCACAAGGGGAAAAGGGGTAACCAAATACTATTTCAATCTTACTTAAATGAATAATTTTTTTCCCACTCCACAGTGATTTAAATAACGAAATGTACAACTAAGATGTAGTGTTGAGTCCCAGTTACGTTTCTTCATGTTAAGTTGTTTTAATTGGTACCTTCATTAAACATCATTATCATCATCATTTTTACATAACCTATGAAACCTGAAAAAACCAAACAGCTTTTTTGCTGAGTTATAAATTTATGGAAATCAAACGTTAGAAGATGTTGTTTAATGCCTTAAATGTAAAAATTTACAATCGATAAAGAATACTAGCAGTCACAATATATTGTAGCTTTGTTGTTATAGAGATGTGTAGATAAGTGCCGGAGGCTAGCTGCATATTAATTACAAATTTACAATATCCGACCAGAGAGGCTTTCCTCTGATTGGTTATTATGGTTTTTTGTTGAGTAAGCGACTTTTCTCTGATTGGTTATTAAGATTTTGGGTAATTAATATTCATAACACGTATACAGATACACATAAAAGAATACAAGCTCTTATGGACGGACTTTTATAAAAAATTGCTTCAAATCAAAGACAAATTTGATAAATTTCTTACAAGACATCTAACATACAACAAACAAGACAGATAACCGGACTTTCAATATAATTTAATGAGAAATATGATTGTATTACGGGTAAATAAATTATATAAAAAAATAATGGTAACGGTTGAAATAAAAGAGTATTGCAAAATCAGGATGTATCTAAGTCATTTTGAGTACTTTTAGCCCTTGTCGACACATCCATGGCGAGATCTGTTGAAATAAGTGCATAATTCACGAAGATTTGGTTATGTAAAAGAAGATTTGGGCAAGGTTTAGGTGACAGTGTACTAAATTGTGTGAAAATCGTCAATCAGCTATGCGATATGAATAAAATCTCGACCAATTTCAGTATTTTTTGTCATCTGCTGTTGCATGATATGTAACATAGAACTTAAGTCGCCATGATTTGGGTATGTCATGATATGATATCATGAAGATTTGGGTAAGATTTGGGGTTACGTGTGCTTAAATTTGTGAAAATTCCAAGGCTGATCTACAAAATCAGGATGTACTTAAGTCATTTTGAGTATTTTTAGCCCTTGTTGACACATCCATGGCGAGATCTGTTGAAATAAGTGCATAATTCACGAAGATTTGTTTATGTCAAAGAAGATTTGGGTAAGGTTTAGGTTACAGTGTACTAAATTTTGTGAACATCGTCAATCAGCTATGCGATATGAATCAATTCTCGACCAATTTCAGTATTTTTTGTCATCTGCTGTTGCACTGATTGCATGATATGTAACATAGAACTTAAGTCGCCATGATTTGGGTATGTCATGATAAGATATCATGAAGATTTGGGTAAGATTTGGGGTTACGTGTGCTTAAATTTGTGAAAATTCCAAGGCTGATCTACAAAATCAGGATGTACTTAAGTCATTTTGAGTATTTTTAGCCCTTGTTGACACATCCATGGCGAGATCTGTTGAAATAAGTGCATAATTCACGAAGATTTGTTTATGTCAAAGAAGATTTGGGTAAGGTTTAGGTTACAGTGTTCTAAATTTTATGAACATCGTCAATCAGATATGCGATATGAATCAATTCTCGACCAATTTAAGTAATTTTTGTCATCTGCTGATGCATGTTTGCAAGATGTAACTTAAAGTTGCACTCATTCTTATTTTGGTATGACATGATTAGACTTCATGCAGAGTTGGTGTTATGTGTCCTCTAACTTGTAAAAATGCAAAGCCATATGATTATTACTTCAAGTTGCGTTTCCATTCTAATATTATTCCTCTCCTAAAATTGTTCCTCTAGACAGACCGGACCAGTACGCGGACACTACCAGTACGCGGACACTTCCGTTTTCGGTGGTTTTTAATTATGCTTAAAACTGCTTACATGATATCGATATCACGCAAATATATTCGCGTCGTATGTGTACTCTTTCCGGTATAATACATGTATGTTTACACTTCCGGATTTTTGACAGACAAGCAGACGAAGTCGAATAGCGGAACATAAACAAACAGCCTTGACGATGTAAACTGGTAAATAAAATATGAAACCCAGTATAAATCAGCCGAAAACCACTTCATGTGAAAGAATTTTAAATAAAATAACTATCATAAAAGCTTTTTTAAAAAAAAACTCACCAAATATTCAATACGGAGCCTAAACTGTTCCGTTGGGATTTCGTTATAATTTTTGAACTGAAACACCACAGCTCTGCATCATTCAGGCGCATGCATGTAGTACAGTTATGCGCCAAATGCATCTACACATGCGATATTTTACAATTGAAAGCATGGGTCCTTATCATGAAAACAACAAAAATGAAGAATTATCTATTTTTCTTTTAATGAGCTTCACGGATAATACATTTTCAAAAAAAAAACAAAACAAACTTCAAAGCAATTTAAAAGTAGTCAAAGGATCATCTATATGGTAGAAGAGTAATAAATACATTACAGTTCAGTGTTTATGAAGTGCTAGATCTTCTTATTTATATTATAGATGTATAATGTCACAAAAGAAAAACCATGCTGAGTGGCAGGCTTCTGTTAAAAGGGCAGTAGATCTTGTTCAAAATGGCTGGAGCATCCGTGGTGCAGCAAAGAAAACTGGCTTGCCAAAGTCAACTGTTGCTGATCACTGTACAAAATTTAAAGGTTTTGACACAAGAAAAGGGCCAGATAGATGTCTGTCAGAGACAGAAGAAACTGCACTTGTACAGTATATACTTTACATGGCAGAACACGGTTTTCCTTTGACTAGAAAAGTGATCAAGTCACTCTGTGTTGACATAATAAAGAAAAGTGATCGTGACACACTAGTTAACTTAGAAAAGGGCCCAAGTGATAAATGGGTCAAGAAATTTCTAAACAGGCATCCAGAATTATCAGAACGCACGCCACATATTCTTGACCGTGCAAGGGCTTCAGTGTCGCAGCCACAGATCAACCAGTACTTTACACTATTAGAAAGTACACTAACAAAACTTGGTCTTGATTCTAAGGGTGACCAAGTTTGGAACTGTGACGAGACTGGTTTCAGTGGGCGAGAGAAGAACCATACAAAAGTTATAGGTCACCGTGGTCTAAGACAGCCATGGCGCGTCCATGTATCCTTCTCAGGACATGTTACAGTCCATCTTGCCATTTCTGCAAGTGGTCGCACTCTGCCACCTTTGCTAATATACGACAAAAACTTACCAAGAACAGGATATCGAGATGGCATACCTGATTCTTGGTTCTTTGAATGTACGAAGACAGGGTATATTAACTCTGAATTGTTCTTAAAGTGGTTCAAAGAGTGTTTTGTGCCAAACTGTGGCAACCATAGGCCAGTTTTACTTAGCCTTGATAATCATGTTACACATTTGTCAACAGCTGTAATTGATGAAGCCAGAGCAAACAATGTACATTTACTTTGTTTCCCAGCACACAGTACTCATTTGCTGCAACCACTGGACGTTGGTTATTTTCACGATTTGAAGTCTAAGGTTGGTGATTTATGTGTGTCTCTTGGGTTCACTGGAATGAGTACACTACCGAGACACAAATTTCCGATGATACTGAAACTTGCACTAGACAAAATTCCACCAAAAACATGCGTATCAGCTTTCCGTTCCACTGGCCTCTTTCCGGTCAACAGAACTGTCGTAGCTGCAATACCAGACCTGTCTACCACCAAGTCTGTCTCATATGAGAGTCAGCAGGGTCCACATGATCATGCTAGCGTTTGTGACGGATGTGGGTTTTCAGGCCAAAACCGTTTAGTACGTCTGGGAGTTATTCCAGTAGAATTAGCTGATATTCTTGTTGAGCCACCTACCATCACGAAGCCTAAATCAAAGCGGCCGCGGCTTGAAAAAGCTAGGTTGATAACTGATGAAATTTCAGAGTTGGTTCAGGTATCAGATGATCTAGTATTTCCCGACAATGAGCCTCTTATTCAGGTGGAGGATTTCTCCCAGACCTCTTGTATGCTTTGTGGTTCTGGGACAAATAAGTGGAAGTGGATTGGCTGTGACAATTGTGATGACTACTGGGTGCACTATGACTGTCTTCCATATACAGATAGGGTAGATGTTGATCTGAGTCTCATTGTCGGAGAGCCTTGGTTTTGTGGTGCTTGTAGGGAGGAATAAGCACGTATTTTTAAAAAGTTACCCACTTAGTTACGGAACTTTGAACTAGTTACAAGCTGTTCTGAATTTATTTGGTTCATTTGGTGACTTTAAAACTTGTTTTATTGTTCCCACAGTACACACGTATCTACAATTCCTGTTTTATTATGTGTGTCTATTTCTCCAAAATTAAAGGAATTATTATAAAGTTTACATGTTGAAGCTTTTAGATTCTTGAAATAAAATCATCAAACAAACTTTCCACGAGCTGATACATTAATCCATTTATTTTTCTTTAGCATAAGTTGGTGTCCGCGTACTGGTTAAATTGTGCGATTTCTTTTGGCCGAACCTGTATCTCGTGCGGGGACAAGCTGCGCATGCGCAGTGCGTTGTTTACAGTTTAAACTTCCCGTAAAATTACGAGCAAGGACTCCTCTAAATTCTGCGAAGACTTGATGATCCGAAATATCCTAGAGATAGCACAGGTTAGTAATATATATAAAACGGACAGCGCGCTCGACTTTTTTAGTGCTTGCCAATAAAACAAAACTTGACAGTTAAGGGCACACAAACTTTAACTAGGAATCTAAGACAAATCAAGAAACATTTTCACAGAGTTATCTTCTCTGCTTACAGATAGGCTCATGATGGACATAAGTCTCCAACTCAAAGTAAATCTCAAATGGTTAAGTCAACAAGTGGACAAGAATGAAAATTTAACTGAGTTTCTAAGACAAAAAGGGCCAAATCACATAAAACCTTGACAGAATTACCTTCTCCGCCCATGTTTTGGGATCAGATGGTAAACAAGTATTCAAACTTTCAAAGTAATATCTCGAACAGTTTAGTCAAAAAGTGGACTGGTACGAAAAACTTTACCAAGATTCTAAGTCGATAAAAGGGCCTTAATTTTTAAAACAAACCCTGACAGAGTTACCTTCTCTTGCCTACAGATGGGGGTAATGATGTAAACAAGCATTCAAAGTTTCAAAGCAATATCTCAAAGGGTTAAGGCAATAAGTGGATTTACCCATATTCAAAGTATTTTCTAAGTAAAAGGGGCATAATTCTGTCAAAAACCTTGACAGAGTTATGTACCTGTCTGTTGATGTAGGTCATGATGGTAAACAAGTATGGTTAGTTTCAAAGCAATACCTCCAATGGTTTTGAAATAAAGTGAGGTGGTACGAAAAACTTAACCAAGCTCAATACACTTTCTAAGTCAAAAAAGGGCCATAATTCTGCCAAAAACCTTGACAGAGTTATGTACTCTGTCTGTAGATGGAGGTTATGATGGTAAACAAGTATGGTAAGTTTCAAAGCCATACCTCCAATACTTTTGAAATAAAAGTGGGGTGGTACGAAAAACTTAACCAAGGTGTGACGCCAACGCCGACGCCGACGCCGACGCCGACGCCGGGGCGAGTAGGATAGCTCCCCTTTTCATAGAAAAGTCGAGCTAAAAAGTGTCCGCATACTGTTCCGGTCTGTCTAGTGTTGTCCCTCTAGACAAAAAAAAAAGAAGAAAAGATGCAGATTGTTGGTAAGATTTTAGATCAATACACAATACAGTGTAAATGTCATGGTCATATATTCTTACGATAACCGCATGTCCTCTCCGGTGCTATTTCGCCGAAATATTCGATAAAAACACGATTTATTCGCACAATTTTGTGCTTTTTGTTTCTTTGAACACATTTATGAACTTACTAGTTTAAATAAACGCTTATTTCATGAAGATTTGGGTATGTTTTGAAAAGATTTGGTAAGATTTGGGTAAGATTTGGGTAGATTTGGGGTTTTCCTGCTGCCCCATGAAGCCCTGGCAATTGATCAGGTCGGACATCCGGGCATTTACCGTTGCGCGCACCTGCTCAGGCGTAGCAACGCTGTCCGAGGTGAAAACAACTGCCATCTTGTTAATAACGTATAGAGCGAAGTCCGTGTAATGTTATAAAACTATTTGATTAAAGTATAAAAATGCAGCAGTTATGATGAGTTTTTTATATGCAAATGACACCAACTTCTGTTTCTGTTTGTTTCTATCAAAAGGAAAAGATATTTTTTCATTCTTAAATGTGTAAGAAATGTATCGAAACGATCTAGATCTACGCATGCACATGACTTACAAATGATTCAGTTATGGACGATATATTTTCCTTTGACGATTAAAACTTGCCTCCGAAAATAAGAACACAAATGCTCCATTTAATTACATTTCTAAAATAAGGTAGAAATTCACAAGCATGTTATCGAAGGTTTGTCATGAAATTTTTTATTGTGGGTATATTTAAGAATTAGAATCTAGTATTAGAGCGGTCTACTTTAAGACCGTAAATCAAAATAGTTTTCTCGATTTTATTAGTTGTAAACAAAATGTTGACGTAAATATATTAAAAACTCATTATAACTGAAATCACGATATCTATATACCTAAATGCATGTACGTGTCTAATTTCACTTAATCGGAGTACATAAAATTTGTCATCAACAGCCAAAAATAAGTAGATTCTATTTTCTGAATATTTGTAAGGTTGCTTGAAACTTTCATTTGCTGAATTATTTTTTACCAAGTTATATATATGTAAGATGATTAAATAATATTTAAATGCAGTCTTGATTATACATTATAAATGTAACTCGAAGGTTAGTGTCAAATAACGTATGTGTATAAACGTTATATAGGTCTATCATTCATGATGTATATGGTTCGTTATTGTCACATGATAAATAAATTCATGTTACATCGATCGCTGACAATAAAAAAATTGCGTAATTTAGATTGGGCACTCCGCAAATTGTTATGTAATTATCAAATGCAACTGACCAGTGTGCAATATGCAATGATGTGTGACAAGTTAGATTAATGGCAGGGGGGTCGCCAATTAACAACAAATCATATCGCATCCTTTGTTGTGACTTATGCCTTGGGCTAGATCCACATAAATTCCATCAATGGTGAATTGTATGGTAATTATTAACCATGGCAACGTTGTAAAATGAGATATTGTTTGTGTTATTTTATTTTATTGAATGGATTTTAGGGATAAGCTATCAGTGTTCCGCAACATGTAAGTGACTTTTAGTATATGTATCTGTTTCACATTGATTCAATATAAGGCATTTACTTTAATTACGTGATTTTTTGAAATTATTTTGAATCTAAATGCCAGCCCTTTATAAAGACTAGATCTAAAAAACAAATCTGTGTATTTAATAATATCATACGGTCCTGTAATAAAATACATTTTTGTGACAAAAGTTTCAACCTAACATTCTCGTATAATGATGTGTTTCGTCCTGATTTTAGTTAGACCTATACGAGAAAAGTTGTGCACTTGGGAAAATCTATATCAAATTATGACAAGTTTGTAACAAATAAATTATTTATCTTAATATAAGAAACTTAAGGAAAATAATTTAAATATATAGATCATTTTACATAGTCCGAATTAAAAATACATTTTCTGCCTTTTCTTGTCGTGCATGATATTTCACGGAACGTCATTAAACAATCATTAAAGAAAAATCTGACATAATCACCGCTCAGACATTGAAATAAGTAAACATATATATGAAATGTTTTTTTTAACGTTCAAACTTTGTCTTGGCCGAAAAATAAGACTCTTAAAGCTTACTCCCTATTTAAACTGTGCGGTTGCCAGGTGCTTGTTTTCACCTCGGCAATATGGCGGATAATTGGTAACTACGGAAGTGACGTCATGCCGACCTGATCAATGGAAAGTGGAAATTGATCAGGTCGGACATCCGGGCATTTACCGTTGCGCGCACCTGCTCAGGCATAGCAACGCCGTCCGAGGTGAAAACAACCGCCATCTTGTTAATAACGTATAGAGCGAAGTCCGTGTAATGTTATAAAATTATTTGATTAAAGTATAAATATTCAGCAGTTATGACGAGTTTTTTATATGCAAATGACACCAATTTCTGTTTTCTGTTTGTTTCTTTCAAAAGGAAAAGATATGTTTCATTCTTAAATGTGTAAGATATGTAGATAAATGTATCGAAACGATCTAGATCTACGCATGCACATCACTTACAAACTATTCGATTATGGACGATATTATTTCCATTGCCGATTAAAACTTGCCTCCGAAAATGAGATCACAAATGCTCCATCCAATTACTATATCTAAAATGAGGTAGAAATTCACAAGCATGCTATCATAGCTTTTTCATGAAACGTTTTCTTGTGGGTAGAATCTAGTTTGAAGAATTATCTAATTTAAGATCGCAAATCAAAATAGTTTTCTCGATTTTATTCTAGTTGAAAACCAAATATTGACGTAAATCTATTAAAAAACAAAACTCATTATAATTAAAATCACGATATCTACCTAAATACGTGTCCAATTTCACTTTATATAGAAAAACCTTTCATCAGAGTATCTAAAATTTGTCATCATGCAACAGCCAAAAATATGTATTTGCTGAATATTTGAAGGGTTGCTAGAAACTTTAAATATAATAATAATATTTTTATGCAGACTTGATCATACATTATAAATGTAACTCGAAGGTTAGTGACAAATAATGTATACGTATAAAGGCTATATATAGGCCTATCATTAAACATATGGTTCGTTTTTATCACAGTGATAAATAAATTCATATGCTACCGCGGTCACAGTAAAAAAGGTTGCATAATTTAAATTGGGCACTCTGCAAATTGTTATGTAGATCTAATTATGTAATGCAATTGACCAGTGTGCAATATGCAATGATGTGTGACAAGTTAGATTGCTGGCAGGGGGTCGCCAATTAACAACAAATCATATCGCATCCTTTGTTGTGACTTATGCCCTTGGGCTAGATCCACTGAAATTCCATCAATGGTTAGATCTGCTCTAATTATTTACCATGGTAACGATGTCAAAATGAGATATTGTTTGCGATATTTGATTTCGTTGAAAGCGGGACTTAAATTTGTTTAAGGATTTTAAGGATGCGCTTTCAGTGTTCCGCAACATGTAAGTGACTTCTAGTATATCTATCTGATTCACATAGATTCTATATAGATCTAGGGCCTTTACTGTAACTACGTGATTTTTTGAAATTATTTTGAATATAAATGCCAGCCCTTTTTATTGACTAGATCTGAAAAAAAACAACAAATCTGTGTCTTTAATGATAGCATATGGCCCTGTTATAAAATACATTTTGTGACAAAAGTTTCAACCTAGCATTCTCGTATAATGATGTGTTTAAACATGATTTTAGTTATACGAGAAAAGTTGTGCACTTGGGAAAATCTATATCAAGATAGGATAAGTTTGTAACAAATAAATTATTTATCTTAATATTAGAAACTTAAGAAAATAATTAAAATATATAGCTCATTTTAAAGGCCGAATTTAAAATACATTTTCTATCTATTTCTTGTCGTGCATGATATTTTACCGTCATTAAACAATCATTTTCAAGATTTGTTTTAAAGAAAAATCTGACATAAACATCACTAAGACATTGAAATACGTAAACATATGCATGAAATGGTTTGTTTAACGTTTAAACTTTGTCTGGGCCGGAAAATAAGACTATCTTAATGCTAACTCCCCATTTGACTGTGCGGTTGCCAGGTGCTTGTTTTCACCTCGGCAATATGGCGGATAATTGGTAACCACGGAAGTGACGTCATGCCGACCTGATCAATTGTCACAGCATATTGCTGTTGAAAGTTACAAAATAATAGAAGACGGTTATTTGAAAATAAATCAATCAGAAAAATAATGTGTTTTTCACTGCAAAGAGATAGAAATTAAAAATATACCTCACTGAAATTGCATTAATTTAAAGTGAAAATTGACGTTCACTTGTCAAAGTTTGTGTTCGTCTGCCGTCTGTAGACGCTTGACTTTCCCCGGATAAAATCTCTACCGTACTTTATCACGGATAAACGCCGTCATCGGATGATGGAATACCTTAGACTGCTGTTTTTTATAAAAACAAAAATAATATCAAACAGGAAATGCCACGTACCAAAAACGCAGCCTCCCCAAAACGAGCCCCACAGCACCCAGAAGTGCACACCACCAACACACACACACATACACACACACACACACACAACCGCTACGTGGCTACTGTTAAACCGCTACGTGGCTACTGTTACAAAAGATAATGTTACCGTCGGTTCAAAAACTCCTGGCGATTTTACGCCACATTTGAGTGATTAGAAAACTTCCCAGCTACTCAGTCCATCGTCAAGATTGCGTAGTGGGACCAAATAAATTTAGACCAAAGAGCCTGGAGAAATAAATATACTGACTCAAAAAACAAAGTGTTCATGACTCTTTCCCGTGTAAGAAAGTAGACATAGGGTTTAGACAACCATGTATGAAAATCTATAGTTTCCGTATACAGTACACATATTTGGTATCAGTTTAAAGGTTAAGTTATGGTCCATATGATGGCATCAATGTAAAGTGTTTTCATGTACTCTGCAGAAAATTGTAAATTGTATCGGTGATTTATAAGGTAGGGATCAATTTCAAAACTCGCAGATTTGAAAGCACGTAACAAGAAAACTATAGCATAGGTTTAACATAGCGTTTTTCTCCTGAAACTAGATGGGTGTTCAGTAGAACATTTGTGTCGCACTCTTATACACTTTGTCAGAATAACTAATAATTTTGTAACAAAATCTAAGTACAAAAAGAGACATAACTCTGTCAAATATGACATTGACCTACACAATTTGGCGGCATCACGACCCTTATGTCATAAGCAATGCAATTTGAAAGTTTGATGAAGAAATGTAAAGAAATTGCAAAGTTAAAAACAAAAATAATATCAAACAGGGAATGCCACGTACCAAAAACGCAGCCTCCCCAAAACGAACCCCACAGCACCCAGAAGTGCACACCACCAACACACACACACACACACGCACACGCACACACACACGACACACACAATCATGTACACACACACATATACACTACCAACACACACTAGCATACAAAGCAAACACACGAGGACAAAACGAACAATTAAAGGAACACAGTGGGGCACCGCCTTGGAACGGTCAGTGGCAAAAACACCACTGGGGAGCTTAAACCGGTTTATGGTGCGCACCCAACCTCACTCTCAACGTTAAGTTGTTACAAAGCACCGGTCCTAAAATTGAGCCACGAGGAACCTTTGTACATTTCTCTAAATTCACTTATGTTTGAGCCTACTCGTATATATTGTTTTGTACTTGTAGGATAGTCTTTTATCAGGTTTAATGAATTCTCTGTATCTGTGAAAAACGAGGAAAATGGCGCATTACAATAACAGGCGAGATGACTTGACAGAGTATATGCATAACCTAAAGTCGTTTTGGAAGATGCTAAAATGTTTTGCTAAAACTGAGTGTGTTTGGAAGACTGGAAGCGCCGTTTTGAAAACCTCTTAT
Organism: Saxidomus purpurata; assembly: GCA_022818135.1. Classification (NCBI taxonomy): domain Eukaryota; kingdom Metazoa; phylum Mollusca; class Bivalvia; order Venerida; family Veneridae; genus Saxidomus; species Saxidomus purpurata. Next base: position 45,159,546 of record JAFMSR010000009.1, on the reverse strand, counting down.
GCTCTAGCACTGATAACGAACTCGATAATGTTGTCGTTACAGAAGAAGATGTAAACTTCATGGAGGTAAAGAATAACGTTTTCAATTCTGATATTGCAAACGAGGAAATTTTGAAAAGTGTAAAATATTTAACAAGGGATAAGCAACTGGCTAAGATGACTTACCTCTCAGTCTATTTGTAGCATGTGTAGACGTCTTGCTATACCGGTTCTTAATACGTCTTGCTTCCGGTTTTTAATCGTGGTTTCAAAATGTTATTTAGAACAGGCGAATTCCCTAAAAACTGGAGTAAGTCTAAAATTGTTCCTATGTTTAGAAAGGGAGACCCAAATTTACCAAAGAACTACCGCGGAAATCTCTATGTAAGATATATTCGCAAATATTTATGCAAGTATTATAAACAGGCAGTTAACATGTTATGCAAGTGTTCATTAAAAAAAAATAATGATGAACAATTGGGGTTTTAAAAATAACTATTTATAAAAATTGAAATGCATATATTTTGTAGGGAGCATTTAATGTAGTTGTACAAGACACAGTATCATCTTAGAACATTTCAAAACTGTATTTGACTCTGTTAGACGGGTTACAAGTAATGTACGCAGCTGTAAAAGCATGTGTACAGTGTGATCGCACACATGCTTTTACAGCTGGTTACAAACTGTACTACTTTCGATTTTTAACTGCCCGTTCGGGTTTAAACAGTGTTGCTTGCCATTACCGATTCTTTTCACTTTCTTTATAAATGTACAAACTGAATTATTGCAGCCAAGCAACTAGGGATGGGGTAACTGAAAAATGTAATTACACAAAGTAAGTTTATTGGAAGTAATGTGTAATTGCTCTATTTTCAATTACATGTAATTTTAATTCAATTAATTATTTTCCAAAAAATTATGTACATGTGTAATTGTCAATTACATTTCAATTACGTTATTAAGATGTATCAGGACTATAACCAGAAATATATTTATTTAAAACTTAGCTTGTAATTGATCAATATATTGCTTTTATAGCGATAGATTAATGTATGAAATAAAAAGAATATAATTATGAAAGATTAAATGCATACATTCACTTATAAATAGATGTAGAAGAAAATTAAGAAAGAAATGAACATTGCAATGTTTTTCCAATAATTGCTGATGAAGTGAATATGCAAAATGCCTCTGGCAGTTCATATATGCTAGAAACAGTCGAAAGTTTAGTGTAGTTTGGTGACTTGTGTATTAAATAGAGTTAATCAAAGATGTAATTTGTAAGTTAATTACTTACATTAGTTTTGGAAAATTATGTAATTGTAATTTGATTGAAGGTTTTAGCAGTGTAATTGTAATTTAAAGAATTGCATTTCAATGTAATTGACCCCATCCCGTCCAGTAACATTTTATAAAGGGTATTCAGTTGTCCCCGTCCAGTAACATAAAGAGTACATAAAGGGTATTCAGTTGTTCCCGTCCAGTAACAGTATTTAGTTGTTCCCTGAAATTTCAGAAATCATTATATTTATATTTGCAGACGACATTGCGCTTATATCAGATACAGTAACTTACAACGTCAACTGGATTTACTCCATCAGTTTTTGTGTCGCCCTTTCGTAGAAAAGGCGACAGACAGGGATCGCTTTGTCCGTCTGTCAAAAACTTAACGTTAGCTATAACTTCGCCATTTCTTAAGATTTCTTCATCAAACTTTACCATTTTATTGCTAATGACAAAAGCCTAGTGAATTTTGTAGGTCAAAGTCAAATTTGACCGAGTTATGTCCCTTTTTGTACTTGTTTTTGTCACGAAAACTTAACGTTGGCTTTAACTTGCCATTTTTTAAGATTTCTTCATTAAACTTTCAAATTGCATTGCCTTTGACAAAAAGGTCGTGATGCCGCCAATTTGGTAGGTCAATGTCATATTTGACAGAATTATGCCCCTCTTTGTACTTAGATTTTGGCTATAATTTTACTTTAAGATTCCTTCATCAAGCTTTCAAAGGTCTGAATTTTCAGCACTTGACCGCCATTTTGCCGATTTGACAATTATAACGTGGCATTGGATAGAGATCTCTGCGGGAAATCATCGAGAGTTCCGATTGAGGTTACGATGACAGTTTATTTATTTACTTGACGACGTGCGTTTTGGCGCAAACACTTTCAGGGTCTGTTCGGCATCGAAAATAAAGTACATTTCTATTGAAATGAAAAACATAGTGATACATTCTGTTTTATATTTACACTCGTCCTTAATATCACATTATTACTAAACAAAGGGAAAATTCCAAGCGTTGTGAACTACATGAAAAATAAGTGCGATTGCATCATAGCAGATATTTGGAATGTCCGTTTTATATGTAAACACAATGATGTGATGTTTTGAAAAATCTTTGTTTTTATGATCAACTTTGGTTGTAGAACATCGTAACTGGCATGAAACGATTCATAAATAAATATATGATCCAAATATGTGCATATTTCCCTACTCAACATACATTAAATGAAAAGTTGCATGCTCTATTATCTGGTAAGGTTTCGTAATGAAGCTGATTCAAAACTCTAAAGCCGCACCTGACGAAAAACAAAATATAGGCATTTAAAGATTTGGAAGCCAGAACTAAAATACTGGTTAAAATCATCGTACATGATTGTGTGTGTGTGTGTGTCGTGTGTGTGTGTGTGTGTGTGTGTGTGCGTGCGTGCGTGCGTGCGTGCGTGCGTTGGTGGTGTGCACTTTTGGGTGCTGTGGGGCTCGTTTTGGGGAGGCTGCGTTTTTGGTACGTGGCATTCCCTGTTTGATATTATTTTTGTTTTTTTACATAAGATATGTAAATAATGTTATTTAATGCAATGTCACCTTGATAAAATCACAAATGTAAACTGGTTTACTAAAGTTAGAGACATTCTGGTAAAAAACAGATTTGGCTATATATGAAATGAACAAGCTGTTTTAAAGGGGTACTCCCTATATCTAGCAGATTATATTCGCGAAACTTAGATTATGTGTTCAATGAACGTAAAATGATACATAAATACAATTTCAAAGAAGAATCTGTAGCAAAAACTATAGAGGCTGTCTTTAATAAATCGCATCCACCTATTTATTGTACAGTAACAATTCTACATAGATTATTGAATGGTTTACGGTACTTCAGTATATTTTAAAGCGCTGATTTTATCGATAATGACTGGGTTTGCATAGCTGAAACTTTTAGGTTAAGTTATAATACTTCCAAAGATTAAATTATTTAGGTTTTGGAGATTATTTAGTTTGACATCAGTTATAGGGTATGTCCCTTTAAATGAACCGAGTTTTAATACTTTCATAGACCGTTTAAAATATCAATATTCTCAACACTGGAAATACACGATCGACAGCTCACACAAACTTTATTTTGTATATTGTATAAGTTTTTTTAAACTTCAGTAGAATACGAGTTTTATTTAGACTGTTTGATGGTAAGGAGGAAACACATTTATATTTTGTATATACATTCACGCTAACACATTAAAATAACAACATATAATTAACATGTCAGTAACAAACCTAATCTACATGCAATTTTTTCAGTTCGCTTAATCTAACATTTATCATTTAATTGTTCAATTATTTGAATTGCTGATGTCAAACAGCTTTCAAAACAACGTACAAACAATTGAGTAAATTGTGTTAACCCATTATTTTCACAGTATTTTCACACCTTTCCTGAATCCGGATTTACAGATGTCAAATAAAAATAAACAATTAACGAAATTGGAAATTTTGGACAATCAGTTGCAGATATACAGCACAGCTCTGAGGAATATGCAAGAAAGCGTGAATTTCGCGTGAGTATCGCGGGAGTAAAATCGCGGCACTTCGGGTGGTTTTACAGGTTAATGCACGGGTTTACGGGACATTATTAAACTTAAATTGTTTTTGGTAGAAATTTGTATACACGTGAGATTTTTTTGAATTATATACATAGTACATTTAAAAGTATTTGCCGAAAAAAAACATCGAAATATAAATAAAAAATAAAACTAGAACTGTGTCCAAAGGACACGGATGCCCCCACTGTGCAGATGTGCTCGTAAACAAGAGCAGCTTCATTTAATGTCTACAAAATTCTGTTCTTATCATAGCGTTTCAGTTGAAATTTCCTCAATTCATGTATTAATGATAAAAAAGTTACCTAACTCTTGAGGCATCATATTTGGTCTCTTTACAGATGGAATACAATATTAGTGTCTGAATAAAACAAAATTTTGAAACACATGTCTGGTCTCCTAAAACTGCAGGAACACAATGCTGTGATCAGAGAAATATGTTGGGTATACAGTTACTTTTGGCTGTGGCAACTCATCTTTTACATAGACAAGATCAATAATAGATCCACTTAAGTGTGTTGGTAATGTCACACACTGGCGATAATTAAGCAGAGGTTCAGATAGTCTTCTGTACCAAACTGAATCAACGTTGATGTTGAAATCACCTAAGATTATGTCAGGTTGCCTATCGTATACTGTGCTGGTAAGATCTGTAATAAATGTGGCAGGTGCTGTTGATGGAGATCGATAGAGTACCTGTATTGAGCCGACACCGGGTTTTGAAGATAATTCAACAAACAGCTGTTCCATAAAAAATCAACAAAGGGCCATAATTCTGTTAAATTTGGTCGCCGCAAAAATTCCTTCCTTTACTTCCATCTACACATTAAGGTTGTTCATCACTGGAAGTTTAAGCAAAATCTGCCATCCGGTTTAAGAGGAGTTGCTTTCACAAAATTTCTATATGGTATATAGTGAAAAAATCAACAAAGGGCCATAATTCTGTTAAATTTGGTCGCCGCAAAAATTCCTTCCTTTACTTCCATCTACACATTAAGGTTGTTCATCACTGGAAGTTTAAGCAAAATCTGCCATCCGGTTTAAGAGGAGTTGCTTTCACAAAATTTCTATATGGTATATAGTGAAAAAATCAACAAAGGGCCATAATTCTGTTAAATTTGGTCGCCGCGAAAATTCCTTCCTTTACTACCATCTACACATTAAGGTTGTTCATCCCTGGAAGTTTAAGCAAAATCTGCCATCCGGTTTAAGAGGAGTTGCGTTCACAAGATTTCGGGACGGACGGACGGACGGACTGACGGACTGACGGACGGACGGACGGACAAGTGCAACGCTATATGCACCCCACTTTGTGGGGGCATAAAAAGATCTTAAGTTGCGAAAAAGAAAGGTCACACAACTGAACCATGTGGGACACCAAATATCACCGCCGGTAGTTTTGTTTTCACTAAAAACACTCTGTTTCTTTGGGTTTTTTTATTTCATTATATGCATATACATGTATATACAAATAATATCTTTTAACAACAATTCAATTATATTCTTTTAGAATGCAGCACTGTGTCGCAACATTGCATCACAACTACATGTATGTGTGTGTGTGTGGAGCCGCCGAGACGCAATGGAAGCGCGTTCGCCTCAGGATCGATGGGCCCCGGGTTCGATCGCTACCATCGCCATGTCGGTAGCGTCCTTAGGCAAGACACAAATAATTCCACATTGCCTCTCTCTTCGAGGTTAATTCCATCTGGAATGAGTCTCGAGAGCGATTAATATAAGTTGTAAGAACTTGTTTCGCAATCGAGAATAAATAAATTAGTATAAACTACAACTACATGTATATTAAATCATTTCATTTGACGCTATATGACATCATGATCATGAACAATTTTCATTATATTTTCAATACTTTTTTTTCATCACATCACTTCTGTATCACGACATATAAAATCACAATTACATCAAATATCATCACAACAATAGAACAAGTAGGTTTATAACCTGAATGAAGTTTTCATCGGTTATGAGTTATATTCATTTCTTTGGTAATATTTTGTATAAAAAAAAATTAAACACTATGTTAATCAGTGGTGTCATAAAGCTTGGACTTGCAAACAATTTTACAATTCATTTTAAGAGTTAATTTGACAGGTTTTATTTTTCACACCTACCGCGAGTGCCAAATGCCAAGAGGAGAACATTGACCAAATACGGCGAATAAATATTTAAATCTACATAAACGGTGCCTTTTTATGTTAAGAAAAAAAATATCGCAATACTTTACGAAACAATTATATTAAAAGAAAAAATATATTTTATACAGTGATACTATAGCGGCGACTTGCAACGAAAATACCGCAGCGGCGAAGTGCGATTCGAAGAATCTGATTGAAACAGGTCGCCTTTACAGAGGTATTTAACAACATTTTAATAAATTTAATTCTTTAACTACTCGAAAATACGCGGATAATCGCGAAGGCCCACAAAAGATGGAATCGTTTCAATTAAATGGCCGCGACGTCACTTCACTAAATGGATTAATTTACGTTGTTTTTGTCACTCACTCCACTCTCCACGTTTTTTTTTTCAATTTCTCCTAATGCCTTACGTGATTAGAGGTGAAAATTGGTATCAAAAATCGGTAAAATATTTTTGAAAATCTTGTCCAAAAATCGGTGTAAAAATGGGAATGCGAAAATACGTGATAAATAGATGAAAATCTGTAAAATTAAGCGAAATTGCATTGCAATTTGTTGTATTTTTGCCCCCCGAAATGGACATACGAGTCCCCTGATAATACTTCTAATATTTTTAATTTGAAACTGACTGTTTTTATCCTAACACTTCACTATAGAACAAACTTGCTTGGTTAAAAACACATTATAAATTCCTTTAGAAGTGTTCTAGAATGTGTATGCCTCTAGAGTGCTAAAAACACATAGTGTCCCAATGTTCCTCGCCTTGAATATTTGCCTAATCACACCCCTGTTGATATATTTTCTTGCAGCATGTTCTCACTGTTAACGCGTCTACCATGTTAGTGCAATTGCAGGTAGATCATTGATGAAGATTTAGAAAAGAATTGGACCTAACATACTACCTTAAATTAGGGTACAACACCTCTAAAAGATGTGAAGACTTTCACCCACAAAACGTTTCACCCCTAGTCGTTTCACCCCCACCCCCATTGTGATTAAGTATGTATGTAAGGTGTTATTGTTTTACTCGATTAATCAATAATGGTATGATTGAAACTGGACATCTATATATCAGCCTTCTTGAGAAAACTTGATGATCCTACGTATATGATTTATATTTATCCTATTTATAAATTCAAGCACCGTATTCAGTCATGTAGGTTGAATAATTGTTGCCGCACTGAAGTGCGGCGTACTGTCTGGAATGGGATTTTTTTTTGTACGTGGTGGGGCACGTGACTTAATTTTTTCCTCCAGATTATTCGATGCAAGATAATTTTGCCCACTGACAATAAAGTTTTACAGAAAAAGTATTTGTATTAATTTTTTAATATTTTATTTTATTTATTTTTTTAAATCTTTTAATTTATTCCCTCATGTGGTGCACGATTTCAAATGGTCAAGGTCTATTTTGACTGGTAAAATATTTTAAACAAGTCTACGGAAAGTGAATCATAATTTATTTTTAGAAAGTTGAAAATAGTTCTCATATGATGTAAACAATAAAGCTATCCTACCGTATATACAAAATTAGCTGATAACTCAGCTGTTGTACAACGCAATGTCAATGAACAAAGAATTAACTTGGAGCACTCTTCTGAAACTGTTATTCGAAAAGTCTTCTTACAACGGTACGATCTGTGTATGTTATACTCGCGCTGTTTACACAAAACTTTGATTCATTGATCATTTTCAAGAAAACAGAAGCAGAAAATACAAACAAAACTATTTTAGTTGTCGGTGTACTACATATAATACTTTTAGATATATATTTCTTTTTAATATTACGCAACTGTATTTTACGAAAATTGAAATGAATCACGTCTCGAAGTGGTCATATTTTGATGGGTGAACTTATTTATTATATATTCGTTATTACAATCTTTGTAACAGTTTCATAGTTTATTTCAGTCTCATCGGCATATACATTTTCAATACAATAGACATGAATAAAACATAAAACATTTAATGCTTCCACTCAATAATGAGTTATAGGAGACTCTATAGATAAGAATATTTACGTTATCTATAGCATTATCACAGACTATTATGCACAATAAAACAACAAAATAAATAGGTTACATATATCATTATCATAGACTTTATGTTCATGTTAATGCTGAAACACAATTTAACAGTATTATTATTTTTGTATTCCTGTTACAAATAAAAAAAATCTACATTTCTTTTGCTCTTGTTCAATTCTTTAGCGGTGACCTTTGATGCTTTGCATCAATGGTTTTCTTGTTTATGGTATTGGTAAGTGAAATGACTATTGGTGAAACGTTTATAATTACTCGTTGCAGACGGTTATCTAGTGGTATGACTTCACTAAATCGATGGGACTTGGAACCAGCCAATTTGTGTAGGGAACTTGCGGAAATATTAGATATCTGTGGTCTCTGATTGGTTGAAAATGATTAGTAGCACTAAAGTTTTCTAAAGTTAAAATCGAAAGTACAATGGTGAAGCATAACAAAAATATAGTTTATTAATTTTCTGATTAATATTACGGTGTTCTATGGCTATCTGAAAATATTGAACTTTTTGACAGAATGTAAACAAAAATCCTACAGACGAGGGGGTTATGTCCTACTGGTGAAATGTTCGGCTATAAAGTATCACATGTATATAAAAAGGGCATTTTTGAGTGTGACTAAGGTAGTTCTACAGATTTATTGGGGTATAACTACTCAACGAATGTTTTGGGATGCGGACCGTGCTTAAATGTTATACAGTAAGTCTATGGAAAAAGATTTAGTGTAGTCATACCTAGTCAGTTGTTTCCTTTAGTCCTTTAGGTTTCTCACGAAACGTTCGGTCAATTTACTCCGTTGGGTTGAAAGGGGCTCGAGTGGAAAAAATTAGAAGCCGGCGGAACGATTATTTTTCCAGAAAAAACAAAGCCGTCGAGAAATATTCGGACAATATACTTGTCTAACGTGATGCCAAGGTTATATTTTATCATTGTTTATTTTGTTTAGTGTGATTAGTTCCAGATTTTAATCGGCGTTGGGATTCGTTTACTTCGCCATCTACTGTGGTTCGCAGGTCATCACATCGTATGAAAGACGGTGTAATGTTTTAAGGTTTAAGTAAATATTTTTTGCACTATCACACTACAAGTGTTTGTTCTTTGTGGACTGAGTAGCTGGGAATCTGGGAAGCTAACTTTTCTACCCTCCCACACAGAGCTGTAATAGTTCAGAATTGAATGTTGGCCAAAGTGAAAAATTAGCATGTTTGTAGCTAAAACAACTTCAGCGTACCCAGTTCATATGCTTCTTCTAGTATTGTACATGTCCGTCGTACAATTACGATGCTTGACAGAACGGGTATGCTGAAGCTAACTCCGTAGGGAAATCTTACCAATAATTGTGTCAGAAATCTGACACGCTTGCATTTTAGTATTTCATGAGAAATGAGTGAAAACAATAAATAATTCAATTAATCAGACTATAAATAATCTTTTTATTTGCCAAATTTTATTTATTTAAAGTAAGGCACAACGAAAGTTTCAAGCAGGTCAGAATTTCCACCAATTGACTGCCATCTTGTTGATTTGACAATCACTTGACAATTGCCAAGAACGTTTGGAAAGGGATCTCTGCGGGAAATCACCGATGGTCCCGATTGAGGCCATGAGGATAGTTTGTTTATTTATTTACATGACCACATGCGTTTTTGCACGAACACTTTCAGGGTTTGTTCCTTGTTGAAAATAAAGTAGTTTTCTTTTGAAAAAAAAAAGTGGTAAATGTTATTTTATATAAACACTTGTTCTTAAAAATCGTCTATACTCAACATATGTTAGATGAAAATTTACATGCCCTGCTATTCTGGTAAGGATTCATTATAGGGCTGATTGAAAACTCTAAAGCCGCACCTGTCGGAAAACAAAATATAAAAATAACAGCATTTGGAATTTTGGAAGCCAGAACTAGCGTGTTTGCAGACATACTATTGCTGTTTTTAAGGACTGTTTATGTGCTCCAGCTTTAATTGTTCAGACATGTGATTACTGCTAATTTTCGCAGACATTTACGAGGTTAATATATAAAATTGCTGTTTATTATAAATCTGATTACCCACTTTTATCTTTCTCTCTATTCTATCATGGTTTGGCGGGTATTTGGTACTGTAAGAAATACATGTCGATCATCCTCCAAAAACACAAGAAAAGTAGTTAAGATTTAACCATTCCTTTAACTTAGTTTATTTGTCATTCATTCATTTACCTGCAAGGAATTAATAAAACAATAATAACTTACCATACTTGTTTACCATCATAACCTCGATCTACAGACAAGAGTACATAACTCTGTCAAGATTTTTGACAGAATTATGGCCCTTTTTGTGTCGCCCTTTCTGAGAAAAGGCGATACATAGCGATAGGGATGGCTTTGTCCGTCCGTCAGTCCATCCCTCCGTCACATAAACTTAACTTTAGCTATAACTTTGCCATTTTTTTAAGATTTCTTCATCAAACTTTAAAATTGTATTGCTTATGACAAAAGGGTTGTGATGCTGCCAAATTTTGAAGGTCGCGGTCATATTTGACAGAGTTATGCCCCTTTTTAGCTCGACTATTCGAAGAATAAGGAGGCTATTGCACTCGCGTCGACGGCGGCTTTGGTTAAAGTTTTTTATCAAGTCAAATATCTTGAATATTATCAAAGGTATTGACTTGAAACTAAAAATATATCTTAACCATCAACATCTACACCTGAGGGAACAATCCCCATAACTATGTTTTGATTTTTGACAGATTTATGCCCCTTCTTAACTTAGAATTTTTGGTTAAAGATTTTTATGAAGTCAAATATCATGAATTCTGTCAAAGGTATTGACTTGAAACTAAAAATATATCTTTACCATCATCATCTTCAGCTACGGAAACAATCCTCATTTTGGATTTTTTTTACAGATTTATGACCCTTTTCAACTTAGAATTTTAGTTAAAGATTTCTATAAAGTCTAATATCTTGAATACTATCGAACATATTGACTTGAAACTTAGAATGTGTGTTTACTATCAACATCATTTTTGACATATTTATGCCCCTTTTTAACTTAGAATTTTTTCACAGTTTTTACCAGACTGAAATACTCGAAATGGCTTATTTTTGAAATGTCATAAAATAATTATGCAGCAGTTATGCTTTTTTAATTTCATGCATATCAATTTTGAAATGTTACAAAGTTATTCATGATCAAATATACAAGGTCACGTATTTCTTTGAAACGATCCCACCGATCCCTCCCTCCAGTTGGCTTACACTGTTACAGAATCCAGGGTAAGGCTTTGAACGTAATGTACATTTACAGAGGTCTTTGTACAAGTTTCATATCTTTGACCTTAATTCTTATAGACAATTACACAATACACCAGTCCTATTCTTAGACAAAAAAAAACATTTTACTGACAAGCTTTCGAATAGTCGAGCTTGGACTTGTACCAAGGTGAGCGATATAGGACCATCTTGGCCCTCTTGTCATTGTTTGTAGTCTTTAAAAACTAAAATATCAAAAAAAAATTTAAATGTCTTCAACTCTTACTTAGATTTATGATAGCAAATATGAACAGTAATATCAATTTAAATGACTTGAAATCATATTTTATCGCAGGAAGAGACATGACTCGTCGTCAGAAGATTCCGATAGCAGTGAGGAAGATGTGAGACCTAGTAAAAGGGGAAATCGTTCTCAACAGGATGAAGACCCGCAGCAGTACACTAGGCCAAGTCCTCAGAAAGGGTCCCGAGGGAATCAGAGTGCAAGAAGGAGGATGGACTCTGAGCGTGATTCCAGTCCAGACAGTGTGGCAAATAGAAGCCGTGAAAGACCGCAGTACTCCTCTGATTCTGATGGAAGTCCCGTAAAACGATCCGTCGTTACAAAAGTAGAAAAACCCAGTGCTCCTGGAAGGGGCCGTGATATTAGGGAGTTTGATAATAGAAACAGGGTAAGTAGAGATGACAGGAGGAATATTCGAGGCTCAAATCTTGGTCAGAGGTCAGATTGGAGAAATGATCGTAATAATGAAATGTCTGGTGGAAGGGCCTCTCCCGATAGAAGACCCAGAAGAAGTTCTCTATCTCCAGACAGGCAGCAATTTGATAATAGAGACAGAAATGTGTTAAGAACTGAAACAAGAAGACGGTCTTCATCACCAGACAGAAATGCAAGATTTGGGTCGCGTAGAAATGAAAATCAGGGTTTTACTGCAAGGTCTCCTGTACGCGGCCAAGGTTGGAGAGGCCAGTCAGCAAGAGGTCAAGGTTACAGAGGCAATCAACAGTCAAGGTCATTTGATAGACAGAATGATTCTAGATTCCAAAATAGAGGTCAAGATAGAGACTTTCCTGACAGGAATAGACAGAATAGAGATAAGTCAAGGTCACCTGTCAGGTCAAGGTCACCCATCAGAAATAGAAGCAGGAATGATTCAGAAGCTAGTTTTGAAAAGAGAAATTTATCTCCAGAGCAACTAAGGTCAAATGAAGGTCAAGGTCAACATAGGTCAGCTTCACCAGTGAGATCAAACAGGGGTCAGAGGTCAGTATCACCAGAAAGATCAGTCAGAGGTAAACAGCAAGGCCGTCTTAATTCACCCTTGAAATCGAAGTTAAAAAGTGGAAATAAAGCAAAGAAAGCAAAAGAGAAGCAAAGTGTTGATAGAAGTTTTATAGACTCTGATGAAGACATTGATAAAGCATCAGACATATCTAAGAAAAGTAAAAAGAAGAAGAAGAAAGATTCTGAGAAAGACGACTCCCTCGAAAGAAGTTTTGAACGCAGTAAGCAACTTTTGGAGGAGAGTACACATTCCAAAGACTTTGATATTCCTGCAGAGGATTCAACCCAGGAGCTCAGTCCTTCCAAAGGTCACAAGAAGTCAAAGTCAAAACGGCAGCGAGAGTATTCTGAATCTGAGCAAGAGATGTTGCCTAAAAAGACTAAAAAATCAAAAGGCGGTCAGGAAACTAATAAAGCAAGCAAAAAAGCACAAAAGAAAGCGAAGAAGAAAGTGACAACATCAAGGTCGCCTAGTCAGAGTTCTAGGTTGTCTGACAAAAAGAAGTCAAGGTCAGCAGACAGAACTAGGTCAAGTGAAAGGTCATTTGGAAGGAGTCACAACATGGATCAGTTTGAGAGTGAGCCAGAAAGTGGGGAGATCACTGATAGTGAGGAAGATGCAGGACAAGGGAGACAATCCATGAAGAGCCTCATTAATGTAAGACTTTTGAAAACTTGTTAAATTTGGGAAAATGAATCTTTAAAAAATGTCTTCAAAATCCGAAAGGGAGTAATAAGACTGAAATATCTTTTATCAGGATTTCCCCTTATGTTTGTGACACCATGGTCACTTTTTGGTCAAACTGGTTATTTAAACATGACTTTTTTGGTTAGATAGTAAAAAAATTCATTTGAAATGATTAGTTTTGTTGCCTTGAGTTGCGGCTTCTCATTTTTTTTGCATGAGACTGCAGAAATTGGCAAAAGGCATGAGAGGTTCTTCTTTGATTATTCCATTCGCTCTTTAGGATGTAGCAGCTTTGTTAAAGTGGATGGATAATTTGTCTTTCAAAGTCTTTATCCATGAACTACTACATAGATTGCTACTGGATTAAGTTTTGGGGTGTTGTGTCTTACTGTACAAGGAAACAAGGCTGTTTGGTTATGAGTGTGTGCCTGCTAACTTGCCAAAATAGGCTTGTCAAGTCTTTAAATTTTGTTCTAAGGTACTATTAATTGTTAATAAGAGTGTTCGGTGAAGTGAGTTTTGTAGACTTGAGTGCAGATCATGATCTGACTGTACAGAATCGCTGCCTGTCACCAGTCTTTGTGTAAAACCTGAAAATAACAATTCACTAGAGTCTAGAGACATGTAGCTATTTGTAAATCTTTGTAAAATGAATATTTTGAGAGTTTTCAAAATTGATAAAGTAAGAACTTTGTTAAAATAGCTAAAAATATATCATGGCAAATTTTCCCAAGTTTAAAGTGTTTAAGTCTCAAAGTGTTCCAGGTGATGTAGCCAAGTGTGAATTTAAATCAAGTTCTTGAAAAAAATTCATTCTCTTAAATTCTTAATTTTCAGAAGCCTCAGGGAGAAGATGACATAAATAACATCGAAGATGAGAGATATTTAAATCAGAAAAGGAAGGCTTCAAGAATGAAAGAAAGGGAAGAAACAGAGAAAAAAGAAGATGGAAAGAAAGAACCTGGAAAAGAAAGAGGGAGTAAAAGGTGAGAGCTAATGGAAACTCATCAGGCCCAGTGCTTTTAAAACTTTTTTCATGCTCAGTTGAGCATGTAAGCACAAGATTTTAACCAAGCACTTTAAGAAACCATAGCTCTATAGTTAAAAAGTCATTTTGAATTTTTATGGAAAACTTGTTTGATACACTTTTATAAAGCATTTCTAGAATGTTACAATATTCTATTGATCCAGAGTGTTGAATATGAAACCTAGATGAACACAAAACACAAGGCTGGTTTTAAGTGTACTCCTGACTTTACTAGTTTAGTTTAGTTTTTACGAATTTATTTTAGTTCGATTGTGAAGAAAGCTCCGTAGCTTATTTAAACGCTCTCGAACACTCATTCCAGATGTCATCACATTTGCGAGAGAGAGGCAGCGAGTTTTTCATCGCTGCTACCCATTTACAGCTGGGTAGACTGAGGCACGTGTGGTTTTAGTGTCTTTGCCCAAGGACACACCTCGTGCTCCGGCTGGGATTCGAACCCGGGACCTCCCGTTCCGGAGGCGAACGCCCTAACCACTGAGCTATCGAGGCACCACAAAGATGACTTTACTGTAATTAAGTTGATACAAAAGTAACCACCCTTAGTTCATTGTGTATGCTCTTGACTACCGACAGGCTTGGGCCGTCTTTGAGGTTCAAAACATCCAGTGATCAGGTCACACCAAAATTGAAAAAACTGTAATCCCAGCAGTAGTTTTTTGACAGTACTTGTTTAACTTGGTTGATTTACGTTTGCAGGAAAGTTGAAGAAGCAAAAGAGCCAGAGCCTGCTCCAGAAACCAAGAAACCGAAGCCAGCTGATCCCGGTGTCGCAGCCTTTACAGGGAAGACGGGCGGAGCATATATACCCCCAGCTCGCCTTAGAGCCATGCAGGCCAAAATCACTGATAAATCGAGGTTTGAATAATTGTTTTTTAAAGTTTTGAAATTGTTACAATTAATTAGTACTACAAGCCCTGTTTTTTATGATGAAATAAACCATTGTGCATTTAAAGTTTAGAAATATTTTAACATGTAAGTCAGACATATACATGTATCATTCTATATATGCAAGTAAGAAAGTTTTCCAGTGAAACGCTGTGGTTAGAGGTAGCTCTTCAGATTTTTAACTGTGAAGTCACAGGTTTGAATCCTGTTTGCAGAAGTTGACTGGGACCACCACAGGTTAGAACTCCAAGAAGAGGTCTTCAAGTTTAGTTAATGACAGTTACAAGAACAGCAGTCTACAATTGAAGAAAAATGAAATAATTCATGCTCAGTTACCACAGTAACATGTAATGTTTTCATTGAAATTGTTATTTTCCTTCAGTGTGGAGTATCAACGTATTTCTTGGGAGGCCCTTAAGAAGAGTATAAATGGTCTAGTGAACAAGGTGAACGTTATGAACATAGAAAATATTGTCAGGGAGTTGTTTCAGGAGAATATCGTACGGGGGAGGTAAGTACTAAGTTAGATCAGTTTGAATGTATAAACAAGAAAAACTGTGATACAAAGTATCATAGCGGGCCCACAAACAATACTGACATGGAAATATTTTGGAAATTGGTGATGGCCCATGTGAAACAAGGACCATTCTGGTTGACAAGCAAAACCTTAGTGGCACCAATCTACTGATACATTACCGCTGTTTTTTAAAGGAAATATTTTTATTCCACCTCTTGCCCAAAAATTCCCCTGGACTTTAAAAAAATGATTTGTAAGTCGACATCTAACATGGTCATTGGACTTTATACTACCATGATCCGTAATTGGACAGTTTACATGTCACGTTGGACTTCCAGCAAAATGTCGCTCAATTCCACGTCTAACAGAAAAATTGACAGTAAAAAGTGGATATGATATTTGATAGGTTTTTTCTTACATTTTTGATATGGCGAAATTCCCCTTTCAAAGAAAATTATTTGAAAATCATGCAAAATTCCCCCCTGATATGGACCCTGGCCCCAGTCTCAAAAGGCTAACGAGAGCCCTGTTGAGGCATGGCCCCAACAGAAATCCAGGAAACCAATTCTGGTTGAACAAGCAAAACCTGACGCGACACCACATCTACTGATATATTACAGCGGATTTTTAACAGAAATAAATATTTTAACTCAATATCTAACATGATCATGGGACTTTAACATGTAATGATTGTTATTCAACATCTAACATGATCATTGGACTTTTACACAATGATTGTAATTCCACATCTAACTTAATCATTGGACTTAAACACAATGATTGTAATTCAACATCTAACATGATCATTGGACTTTTACACAATGATTGTAATTCCACATCTAACATAATCATTGGACTTTAACACAATGATTGTAATTCAACATCTAACATGATCATTGGACTTTTAAGATGATCATTGGACTTTAAAATAATGATTGTTATTCAACATCTAACATGATCATTGGACTTTAAAACAATGATTGTTATTCAACATCTAACATGATCGTGGGACTTTAACACAATGATTGTAATTCAACATCTAACATGATCATTGGACTTTAACATGATCATTGGACTTTAAAATAATGATTGTTATTCAACATCTAACATGATCATTGGACTTTAAAACAATGATTGTTATTCAACATCTAACAAGATCTGTGGACTTTAAAAACAATGATTGTAATTACACATCTAACATGATCGTGGGACTTTAAAACAATGATTGTAATTTAACATCTAACATGAACATGGAACTTTAACACTATTATTATATTTCAGAGGTCTGATGGCCAGATCTATTGTACAGGCACAAGCAGCGTCTCCTACATTCACACACGTGTACGCTGCCCTCGTATCTATCGTAAATACAAAGGTAAGATAATTATCTCCCATCGTGTTCAGGCACATTTTATACATTAGCTTATTACGTCTTCACAATTATGCTGGATATTTTTCTATTGTGACTCCTTCTCAAACTGTAAATTTTCGCACGATGAAAATTTTGCGATATATGAGCAGACAGACTTTTAAGCAAATTTTAAATTCAAGAAAGGAGAAATCTCTTATTATAGTACATCAATGTGAAATTAATCTTTCGCGAAATACTTTTAAATTAGTGAAGTCGAAAACAGCAAAAATGAAATAATCACGGATAATAACCCAACTTTAGAAGTCCGTCTGAACAAAACTTCATATTTCTTATGAAGTTAATTGACACCCCAAAAGTAAATGAACCTATTTTATCACAAATTATTGATTTTGAGTAATTTGAAATAATCAGAATGTACATGAACTTTATGCAGTATTTTTGAGGCAGCACTAAATTAGTGAATTAGCGTCATCCAGACTTCCGACAGCTGACGTCAAACAATAGCATGGAATATGTCTTAACCAACATTAGGTGTCCATGCATTATATATTTTATCGCTGAGCGTGGTGCTAAAATGTGTAAGATAAAGGAATAATTAATTTTTAGCTCGAGTATTCGAAGAATTATGGAGGCTATTTTATTACAGTCACTTTTTCGTTGGCATTGCCATGATTGCAGCTTTATTTAAAGTTTTGCATGAAAGGTACTATCTTGGACATATTTTGTAACTACATATGGGATTGATTTGAAACTTCATCAGCTTGACTTGTTTTGCTATTTACTGACAAAAGTTTTGTTTTATTGGCAAGCACTGAGAATAGAATGTTTTATATGTAAGCCTAAGGGTGCAGTAATTAAGTTGTGTCTCACAGTTGTCTTTAAAAATTCTGCTTGTTAAATGTTGGATTTACATAAACACAGGAAGTTCTATCTTACCTCAAACTTTTTAAAAATTTTGTAACACACTGTTTATAAATTATCATGTACTTGTTTCAATCAGTCAATTTTAACAGTTTTGATGAAACTTAATTCTATTGGTAAGTACAAATGTATATACATGTATGTCAGATGACAGAAACATTGTATAAATTTTTGTCATTGGTAATGAGATATCAGTATACTGTCTGATGTAGCTTTGATTTTTCCATGCAGAAATTTCTGAATGGGGATAATGTCACAGTGGTGCAGTGTGCAAACAGTTTTCATTGGCTCAGTAGCTGTTGATTTGTTTACAATCATTTTAAAAATTATATTACCCTTCAAAATGGTTGAAATTGTTAATTGACAAAAAATGATGCTCAAAAACACAGTCGAGGATTTAAAAACATATAAGAACAAAGTTTTACCAAGTTATTTCTGTTATTGACAAATACAAATTAAGATATACATAACTGCAAGAGAGAATTTTCTATTTTTGACTAGGATAGTCAAAAAAGTTTTTTTTTTACAGATTTGTTCTATATTCAATGTGAATGAAACTGTTATGCAGATTGTTGTGTTTGGGTTATAACTATGGTAGTGTTTATTATTCTACAAGTATAAATCACAGATTAATGTTTTATCTAAAATTTTGATGGTCATGTTGAACATCAAGTAAATAAAAACATACCATAGCTTAAACTTCCAAGGAATAACAAAATATATGTATATGTAATTTTACTAGGAAATGTGTTTGATATTTAGGCGTAAAGGTGTGTAAGGCATTTAGACATAAAGGTGTCCAAAACTACAATCCAAGTCAAGCGTACAGACCTAATTTTGTATAGCAGGTTAAAGTGTGTAATGGATGTAACAGATGTTTTGATTACTGTAGTTTCCTCAAAATGGAGAGCTGATATTACGGAGGTTGATAATCCAGTTCCGTCGAGGTTATAAGAGGAACGACAAAAGTATATGCCTGTCTTCAACACGGTTCATCGCTCACCTCGTCAACCAGCAAGTGGTAAGTACTTTAACTAATTCAGTGGCTGTCATTAAATTTATACTTTACGACATCCCTAAGGTCAAAAATAATAATGGGTGCACGGGTTTAGCTAGAGCAAAATTTTAGGGAATGGTCACGTCTTCCTGTGCCTAAAATAGGGAGAAGTTTGGAGCATACAGGGAGAAGGGAGAGAGTAGTGAGTTATTATACCCCCCGAACACAAAGTGTTAGGAGGGGTATACTGGATTCAGCTTGTCTGTCTGTCTGTCTGTAGACGGAATCTTGTGGACACTAGATCTCCAATACTCCTGGTCAGAATTTAATGATACTTCACACAAGTGATAAGTACAATGTCTAATTGTGCAACGTACATGTTTCGGGTCTCTAGGTCAAAGGTCAAGGTCACAGGGGCTCGGGATAGTAAAATCTTGTGGACGCTAAATCTCCAAAATCCCTAGTCAGAATTTGATGAGACTTCACACAAGTGATAAGTACAATGCTTAGTTGTGCATGGTCCATGTTTCGGGTCTCTAGGTCAAAGGTCAAGGTCACAGGGGCTCGAGATGGTAAAATCTTGTGGACGCTAAATTTCCAAAACCCCTGGTCAGAATTTAATGATACTTCACACAAGTGATAAGTACAATGCCTAGTTGTGCATGGTCCAGGTTTCGGGTCTCCAGATCAAAGGTCAAGGTCACAGGGGCTCGAGATGGTAAAATCTTGTGGACACTAAATCTCCAAAACCCCTGGTCAGAATTTAATGATACTTCACACAAGTGATAAGTACAATGCCTAGTTGTGCATGGTTCGGGTCTCTAGGTCAAAGGTCAAGGTCGCAGGGACTCAAGATGGTAAAATCTTGTGGATGCTAAATCTCCAAAACAACTGGTCAGAATTCAATGATACTTCATAGAAGTGATAAGTACCATGCTTAGTTGTGCATGGTCCATGTTTTGGGTCACTAGATCAAAGGTCACAGGGGCTCATGATAGTAAAATGTTGTGTGCTTTTAATCTCCAAACCCGCTGGTCAAAATTTAATTATAATTTACAGAAGCCTTGTCGTGCAGGTCCAATAATCAAAGCATCAAATATTACATAAATTTTGAATACTGTGTCAGTAGGGTGTTCGGGGGGTATTCATCACCTTCAGTGATAGTTCTAGTTTGTCGTTGGTTTGTTTCAAAGCATGGTAGATATAATATAACTTAATGGTTGTGTGATAAATCAATAGATTGGCCACTATTGTTGGACTTCATTCATATGCAGGAATTTTTTATACTTAGAGTTAGACGGATTTTCATGCATTTTTATTGCTTGGAACAAAAAATTGTAACACACATGTAACTGGAAAGTAATCATGCACAGTTTCAGCCCCCCTAAATTCGTAAATTGGTAGAGGGGGCGGAGTTAATCGTCAAATTGATTGAGGGGGCGGAGTTAATCATCAGAGAGATGTCTGTATGACATGTTGTATATTGGCTTCGTTGTTTATTGAGATATCGTCAGGCGAAGTTTGTTTCCCTTTGATCGAAGAAAAAGGTAAAGTTTAGGTGTGGAAGGTGACATCAAGTTGCCCCCTCATGAGACCACTAGCTTAAAGGTTTCTATGCCAAAAAAATTAAGGTTAATGACACGGTTTTTAAAACACACAAAAATTGTTTTGCCTTTTTTGCTCTGAAACACTTGAAAATTGGTCATTTTGATCATTTTCTTGTAAAATCGTTTGAAGTCAGGAGACATCACTTTGACTGATGCATTATTTCAGTGAGTATGACATGTCTGGTAGCCATAGTAACAACATTTTAGATGCAGCAGTTATTCTTTCCATATAAAGATGAACACTTTGATATAATTTCAAATAACGAACTACTTTGTTCAATCCATTTGTGTTGAGAGTTGTAAAAATCAATGAAGCTTTTAGAAGTCTTTGTGGCATTGCTAAAGTTTGTACTCCAATCATTGTGCATGTACCATGTGTATATACATGTACTCAAACATGTACATGTATCTTCTTTTATACTGTACACCAAATTTGATGAGTATATTTCAGTGACAAATACAGAGGTATGAATCACTTAAAGTGATTTTTTCCATTTATTTGTGATCTAAATCTTGCACATTTTAAACTTTTAATATGTTCCTAAGTTTTTTTTCAAGGGGGGGATGCTTTGGTGGGTAGGAATCCAAGCTGATGCAAATTTTGCGCTGCTTAATGTAGGAATGCTTTATCAGGAAATGCAAGTCTGTCAGCTTTGATCAGTTAGACAATTAAAGCCCCATTAGCAATTTAGATGTTACATAACTTGAAGCTCTTAGACAAAATGTATTACCAAGATAGATATCTGATTGGCAAAATGAACCATTACCTGTTTGAATAACTTCAAAATGTTGCTTTTTAGATGGAAAGTTAATGCTATAAAAGTAATACTGTGCAGTATTTTTCTCACTGACATTGCAACAAGTAAGAAACACTATACGTGAAGAATCTACAACAAAAAAAAGAATTTGGGTACCTCAAGATTGTTATAGACAAAACATAACGCATTTCTTTTGTGAATTCTATCTGTAAATTCGTATATTATTGATCAGTATCTAAAATGACTATGCGACTTGATTTAAATTAATATAGTTGTATAGTCTTAGACTACTACTGTCTAACATTTGACTTCAGAGAATTCACAAACTTGTGCATAATGATGTTCAATGTACAAAGTCTATAGTTTATATGTGTATTTCATTCTTTTATTTCCCTGTACACTACAGGCACATGAAGTCTTATGCCTGGAGATACTGACGCTTCTACTGGAAACCCCAACAGACGATTCAGTTGAAGTATGCATCGGATTTCTGAAGGAGTGCGGCCAGAAACTGACGGAAGTGACGCCACGAGGAATCAATGGTATAGTGCTCCAGCTTTCATGATCAGTTCTAACTCTGTTGTAATTCTAGGTTACACACGTGAGTTTTAAGCTGATATGTGAACTGATTTAGGAAGATTTTCAGGATTGGTGCAGCAGATGGATGGAGATTGAACTTGACCGGCTGGTGTAAGTTTAATTGTTACGCCAGACGGGTTGAGTTTGTACTGGATTCTCGACAGGTCTCGATATACGGTAACAAAATGATCAGCATAGCTTGGTTGTAGGGATCTGCCAAGCTTTGTTGATATGGCTGATGTTGGATGGAATTATCATTAGCCGTGAAGTCGAGTGCTACGATATCGGCACTGAAGACTGTCTGAAGGTTCGAGACCCGTATAGTCGAGATAAACCAGGTGGAGTTGATCGGAGGAAATCGATAAAATTCTGTTGTTGTTCTTGGAGCTAGTGACACCTTTACTGGTTACGAGAACGGCAAACCAAAAAGAGGCAGAGCTCCATGTGAACAGCTAAGGGACAGAATATATAGACTTTCATCAAATCTCGATAAGTACTAGTACATGTATGGTGCTATTTTCACTCATACCTTTACGAAGTAAGTATTGTTTTGGTTCAAACACCACCAGATTGACTTTGATACATGTATCTTGTTTTATTTCCTTTTATTTGTATTGAATCTGCATTTTATATTGTATTTATTTAAACAAAAATCGAAAAGCAGTCACGTCAAGATCTAAGTTACTCTTTAACAATTATCTGCATTTAGATTCCTGATATAAATAATTAAGCCCCGCTGTGGAAAAAAAAACACTAGAGCTCAAAATCATTAGTAAGTTTCACATTAGCCTGTGCTTCTGAATAACTGGAAAGGTGTGGGAAAAAGCGACCTGACTGCTTTTCAACATATGCTACATGCATTTCTGCTGTGTAAGCAGTTTTGATAATCCATTAAAAAGACTGTTTATAGAACATTTCCTGTAATAATATATTCATAAAGCATCTTAAGGGAAATCTTGAATGCTTATGCAGCAGATTAAGGCATCCATAACAAATTTCTTACAATTTTTCTTTTAATTTTTACAAGATAGAAATATTATCAGATTCATGTAGTTTGAAGGAAAAGTTAAAGATGTCACTTAAGATGCTTTATAGAATACCACACTATATTTTGTCAATTTTATTGAGATATTCTGTTTGTACATCATATATTTAAAGCAGGGTATCTCAGAAGTTGAATATTATGCTGGATATTTTGATAGAACAATTTATAGCCTTTCACAATGATCTACTTTATAGAAGATATTTTTTTAAGCTGAATTTATTGTTGATTTGAACTCTGACCCTGCTCTGCTTTTAGGACCAGTGCAAATCATGACCAGGTTTTATATCCTAGTAGTCTGATCATGATCTGCACTGACTGCTTTCGGTCAATCAATTTTTCAATGAGAACCCCTTCAGACAAAGAATGGTACTGTCAGAATTGAAAAGACGGACATGTCCATTTTAGAAAATTAGGGGCCTGACTATTTCATAAATGTTGAGTGTTGTTAGAAACCAGTGAAAAAGGCATCCGAGACTCGCATTGAACACAACTGGCCTTGCACAAAAGAGTAAGTCTCATGGATAACAAAATCTTGGTGTTTGCAAATTTTTAATCCTGTATTTACTAATAATTCATACTGCTTTCAAATGCATTATCTTTAAATTTTGTGAAGTGGGGCTCAAACATTTCCGAAAAATTGCATTTTAAATCTCGCCAAATGTGTTAAATGCCAACTGTGAAATTTCTTATAAAGCAAGTTGCAATGGACTTTGCTAATTTAAAGAATATTATTTCACTTAGCCTTGTATTGTGAGATCATCAGACACCAAATTCTCACTTAAACAGCCGTATAAACAGATAACTGTACATAACAAAACTCAAAGTTTGCAAGAAGTTCGTTTTAGAATGTGAAATAAGAAAAACACAGTAATCCCTTAAATGGCATCGAACGCATACATTGTATAGCAGAGTAAGGGTTGGACAATGTCCTGTGTATTGTTGTTGTTGTTGATTGAAGGAATGCTGTGAAACCAGTGAATTTTGTGGACCAAATTTTTTGTTTATGTATTGGGAGTTCATCCAAAAATTCTAAATCCCCACAAAATTATGTCCAACATCACTAAAGTATTTTTATTTGCTTTAAAGAACAGGAAATACAGAAATTTATGTACTACAAAATTGCATTAAAAAATACACAGAATTTTATGCCCACAAATTTTCATGTTTTTACAGCATTCCTGTTGGTGAAGATTGTGTAAGTAAATGTAGATGGAAAGAAATTTATTAACATGTGTTAATTGTTTATATTGCAGCAATATTTGAGAGATTGAGGAACGTGTTACACGAGGGTCAGATAGACATACGTGTACAGTACATGATGGAAGTGATGTTTGCAGTGAGGAAAGACCATTTCAAGGTAAATTACAACGTGTACAAGTTGCGATCAGTAAACTGAAACAGGCTGCAGTTGACTTATATTTAAACTACTGGTAGATAATATGATAAATAGCATTATAGTGATACAGTCAGGCATACACTTTCTCATGCTACCTACAATGATACAGTTAGGCATACACTTCAGTGATACAGGTAGGCATACACTTTCCCATGCTACCTACAATGATACAGTTAGGCATACACTTCAGTGATACAGGTAGGCATACACTTTCCCAGGCTACCTACAATGATACAGTTTGGCATACACTTCAGTGATACAGGTAGGCATGCACTTTCCCATGCTACCTACAATGATACAGTTTGGCATACACTTCAGTGATACAGGTAGGCATACACTTTCTCATGCTACCTACAGTGCTTGGTTAGGCATACACAGTTAGGCATACACTTTCTCATGCTACCTACAGTGCTTGGTTAGGCATACACAGTTAGGCATACACAGTTAGGCATACACAGTTACATATGCTACCTATTACCTTATCACAGCTTCAACTCACTTGCATTGTATTCCCAATCTTTCAAATGGAGAAACCCTCAGATAGTCTCGGTTAAACAAGCAAAACAGTTCCAGTCAGTCATTGGCTAAAATAGGTTGACTCCAATTAGATCTTATTAAATCAGTATGTCAAATATCAGAGTCATAAGACATGGCTTTGACATCAGTGTATACATGTACAATCAAATTAATTTTGTTCGAATTCAGGGAATTTCTTAGCGGGGATGGGGCATACAGATGTTTTACATAAGTTGTTTTCTACTAAGTTCTTAAAGGTAACTTTAAGTTCACCTTACACTTACCTATATAGGATTATAAGAAATTAAAAACTATGTTTTGTTGGGGTTTTTTTAACAAAATTAAGTTGTTCTTAGAAAATTGTAGGATTTAAAACACCTTGGTAAGTATTTGAGATTTAGTTTTATGTAAACTTTACAGCATGAACACTTACCCTTCTGATTGAAGGCGATTTTTCAAGTACAAAGATCATGGTCAGTATGAACATCTGTGGAGCCTGATCATGATCTTATTTCACTTTTCGGTCAGTAAATTTTCAGTAAGGACCAATTTTAACAGTTTATGGTTCTATCATAATTGAAAGATTCTAGTATCTAATGAGGGAAATGGTTAAAGTACAGTATAATTAGTTTTCTGTAGTAGCATCTGGTTCCCAAGTGAAGGTGACATGTAGGACAGGTACCAGTAGTGGGATACAGAAGGTGTGTAAGTAAACGAGCATAATGATTGGTAGAATTTTTAAACAGAAGAAAAAAAAGCGTGTAATTCTTTTAGTTCTCAGATTAAAGAATTCTGAAAGAAAAATGTTAATTTTAGTGGAACTCTACAAAATTGTCTGTTGCTTATATTAAGTTTGATCACAGAGAATGTAACCATGGTAACATATGATAACTATTGTATTGCCTGTTGTAGGATTACCCAGCTGTGATGGAGGATTTAGATCTGGTAGAAGAAGAGGACCAGTTTACACATCTTCTTACCCTGGAGGATGCTGCCAATGGAGAGGAAATTCTAAGTATGTCAGCTAAGTCAGGGTTTGGGTGGGGGTGGAGGGTATAAATATCTTCAAGTTTTCATAGGGTCTGTGTTTTAGGAAGTCTTCCATTTACACAAGTTGTAAAGGGAGTTGCATTGTTGGGAAATGAAATGTTAAGGGTAGGGAAGGGGAGGTTGTGTTTGATAAATTTGTGTTATAAAGTGTTTTGTGTTTAGTGTGACCTGGATTAGCTTGTGCAAAGGTTTTGGCTGGAGAAGTGAATACTTTGATCTACGCCATAATTGGAAAATGTCCTAAGAAAATCTGTGTTTGTTAATTTTGTTTAAAATAGTGATTTAGAAGCAATGTGTATTTTGGAATAAAGATGTGATATTCTCTCATCTGTACGGAAGTGATTCAGTTTGTGGATTACAGTGTGACTGGATTAGAAGATTCTGTTAGAGGTCACAAGGAGCATCGGTTTACACCTAATTGCCAAGTGTCGATGTCCATTCTAATGGCAGAGAACTGACCGGCATGGAAGACAGCAATTTATTCACCTTTTGATACCTGAGCTGGATTACTTAAATGGGATCTACTTGTATATCATTTTATGTGGATTATGAAATTGTCCCAAAGTGATTGTACAGGTATATGTGCTTTATAGTAGAGTACGTACATATAAAAAGAATGGAGACAGTCTACATGTAATTTGGAAATTTGGAGTTCAAACAGCAGAGCTTGAAATATTAAAGTGTACAGATTCATGAATTGGATAGCTAGTGAAACGTTTCAAGAAACATAAAAGGGAATTAACACACCTATATACGTTTGAGTAAAGTTTCCAAGAAAGAAGATAACCTATCTAGCTGGATCGGAATAGATAACAACATCTTGGAAATACTGCTTCTTTGAGAGTCTGCAGCACAGATATTCTACAGTTTGGTGGTCTGCATTTTAGAGAAACTACATCCTGGAGGTCTACATTTTGGAGTTTCTACACTTTGGAGATTTTATATTTCGGAGAAAATACATCTTATAAATTCTTCAGTGTGGAGGTTCTCTAGATTCTTCGAGATTAAAAATCTTGGTCATTCTACATTTTGGTGATTCTACATTTTACAGATTCTGATTTTTGGAGATTCTTCATCTTTGAGTTGATTCAACGTTTTGGAGATTTAATGTTTTAGATATTCTACATTTTGGAGAAACTCATTCTGTGAGATTCTGCGTTTTTGAGATTAAACATCTGTAACTGGAAATATTCAATAGATATTCAATAAAGAAGATGAAAGGCAGACTAAAAACATGGTGGAATCGGCTTTTCACAGGAAGTATGTCATAACGACTGACCAGAGGTTACTGCAGGCATATCCTTTTCTACTGCTAGTGTTTATCAGTGATTAACTGATTTCAAAATTTACAAGATATGTAAATAGAATATCAGAAAGAATTAACGGATCTACAGATAGCCAAATATATGTAAGGTGTCATGTTTGGTAAGATCTGTGAATTAATCATAGGGGAAATAATTAAGATGTGTTGAAATGAATGTGTTCATAGATTGAAATGTTAAGTTGTAGCTCTCATTAAATGGCTAAATTTGAAGTGGAGTAATACGTTTTACGTTTGACGTAGAGATGTTCTTTTATAAATCCTTGCCCGGAGATTACCTGAGAGGACACAAAACAGCTTCTTTTCTGAGCAAGATATGAAATAGTATCTGTTGTCTGAAATTAGTTTGTGCACATAGTGACCAAGTGGATGGTGGATTTACCAAGTTTGTGTGCACATAGTGACCAAGTGGATGGTGGATTTACCAAGTTTGTGTGCACATAGTGACCAAGTGGATAGTGGATTTACCAAGTTTGTGTGCACATAACAGGAAATGGAATTACTGTTATCATAACTCAAGTGTTTACAGGCTATTACCAAGTGTTTACACGCTGTGTGAAGTGGAATTACCCAAGTTTAGTGAAACTACCAAGTTTGTTAACATATTACCGGAATTGTAATTGCCAAGTTTGTGTGCACATAGCAAGTAGTGTCCACATTGTTTGAAATGGAATAAATTTGCATCATGTGAAGTGAAATTACCAGTTGAGCTTAATGTGAATAGGAGTTACAAAGTTTGTGTACACATTACATGTGGAGTTACCATTCTAAGTGGATTAAAGTTATGCGTTCAAGATGGAATCTAGAATTACATGTATGTACCTTAGAGAATGAACCAGTACATATTATTTTGTTAAAAATCAGAAATTCGAAGGTTCTAAATGCTTAAACCAGTGGATCAATATTGTGGATTAAAGTTTTGCAAAATGGAATCGGGAATTGTGTAGAGAAACAACCATTTAATACAGATAATTTGTTGAAAATCTGAAATTCAAAGTTTCTACATGTTATTGTAAAAGCTTAAAAACCAGTGAATCATGTGGAGATGTTATTTGTTGGCTAGGCAAGCTGCAACGAAAATCTTGGATTATCTGGAAGATACTGTCACAGTGACAGCTGTAAGGTCAAAAAAATGAAATATATGTGTTTCCATACTTCTGGCAGACCTTCAACTTTTTACTGCCGACCTTAAACTTTTTGTAAAAGAACATGCTCAAAAGATTTTGGTAAAAAAACCAAAGGTCTTCAAACTGATTACATGTTTTAGAACATAGAGTCATATGATATAAGAAGGTTCCAGTGTAAATTCCTGTCAAGTATATCTATAGGTTTGAAATAATACGCTTCTAATTGATGAAGCGTTGCAAATGCTTTTGAAATTCCAATATAAACATATACATGTAATGATGTACCCATATAGTGTACATGCCGTAGAACCAGTTTTTTCAAAAGATTTTTGCAAATTCCTACCTAGATTTTTACTTCTTTTGTTGATTTTAGCCTTTGGTTTTATATTTATGTGTAATAATGTCATTTAAAAAAATAATACAAAGGCAACTGAGAGCGAGCAGCTTTAAGAGCAAAAATGCACAATAAAAATATAATAACTGGCGAACCAACTAACCCTATTTTTATGCCTTTGAAAGGTGGCATATTAAAATCGCACTGTCAGTGTCTGTCTGTCTGCAACCGCCCTTACAATTTTCTGTGTCCGGATTGTAACTTTGTCATGCATTGAAGGATTTTGAAATAATTTGACACAAATGTTCAGCATATCAAGACGATGTGTCATGTGCAAGACCCACATCCCTACCTCAAAGGTCAAGGTCACACTTAGAGTTTGAAGGTAATGGAATTCTCTATATATGCATACATTTGTGTCCGGACTGTAACTTTGTCATGCATTGTAGGATTTTAAAATAACTTGGCACAAATGTTCAGCACATCAAGACGATGTGTTGCGTGCAAGACCCAGGTCCCTACTTCTAAGGTCAAGGTCACACTTTGAGATTGAAGGTAATGGAATCCTGTATACATTCTATATGCATATATTAATTTGTGTTTGGACTGTAACTTTGTCATGCATCGAAGGATTTTAAAATAATCAAGTCGATGTGTTGCGTGCAAGACCCAGGTCCCTACTTCTAAGGTCAAGGTCACATTTTGAGTTTGAAGGTATTGGAATCCTGTATACATTCTATATGCATATATTAATTTGTGTTTGGACTGTAACTTTGTCATGCATCGAAGGATTTTAAAATAACTTGGCACAAATGTTCAGCACATCAAGACAGCATGTCATGTGCAAGACCCATGTCCCTATCTCAAAGGTCAAGGTCACACGAGTTTGAAGGTAATGGAATCCTGTATACATGGTAACTCTGTCATGCATGGAAGGATTTTAAAATTACATGGCACAATTTTTGAGTGCATAGAGAGGACACTGACTGTGAGACACCTCTTTCGGGGGCATTTGTCACTTTTGAGGGACAGCTCTTGTTTTTGGACAAGAAGTCTCAAGACATGAAACACAATTTATTTTTGGCCAAAGCATTGATGTATGGAACAGTCAGGGGTGTAACTTGTTTAGGAATTAACTCCCTTGAAAGTTGAGGTGATCAAAATAATGGAAATTTCTGAAAGTAACTTATACAGGTTACAAATCAACATTTCAGTTATATTCTTGAATTTCCTCATTACTAGCAGATTACCTCTGCAAATACGTTTAGATGAAATGCATCTTCTTTCTTTATAGCAGATAGTAATCAGTGAGTTTTTTTGGGGCCTAAATTCGGCCCCATTCCCCTCCAAAATTAATATATATTTATCCCCATTTTTATAGGGATGTAATCGATTCAAACGATATCGATATATCAACGATTAAACACTTTTGATTTGATATCGATTGCCATTTTGAAAAATCGTATATCGAATAATATTTTACTGTGCAGTGATCTACAGTTTCACGTTCGAAAATTCCATCAAAACTCAACCAGAATATAAACAATCACTCTACCCAGAGTTCCGTGTTTTTCTAACGAATGATTTAATTTAATGAAATGTGGTCTCATAGGCAAAAATATTCAGCACTGCAAGGGTTGATATATATTATAGACTAGAACCATATGTTTAGTACAAATAAATTCAAGAGATTTGGTAGAATATGTAGTCAGTGACTTTTTACGCCCATGTATTGATATATCGCTGTATCGTCGATATGTCTAAATCGATATGTCGATACAAAAGTTTTAATCAATTACATCCCTACATTTTTAACAAAAAATTTCTGTCAAAAAGTTGAAAAAATCTTTGAGTTGGCCAAACTTGTTATAAAAAACATAAGTTAACATAAATTAAAACGCTTCAGAATCATTTCTTTTGCAACTATTGGATACTTTACATGAGAAATAGTCTGCCGAAAATCACCGATTTTTCGTTTGTCACCTATTTTCGCGACCCTGATTTTTGTTATTTTTTCAACGAAAACGGTGTCCCAAAGAATAAAAAAGATACTAATACAATGTTTTCAATTGAAAATAGCAGTATTAATTATTATTCATGTATGTTTTAACACCAATGCTGCTAAGTTATGTTCCTGGCACCACTACTTTTTTTTAATAAAATTTTGTTAGAGCTCTATGTTAAATTCTTATGTCATTAACATACTTGATAGTTTGGTTCTTCATTACATTTTTATACAGTATATTTTATACATTTTCTAAAAAAATTCCCTTTTCTGGCAAAACGACTAAAAATTCCCCTCCCAACGGGCCCCGTCACCTTTCCCCTCAGACTGAAAAAAAACCCACTGGTAATGACTTTTCAATTAGACATAATGGAATTATTGCCAAAATTGTCTTAGACATTAGAGATGACCTGAAGAATGTCTTTATTCAAAGCCCTGGTGTAAGAAGGTTTTGTGTCGGGGTGTTACCAAGGGAGTTAATTCTTTCATCAAAGGGAAGTAATTTTATTAACAAAATGTTACAAATATCACTTACTGAAGTTATTTTCAAAATAACTTAAAACAAGTTACACCACAGACTGATATAGGTTGAGTTCGAATATGGGTCATCTGGGGACAAAAACTAAGTCTTGGGGTCAAATCATAGAAAAGCCTTGTGTATGCAATAGAAGTTTCATTTTTCAATGGATCTTCATGAAACTTGGTCAGTATGGTTGCCTTGATGAAATCTAGTTAGAGTTTGTATATGGGTCAACTGGGGTCAAAAACTAAAACCACAAAGTCAAATCATAGAAAAACCTTGTGTATGCAATTAAGGTTGATTTATCATTGGATTATCATGAAACTTTGTCAGTATGATTGCCTTGATAAAATCTATGGAATAAAGGTTGCATTTTTCATTGGATCTTCATGAAACTGGGTCAGAATGACTGCTTTGATCAAATCTAGGTCGATTTTGAATATGGATCATCTGGGGACAAAAACAAGGTCACGGGGTCAAATCATAGAAAAACCTTGCGTATGCAGTATGGATTGCAATTTTCACTGGATTTGCATGAAACTTGGTCAGAATGACTATCTTGATGCAATCTATTTCGAGTTTGAATATGGATCATCTGAAGTCAAAAACTACAATGTAGGTCATGGGGTCAACTCACAGAAAACCTTGCATATACCACAGATGTTGCATTTTTCATTGGATCTTCATGAAACTTTGTCAATATGAATGTCTTGATGAAAGAGTTCGAATGTGGGTAATCTGGGCTCAAAAACTAGGTCACCGGATTAAAAGCCTGGTGTATGCCATACAGCATTTACAACCCAATCATCATGTAAATTGGTCAGAAGGTTTGTCTTGTCAAGGTCAAGGACATTACATAAGGACACTGACCTGATAACTTTTTGAAAGCCCTATCTGCAATTATTCTGCTAATTGTGAATTTTATCAAAACACATTTTTGTAGAATACTTTGTATATTCAGTTAATGCTCATCAGTATTTCACTGTGCTATACTGGTTCATCAGTTGATCATGCTTGTTATTTCAATATCTGAGCCACCTTCTATATGTATGTACAATGTAAGTCTTCCATGAAGCAGGTTGTAAACAATTACAGGATTTAATTTTAAACGCTGATGATGTCATAACATATTTAGTCATATACGTAAAGCATTGAATGTACATCTGTGCTTTAACATGTTTAACATGTTCCTCTGTTATTTAAACATCCAGTTACACTTGTATTGTATATGTCATGTGTATTTATTTTCATTATACAGCTCTTGGTATACAATGTACATACTCGTGTAACTATAATTTCAGACTGTTACATGTATTTCCATATTCTTGTGTGTAAATATTGTAAACCTTGTATAATATACATGTGTATTGTAAATGTGGACCTTTATAATAAAAATTGGTTCACCAATTATGTTGTCCACACAGAGTAAGGACAGTTACTATAACTGGTTATACCAGGTTACTTCCTTTAGATAGCAGTTGGTAGTGAAGTCTTGTGAATATGGGCGGGAAAGCCTCAGGAAGCCGGGCAATGTAGACCTTATTGTATTTCTTAATATCAACTGTTATCAGAAAAGGCAGTAATCTTGTATTCTGTGCATACCTAGGCAATGGATAAATATGATATTGGCCGTTCCCCCTATGCTGCATGCCATTACATAGTATCTTTTAGGAACCAGCCGGGAACAATTTTGATATTTTGTTTCTTTAATGTTTTCTCCATAGTTTGCTGTAATATTACAATGTGTTAAAAATGTGAACATGTCATGTATGTAGGAGTTAATTTCATAGGTAAACGAAGTTCCAGATATCTGTTGTCATATATTGGCAAATATATCATGCCAAAATTGTTTTATAAGTATGTAAGGCAGAATGCCATTATTTTAAGAATACAGTTTTAAGCTGTAACATACAGTTAAACTTTGTTCGCTTGAACTTCATTCGCTCGAATATAATCGATTGCTCGAACTCGGCCGACGGTCCCAGCAAAATCTCTATAAAAATCATATTGTTCCACCTCCGAAACCTCGAACTGCCAGACAGGTTCGAGAGAACCAGTACTAGACTCCTGTCCTCCATAAGAAATTGCCAACTTTCTCACAAAAAGAGACGTGATCAGTTACTGAGCAGAGCGCGAACCCATGACCCTGAATCTATTAGAGGTTAAATTGATTTCCAGTCAGTGACTCTAAATGACTCGACTATGGAGGTAGACTACTGTCTTTACTGCCTCCTGCGCAAAATATGCTATATGACTAAATTGCTACTTGTCTTATCTGTTTCAGATGTGTTTAAGGCAGATCCTGCTTTTGAAGAAAATGAAGAAAAATACAAGATTCTGAAAAAAGGTAAGATAAAAGTAAACACATGCCAGCCCTGTACTTTAAGTAAAATTGATGACATGTGTTAAGTTAATTGATTCAGCATGCTCTGCCAAGAGTGCTGATGCTGTAGTTATTGAAATGTATATCACTGTTTTCATGTGAACTATATTACATATTCAAATATGATATAGTTTGTATATAGGCTTCCATTAAATGTAAAAGAAGAACTCTGAGATTAGGTCATCACAATGTGATAACTTTTTCCTATAACTTAAAGTCAAGGCTGTTTATCAGCAACCACAGCCTAGAATGCAGCAAATCCTTATGGGAAGCTTTGCTAATAAGTGTAGATTCAAATATTGCCTAGAGCAAAATTTATGTAAAGGATATCACATACATGATGAAAGATCAACACAAAACCCTGAACAGTCACTAGTACACATATCAGTACTAAGTAAATCAATGATGTACTTTCTGTTGTTTTACAGAAATCTTGGGAGAGGGAAGCTCTGATGAAGAAGATGGTTCAGGGAGTGGGTCAGACAGCGAGGATGATGAGGATTCGGAAGAAGGTAAATACAGTTGTTAGAAATTTAGTCTTACCCATGCAGCATTGTGGGGTATACTACCGTGTCTTGTCTTGCCCATAACTTGTTTCTTTAGTAGACATTACTGTATACGAGTTAAAGGTTGGAGGAGAAGTTTCTAGTTATAATCGTCAACAATCATTTTTTAGCAGTAAAACATAGAAGGAGAACTATTATTATTATGAACAGAATACCAAGAAGTTGAGAATTGTTGACAAATTATCTGGAAACATCAGATAAATACATGAGTTAAAGAGATTACATTAGCTAAGAATATATTAAGGTTTAGCGTATGCCTGTTCCACCTGCCAATTCCCTGTTCACCACTCTATGCCCCTTTACCCCCCAAAAAATATTTCTCACTAATGCCCGTGCCCCTATCCCTCAACAATTCTCTCTTACCCCTCTTTCCAACCCACACTAGTCTCCGACACCAATGTCCCTCTCTCCTACCTCATCCCTTTCTCTTACCAACATCTGTATCCAGCACTCGTGTGCCTCTCCCCCATCACTCTCCTACCTTACCCCTCTCCCCTACCCACACCAGTCTCCAGCAATAATGTTCCTCCTCCGTCCAACAAATATAACATTAGCATATGTTCCGTATGTAAATACAATGTCATCCATTGTTGTTGTAGATGAGGAGGCGAAACAGACAATTATTGATCAGACAGAAACAAACATGGTGGCCTTACGAAGGACAATCTATCTAACAATACAGTCTAGTCTGGACTTTGAGGAATGTGCTCATAAACTCATGAAAATGGACCTAAAGCCAGGCCAGGAGGTATGTAGATCATAAAACAAAAATACGATGTTCACATGTATTGATTCTTTCCCTCAGAACAACTTCAAAGTTGTTTTTGTAATGCTAGTGCACTTTACATTAGAATGCTATCAAAGAAGTCTGAAACTGAAAGCGTTGGATATTTATAGGTGACATAATATTCATGTTTTGTTGGTAATTTGATTGGAAATATAATTTTGGCGTGTAATAAAAATATACTTGTGACGTATTTCAGGTTGAGTTATGCAGCATGATACTTGACTGCTGTGCCCAGATGAGAACGTACGAGAAATTCTTCGGACTTCTCGCAGGGGTATGTGATTTTTTTAATGCCATAGGAAACAATACAGTATATATCGGTAATTTGCCATAACAGGAGTCGCTATATTGGGAGCTTACTGTAACTACCTACACAGAATTTATTCAGCTATCGAGTGACAATGAAATTTTTCAGAGTAAGTTCTCGGAGATAGAATATTACCCTGCAATGACAAATTTCTATTAGTAATCTATTGTTGCGAAATATGCGACAAATGAATAAAAAGCATACTAGTTTATAAAGTAAATACAACGACCAGATATTCATTCGGAAGGCTGACAGAATATTGATTTGGATATTTGTTGACATCCCTAGTTAGAATCGTACTCATTTGATTCTTATCTTACAGAGGTTCTGTATGATAGACAGGAAGTACGTAGATCCATTCCAAATGATGTTTAAAGAACAGTATGACATGATACATCGTCTGGAGACCAACAAGCTACGTAATGTCGCCAAGTTCTTTGCTCATCTTCTACACACTGACTCTATCTCATGGGCAGTAAGTGATATTTTTTAAATAGGGAAATTGGAGCTCTTTTATATCAGGCTCTTTTCTTGATACCATGTATTTTGGAGAAGGTCAAGCAATGATTTATTGTGCATTTGAACATCGAACTAAGTTAACAAATATCATGTAACTTTGTCATTAGTAAAGGCAAGTTTCAAGCGCAATTTTCAATTGTGAATTTGGTCATTTTATAATAAAAGAATTGTGGTTTACCATGTCTTACAGAGAAGACTTTCATGATTTTATATTTAAATTAACAGCTTAACTGAAACTTAAATATTTTCTCAGAATAAAGACTGCTCTGTGAATAAACAGTTGCAGGGAGAAGAAACTCTACACTTTTCAATTATCAGTTAATATAGCATGGATATCTCGCTGACATTTGGCAGTTTACAAGTTAACTGTAAAGTATTTTTCGAAAATAAAAGTATTTACTGGTCTTTAGTTGAGATTATGGCATTGCATAAGTTGCATCACCTTCACACATTGGATATAGGAAGGTTGAACCCCAAACAGTGTAAGGCAAAGCTGTTATCATTTACAGTTCTGAAAAAGACTTTGTAGCTTGAGTTATCAATCAATCTTACCTTTCTCATGCTTGGGAAGTCATAACACACGTGTTTACTGTTGACAGGTCCTGCAGGCAATCAGGTTGAACGAGGACGACACAACCTCTGCTAGCCGTATCTTCATCAAGATCTTGTTCCAAGAGTTGTCCGAGTACTTGGGACTACCCAAGCTAAATGACAGACTTAAAGATCCGTATGTATAACTCTAACCTTGTAATAAACGTTTGCTTGAATACAGTCCAACCTTCTGAAATGACACCTTGCTAGAGCAACAATCTCCCTAAAAAGACGCACAATTTCTTTCCTGTTGCGTCACTTGTATAAGGAAATGACCTCTCAAGCGCAACACCACTCTTTAACAAACACATTTCTGTGTTCCCCAGGGGTTTTTGCTCTTGAGAGTTTGTGCTCTATTTAGGATACTTAGTATTTATTTTGTGGAAAATACCTAGAAAAACTGTGTACAGATAGCCAAAGTGCATATTTTGTAATGTTAAATATCGTCTTTTACAGAACACTGCAGGAATATTATGCTGGTTTGTTACCACGAGACAATCCTAGGGACACAAGATTTGCAATCAACTTCTTCACCACCATTGGTCTAGGAGGCTTAACGTAAGTAACACTGTTTGCTATATGATAGCGTGTACATTGTACAAAGATTTGCAGAATTGTCTGTGCCATTTTCTATTAGCATTTTGAAAAAATGTTGTATAGAATAAAACACACACTTTTACCGCATAAAGAATTTACATATTGTTACTGTGTTCTATTGATCCAAAGTGTTTAGCATGAAACTGAGATGTGCACGAAACAATGTTTTATTAATCCATGGCCAGAATAATATTTTGTTATTGTATTGTATATAGGGATGACCTGAGAGATCATCTGAAGGATGTGTCCAAAAAGTTGATGCAGCAGAAGCAAGAGGAGCAGACTCTGGCGATGCAGGAAGACTCAGGCGATTCCTCGGACGACTCTTCTGCTGATTCAGATGTTTCCAAAGACAGCGAGAGCTCGTACAGTTCATCGGGTGAGTGACAGATACTGATTCTGTTAATATTCAAATAAATCAACCTCAAAGAGAGAGCGGCAATGTTGAATTATGTGTGTTTTGCCTCAGGACACTACCACTACTTGGGCACTGGTGGGGATCAAACCTGTGACCCTTTAATCCTGAGGTGACACAGTACCACGGCACGACAAATGCTTTGAGAAAAAGGAGAAGGAATATTTGTTTTGTTTGTTTACACATGAACATTCACATTTTGATAGATATGTGATTTATTGCAAGATATATCATGTTGTATGTATTTTCAGAATCTGAGTCCTCTGATGATAACAGAAAGAAGAAAAAGAAGGTGGATAAGAAAAACAAGACAGCAGCAGAAAAGGACAAAAATGTAAGAGACAAAGGGACAAAAGATAAAGACAGATTTAGAGATAGAGACAACAAGAGGGGGAGGGATAACACAAATGGTTCTGTAGACAGAAGAGGAAGAAATGAGCCCGAGAAAATGAGTAAGAGGGATAAAAAGAAGAGCAAAAAGACTGGAGGAATGCAAAAGTCTGAAGAGGAAGTGAGAAGAGCACAAGAAGAACAGTTTAAGAAGCTTGCAAAACTTGCAAATTATGACAATATAGGTGATTTTGATGAAGGTTTAGATAGGAGAAGAGGAGATGATAGGAAAAAAAATAAAAGGGACAAGAAAGATAAGACTAAAGAAAAGAAAGGGAAAATGAGAAAACAAGACAGCGGGGATGATGACTACGAGGAAGAAATGCAAAATCGTCCGAGAGTTATAGATATGAGGACACGGGAACCTGTGGTTCTAGATGAGTTTGATGCTAGGGCATACGCAGATAGAAGTTATGAGAGTGGTTTTGAAAGCAGAGGTGGGAGAGGTGGTGGTCGAGTTGAAAGAGGACCTGGAGATAGAAGGCAGAGAAGAGAAGGTGGAGGTGCACAGAGAATGGATAGAAGTGGATTTGGAGACAAAAGTCATGGAAAAGAAGGAAGACAGAAAGATAAAGGTCTTGGCAAGAAAGGAAGAGATTTTATTGAGGATGATCTGGATGACCGGGATGTTAGAATTGAGAGAAACTTTGAAAGGCTGGATTTGTATGAGGAAAAGTTCGAAAGGGAGAGAGAAAGGAATTTGGAGCAGTTGAGGGGGATAAAGGAGTTTCAAGATTATTACAGGGCCAGAGAAGGGAGTGGAGTGCCCCATGGGGTCCCTTTTAGGGGAGGAAGGGATGTGGATAGGTTTGAGGTAGAAGATAGGGGTTTTGATGAAGATAGAAGAAGAGGAAGAAATAGAAGTGAAGAGAGGGCACCTATAGCTAGAAATGATCGTAGGAGACGCAGATAAATTGTAACTTTTCTTCTGATATTGTTTATTTAATTCTCAAGAAAGAATTTTGTCAGACAATGAAAGGTTTAAATTGAAAGTAAATACTGAAACTGAATGTACAATATCGACTGTGCAATTTTGTATGAATGAGAAGAATGTATTGTTACATTGGAAGTTTTTATGAATTTTTTAAATAAGATGAATGAACGAGAAGTTCACATTTTACTGTCGTAAAAGACTCGCGCACATTTCATGTTTCTGTATCTTTGATTGTATTTGTTGATTGAGGCCTTGAGGTATAAATATTATTACTATGTGCTTTAGAAAAATAGCAATTTTTGAAGATTCATTGCAACAAAATCTCATTTAATTGACATGAATTTGTAAGTCAGACCAAAGAGTTATTTTGTTATATAATTCAGATGGAACTTTTTAGATTTTTACTGCTACTGTCAGAAATATTGTTCACGTTTGTAAACGTAGTCAGATATATTCTTGTAGTACAGTGAATGTTTCTGTTGACACACATGACATAAAACTGTTAAAGTTTTTTATATTTGTGAGTTTTTGTATTTGCGAACAAGCACTTTTTTTTAATATATAATCATTGTTTGCTATTATAGTGAGTTTGATGAATTCACGAAGTGCTTCATTCACGAAAATAAGTGAAAATAATCTGTCAGCATCAATAGAAGAGGTCACTACATTGTATTTCATGTAGAGTGTAGATACCAAAATTTGCACAAAATGGTACCAATTATAAACGTAGATTTAATACTTTTAATACTTGTAATAGTCCACAGTTGTAGTTAAATAAGATTACAGTTTACACATATGAGGTTGTAAAATGACACACCTGTGTGTGTCAGGAGTGCAATATATGGTCAATGGTGACATATATCATCCAAAACATTTTGTTCTATCTTTAGTGAATAGTTTGTGTGTAGCAGCTGTCGAGTTAGTATCCCACACAGCTGTTAGTAATGAAATATGCATAAATGCTTTTAAAGCCATTTGATATAGTTACATTGTACTTTATATAAAAATCAACTTATATTGATCAAGTTATTTCTCTTGGAAGATATGAATGAACTTGACAAAACCGGTTGATGATCAATTTTTGACAAAGACTCCCAGATTTTAGCAGCAACTTTGGTACCAGTTCAAACTTCTTTGGTACAATGCATTAGTTTTTCCCTAAGAGTATAAATCAGTAATAAAAAACTTTCTCTAAATTATGATGGTCACAACGAACAGTAATGCAGTAAAACTTGTGTTACCTGACACCCTTTGGAACCACTTGATAATGCAGGTTAGAGCAGGTAGCTGGTTAAACCTGGTTTTCAGTAATACATTTTGTGTTGCATGAACCAACAGACTGTACTGGATCCGTGTAAACCAGACTGGTTTTACTGTATCATCTTTAAAAATTATCAGGCAAAAGCTGGGAACAACATGGCTAAATCAAAATGTCAGCATTGTGCTTAAGAATGCACTTGTGTTGTTGTTGTTGTAGGATTTTAATGTTCGTTCCAACCGTATTTTGGTCATTTTAACAGGCAGTTGCACTTGTGTAGAAAATGCTGTGTGATGGTGTTGTATCTACAGTGCAAAGGCTAAAATATCTGAAATTTATTTTATGAAATAGCACTGTTTTATGAACTCAAAATACAAAATGTTTAACTACCTGGACCAAGTTGTTTGGAACTTTTACTGGATATTAAGTGAACTGTCAAAAAAAATTAATATTTGATCGAAAAAAACCCAAGCTTTTTGGTGGGTAACACTAGTGGAAAATTTTGCTTCTGCTTTGGAGATTTTTTAGTTACTATTGTCTTGAATGCATGGATTTGTTGTAACAAGTCTTTCAAACTACAGAAATATTACCATTATTTCAAACAACTGGGTCCTGGTAGCGATTGCTTTCTGTATCTAAAATTGCTAAATCTATAATTATGGTCTACAATCATGATCCTCGTTAGACAAATCATGTTGAAATTTTTGTATACATGTACTTCAATATTTTTTATGTCAATGTTATGAATGAGTAAATATTTGTGCTCCAGAGATATAAAAACTTTTTTAAAAAATGTTGGTGTTTTGTTTTGTTTTGATGTGTTTGAGGTGGAAACAAGAGCTGGTTGGAAACCTACATAGGGTTAATCTCTTGTGTCATAGGAGTTTAACGTCCGTTCCCTACCATATTTTTGGTCATTTATATAGGCGGGCAGTTTACCTAACAATCGTTTCTGGGAAGAACCAGTTCTAGATTCTAAACTTCCATATGAAACTGCCAACTTCCTGAAATCAAGAGACAAGACCATCGAGGAGAGGTTACAGTGATTTCAACCACTCGACCACGGGGGCAGACGCGTTAACGTCTTGGCAACCTTTAACAAAGGATACCAGTTTTTCACCAGTAATCACATGACGAAGTTCCATAAAAATATATTTAAAAGCCACTGGTACCAGATGCTGGTAATATTGAAATGTATGGTTTCTCCATAAAATGGTGAGTGCCTTGACCACTTAAGGATATATTATCACTTACTGGGAGGTAGCGTTTTGAAATTCAAGGCCTTCATATTCAGTATTTAGTTGCAGCTTGCCTATCTATCACTCTTAATATACCTGTGCTATACTTCAATCCTTGGTTGGAAGCTAAAAGATACAAGACACTTTATTTATAGTTGGATGTTACATGAACATAGAAAACATTAGTTAAAACCTATTTACCAACATAATAAGTTTCTTAACAACAAGATTTAACAAAACATTTAACCTGAAAAGTAAAAGTACAGATAAAATGGAGATACAAATAGGCATTTTAATCATTTTTACACATACAATATTATATTAAGAGAAATAACAACACTTTGCATGCAGGAAAGGATAAGAATAACATACAGTATATTTACATTCTTGGGTAATTAAAACTTGTGTAAGTGTATCTACTCTTGACTAATGATAGCCTAAATACTGCAATAAAATTATGGTTATAATATTTGATTAGCAAAATAGACACAAAAGTGTATAATTAAGAAATGGTGTAAGAAATCTATTATCCATTCAAA
Organism: Saxidomus purpurata; assembly: GCA_022818135.1. NCBI lineage: Eukaryota > Metazoa > Mollusca > Bivalvia > Venerida > Veneridae > Saxidomus > Saxidomus purpurata. The sequence continues at coordinate 45,117,742 of JAFMSR010000009.1, read as the reverse complement.
TCAGATTTGGAGGGAACTGATTAGGTCCACCTTCAAATGGTTATTTTACAAGACTAGCACATAAATGCAAAGGCAAGAAAAGCATGCACACTAAAAGTATTGCATAATGCAAAACAAAAGCACAATAAAAGAAAAAAGAAACACATGAGAGATAAAACGCAAAAAGATGAACTTAAAAGATCCATTTATGATCAAACTAAGAACATGATAGATCTACACAACAAAAGCACAATTAGATGGATAAAACAAAAACATGAAACTAAAAAGGAAGCTTTAATGAACAGACTAAATGTAGCGTATTTAACAAGTAAAAGCAGTATTGAACTAAAGGTTAACAGAGAGATGAAAATTAGGAACACGTTGAACACTTGCAAACTCGAATATTTAGCTAACCCCTGAAACACTCGATAAAAATGTACAGGTACTAGTATATTTTTGAAAGAAAAATACCCAAAAGCCTTTTTTTGAGTCTGGAGCTTCTTGGGATCAAAGGGATTCTAACTAGGGACAACTTCCCCTTAAACACAGTTTGTATGGACTTAAAACCTTGACAACTATGTCGCAATTGTGTAACTCCTTTTAAACGGTTCTAGAGATGGGTCTTTAGACACATAATTAATTGATCCACTGCACGGAATTTGGCCATGACATGGATTGCACGCAAACTTACCTGAGAGTGTGAAATGCATGTCTCTACCATTTCTCACCGGACTGTTTCAGCGGCTTTGCAATAACTAATGTTATGTCCATGTTTAGTTACCCATCTTTCGAAGGGTTTCAGAAATAAGTCTATAGACTCATTGATTGTTCCACTGCACGGAAATCTTTAGTAAAAGGCGAAAGATTTAAGCGTGACTGTAGTGAAACCAGAGTTAATCCTTCATTACATTTTTACTGTATTTATAAAAGTATTACTTCAAAACATACTTGGTTATATATTTTTCAAAATTTAGGATAATTTTACCTACAAATATAATAAATGGCTATTGATAGGACATCTGTATGATTTTATTTATTTTTGTAGGAGACAATTTGAACTGCACGAGAAGAAAACACGTATATGCATGTAAAAGGGAAGTAATTCAATTTTTGGTGAGCATGTTTCTAAAGACGCAACTAAGACCATTGGCCAATGAAATAAAAATTTAATTGAATTACCTCCCTCTCGCAGGCATATACATGTTTTCTCCCCCGTAGCTCAAATCATCTCACAGAAAATTAAACAACCTTTACATATATTCTCATTTACAATATTATGATAAATTAAGGTTAACCTATCCTAAATTATGAAAAATATATAACCAAGTATGTTTTAAAAATTACCTTGATACAATAAAGTAAGAAACGCACAGAAGTTTACTCTGGTTTCACTACAATCACGCTTAAATCTTTCGCCTTTTACTAAAGATTTCCGTGCAGTGGAACAATCAATGAGTCTATAGACTTATTTCTGAAACCCTTCGAAAGATGGGTAACTAAATTAATATAAACATGAACTACATGAGACAGTTATGCCACTTAGAAGCAATCCGGGCAATATATACTGAATCATTTTTAGCGTAAACACCACGGCTATTACAGAGGTAAATTTGCGCATAATTTTTGCCCCATTCATTGAACTGGCCGTCATAAGCCTACTTTTTGAGGCGACATTACTCCGTGCGTTTTCAAATTATGACATATTAGAACTGTTTGGATTTCAAAAGTCGATCATTGTTCAAACAAGTGTACGCGCCGCGTAAATTGTCCACATGAGATAAAGTTTACCTTATCATTTGCACATTTTATTGTCTTAAACATACTGAAAAAAAATGTTCACTAAGTTCGGCGACAAGAACTTTAGGAATAAGATTTCGATTATAAAAAAATGATTAATTAATGAAACAACATAAGGCCTAACTTTTAGGAGCGGATCATGGTCCAATTTGTCTTAACATCCGGCTCGGAAAGTCCGGGTTGCATGCACTCATTGCTCAAAAACGATCTTAATTCATGCACATCTAGCTATCCCCGAAACCGATAAGATGTGGTCTTACTGTCTGATTGGAGATTTTCTTCCGTTTTTTTTAAAAATTTTTTAAGTTAGAATTTATCAAATCGAAAATGTTTGGCAATAGTTAATGTTTTTATAAAGGACCTTCAGTGAAACATGTAATTATATTTGACCATGCCCTGCATGTGTATATTTTTTAACTGTCTTTTAACATCGACGATTCTGTGTCATTTTTACAGCAGACACACTGACTTAATTAGGTTTACAATATAAAAATATGTAATCAATGGGCACTTGTCAGATGAGCATTGGCAATGATCTGCTTAAAGAAGTAATGTTCGTGAACAATAGTCTCAGTGTGGCTTGTTCACGCGTGTATAACGTCCAAAGCACTAACTTTCAGACTTGTTCACTTTGTGATCGGAACAATACAGCCATAACAAACAATACGAGCTATACAACTCAACATGGTATCATAGTAGATGTATTCTCTTATAAGCACCGAATCATAAAGGTTAAGCGTCATTCGGCAAGTTATAGTCAACAGTGAGATATGTTCATATTTACTTGATTGTGAGCTATGTCAGGACCATCCAAGATATGGATCATTTGAGTTCAGTATGTAGGTTACTTTTTCCGTCGGGCCATTGCTTTGAAAGTTAGGACTTTTAATTGTAGATTTGTTCAGTAATAGACTTATGAGAAAAAAAAGTAAGCGCTACTCGTATTGAACAATGTTTAGTGACAATTCTTATAGTGAGCTTTCGTTGGAAAGCGGGAGTTCTCATTGTGAGAAGTGTTCAGTGAGCGCTACCGATAGTTAGCTTTGTACTCAGTACAAATGAAAATTTCTAAAAATCTATTAATGCTACAAAATCAAATAAATGCAAGCTGGTTTGGTTCTCTTTAATATGTTGTACATAGTAAGGATAACCAATGGGCATGTACGTCTTCGTAGTGAAGCTTGTGTTACAATACCTCTACGTACGATTAAAGTGAGTAATGTTATACAGTGAACCTTCTCAGTGTGTTTTTCCGATGTGTAAACATTTCATATTTGTGACCTTTACAATGCGGTCAAAATGTGTTATCAGTACAGTATCAGCTGTTTATGCTCACACACGTAAGGTAAATTTTCAATTTCAAACGTGGATAACAGCTTCTACTTCAAGGGCAATGTCTTCAACAACGAAATTACCAACAATATTTGTGACCCGGAACGTACCTGGATGGAGCTTGGATTAAGATACCATCCTAATAAGTCAGAGCTATCGTTCAGTGCGACGTACGCTGTTCCACTAGAGAGAGCTTTAGAAAAGGGTTAAAGGAGTTGATGGACTGACTTTTTCTTGTTAGACTGACAAATATTGATGCAGAGATACTGGATTCTCATAGCGAGGTTTGTATTGCAGTTAGCTGTTCTATTCTGATGATAGTATATTGTTAGTGAGACGTAACCATGTTGAGCTTATGCGGTTCTTTCAATAGGAAAATCGCTTAGAAGGCAATATTACGAGTATTAAGGTGTCTGTTAGTGACAATGGCCTGGGTTCAATTTACAAGGATTCAGAGGTAGAATGCAGATCCAAGTAGCATGGTCTTGGTTGATAATATTAATACATGCTATATATGCATTTTCATTGTCAAGTATTGAGATTTATCATGTGATTTTCCGATGAAGTGTAAACAGTTACATTGACCTTGATTAGTGACGTTTAAATGGCGGCCAAGTACAAAGCATGTCTGTCTAGAATTAGCCGGGAATCAGCAAGTTTATGCTCACAGGACCCTTGGAGATTTGAAATTTTGAAATTCAAACGGTATGGATAACAGCTTGTAGTTCATGGAGCTATGTCTTCTTGATTACAATGTTTCAAGAATAGTGAAACGGAGTGTAGCAGTTGGGTTCAATCAGTTACAGAATTTCAGTGTAGTAGCTAACATTGCAAAATGTGGTATTTTGTCGTCAGATTTCCACGATATGAGCTGAAAACAAAGAATGCTGAGCGAGTTGATGACGGTTTTGGTTTCGGTAACTGACAAATATTGGATGCTTATTGAGATACATGATCATGCTAAGATTGTACTACCTTTGTTTCTAGTCTGATGATTACAGTGTTTTGGTTGTGGTTTTGAAAGTTGCGGAGTCGAGTGTTGTGTGAAAAGCCAAGAAAACTGTAGTCTGCCTCCTTAAAAGTTGAACGCATTTTTATGCTGATAAAAGCTATGTGTAAAGTGTACTTTTAATAAGAAATGAGCATAAGTTATTTTGATTAGCAAGTTTTGTTTGAGTTTGGTCGAAGCATATAGGAGTTCGTGGTCGGGATTGTGCATGCCTTTTCCCGATTTGTTTGACACAAGACATCAACTAACGATATATTGTATTATCTTACTTTACATAGATCTTTACCTTTATTTTTTACCATCAAAGTACCTAGGTGGTGAAATATAAAAGTTCAGATCCGACAAAAGTTTTTGTTAGTTGACAGAAGTCAAAACAGTGCCAAAACAGGACTATCCTAACTGTCAGCTCTGTGGGTGCCAGTGGGGTCTATAACCATTCACTGAAATACAGTGCTAAGCGTTGGCGCCGTGCTGTATTTGTTCGAATCCTGGCTTCTGTATCGTAATGTAGTCCGCTTGTAGACCTGTAACAGCGAAAGAATTGCTACCATAAAATGGATACCTGCGCTCGTCGGAAAATGTTCAGCACTAAACCTTTTTACTTTCTAAAGTCGAACAGTAACACCACGATATTATGGTGAAAAAAGCATCAGTCTCAAAAGAAGTCCGCTAACTTTATCGAGACGCTGACTTGAATTCACAGTAACCTCTCATATATTGAGGGTCATGAGTTCGAGCCCTCCTACGGACCATGTGTCTTTATGTGAGGAAGTTGGCAGTTTCTTATGTAGGATATTAAGGTTCCAGTACTGGTGCTTCTCAGGAAAGATGGTTAGGTAAACTGCCCGCCTGTAAAACTGACTGAAGCACGGTTGAAACGGGCGTTAAACCCTGAAAAACACAAACAAACAAACATTCAACCTGAAAGTGATAATTAAATATGAATACTTGTTAGGTCCGAGCCTCAAGGCTGTCAGTACGATGTCTGTTGGATACGACCACGTGGACGTAGCAGAGTGTAACAGACGTGGTATTCCAGTAGGATTCACTCCAAATGTCCTTACCAACGCAACTGCAGAGCTGACCGTGACCTTGCTCTTAACCGTGTCCAGAAGAATAAAAGAGGGTGAGTTTGATATTTTTTCAGTCTGACTAACCCGTTGATTTTTACATGAAACCTATATAGAATACAATCTGGTTTGTTTGATTGTAAAATAATCAGTGAGGAACGACTGTTTTCATTGTTTCATCAGTTTTAGACACTAAATAAAAATAGTTAGAGTGTTTAATGACTATTTGATACTAGGAATTGATTAAATAATGCCAATTAATGTAAATCATTTCGTTTCGTTTTCAGTAACAATATTTTATCCATAAGTATTTACAATGTACCTACTTCTCAGTACTCAGTCTGGAGCATGGAGAAGTCAGTATTGTCTTCCATCAGTAATCATGCAGTATGCAGCAGCAGTCCATGCTCAAACCAATGGCATTCTTTTTTCGGCACAATTCGCTTTCTGGGATCAACTTCTTTTTTCTGCCGACATACCAGATTAGGGTGACCCTTCCTCTCACTGATTGCCTGATGACATAATCAACATATCTGTGTTTTCTAAATAGTTGCTGTACGAGATGTTTTTAATGTACAGGTATCCAAGCAGTGAAGGATGGTAGCTGGGGTACCTGGAAACCCCTATGGCTGTGTGGGCAAGGCCTGGACGGAGCAACGGTCGGTATAATAGGTATGTGTCAACAATGTATATATTCTAAAAAAAAACTGTCCATTTATTTCCTTGAAATCCCATTAACATAAATGTGTAAACATTCATGTTTAGTGATAACTAGTACTTTTGTATTTCATTTCAAGAAACTAGTGTGCTCAGTAAGTATCCGAGCCTAAACTGATTTTACTTTTACAAGGTCTCGGAAGAATTGGATTTGCCGTTGCACAAAGACTTAAGCCTTTTGGTGTAGCCAAGATTCTTTACGCAGACGCTGAAGAAAAGGAATATGCGAATCAACTTCCGGCGGAATTTGCATCTTTAGACAAACTTCTGGAAGAGTCTGATTTTGTTCTGGGTTGCTGCGCGCTCACCAAAGATAGTATAGGGCTTATGAACGCAAACGCTTTCAACAAGATGAAGAAATCTGCTATTTTTATCAATACAAGTCGTGGGGGACTCGTAAATCAGGATGATTTATACCAAGCCTTGAAATCTGGGGATATTTTGGGGGCGGGGCTTGACGTCACGACGCCGGAACCGCTGCCAACCGACCACCCATTACTGACACTTGACAATTGTGTAGTTATACCACATATTGCTAGTGCAACAATGAAATCTAGGAATGCAATGTCAGAACTTTGTGCTAGAAATATCATGGAAGCACTGAATGGAAAGCCTATGCCAGCTGAAGTGAAATAATTGTATTTGCAATTATTAAAAAAAGTTGTATCCCCCATTAAGATACAAATGTTTATAGTTTGTTATCCTAACCTAGCGTTGTCGACATTTTATATTCTTGAAGAAATATTGTGTGTCATTGTAACAGTTTTATTTCTGTTTCCAGTTTAGATAAAGCTTGGGGAAAAAAAGAATGAACCCAGGGTTTATTTGAAGTTGATAACTTATATCAGTCATAATCAGTACATACAGGGCTGTAAATAGTGAAGTTATTTAGAAGCATGTATACAGTATAAATATGTCTTTTAATACAAGGGTATTTAAACAAACTGTATATTGGTCGTAAAAATTGAAGAAAAAGACTTGTTGTTTGTTATAAATAGTTCTTTGTTGTCAGTCATTTCAAAGTCCACATTTGAACATGCTACTTTACCAGTATTCTCATATAAAATGAGTTTAACTATAAGTATTAAACAATACCTTTCAAAGTGACCATCATTATTTTAAGAAAAAAACATTTTGCACTGATTTATACTTTAAGTAAATGAAACCTGTCTCATGTTATAGCTTGATAATAAATTCTTAAAAATTTCTTTACAAAAAACAGCAGGAATAATAAAGGAAGCAGTAATACAATTATCTTTACAAGTCTTTATGGTCTGTTTATTGGACTAAATGTCAAGTCTAAAGAGTGTCTTATCTGATAAGGGGTCATTAAACAACTAAGGGGTTATACCTCCTGCGGTTTAGGGGTGGGGGTCACTTATGAAGGAAGTTTTATTGTCTATAAGGCAAATTAAACCTCCATCATAAGTGACCCCCACCCCTAAACCACAGGAGGTCTAGTCCCTTGTGCTTGGACCCCTTATCAGGCGAGGCACCCTGATCTGTCTGCTAAGGTGTCTTTAGACTGGACATTCAGTCCAATAATTAGGCAATACATTTTATTGATATGTTAAGATCATTTGTTTATTGCTTATTTCATGTTTTTTAAGGAATTGGTTTATTATCCAACAATTTTTTTTTATTATCAAAAGGCATTTACTTTAACATTTGAAATGTGATTTCACAGGAATATTCAGCATCATTTTGATACATGTGTACCTCAAAGGCTCAAACACACATTTTGCAGAAAACTCGCTATCTCTTTTGGGAATTCTGTTCTAAAATAAGTTTATTAGAATGAAATATCTATTTAAGGCATGCACTTATTTTTAAATGTTTTTATATGGACCAAACTATTAATCCATACAAATTTATTCCCCTCCCCTTTTTGTTAAATGAAATATTTAAAAGCATGTATCTTTTATTAAAAATACAATATAATTAATTATTTGTGGCAGAGAAATATTGTACAATTTTCTCAGACTGTAGAAAAATGTAACTTACACGCATGAGTAATTAAAGTATTTACATAACCTAACCCTATTTGAGAGAAAATGCATACCTTTATGATATTACATTGATAATGTTCTAACCATCGTACTTCTTTATAAATCTGTCACTTGAAAACAGTTGTATTTCAAATGAATACTGGTACAGACAAAATATTTGTTGACTGACCTTGTAAAAATTTCAATTCATCATCAAAGATTTTTTCAACGTTATAGCCGGATATTGTTTTGGTAGGTTTATTGCGGGCCGCAGCAGCGGCCCGCTATATTTAATACGTGGTTGGAAAATGTAACATGTAGGTGAAGTAGTGTATAGTTCTTTGAACAAAATGTTATGAAAATCGCCTAGGAAGTTACGATAAAGAATGGGTTAAACCACTGTTCATTGTGTAGCTTTAAAATTGTCAAACAATTGATATTTCTATCTTTTATCCATGTTAAACGACAAATTATCTTATATGCTTATGTAACGTCTAAAAAGTAGTGAAAAGTTTCTATTGTTCGGCCAGTATAAAAACCTATCTTCCGTAATCGGGTAAAGTAGGTCCATTACGTTGCTATGACTAGATATTTATAGTTTGAAATTTACAATCACACTTCATTTGTTTTTGAATGGAAGTATCATTGTACAGTCTCTGACAGTCTATTTAATTCAAACATGTCATGTTAGAGCCATGTAGTGAAAGGTAGCCAAAGTTTACTAACTGGTGGTGATGCACTTTTTATTTTTATCAGACTGGTCTACATTTCGTGTTATTAGACTGGTCTACAGCAATAAACTGACAGGTGGCCAATATTCAGTAATTGGTCAGTAACGATACTTTAAGTAATCGTTAAAATGTGAGTTGTTTTGTTTACAAACATTTTGACTGCAAACGATTTTGTGAGGATAAAGGCAGGAATGGTATTGTATATTCTGAGAATCACCTTAAAGGAACATAGTAGAGAACATATTATAATATTGCTGCGTTAACTTTGTTTTAATTACGCTGAAAGAAAATAGCGCTAGTATATACAATCTAATGGAAAAAAAAAACACGGAAAAAGCATAAAGACTGTTTAAAGCTTTTTCATGAATATGATTTCGTTTCTTTTTAAATCATAAATGATAAACTGGAAATGAGAAAGAGTTACTAAATTGTAAATGCACAAACCAGATAGTCAAGTATTTGCTTTACATGAACCTAGAAAGTAGATTTATTCTGTCTCTGTTATAAAGTCTGTAAAGTTTATTTGCATATTTGAAATGAAAGCTTTGTTTCTAGGCCCGCTGTGATACGTAGTATCACAGTTTTTCTTGTATTTGTTTTTATCCTATCTGAAATACTTAAGACACTAGCTCGTTCTTCATATGATGACTTAATGCAAACACATTACAGTAAATTATCTACCTTGGTCCTGATATAAGGACCCAGTCTAAACTCAAAGCTTGAAATCAACCGATCACAACATACTTACAAAACGTAATTTACGACATAGTGTCCACCGAAACTGATTATGCTTATGACGGAATTTTTGGTAGGCTAAACTCGACTACCGGAGCCTTTGAGGTACGTCGTCTGTCGTCCGTCTTTTCTCAAAATTTATCAGGTGTGAGTACTTCAAAATTCCCTCGGTCAAAATCCCTTCGGTCCAAAAATGGCAAAGTAGTCATCTCCTTTCGATGGATTTGACAAGGTATTCATAATCCACGTGTAATTTTCGATGAGCTGTCGTGTCGATCTCATGTCATGTTGGTGATTCGTCGTGTCCATGAGTTATCTGTCGATGTATTGACGCACACCGTCGTGAATAGATTTTGACCCCCATTTCCCGTTTTAATGATGCATCAGTTCGGCTTTACTCAGTATAAAAGACTCCCCCAGGAAGTCTACAGAAACATTCTTGCGCAATTTCCGGAGCTAGGAGTGACGCACGTGTATGAACATTTCAGCCATAAATCATTTTATAGGGATAATAAGTTACCATCTTAATTTAACAACTATGTCACGAAAGGTCCTTCAATGCGAATAGAAAAACTTTGTTATCACGAGCGGATGTTAAAGTTTACAAGATTATTTTTTCAGTTTGTATCATAAGAGCGGACAAGTCTAGCCTTGAAAACCGAATGTATCCGATTGTTAGTCCGTGATTGTGTGGATGAACATTAAAGATGGATTGATAAATGCGTTAAATTTACACAGAAATCAATTAAACATTTTACGAAATACACAATGAAAAGCTTTTGACTTAAATGCACTTCGGTGCAAAATAATTTGAAAGTGTGTAATCGTATGTAAGCAGAAAGGGGGATTAAGGAGCAGTAATAAATCTAAGTGGTTAAGGGGGCGTATATCGCCGATGACTATGTGATGTAAAATCTACAACGGCTATGTACATGTTGTTTTTATCTTTAAAAGCAAGACTCCGAAACCTTACTTAATGTATGTGAATTGTTACTGTTATCTAGCATATAACATTAAAAGTGTGTATTGTTTCATATTTACCGAAGCGATATTTATATGACTAGTTAAGGAAGGTCGTGTCGGTGGCTTAAATTATACATTGTACTTTGGTTTAGAGAATAAAATAGTAAATATAACTATGACCGTTTGGAGATAACCAGGCTTCTAAAAGGTGAGTGTATGTACCACTTTATTATACACATCCGTTAATTTATTCACTATGATTTATATAAGCGCCAGTATCATACTTAGTATACCGCCAGTATCGGTGTAATCATGCATGTATACACAGATGCGTGGGGTATGGACTCGCCACCCAATCTAATACTGGTCCCATGTTGTACAACATATGGGACATGACGAGTCCGTACCTCGAGCATATTGTGCATGTACGTGATATTGTAAAGTTTGTATTTTAATCATGGTCTGACAACATGTTCAAACCTCTGACCTGTTATCAAAACCGCCAAAACCAATCCTGTGTGAAGTTAGTCTTTGGAGCCTGGTGATTGGAAGGTACAATGACCAAGATTTGGGAAAGTGGAAACACCTGTTAACATTTAGACGCGAATGGAAAGGGTCATGTACCATGATCTTAGCTACTCCAGCGACAGGAAAATAGTTAGAGGGTATGCTATTCTGAATCAGAAATGTATATCCGTATGCTAGTATGTAACTGAGGCACTGTTCTAGCCCCTGGATCTGACTTTTAGTGGTAAGCTCGCCCCCGCTTACCTTCGCACGATCCCCGTTCCTAAGGTTCTTAAAGGACACCAGATCGTCAGTCAAATACATTAAATACATGTTAGTATTACAGTCGTGTAGATCTTTTTGAAGTTGATACATACTAACGTAGTAAATGATCACGAAACGCTCATAAAAATTATCATATTTCAGACGTCACGGTAACTAGGCCAAACAAAATCAACTGTCCGCTGATCTGTTAATATATACTCATTTCCAAAAGAAAGTGTGCACTTAGGTTTTTGTTAATTTAATGTGTTATTTTTGACAGAAATATATGTATGATGTTTGGTATCACAATTTTGATCAATTTGAGCTTAATTGCATGTGCATTGACATCACATTCGATCGATAGCAAATTGTGTACACATGTAGTGTTTGAAATTCCAGACCGATACGTTTTTTCAAAATGGAGATATTTAAAATAAAAAAGTGCACACTTTCTTTTGGAACTGAGTATAGGCTAGTTAATACTTGAAATAGCATTAGTGTAAATTACTATTTTAGTGGCAAGCCACAGTTTATATGTGATCTACAGTTTTGTGATTATTAGTAAGAAAGCCTTTATACAGTTCAGTGAAAGATCATCCACTGTATTTATACGTTGACAGCATGTGAAGCTAAAGGTTGCGATGGATAAACATTGCGTGTCGACATTGTATAACTTCGTGTGTCTCCATATAATGTCTTCGCGCATCGTCATTGTTATTTCGTACATCGTCACCTTGTATTAGCGCGTCTCCGTCCGACATCGTTACTTTCCGTCTCCGCCGTTACCTCGCAGGTTTGCCCATCGTAACATCGCGGGTCACCATCGTTACTTCGCGCGTCTCCATGTCCCCATCGTTACTTCGCGCGTTACCATCGTAGATATAACAAACAACGGTATAGTCAGCTGTCGTCCGATTAGGTGACGGTCTGCAAACTATAATGGATTTTAACAGAAAAAAATGTTGGACAAAACTGTAGATTCACTTTAGATTTGGATATATAAAATCTGTCATATAAAACAAGGAAAATTTAATACATTTCTGGTATAAATCAGCACATGAAACGCCTGTTAACATTAGAAACTTAAAACTGTCTATAAAGTAACAACAACTAGCTACAAAATTATAAAATATATATACATGTATAAAATATAACAAGTTAAAAAAAGTGTATTATAATTACGCAACCCTATCAGAAACTAAAACATGTATACTTACTGGAAATTATATTATTTTATGTACGAATTTGTAAAACACAAATGTGATCACGACTACCATTAGGTTTTAACAAAAAGTGAATGATGAATGCTCAAGTCATTCTCGTTATCTATGAGGAGTTCATGTAATACGTTATCATTTAAAATCCCCATGTATCTTTATACATGTCCTTGTACCATTCAATACGATAACTTTATTTATTTTATCTGTTTAAATGCTAGCCGCAATTCCTGTTTATTGTACATAGCTCTGTAATCGGTGACACATATTTAATATAAGTATATGGGTAAAAAATCATACGCGAATGTCTCATAGATATATACAATGTACAATATCGTGCGATTCAATGGTTATAAATCTGTCTGCTAGAATTTCAATTTTCATTCAAGTTTATTCAAACTCAAGATGGATTTAGGCGTATGTATTTACTATTTTAGCATGATTTTCATTATTTAGCACATTACATTTGGATACATTTTGAGACACATGTATTTCAATTACATGTACTAGCAATGCAAAAGTTTCTACATATTTTTCAAGCAGCTACATTAGGCAATGTATAATGCATTTGATGCACTGATTATTCTGCGATCGTTTTTAATTTGTCAGAAATGCATGTTTAAATATCCAAATCTGTTTGTTTCCGTTGTTTCGAATCTGATTGTGCCAAACTCTCAACTGTACCTCTTGTTGGTGACGGTTTGTATGACGGTTTGATATAAAAAATGCACGGATTGCAGCTGTCAGCCTTTTTTGTTTCTCTTTTTGTAACACCAGAAAGAGCACGTATGTTTTATATGATAAAGTTTATGAATCTTAGACTATTTGGTTTACAAAAATTATGCATTTTAGCTCATCTGTGTACAAAATGATTATTATGGAAAGCTCTTACGATTAGCCCTTAAATATTCATGAACGTTTGATTTCCGTCACCCGTTTGCAGGTGTTTTGTCAACATCGTGTAGCATCCAAAATTTTGAAACATTCTTAAACTCGGACATGCTGAGCATTGCCACAAGATCTCCGTCATGGCACCAGAGATTAAGAAACATTGCTATATTAGAGATCAGATAGACACATTTATCGAGCATTTACATGCACGTAATGTTCGGCCTGAAGGAACCCACACATGTTGTTTCACTATTTACCCATTTACTGCTCACTGTCATAACAAATATGGTGTTAAAACTGTTTTACACTTTAGGTAAAAATACGTTATTCTCCGCTCATTTTCTGTGTGGTGGAACACAATTTCAAGAAACTTATAGATACATAGTACGTCAATTTTTTGTTGTAAATGCGCGGTTGCATTTCTTGTCAGAAAGTTTATTTGCATTATAATATGGGCTTCATCTGCACATTTTAATAACTCTTATTCTTCCCTACAAACCAAGGTGAGCAATTTTGACACCTAAGCTCGCTTTTGTTTTAGTATTTGTGGTTGGAGTTATTTTAGACATTTCTTTTTCTTTTTTGAAAGACATAAACCTATACATATTCAACGAAATGTAAGTTTTTCCTTCTCTGTTCCGAACTCTACTCCCCCTTCGCTGTATTGTTCATAACGACCTATTTCTGTCGATCACAGCTGATTTATTGACCTAGTTTCTCTTAGGTTTACATACTGTATTGTAAGTTACACTGATTAAGTACAATAAGTAATATTTATAAGTAATATTTCCGGTATTGTCATGCCTTCAAAAATAGGATGAGAGAGGAGTTCCGAATGAAGGATTGATACGACTGTGACGAAATAAGTTGCTGACATATTGTTGTCAAGCCTGGTCACATGACAAGTGTTCAGCAAAGTGCAACAACGCAATGTCTGATTCATATCTCATGTAATGTGTTTTTTTGTAAATGTCTAGTGCACTTGTAAAACCATTACGGCTTTTCAAAAGGTTCAATCGAACTTTGTAAATGTTAAAGATATCTTAAGTAATTTCATCTAATATAACAATTCAATTCCCACAATGTTAGCTAACAAGATAAATAAATGGGTTGATGGATAGATGAATGAATGAAAGAACGAATGAACGAATGAATGAATGAATGAATGAATGAATTTGAATGAATGAATGAATTTTGTGAATGAATGAATGAAATAGTGAGTGAGTGAATGAATGAATGAATTTTATGAATAAATGAATGAAATAGTGAATGAATGAATGAAAATAATTTACAACTTTTACATGTTCTTTATTCTGAACAGTAAAAGGCCGTATTGATAAACAGAATATTATAGTAGAAGTTTTAGATTTACTGCAGCATTGTGAAGCCCTTGGGTTAGACTCCGGATCGGAGATCAAAATACCCGGCTAAGCTGACAACATATATTAAAACATTACTCGGCTTTGTTGTAGCCACAGTAGGAGACATAATTTACAAATTACATTTGTACTCGGCTAGGTTGAAACCATGCAAGCAGACAATGTTGACAAGCTACTGGGCAGTTTAGCCATGTAAGCAGACAAGACAAGAACTCGGCTATGTTGTAGCCACCCGAACCGACAGTATCGGCCAATCCTTGGCCTTGTATGCATTCCAGTAGACAGTATTGATAAGTTACTTAGAACCCGACAATGTTGTAGCGACACGATTAGACAATATTGACATGTTGCTTGACTATGTTGTAGCCACTCCAGTAGATAATAGTGACCAGCACGACGCTCTGTCGCAGTCTTACATGTAGACAATATCGACATAATTCTCAGTTACGTTGTAGTCACACGAGTAAATATATGTAATAGTGACCTTTTACACGACTAAGATGCAACTATAAAGGTAGACAATCGTGACTAGTTACTCGGCTGTGCGGTAGCCACATAAGCAGACAATATTCCCAAGTTACTCAGCTATTGTATAACAATGCAAGGAGACACTTATTAACCAGTTACTGGAATTTGTTGTAGCCACACATGAAGACAATATTGGGATGTTACTGCCACGTGAGTCGATTGTAGTCACCAGCTACTCGGCTGTGTTGAATCATATAAAGACAATTGAGCAGACAGTTTTAGTCAGTTCCTTGTCTATGTTGCATCCGTGTCGGTAGAAAAATAAAGAGAAGTTGCTGCGTCCAGCCCATCATACAATATTGACTGTCACTGGGTTGGCTCAAGCCCCTTCGGGCAGACAATATTAGCGAATTTCTATGCTATGTTGAATCCATTTCTGTAGACATTATTGACCATTTGTTCGGCTATGCTTGACCCTGAGTAAAGATACCTGCATCATCACTCAAGTTTAGGTTAGCATATGTCCTGTAGGTAGCCCAAGCATGTTTTAAACCAAAACAAAACATCACGAAGATCGAATATTAACCCATGTATGGCTATTGAAAACGTGGTATGCATCTAAATGATTTATACGGAAAATTGATCTTTTTGTTATTTAATTGTTCTCTAGGTATTCCAGGCAAATATAAGTCCTATTATGAGTGGCCAAAGACGTGCGGCCAATGGGAAAGATGCACGACAGAGTACCGCAAGCGTGCCTGTTGGTGGGTCGAAGGTACAGAACGTGAAACTGGTGTTGTTAGGCGACCAAGGGGTGGGGAAATCTAGTATAGCCTTGAGATTTGTACGAGGGGAATTTACTGAAAATTCTGAAGCAACTATTGGTGGTAAGAAACTATCAATATATTTACTTATTCACTTATTTACTTATTCATTTATTTACTTTAATTACATTATGTTTGCTAATTTTTACACTTCTTATTTTGGTGATAGCCATTTCATGATACATTTGTACAGACAAATATAAAATTTACCCAAATGGCACTTGAGACATAATTAGATAATGATAAAAAAATGAGCATAGGCAACGAGATGATGCTTAGAGAAGGTAAGTTTAAAGTTTGCCCTGAGCAATTTTTATTAACATTAAGTGATACTGATAGTATATTAAGTGATACTGCAAATAAGAAACTGTATCTGATGATATGCTATTTTCTTCTCTCCCATTTCAGCTGCATTTCTTACACAGACTGTGAATATATCCAACGTTTCTATAAAGTTTGATATATGGGATACTGCAGGGCAAGAACGGTATCACAGTCTAGCACCCATGTATTACCGCGGAGCACAAGCCGCAGTTGTGGTTTATGATATAACAAATACGGTGAGTATGTATGTAATACTAAAAACAAACAGCGGAGTCAACGTAGCGAACTGGTAGCAGGATCGTTTGGCCCAGGGACCCGATCCACGCCAGTGTCACGGTGGTTGTCTCCTAAGACAAAACATTTTAATTCAACATTTCGCATCGCAGTTGATTCCATCTGGAATGGGTCTCGAGAGCAATTAAGTGAAATATTGGCAGACCGTGTGTAAATTATTTCACGTCTATCATGCAAGAACAACAATACTTCTTATATAGCAATTGATCACACTGTACAATGAGAGCATCCACATGCCGAGTACGACACATGTTACAGGCACTGTCAGTGTGCTCCTTGCGGAAATATTGCAACCACGAAAAACACCGAAATTCAAGCCGTTCATGTCTTATATCTATACATGTATTACATTAAAGACGTTTAGTTTGTTACCATGTAGATCTAGTACAATTGATAGATTTCTGTGTAGATGTAAATCATTAACCGTTGTGCAAAACCTATTTGGTTAAGGTGTAAGATTTCTCAAATAAGTTAGCAGGTAGGTAACGGACCACCCGCATATACGAGTTTTTCTTTGGCGATATATTTAAGGAAAAACAAATTACCATGGTAATTACTATTTGGAGGAAAACCAAATGGAGTGAAGTAGATCTAGGAAGTATTGAAATATGGGACATAGCAAACGAAATATGGGACAAAGCAAGCAAAATATTGGACAAAGCGAACGAAATACGGGACAAAGCAAACAAAATATGGAATTGAGCAAACGAGATTTGGGAAAAAACAAAAACAATTGATCATCTTTCTTTGCAGAAAACCTTTCAGAAAGCCATGAGTTGGATCAAGGAGTTGAAGCAGCAGGCGAACTCTCAGATTATAATGGTTTTGGCGGGAAACAAAGCAGACATGGCGGCCGATAAACGTGTTATATCCAGAGAGGTTATACTGTTTTATTTCTCGTTGTATGCATACATAATAATTACTTTCTTAGTTACCGAAGCTGACGTGTCCGGAATGTTGTGCGTTCTGTCATCAATGCAGTTGCATGTTTTGCCTATAAGAACGTCGAAATACGATTGATACAGAATTAACTGTTTATCTGTGAAGTCCCCGCACTGTAATGGTAGCACGTTCACATCATGATAGGAGAGTCCAGGGTTCAATCCCCACCAGGACCATGGTGGTCCTTAGGCAAGAAACCTAAAATCCACATTGCGTCTCACTCTCCTCGAAGTCGATTCCATTTACTCCACAATTGCATGTAAAACATTAAACATATACATGCTCGTAAACTATTTTCTTGCTTTGAAACTACATTGAAACATTTCATGCAGATTTTTCACCATATATATGAGGGTAATATCATTATGTTTGCGTACATTATCTTGAAAAGACGTTTGCTTTCTTGATAACATATCTAGCCGTGACATTGCAACATGTATGATTTTAATGTACAGCTTTCATATCTAAAATGAACAAGGAAGTGAAAATGGTACTCAATGACCTACATAGTATCTATATACTAATTCCGAAATCTTTCAAAGAATGTTGATTACATAAAGCATTTCTTCTAACCATTAGTGATCATGTTTACCACGTGACTGACCTTGACCTCGTTTTCATACAGGAAGCTCAAGCATTTGCGGAGGAGAATAATCTGGTATTTATGGAGTCGTCTGCAAAAACTGGAATGTGTGTCGGAGACATTTTCATGGCTGTCGGTAAGACTCGTGAAATTCTAATTCATTCGTTATACATTGTATATTAAAGCTATGTTTTAATGGTTTTTCTTGCGTGTTTTATGAACAGACGGTGTTATTTTCATATGTATATTGTTACCTCCTGAAAGAATTTTAAGTGTTTAATCTGTAAACGATTTGCATACAATATTGCCCGTTGTCTGGATTTTGAACTGATCTTTTTTTAACTACTATAGTGATTCAATCTCTATGGATCGTTCATCTTTCCGTGTTTTATGTCAATATCGGGCCTATACGTTGCATTTACATCAGCGTACGACTGTCTATGCCAGGAGGAATCCGGCAAATTATCAGCAACGGGGGTTGGATATACCGGCGAAAGCTGGGCATATTCCGGCGTAACTGAAACGTATAGCCCCGTCGCACCACTTGCATTGTCATTCTTGAATATGTCACGGACCGCCCTCATGAATATGTCATGGACCGCCCTCGTGAAAGTCTTGGCGCATTTATACTTCATTATCTGTATATAAAAAGGCAGGTTGATGATGTTAAATATATAGAGACGATGTTCCATTTTGATCACATGCGTAATACAGTTGGACTTCTTAACGTTGATTTTTGATATAATAGAAATTCTGATTATTTCATCTTGAAAGACGTAATTTGTGTTGAACAGTTCAAATGTAATACACCAAGAGAAAACTAAAGAACTCATCGCCAATTTCATATCTTAATTATGTAGAGGCTGGAGAAGTTGTTTCCCTTGTTGTGGATTTTGTATGTGTGCGGGTTATTTTTATACACATGTATCGTTAGTATCTTCAATTGTTTCCTATTGTTAAGCCTGTTACCAAACTATCAGGTCGGAACTGACGGCAAACATATTATATCATCAGTCCTGCAGTGGAACAGTATTAGGTCCAGAAACCTCAAATCTTCTCCTGATCTTAAGGCCCTGTCGTTAACAGGGGTCTCGAACCCTGATCCCTCCGACAATTACCGGGTACAATCTCAGTTATGAGCTATGTTGATAACACATGTGACGTCATAAATGCTTGCTATAACTGTCATTCCAGTGTTCAGGATCGACATGCTTATCTTCTTTCACATTTGTACGTTGTGTGTCTCCAGTTGGCCTTAAATTGCTTTGCTACTTTTCATACTTTAGTGTAAATGACCCACATACTATCTATGTAAACTATCTAAAGTATTGTTCTTGTAATACATGTATTCTTCTTAAAGCGAGACTATCTAAATAGACAGTAGATGCTTTTATATTATACTTTGTACATGTATTTGAAAAATTAAATATTTGTGTTTTATTTCCCTTAATATTTCAGCACAGACATTAGCCCAACGTACTCCGCAAATGGCGGAACCGGAACCCAAGGGTTTAAAACTTGGAAAGGATTCTGGGAAGAAAAAAGAAGGCGGTTGTTGCTGACAAGGCGTCTCGTGACCTCAGCAGGATCATATTTCATTGAACAAACCAATGTGATAAAACTTGTTTCGTTTTGGAAAAAATACTCTTTATTACACCTGTGATGCATACATGTATTTACGGATGTAAATGATTAAAAAAGTGAAAGATTTTTTACCTTTACTGATTTACACAGACAGGACTGATAAAAAAGTCACAGATAAAGGGGAATAATTTCCGTTTTGAAGTTTCGCTTGAAGTATTTCTTTTACTGCATATGTAAAAGCTGACGATTTCTCGCTGTAACAATGTGATAAGATGAACAAATGTTTTTCTCTCATTCTTTCTATTTCTTGCATTTTAAGGTTTTGATCATTATTCACTGTTTGAAAAAGGTTAATGCGTTTTGTATCGGCGTACCATTTTGTTAAATGCTACAATGCAAATATAGATTGAACAGGTACACTGTTAAAGTAATAATTTTCAGCAAATGAGGAAATGCATTTTTGTAAACATCTTAACAAAAGTGTTTGCGTGCCTGTCTTTAAATACGACAGGAAATACCATACATGTATTAATTATTGTGGTCGTAATTTAGGGACATAAAAAAGATTAAACAAAATGTTTACGGAAAGCTAGAGACTTGAAATAAAGAATATGAAATTTCTCTTTCAGTTATTTTCACAGTGATCTCAAGCAATCTGTTACGGCACTTTTTGATTTTGTAAATTGTTTATGGAAGTCTTAAATTGCCAATGTTTAACACAAACAGATCAGATGTATTAAGTTGACTTTCAAATATTTATGTATGCATCAAATCAATGTTTTTCCAAAAAAAAAGTGATATATTGTAAGCAATACACTGTACAGTTTAACTAGCATTATCAACTGTACGCTGGATTGTGTCCTCGGGGTTTTTGTCAGAATGAAAACCTGTCTTAAAAAAATTTAAAAAAAAAAGGTATACTGATAATATTACGTACAGTTATGAAAGTATAAGTATCATGTACAATAGGGAAGTAAGTGAAAGCTGTTTAGCAAGCCAGAGACCATGTATAAACTTATTTGAAAATTACCCCATGTTTATAGGGAAATCTTTATGACAGATATCAGGCGAGTTTTTTAGAATAAATAAATATGTTGTTCTGTTTGTGTACCTCGACTGCTGTAATACGGAATGTGTTTGTTTTGTCATTGGTCAATGATGCTCATAAAGTTCTCGTCACAAGGCATTAAATGACTGGCACTACTATGTACATGTATATAGAAAGAAGCAGTGTGAAATGTTGTGGCAAAAGTAGTTAATAAATGTTTGAGTAATGAGAAGCTGCAGATGAATATGGATGTTGATAAGTGTACATGTACATGCTTTACAGATATATCGACATACTTAACTACCCTTGGATGGTACACTATGGGACATCGGTACTTTCAGTGCTTTGATTGGTTAGGGCAGTTTCTGTATGGACTGGCTGCATGGAGCGGAGACCTTTAAACATAACACTTAACTTCGGAATGCCAAAAATGTTTAATGATTTGGAAATACATATAAATGTTGTTTCTCTTTTCGTACAGTGTATGATGAAAAACTCATGCTCAGAACAGTATACATGTATCCGTTAACGTGCACAGTAGGACACTTGCACTTGAAATACATTTTTGAAGTATACTTTTCGTGTTAGGATTACTGTGTATAGTAGAAGCACACACTGGTATGTGTGTAATCATGAATCAACTGCAAATCTACATTTTATATTTGAACCACAAAGCGTATTGATTACGCTATTACGCTATCAACAACAGGTACTGGTTTCAAATTTATGGCTCGATTGTTTTTTTTTTCTCGAAAACATTACAGTCAAGAAGAAATAACAGTCAGAGAAAGTACATTTGTTGTTGTTGTTGTTGTTGTTAAAATGGTCAGTCAGTTAATCAGGACTCATTACATAACTCAAATGAAATACGACTAAATACCTTTATATTCTTTTTCGCGAGATATGTATTCATCATTTTTATGTAAAATAAATCATTGAGATAAAGTATCTGTGTCGCTTTTATTATGTTCCCTTAAAGCTGCTCGCTCTCAGTTGCCGTTGAAAAAAATAAAATTTTCAAAAAATTACATATCCTCGAAGGACCAGTTTCAGTGACCCTAAAATACTTCAGGCAGAATTACCAAATCTGTTGGGGAAGACCTATTATCTTTATGAATTACTTTTGTGTTATTAGTCCCTTACTTGTGTAATGTTTTATAAAGTGGAAAATACTCCAACAAAATTAAAACTATAGTGCTGTTTATCATAGACACCCCTGTTTTGCACTACCCTCTTTTTGTCAAGTTACTGCACAAACTGAAAAACAGAATTAATACCAGCCGTAAGACTTTTTATATTGAGATACAGAGCACATTCAGTTGACGCCTACGGGGGGGGGGGGGGGGGGGGGGGGGTTTTCATTAATGTAATGAACTTAGTTGATATGCAATAAGATCTGGTTCCTTTAAAATGAAGACATTTAAACTTTGCATTTCAGTTCGAAGTTATACTTCCGCTTATCTACAAACTGAACAAAAAAGAATAATTAATAACCAGCGTGAAGACTTGTTTAATATTTTTTTGACCACAGATCTACATCTATCTTGAAGAGAAAAGTAAAAGAAAAAGGCCTCAAAAGTGGGGTTACCCGGTCAACCCAGATTAGGTTTTTTTTTTTTTTTTGGTAAGGGGACGCACTGGGGGTGTTTTGGCGGGAACGGGCGCGGGGGGGTGGGGAAAAGTTTCCCGAAGTGACGGATATTTCCATCTGAACCAAGTATCTCATGGAAGCTTTCTTCTCCGTCTGCCTTTGAAATAGATATTTAAAAACAAACTTACCGAAATGATGCATTTTGATTAAAAACAAACATTCTTTAGATGTTATGTGTGACGCACATTTTTATAACGTGACGGTCACATTGTTTATAAATACGTAAAGTAAGCACTAAGTCGCTTACACGAGGGGGGGGGGGGGTGTAAGATGAGATTTTCCAGCACTGGTAAAAACTGCAGATATCCCCATCTGGTATGCAAGAACATTTTCTTCCAATCTGAAGAAAGCTTAAATGGTGTAGTTCACAACCCAGGTATAAATAGTTATCCAAATTCTTGCAATTAGAAATGACTGCATACTTTCAAAGGGTCACTGAAACAGGGCCGTCACCGAAACAGGACCACCTACGATACTAATACACAAATATAAAACTAAAGGCTATAATAAACAATAAAAGTACAAAACAAAAATCTAGGTACGAATTTGCAAAAATCGATTGAAAATGCTGGTTTTGCGGTACCGCTACACTATATGTTATGTCCTAGATTGAAGATATCTTGTCTTCGATTGGCCAACGCTCCGTTAATATATATTGACTGGGGGAACCCGATAATAAAAACTTTAAATAACCCCGTTACTGACCCTGCTGACGTGAGCTTGTTCGCTGCGTAACTACGTCAATATATAGTCCGGGCTTTTATCAACATTGCATTCAGGTATCATAAGGGGTTAGGTCGGTAACGTACAGTTAAATATATAAATTTTACTATGATTCATTGTTTTAAATTCAGTATTTTGTTAAAGTTGTATTACCCTTCAAAATGCTTTTATTGAAATTTGATTAAGAATGTAGCTTTAAACAAAGTTTTGATGGTTTTTAAACATGTAAGATATGATTTATTTTGAGAGCTTTCTCTTATTGGCTGACATGAATGAAAATATACAGAACAGAAAGGGTGGATTTTCAACTTTTGACTGGGATAGTCAAAAACGATTTTTACAGATTTCCTTATTATTCAATGGAAATGACACTATACACTTATTTTGGTAATAACTATGACAATGTTCATTAATCCAGGAGTATAAGTCAACTGTTAATGTTTTTCTTAAAATTATGAAGATTTCTTGAAAAGTCCTCCCACTTTAAAAGGGGTACCAAATATGACTGATGTCAAAATAGTCGACGATAACAATTCACAGAAAACATAAATAATACGAATCTATTATAAGTGATTTCAAACTAAATTAACCTCAAACTAAAAATAGAATCTTTGAATTTAACTTAACCTAAAAGTTTCAGCTATGCTATCTCAGTCATTATCGATGAAATCAGCGATTTGAAATATATTTCAGTACCGTAAACCATTCAATATTCTCTGTAGAGTTGTTGTTGTACAATTAATGGATGGATGCGATTTATAACAGAAAGCCTCTATTTTGATTAATTATGGTAAAATGAGGCATTTTTCGCTATAGATTCCTCTCTGAAATTGTATTTATTTATCATTTTACGTCCACTGAACACATAATATCTGCTAGATGTAGGGAGTGCCCCTTTAAATGATATTGCAAAAAGTAGAGAAGCGTTTTCTGACGATGTAACACTTCTTTCGTTACCCAGAGACAAAAACATAGCGGAGTTCGCGTCAACATTTTTTTTCTTAGACTGATATAATAGAACACAGTTCTACCATTACTCTACCCGTAAATTTTGTTTTTATCATACACTAAACTTCGGATATAACGACTCCGGATATAGCGAAATTCCGGATATAAGGAACAATATTTCTGTGCCCGAATCCTTTTTTCTTTCTATGTTTTATATGAAAATGTTATACGAATATAGCAAATCCAGATATAAGGAACACATTTAAATGGTCTCAAGGAGTTCGTTATAAACAGAGTTTACTGATTGAATATTTAAACTAAAACGGGACGTTTAAATTAGCTACATATATACAACTATTACAAAACATGGTTTAAATATATACATGTGACATACATCCGGGATTTAAATTACTTTTCCGTGAAATGTTTATTCTAACATGACTCACGATTTGGTATCTATATACAAAGAGTAGAAACATTATGTTATATTAAACCATAAACAACGCAGGAACCGATATGCTGTAAACATGACGTCATATGTCGTACAGATGCGCAGTTTCTCCGTCCTTCGTGGCTAATTACTGCGTATTAGACAGTACTCCAAATCATTGTTTATTAAACGGTCAACACCGCTGGAACGAATGTCATTTCATAATTTTATAATTACATGGTACTAACTGAGTCAAAAATGTTTAAATCTTTGCTTAAAAAGTTAGGAAAAAATCTATTTGACACATGTAGGTGTTTCAATAAAAAAAATCAGTTTCCGCTCTCTTTCTGGCAGTTATTAAGATATTTAAAAAAAATTGTTTCAATATTTTTGTCAGAAAAAATGGCTTGCCTGACTGATATAAACTGCTTTCCACATCGCACAGTAATGTACACTGAGGTGAAAAAATATACAAACACTTAATTTCCTATTTTAGTTATAACGCAAGGGATATTTGAGAATATTAAATATACAATTGTTAACACTCCCATTACAAAAGACGAAACTGTGCATTGATTATTTTAGTGTCTTAGTCATATTATTTATATAATTAAACATTTAAGTGGGGAGCACTATTACAATAAGTATATATAGTACGTATAGACTAGTATATAATACGACCAGTTAGCCACACTTTCTTCTGTATAATTATGTGGTATGTAACTTAGATATGCATGCTTTTTACTTTTCTTTCGAAAGCCGTAAACATAAATTACGTTTTGAATTTGTGAAGTTCATGAATAAATACTACATTGTAGCAAAATGTGTAAGAAGACTCTAACTGAGTTATAGTCCCCATTTTACAATATATTTATGTCCAAATACCATACAATAAGCGGTTTTTAAACAACCTAAATACTATAGATGCAGTTCCTTGTTTTTCCTCGATGACACATGTATTGGTAAAATCATACGCTCGTGTCTCACAGATATTTATAACCCACAGTCGTGCGATTCAATACCGGATACCAGTAAACGTTTAAAAATCTATATCATAATTTCGACGATTTCAGTAAACACTTAACATGGATGTAGGCGTAGGTAATTTATTATTTTAGCATGAGTCTTATTAATTGCACAGTCGTAAATTTGGAATGGTTGATTTGTGTAACACGGACTTACTGTGCGCGCATTGATACATATACTTAGGTTAATTTCTAGGCACATGTCACATTAACACTGAATTAATGAAAATATTTACTGATATTTTTCACGTCGATTTGTTAGCCATATGACTACACAATACTGACACTTCTTACATGTACTCGTTGTGCTGCGTACAATGTTGACCTATTCCTCGGCTATGAACTATGTTGTACATGTATTAATTCCCGTAGGCTGCCCGGGTATACATTACCCTGAGTACAGTGTCATTATAGAACTGTAAAGGGTTAATGCATAGGCAAAGGCATATGGTGTAAACGCATATTTTAAAGCAAAACAGAAAGACCATCACGAATGTCGAAAATGAAACCATATACATGTTTGAAAAAGGAAGTTTTTCATCGTGTTTTCTACGGAAAATATTGTTATTCATTAGGTATTCCAGGCAAACGTAAGTCCTATTACGAGTGGCCAAAGACGTGCGGCCAATTGGAAAGACGCACGACAGAGAACCGCAAGCGTGCCTGTTGGTGGATCGAAGGTGCGGAATGTGAAACTGGTGTTGCTAGGTGACCAAGGGGTGGGGAAATCAAGTATAGCTTTGAGATTTGTGCGAGGGCAATTTACTGAACATGTTGGCTCAACAATTGGTGGTAAGTAAACATTCGCTGTTTTCTATTACACATATTTATTAAATCACATAATATTTACTTATTCTTATAGATAGATATCTTTTTGGATTACAAATATCACATAATGCAGATCTAGCATTCTATTGTTTGATTTCATTTTCTTCCACTTCTTACTTTAATTTTGTGTTGATCTGTTACCTGCATGTAAACTATTCAGAGATTTCAAGTGGTCCTCCATAGAGACGCCATAGTTGAGAAGAATTTCTAGCAGAACATGAATATCCTGACGTAACGGCCTTTATTTCTACAGAACAAAGGCAGGTATCTCTGTTTTTCTAAAAAATATGTCGGTAAGAGTGACCTCCCCTGAATTTTGCAAATGACGAGATAGGAACAAAGGCAGGTAACAGGTTCAACATTTATTTTTATTGTTGTCTAGCTCTACTGTTGCTGAGTTAATACAAAAAGCCAATGACGTGCTATTTTCATCTCTTACCCTCCAGCTGCGCTGCTGACACAGACTGTGAATATATCAGACGTGGCAATGAGACTTGACATATGGGATACTGCTGGGCAGGAACGTTTTCACTGTCTAGCACCCATGTATTACCGCGGAGCACAAGCTGCGGTTATTGTTTATGATATAACAAACATGGTGAGTATAGCGGAGCGTGGCGAGCATATTAGCCCGGAGCGCACCGCGCTACAGTCATACATTGTAGCAGTTATTACCATACAGTATTGCAAGAAATTTTCACAGACATGTTACAGTGACTGCATGTTCGCAAAATGATTATGTAACTGCGGGTAATGGCATATTAACCCACTGCATGTCTTCCTAGTGCTTATTAAAACATTTACAGACTCTGAAACAGAGAGCAACATACAGCTTCGTCTGATTCAGACTTATGTCGCCAGCGGTTTGGATCACAATTCTACAAAATCATTTCATATAAGTTTTTATTAAATATGTTATATATGAAGTAAAGTTAAGGTATTGCGCAAGACAATTAAAGAAAACAATTGGAGATAATTAAAAATAATTTGACTAAATATTGGACAAGGCAATATATGTAGCCTCATCATCTTCCACTACAGGAAACCTTTCAGAGAGCCATGAAGTGGATAAAAGAACTGCAACAAAAGGCGGACTCTCAGATTGTAATGATTTTGACGGGAAATAAAGCAGACATGGCGGATAACCGTTCTGTTTCGAGACAGGTTAGATTGTTTTTATCTCTCATTGGATAAATAAAGACAATAAATTGTCTTCGGTTGGTTGTCAATTTTATGAGTTCTGTCATACAATCATACCTTTTGTCTTTTTTTTTAAGGGAAACGCTGTATGTGGACCAACCCGCTTACCTTTGCAATAAAGATTGACCATACAGCTTTCATCAGTGATTCGCTGTCCTCATTTTCAGCTAAACATCTAAACTTGTTATTGTTATGTTTACCACGTGACTGACCTTGGCCTCGTTTTCATACAGGAAGCTCAGGCATTTGCAGAGGAGAATAATCTGGTATTTATGGAGTCGTCTGCAAAAACTGGAATGTGTGTCGGAGACATATTTATGGCTGTCGGTAAGACTCGTGAAATTCTGAATTTATAGGAATAAAACATATATATTTAATTATCTATTTAGTAAGAGCTCTTTGGGTTTTCATTCTTATTTCCAGAACAAGCGATGGTATTTAATATGAAGATGCAACCTATTGAAAGAATTATGATATTTAGAGTGCTCATGCCATTATGCCTACCGACCAGGGGTTCTTTTTGCTTTATTGTCTCTTGATTTTTGTTTTCTTAGTATCTTTATTTTTGTTTGCTTAGTTTTAGTAATTAAGTAATTTACATTTGAAAGTCGTATTTGACAGCTGACTAATTCATTGTCCGTATATTATATATTACATGTACTATGCGAACCCTGACCAATTGAGCGACCTGTTTATACTTGTACTAGTATACGAGCTATCATCTAATTTGTTTATTATCAAATGCTATATTGCCTTTATTATATCAGCACAGACATTAGCACAGCGTAACCCCCAGGCGGCGGAACCGGGAACCAAGAGTATAAAACTACGACAGGATTCTGGGAAGGAAAAAGAGTCGATTTGTTGCTGAGACCATAAATAGTTTTAACAAATCAGTGTGATAATACGTGCTTCGTTTTGGAACAAAACACTTCTTGTTGTGTTACAATATGGGTGATACACGTATAAGACTTTGAATAATACAAAGCAAAAGACGTTTATCTGTGGTGATGTGCACAGACATGGAGTAAATGTTAAATCATAGGGGACTATTTAGCCGTTTTGAGGTGCCTTTAGAAATCATGAGTATTTTTTGTTTTCATTCTAATGTTAAAAGCATACAACTTCTGGCCCTGTGCTTATAATCATTTTTTCGTGCTGAGTATCGTGTCCAGATGGACAGTGCTAGCTAGTTGCACACAAACTCAGTTTAGCATGAAAAATGTTTTATAAGCACGGGGCCAGGCTGAATAATGTGATAACGTGAATGACATTAAGAAATGGGACTTACATCTGTTTGTCAACCTTTTTGTATTAGTTGTACGCTATTCATACTATGTTTGTCACAACTGATGACCTTGTTGGCGAGTCTGTCTGTAAATACGAGTTAAATATGTAAATTCCGATGGTTTGCTAAATATTATACACAGTATGTCGATTACATTTTTCTATTCTGATAAGACCACTGGCAAAATCAAGCACACAGATAATATTGTTAGTTATATTTCACCTCGTACACTTTGAGCCACTTCTAACCCGACACTTATATAATTCGGTAGAACTGTATTATTTGTATGCGGATTTCGTTCAAATTTAAAATATAATTAATTCAATACATCATACGTACTTCGGCGAAATTTAATTTTAATTGACTAACAAATACATATAAATCTTAACAAATAAAAAACATCACTGTAAAATCCGAATTCACAAAATGACATAACGTGAAATACCAACAATGAGAAAAAGTCACCGATTCATAATGAAATCCGTAAGTCCGAGTAAAAAAACGAAACATAGAAAAAAGTTAAGAACTCCCGGAACTTATGTAGTGACTTAAAAATTATTTAAAGAAATCGCCTTCACATAAACCAAGGACAAGATGCTGTCAATCATAACAGCAACCCTCTGCACGAACTGCAAACAGTTTTGCCCTGCAATTGTAAGCAGACTGTCTTTAATAAGATCCGAGGTTCATATGGAGGCAGAATAGTCAAGGTTAGGATGGTCGTCCAGGCACAGTGAAGGTTTACTCTGCTACTAAGCGTAAAAAGTACGGAAGTCATCTTAAGACTCAAAATTGCATTTTTACTCTAATTCGCCACCTTAAATCTTCCTATGACCTCTGCAGCTCGATACTTAAAATGCGTTTTTGATTTCGGATAAAACGGCACCCGTTGATTGTTCATTAATATCTTCCGAAAAGCCCAACACATTATTATAGTTTTGCCGTTTTCTGTTTTTCTGTTTGCCAGAGGGTTGCTGTTACATTCATTTTCCCTGGCTCAATTTGACGATATTTTCATGATAAAGCTTCGTTAGATAAGTCAATCTTAAACTTTCAGGGGGTGCTTAACTGTTTCTTTGTGTATACAATGTAAATTGTATTTTACAGATAAATTTCCATCTTTGTTACGATTTATAGTGAACAGGTTGATACTGCATATGTTTGCAAACGAAAATATTGCTATATGAATATGATACATGTATATACGTGTCTGAGTGATTGGCCGCCAAGCAACACTGTTGTCAATTGCGCGACCATGCTCTTGGTTATTCATTTGAAGTGACTAATTTTTAAAATCAAAATTCTGTTTTTACGGTTTGAATTGCGTTATAGACCAATAAAATGAAAATGAAAATCGATATTTTTCGCTCACCTACATTTCCTCGTGCAAAATGGTGAACTCGTACCTGTGACACGTGCAAAAGTAACCGATCGTCACAGTTGAAATGTTTTATCATTTTTACATATACAGCTAATGTTGCCAAACAGCATAATATTTAATTTGAAACGAATATCTTGAACCGTATTCGAGAAAATCGAATTTGAAAAGTGTCGGGTTAGAAGTGGCTCTAAGTGTATAGTAGGAGGTAAATAACTGTTTGAAAACAAACTAGTATATTTCATATTTACTTGAAATACAACATAATTATTACATTTTACTTTAATTGTGGGTAGACAACTGTTAAACTACTAGTATTTGTTCAAGTATGAAAATGTTTATCAGAATACTTGAAAGCTTTAAGTGGTCATTGGTCAATGATGCTCCTGCCCTTCGTCAATGAGTGTATGAAGAATTTTTAAACGTTTCGGCATGACAAATTTTTTGAATGATTATATTAAGTTATTAACTACTTACGGCTGATAAATGTTTATTGTATCCATAGAGTAAATCGTATTTTTGAATTGGTACTTTCAGCGCTTTGATTGGGGTATAGCAAAGTCGTGTATAGACTGGCTTCAAGGAGTGGAGACCTTTATATCAGATTAATAAATGCCGAAACACCTAAAAGGTGTTATTATTTATGAACTACTGTATGTTGTTGCTGTTTTTTTTTGCTACCTGTATAAACACATTATCATTTTATATAGGAAAAATTGTTACTAAAAAGCTTGTGTCAGCATTATTTTATTCCTATACCTGCGAACATGAAATAACACAAACCGTGTAGTTGATTAATCCTTACACATATATCAAATCGGCAATGTGTGTTTCAATTATATTCAGTTATAATGGTAATGTGATCCACAATGCCGGATCATACGAGTGCGTAGCACGAGTATTATCGGACAGCGACGGGAGCCAATCAAGCATATAGGTCACACTACTTTTATTATATACATTTTGACACTTAACGTCTTCTGTGCTAATAAACTGAATTAAAATGATAATTTAAACATATATTTTAAACATAAAATTGAAGAAAAACTACATCAAGTGGTAACGACCCAGTCAAAGGCTACGTTGTGTATTTTTGGCCAATTGATTGCACTCTTACAAATACGTACATACCATAAGGCTTTCTTCCTGTCAGATCGTATTTAATGGTTGAAAAAAGGCTGTATTTTTGACAGAATATTTATAGGTATAAAATAAATCCCCATATACCGCTTCATAAAAACAAATAACATAATGAAGGTATGTCGAGTGGGCAAGATTCAGCTATTTCGTACAGTTAGGAAAACTCAACGTGGGCGTAAATAAACTGTAAACTCTACTATATTTCGATGTTGGATTACGCCCAAAATGTCCAATTTATAATTTCAGCCGTTTCAATTTCCATCAAAGTCGTTTCATTTGTAGGTTTAGTTACCCATCTTTCGAAGGGTTTCAGAAATAAGTCTATAGACTCATTGATTGTTCCACTGCACGGAAATCTTTAGTAAAAGGCGAAAGATTTAAGCGTGATTGTAGTGAAACCAGAGTAACATTAATTCATCAACTCGAAGTATTTATATCTTATACACATTTTAAATGTTCAGAGTAAAATTAAATTCAAAGTATAAAATCTTTCCAATTAAATATATTAGATCTAGTCTATAACAACATGTTTGCAAGCTTTATTATTTTCTTTTCAGACAGATTTTTGAAATTATCAGAGAATTTTATTAGTATGCGTAGAAAAGGGAAGTAATTTATCTGTTGCTTATCTTTGCAACTAAAAGTTAAAAGTTATTAAAGTAAAATATAAAGTAGTGCCCAATGCCCTTGATGTTGGTTTCGACCTTCAATATAGGAAGAGCATATTGAACCTGTTATTTGTTATTAAAAAGATTTGTGATTTCAAACCGTACAGCTGTACTGTAGTACTGAATTCAGTTTAGATCGACGTTGAAGCTAGCAAGATAATTTTGGAGGTTTGATAGCTATACAAAAATTTAAAGGGTCAATGCATGGAGTATTTAATTTGTAAAAAAAGATTAAAGGGCGAATCCAGAGGATATATGTTACTTAATTAAGTACACAAGTTTTAGACGTCATCATCATAAACTGTATTTGTTTGCGGTTTTCTTGCACTGCACACTATCATTCAGAAAATTTTAATTTTAAGGGAAAATCTTAAGATTTTAGTTAAGATGCTACTGGAATATGGTCACTTGGATCTACAAAAAATCCGAGATAAAATACAAAATGACACGTATTCTTGTCTAATTTCTTACTGATTTATGACTCCATCCGGACAATGACTATTTTCATTCTGTTCTTTAGTGTGTCTATTCTTTTTTGCTTTAGTCTGTTGGGCTTTCAATACACGCGCTTGTCGACTGTAGTACTTAGCAAAAGGATTCGCCTGTTTAACAAAAATGATAAACTAAAATAAATTCTATTTTCTTTTCTGGTTTAGATCTGTATATATCTGTCATAGTCTTTGACATATAAGGTTATCAAATTGTCACATTTATTTGTCGGGTTCAGTCTCAAAATGACATAAGGCTTTACAACACACATTTGTCAATTCACAGGGGGTTAATGTCCTTGCTAATGAACTTAGCTCATCCTTTTCTTAAAAAAATCATCAGTGCAATAATGAATTAATGCATGTCGTTGATATACCTACCTGTCTCCAGCAATGGTTCCAACAAAAACAAAGGCCTGATGTGAATATTGACCCACCTAGGAACTAGGAAGGGAATATACTTTGGTAAATTGTTTCGTTGTTGGAGGATGCAAACTAGCCTAGAGATGACTTTTATAAACCTTTGTTCCCAGTATTGTCACACTTAATTATTTGAACATTTATTCTAAATTCAGCCTTCCAACGTAAGTGTAACCAACAAGCATTTTAAACATTCACACACCCACCCGAATACGCCCGCATGCACGGGTGCGCGACATTTCGTCGGATACGACACTTTGTTTACTGTAGCATTATGTCGATCAGACATACCGTTTAGAACGACATTTTGTCGAAAAATTTAAACCAGGTGTGACAATTCGTCGAAATTGTCCATTTTAGATAATCAGGTACTAAACTACTGGACTTTTCAAAAATCTGGTCTATATTTAGGTGGGTGCGCTTGATTAAAAAAAACTGCGCCGATGGTTTAAAGAATATAACGGTAACACCTTGTGTGATACCACGAGTGATAGGAGAGATTCTTGCCCCTGATCCCAAAAGGCGTTTTATATTGGAAAATAACTTACACGGAGAACAAAAGTACATGGAGAACGTGCGTCTAATCTGGAAGATGACCATAATTATATGTGTCTACAAGGTACTAAATGCTCATTTGTAAGTCGTGTTTACAAATTCTATGATATATGACTGACTCCAAAATGTAGTTATTAATTGATCATAATCTTAAACGTACTACATATTCATCTGTAAGTTGTGTCAAAGTCTATGATAAAACTTGACCCGTTAAAATGTAACTGTTTTTGACATCAGAAGATAAGCTGACGCGGACAAACACCTTGGCATACTATATAAAAGAGGTGTGCAGTGTTGCTCTATTTTGTATTGTCTTATAGTTAGTTGTACCCTTTTAATTGTTAGATTTCATCGTTTAATTAAATATATCAATATCCTCACAGTTTTAATCCAGGAACATAGATGATGGAGCAAGGAATGAGGTGGTTGATTGTTTCTGCATTAGCTGTCATACCCGGTAAGTACAATATCAACGTAAAAGGTTTGATATGCTGAAAACGGGTTTTGCATAGAGTTACCGTTCTTGCGTACGCTTCGGCGTTAAAGAGCACAACTAGTTATCGATCGCCTTAATGGTATGACTCCACTAAATATTTTTTCCATAGACTTACTGTAGAACATATAAGCTGTGTCCGCATATCTTCACATTCGTTGAGTATTTACACCCAAATAAATCTGTAGAACCACCTTAATCACACTAAAAAATGTATACCTAATGTGTTATGTTATACCCAAATAATTGCACCACTATGGCATCACCCCTCCGTATACATTCAATCAAAAATTGCAGTGTATTCAGTCATAGACATAGAGCACCTAATATTGATAAGAAAATTCATAAAATATTTTTTTTGTTATGCTCAATCACCGTATTTTCGATTTTTGTTTTAAAAAACTTTAGTGCTACCAATCATTTTGGACCAATCCGCGGCCACAGCCATATATAAAGTGTGCAAGTTCCCTACAGAAATTGATTGGTTCCAAGTCCCACTTATTTAGTGACGTCAAATCTAAAGATGTGTTACGGTTATTTCAAACTAATATGTCCGGACTAAGTTTCGTCTAATGTATTAAAGATAATTTTGAAACAATTGTTTTATTTACATAATACAGGGTTCGTCGTGTGTATAGAATGTCCAGATGATTGGGTTACATACAAAAGTTCTTGTTATTTGTTTGTCTTCGGAAATCGCAGCACGTTCTCCCAAGCTGAGGTAAGAGTGAGATTACCTTTCAAAGTGACCATCGGCCGCTCATCCCGGAGGTTGCGGGTTCGAACCCCACTGGGGTCACGACCGTACTTCCTCATAAGACACCAGTACTGGTTTTTCCAGGAAGCGGACTCGAGAGTGACTCGATAAGCTACAAGCTTTCTTCACAATCGAGCTAAAATAAATTAGTATAAACTAAACTAAAGTGACCATCATAAAAAGACAAATACTAATCAATGAATTATACTCCTAGAATAATGAACATTGCCATATTACCTTATAACTTATAATAAAAATACATATACGAATCTGTGTAACAGTTTCATTCCCATTAAACATAGAGGAAGTCGGTGAAAATTCTTTTTTTCACTATCCTATTCAAAAATCTAAATCTTATTCTGTTAGGAATTTAAGTCTGTCAATAAGAGAAATAATTCAGTATAACTCATTTTTACATGTTTTCGAGCACCTTCTGTGTTTTAAGCATCATTATTGATCATAATTCGATATGGCCATGTTCAATGGTAATATAACTTAAGATATTTCTTAAAGGGACACTCCCTATAACTGGTGTCAAACTAAATAACTTTAAAAACATAAATATAATATTTGCAAGTATCATTACTTTACCTGAAAGCTTAAATTATACATTCCAGTCAATATCGGTAAAATAGGCATTTAAAAATATATTACGGTACCGTAAACGGTTCAATACTCAATGTTAAGTTGTTGTTGTACAATAAAAGGGTGGATGTGATTGGTAACAGAAGGCCTATATGGTGACTATTTGTGCTAAAATGGGGCATTTTTCGATATATATATTTCTTTAATATGTATTCATTTATTATTTTGCGTTCATTGAACACAACATTTATGTTAGGGGGAATAATCTGCTAGATGTAGGGATAGTCCCTTTAACGAGATCAGTATTAAATGAAATAGACGTATTTAGAACAGCAATAAAAGTAGTACCAACATTAACAACACTTTCAAATAACATGTGCTCATTATAAAGTTCAGATAACATCGAAAACACTCGATCATTTGTTACGTTAGTCTGTGTGTTAACAGAATAGCCGTCAAACTGAAAATTCAAGGTACATACTATAATTAAAGTCATTTAGAAAATTAGATACACTGTATATGAACCATTTGTTACAAGTAATATAACATTTCTTTTTTCTGAAAATATTTCAGGATTTTTGTCAGCAACAGGACACAGATGCCCATCTAGTGCAGCTAGAGACCCCGGCTGAAAATACATTTGTTAGAAATCATCTTAGGGCAATGAAAGGTACACAAAATAATTAAAGGTATTTCAACATTAAGGTAGCACGTGTAGCATTGTTTAACATTCTACGTGTACATGTCTCTATAGTCTATACTGAATGATGACAAATTGACATAATCTGTTCAAAAAAATATGTCTCAGCGTAACGTATGTAACATTTGTAACGTCAAGAAAATAACATGATAGACATCATTTATGAAAAAGTAATCACTGTAACATGTATGTAACCTTGCTGTAACTCGCTCAAGACTTAAAGAAGATAACTATTTGAAAGTTTCATTTAGATATTTGCTTTCAACGTAACGTATGTAAAATGTTATAATATCAACAAATCATTTTCACGACGTGAAATGCAGGTAACATACGTGCAGCTTTGCAGTAACGTGTACATACCTTTGTAGACTATACGTAAAGAAGACAGAACATTTGACAAACTCTGTCAAGGTATTAGTTTTCAGCGTAATATAGCTGTAACATTTTGTTACATCAAGAAAATAAAATGATATATACCAATTTCACAGCACAAAACACATATAACATGTGTGCAACTTTCAATAACATGTACCTACCTCTATAGGCTACATTTAAAGAAGTAAACATACTTATCTCGCGGTAAATGTAGTCATTGTTTCTCTTACAGCTGAATTTCACTGGTTGGGTTTAACAGACGGGGGTACCGAAGGGCAATGGGTGTGGAATCAAACAGGCCTTGCAACCGATTATACTGGTAAAGTAAAGATAGATCTTCTAACTTCTGTTCTATGTTTAGAGCGGCAACTGTTTCACACATATCATTATACTTCGAGCATCGCATGTATATTTGCTGGAATAAACTCACTAATGTAGACTGAATGAAAGGTAAAAAATATACAAACAATTGCAGATTGGGCCTCAGGTGAACCTAACTCGTTCCAAGGAAGGAATGAAGACTGTGGCATGTTCAGCTATTTTGACGACTACAAGTGGGGTGATATTGAATGCGAGGAAGGGTATGGTAACGCGGACCCTATTTGCGAGCTTATGTAAGTGTAAAATTATCTTTTGAAACTTCACATACAGTACTTATTTGACTGTACATGTACATGTACTAGTATATCAGAAATAAATTTACTAAAAGAACTTATGAATTTTTAATTATTTTTGATGCTCACAACTGAGCAGATTGACACATTTTGTGAATTAAATAAACATGTTGATATTGATTGTTTGTTGAAATATCTTTTTTTATTCTTACAGGAAAGGCTAAGTTCATCCTCTGCAGAAAGTTCGAATTCTGGACACTTTTAATTGCAGTGAAACCTTTTTATTAACTCATTTTAGAACATTGTGACTTGTGGAATATATTCTTTATACAATACATCGAATAAAGAACGTTAAATACTAGAATGTTTGTACCTTAGTGTTTTCCCTGTTAGATTAGTTTGTGCTTATCGAGTCACGCTCGAGTCCGCTTCCTTGAAAAAACCAGTACTGATGTCATGTGAGGAGGTACGGTCGTGACCACAGTGGGACTCGAACCAGCAACTTCGTGGATGAGCGGTAGTTATCTTAACCTATACACCACCACCATCTTTCCTGTTAACGATCAAAGGAACTCTTATTTATTTAACGAGATATGACACTGGGCAAAAGTATTAACCGTGAAGAATATACGATATCGTCATTTCTGCGTTTTATCCTGGTATACCGGTGTACAACAACAAGTGCAATATTATATAGAGGATGTTTGTTGGTTTCAGTGTAAGATCACGTTATAATTTCACCGAGTTTCTTGAGTTCAAAGAAAAACTAAAGTTGAGATTAAAAAGTACAGACACCAGCGTCAAGACTCACACCAAGGCGTTGATAACATGTAGTGTGATGCAAAGTTGTTACTATCAACGATTGATTCTTGTTTGCAGTTACCCATCTTTCGAAGGGTTTCAGAAATAAGTCTATAGACTCATTGATTGCTCCACTGCACGGAAATCTTTAGTAAATTTTTTTTGTTTTTCATAAAATTTATTTTCAGAATATATTTACAAAGTAAAAACCCCAACTGTAGAATAGAAGGGGACCGCGACCCATTCAAAGCTAGAGTTAACAAATTTTGTCTCGCTTCAGACAAAATCTCACAGCATGTCCAACGGGACATTATGCCCGGTGGACACCACTGTAAGATTTTGTTTACATTCAGTAAATATAACAAACTAATAAATTCGTCTGTAAAGTGTCAAGTTTTAAGTTCAAGTTATAGGTTAAGTTGTAAGATCTATAAATGTCTTTCACTGTTTTTACTTTCAACGTTCACTTTTGTATTATACAGTTCGGATATTCACATATGTAAGTAGTGACTTTTACATTGATCATTTAACAAATATGATAGTAAATTACAAATATTAAAAAGAAATTCATTTCAAGCGAGACTAATATTAAGGCATGGGTCGGGTTTACAGATATAAGTTGGAAACTGTCTATAATTATTGAAACAATAGGAGCATAATTAGAAGCTCACAAAATGATATCAACATTATGTGAATAAATTAAAACGAAAACATATATCTTGTTCCAACTTTTCATAAGAAAAAACGAGTGTATGGCTGTAAATTTCATAAGCAACCTGAAACGAGAAAGAAGCTATAAAATCTTGTACAATACAAAATAATGATATATGGGTGATATGAAGAAATGAGCCCTGACTGGGTTACACTGTACATGAAGGATGAGTGATATGAGTTTAAATGAGTGAAATGAAATGACGATTCCCTGACTGGGTTACACTTGTATGAAACATGTGTGAAATGAGAATATTCTATTTAAATTATTTTGCATAAAAGTCAGAAAATAATCTCGGCCCTAAAACAATAGAGTCAGATCTATAGGTACATAAATCATGTTGACTCCAGCAATCAATGAAGCATACACCCCTAAGTCTGTGGAAATCTGTGAAAATTCTTAGTCTTAATAAGGATAAAAATTTGTTAACCGTAGCGAGTTTAGTCATGTTTCTTCTATAGAATATTCTTTGATTTCTTAAGTGCCAGATAACGAATCTCGATATGGATAATATAACAAGGCACGTGTAGTTCCGAAGTTTATCTAAACGTTTCAAATCAAAAAACCGAAAGTATTTTTCTGAGAATGATAATTTATTCTCGCTTACTAATTTCAGTAAATTAAGAGTTACTAAGTTCAAGGGTCGGAAAAATTGACATTCCATAAAAAGATGTGAAGTGGTCTCGATGCCACTGCAAAAATAACATTTATTCGTTTTTGACATATGTTTACAGTGAGAAAAGTAATTAACTTGGACAGCGTCATGCGCTAGTTTGTAGCATATATTCCTATGTAGAGGATCTACAGCGTTTGAGAAAATGTTTTTGAAAACATTATTGAAATCAACAGAAGGAAATAACTTTATACATTTAGGATAGTTATCATTTGCAGTTAAAATTCTATAATAAATATTTGATGGACATTTGACAGAAAACGATATATCAGGGTAAGCAGTTACAACTTCTTTCAAGGCAATGATACAATGCCTATAAAAATCAGGGACATGTTCACTTTTAGGGTAATTATTTTTAGTAATCTTTAGTAAAAGGCGAAAGATTTTAGCGTAACTTTAGTGAAACAAGTGTAAATGTCTACAGTTTTCTTACTGGTTTTATATCATTATTATCTAAAGAAATACCTTGTTAATATATTTTTCAAACTGTAAGATATTTAACCTAAATTAACATAATTGTTAAAAACTGGACATCTGGACAATTGTTTTAATTTTTTTTCTCAAATAATTCGAGCAGTAGGGGAAGAAGACATGTATATACTTGTAAAAGGGAAGTAATTCAATTAAAATTATTGAATTTTTGGTTTTCGAAGGGTTTAAGAAATAAGTCTATAGACTTATTGATTGGTCCACTGCACGGGAATCTTCAGTAAAAGGCGAACGATTTAAGCGTGAATGAAGTGAAACCAGAGTTGTTGTCTGGAGATAAGACCCGTTGGCATGCCGAGACCTCGGCTTGTCATCCATCATGCTTTAAAGTAGAATTTTATTGTCTAAAGTGGGAGATAATTTACCAAGTTGTCGATAGTAGGTCAACCGATTTACCTAATTGTGGTTTCTTAGTTTTAATAATTTGAATGTATTGGTATTGTTTGAAACTTTGATAAAGATAAAGATTTATTAAAGATCATTCTATTGTCCTATCTTATTAGATCTACTGGAAATTACGTATTCAAATTTTACAAAAATTGTGTATTATTAAAATACCCTTTATCTTTTTGAAATTTAGTTAGTGTGACCGTGTGGAGACCTCGTTAGTGGGACTCGTCGAGATGCGCATGCGCTGCATGATGCGTTTCGTGGTTGCCTGTCACCCAGTAGGGGTCACTGGCAAAGAGGTCTTCCTGGATAAGCGTCGCATTCGTCTTGATCTTGAGACCCAGCAAGCATAATACATCAACCCGACATTGGTCCGATATCGCTTTCAATATCGGCCCAATACCAGATTTTTATATCGGACCGACCTCGGTTTTGCAAAGTTGACGTAATATCGGGCCGATGTCATTTCTGATATCAACCCGATATTGGACCGGCTTAAAAACCATATTGGACCTATACTGACTCTCTATCGGACCGATATGAAAAACTGTAGTAATTGTGCAGTACAAATTATTATACATATATTATTGTACATAAAGAAACTTACGCACCATATACTGAAAACGTCCGATGTATGAAGGTACTGACTATTACCATGACCTGCTATAGGGATCAGACTAGTTTTTATTTGCCTGGGGACTGAAAGTCCCCAAGGCCTAAGTTAGTATACCACATTTCAAACCCTGCAAGAAGTTTAGCCGTGCTATGTGCGAATAACAACTGTAAACATGCGCTATGCGAAAGTAGTGCAAGACAGACCAGATCAATCTTCTGTTTGAATGCCGCATATGATAAGAACATGTTACAAATAAAAATAGTACATAAAACTTCAAACGACTGCAGGAAGGTATATAGCTTACGGGCTGCATTACCCATTTTTTCTGTTTTAGAAATTAATGCGCTGTTAGCTGATTACGGAAGATAATCATATGCATATCACGGAAAAGTACGGATATTTACGGAAATTTACGAAAACGTACGAAGCTCGATATAAGAGTTTGTAGTTTGATTTTCAAATTTCCGATGTTATTTCATTGACAACTTTGTTATTTACGAACGATAACATATATATTTACCTAAAAATAAATGTCTCTAAAAAAAGATATAATTTACGTACATTCCCGAGAAGGAACTAACGTGATCAAATTCACCCGCCATTTATCGAGGACGCTGCATGTCAAGGCCCAGTGAACGATTTCACTGATTACAACTACAAGGTAACCCAGAATCATTTTTGGTTTTCTCTGTTATACACATTGTACAGTACTGTATTTATATTTCATTGCTGGTATTGCTTTGTTTATTTCTGTTTCAAGGTCTTGTCATTGGTACACAATAATTTTCGATCCACATCATCAGATCATATCGCTTGAAGTTGTACAAAGAGCAGATCGAATTATTTTTATTGGCTTAAACAATTTATAATGTTGACTATGTGATTATTTTTCATATAACGTACGTTTTATAATGAAACAAACTTCCCTGCCACCCATATATTTGTGAATCATTCATTCTGTGTCATAT
Organism: Saxidomus purpurata; assembly: GCA_022818135.1. Classification (NCBI taxonomy): domain Eukaryota; kingdom Metazoa; phylum Mollusca; class Bivalvia; order Venerida; family Veneridae; genus Saxidomus; species Saxidomus purpurata. Next base: position 45,076,181 of record JAFMSR010000009.1, on the reverse strand, counting down.
ATTGAATTTCGTCCTCTGCACATTTCGACCCGCGCTTTATGTAAGGTTCAGCGCAAAACACGTAGGTCAAAAGTTGTTTTTCGGGGAGTTCACCTATAGCCCCCAGGCCTTCAGCGCTCCAGCGCTTTGATTTATCATCTGCTCCACAGACAACATTTTAAATTGCGAAAACCTGTGATAATAGCTTACTACTGTTCCTTAACTACATATGGGAGTTAAACAATACAAAAACACATTGTAAACTTCAATAGTATTTCAGTTTGAATTGAATTAAGTAAAATATGATTTACCTTTCCAAAAGATAACTCAATTGAGGGCAATTTGCACAAAGTGTCCATTTCAAATATGATCCAAAATGGCGGTATATCCCGGGCTGAATGAAGTATAAATTAAAGTCGAACATATAAACAAGTTCTCTTTATTGTTTTAAGACTTTAAGCGTTGCACTTCGCTAAGCAAAAATATAGAAAATAACTAACTTATATTCAAAGTTATTTTGTCCTGCCTATCTGTTCCTCAAACGTGCCTCATTTCTCTATTTCTGATATCAAACCGAGGTTGGACCGATATCGAAACATCCACTGTGTTAAATAAGGTTTGTACCTATTTAGAGAAGAATTTAACGTAAATTCGTTAAATCTTAAATCATTTATGAAATAATTTAAACATATTTCATCTTATTATACACAACATGTTGTTCTCGGTAAACGGTTGATATCGGCCGAATATCGTACCAATATCAAAAACAGATATCAGTCAGCCTACTTAAAACTGATATTGGTCCAATATGCACATGCCTGCTGGGGACCTTGTTGTCGTAGTTGTTGTTGTAGTTTGGTACTTTGAGAGTAGAAATGAAAAAAAGTTAGCTTCATAGTCGAAATGTAGGGAGCCTATCTTAAAATGAGTTTTATGTTATTAGCTACCTGTATGTAAAAATAACTTTGGGATAGAATTCCAAAAAGGAGCTGTTATTTACTTATTAAAATGTATCTTTGTTATTTAGGCTACTTATCATATTATTAGCCATCGTAAAATGTGCATGTCTCCACATATCGGAGAGCAGAATGATATACCGACATGAAAATAGAAGTAAACTCATTTACTGATATTTTTTTTATTTTCTTTACAACATACAATAAACGAGGGTCATTTAAACTTTGTATGCAACAAAGATTGTCCTAACTGTTGCAGTTCAAAATACATTATGAAACGTCACATGTAGTACACAATATTCATAAATGAAGTGAAAATATCAGAAGTGAACACAGTCATGTATGCGTTATTTCATTATTTCTTGGCTTGATTCTCAACAATTTTAGCAAATTCTTCATAGTTTATTTTGTCCATCTTGTCCTTGCTGAAACTGATCAGGATCTGTGAGAGGTTGGCAGCTTTAAAAGCAAGCTCCTCGTCAGCTTTGATCGCATCAATAATCTCGTTTTTGGTGAGAAAACCGCTCTTGTCTTTATCGATGGTGTTAAAGAGTTCCCGAAGCAGGGTTGCCGTCTGGTTGAAATGAAAATGTGCCAAAAACTCGTCGTAACTGATCTAAAAACGGAATGAATAGTACATGTGTACTTTGGTTTGTTTAGATTTGTATACGTTCAGATGTGTGTTTCTACTTTATTTATTTTATGGGTATATGTATATACCTTAGCACTATCATGAAGTATATTTCCAGTAACACTACATTTGTGTATTGTGTACGTGTAGTATATTATAGGAATAACTGTTTTGTAATTTTGATATTTGCGACTGTATATACGGTTTTAATGGTCGCAAATATTTTTAACGGCGTTAGCTGGAGCTGTTAAAACTGTTTGCGACCATTAAAACCGTATATACGGTCGCAAATATCAAAATCACAAAATAGTTATCCCTTTTCTAACGCACAATGTGTATAAATGCGATGATTAAAACGCCGTTCGAATTTTGCGACTACGTATACGTTATTTAATAGTCGCAAATTTAAACGACGTAACCAATCAGAATTGACGTTACGTCAATAACTGCGTTAGAAAAGCACATTACTAAATTTTAAGTAGATCTAACAGTGCAAGTAATTTAAGTATTAAAAGTATTAAGTTTCTTACTAAAGTAACGGGCATAATCAGTGGTATATAGAGCTATATACGAAAAGAGCATGTCTGAAATGTGTCTATTGAGTGACTTATCCTGTTTGGTGTATACGGGGTTCTCATATAACTCTACTACAGCAAGATTCACTTTTGGTTCAGAATATTTATACTGATCCCAAGTGTCTGTACATAGTCAAACGCAAAGAGTTAGTTAGAGTAGAAAAATAGAGAAATTTAAACGTCACAGAAAAACCTACCGGTCTCTACTTTAGGTTCCATATCGTTTCTCTGATTAGCCAGGCAGATATTCTACATACATAAAGTAGATCTAAATCCGCCGGACCATCAGTTGTTTAATTTATCGTTATCTATTTTCAATTTAACATTATCGTTGCAAATGGAATCAAATTTCTTGCACCCGTACCTTTTTATCAGTGTCTGTTACCAAAGCAATCAACATGTCAGAAATTTTTTCCGCGGGCAATTTTAAACCAGGCTCATGTGATGACGTAATCGAAATTATTTCGTCACGTGACAGGAAACCACTTCCATCTTCATCATATGCTTTGAACGCTCGTCTTAACGCTATTTCCCTGAAAAAAAGGAGCCATTTCTTCAATGAGTCACATGTTAATGTTTTCTGACACGTTATGTAAGCGATAAGATATGACAAGCACCACACCTTAAATCAGGTAATAACACTTAGATCTAGATCTATCTATAAAAAGACGGTCGGCGCGATTTTTGAGCACATGAAAGAGATGGGTAAGCAAGAGTTCCTAGTAAAAAAATCCTGTCGAGTTTTATCTTTATGTAGTACAAATACGCCAAATGTCACAGTGTGAGCAAAATGTGCACGTATTCGTGACTCTTCGCTTACAGGACAAGTGCTATACCGACTGAGTTTACCGGACGCTTACACGCTTAAGGTCCGTACCGTGACATGTGTATCATGAAAACAAACTTAATAACTGATTTTCTTACTAAAGGGGCACACCCTACATCTAGCAGATTATATTCTCGAATCATATATTATGTGTTCAATGAGCGTAAAATGATAAATAAATACAATTTTAAAGAAGAACCTTTGGCGAAAAATGCCTCATTTTATATGATTAATCAATATAGAGACTTTCTGTAATAAATCGCATCCACCCATTAATTGTACGACAAATCTACATAGATTATTGAATGGTTAAAGGTACTGATTTTATCAATAATGGCTGGGAATGCATAGCTGAAACTTTTAGGTTAAAATGACGCACCCTATATCTGATGCCAAACTAAATAACCTCCAAAACATAAATAATTGAATCTTTGGAAGTACTATAACTTAACCTAAAAGTTAGTGGAGTGTATGAACATTTTGAAAAAAACCCACATTATTTTGTGTAAAGAAGAAAGTGAAACTGACTGTACTATGTACTATTCTTGTGGAATGTTTTCATCTTCCACTGTACATTGTAGTTTTTGGAAGATGCAGAAACGCTACCATTACGTATGCAGAGTATTGTCAAATGAAACTGCCGAAAATGCGTCGTTCCTCTGTACAAAAGTATTCCAACCTGGTAAATCATAAATGAAACCCGATAGAAGAAGAGATAAGTTATCTGCCTTTGTTATGGTTTTCGTCTAAATGCGTTCATGTGTATATTTATATATTTTTTATTTGAGCTTTATCAAGAAACTAACAACCGATACATATAAACGAAAAGATGTTAGCGCTATTTCTTTTTACAAAGGTAATCAAATCTGTTTAGAACTACATCAACATCAAAATAACATTTTTTTCCTGAAATTATTGCAAAACATAGATCAAGATCTTTTAAATTTTCCCGACAGCTGCACAATTTCGCAAACTTTTGAAGATTGCAAATTTACGCAGGGAGAAACTCGCTGATTTACATCATGACACGAAGCATAACCGGTGTGCCTCGATAGCTTGAAGTGGCTAGGGCCAGAAGGTTCCGGATTCGAACAACGAGCCTTCTTAGTAATTGAACAAAATTATACTCTTATTAAAGTCCCACGAGCACAAATACAAGTAGCTCTAATTTTACCCAGAAAGATGTCTTACCAGCAGAAATGACCTGTGCTTGTACCAGAAACATTCATAACTAAAAATTGCTTTACATGTTAGAAATATAGCGCAGTATTTTTTTCAATGATTTGCAAAAATTTTGAAAGGCTTTCTGACAACTATTTCTCATGACGAAACGACTTAAAAATGAAAGAAAGGAGTATGTTAACAATATTTTAGAGTGAATGGAACATGGTTCTATCATTATCCTGTCAGTAGATTACTATATCAGTAAATTCAGGAAGATCCTTGGACTTTAATTAAAGAATACATAAAACAAAATGCTGTCAAGGACACTTACTTTAAGCTGGTTTTCGGCGCTTTTTTTACGGCAACCATGTACTCATTACGTGATATTTTGGCATCTTTGTTCGCGTCAGCAAATTTGAAAATTGCCTGGAAAGAAATAAAGATATTTTTAAAGTAACCATTGCACTATGAAATATAGCATGAACATATTTATCATACATGTTGTTACAATATTAGAGATTCATCAGGTTTTGTAATTGAGTCATAAAGAATAAAATTCTGGCAAATTGTCAGTTTTATGAAAGAATCTACAGATGCCCTTCATCAATTTGGTAAACAGAAGCAGTATAAACGACGTGTGTTTCTGTGAGTATACGAATATAAGCTGATTAATTGCCCAAGGAAGCATTTAATGTGTCGTGTTTTACTCGTATATAACTTACGATGTTGTACTAGCTTATTGGCTTCGTATTAGCTATTCTGATTTTGTAATCAATAGAATGTTGTAGTATTTTGTCTTATTTGTTGCAGTGTAACATTCAGCTGCTTTTTTTTATAAAGGTATATGTGCAGTGCATCCTGTATAATGTTTAACTGTTACATATCTTGTTTATACAAAACAGCTGCTAGCCTCTTAGACACACAGCTCCAAAATTGTAGTTATAAATTGCAGACTGACTCATTCTTTTGATCTACCTGTATACACTTTGTAGATTTGTTGAAATTAACTGTTGCCTAGGAACGACCACAACTTTGCTTTGTACTTGTATTTTCATTTTAAATCAAAATAGCTGCTGCAAATGAGACGCCAAGTTACAATTTTCTTTTGTGATGTAGGAAACTTCCTCCGAAATAACCTCGAACAAAGTGATTCATGAGACTGTTATGGAACAAAAAGTCAAAGAGAAACTAGTCAGCAGTATCCGTTTCATATACGAGAGTTCTTTACAGAAATGTTTTGATCAGCATCTTAGCTGTGTCAGCTGTAATAAGTTGATTTATGTTTCGTTTTTGTTTTAATATGCTACTATTATATACCGCGTACGATCAATCAACAAATCGAATTTCCTTTGCAATTAGGAGTACGGGTATATGTTTTATATTTGTTTTCGTATTGAACATAAAATACCAAAATAACAGTACAAAAAAAGAAGAGGAGAAATGTGACTCAAGTTTTAACGGATATAGAAAAGACGGCACCGTAGTGTAGGGGTAGAGGGCTGGTCTTTTAACCCGGAGGGCGAGAGTTTGAATACCGACAGTGGTATTTGACTGTGACCTTGACAATCCCTCTTCCGGCGCGAGTATTGGTCACAACTCATAGAAGCAGTCATCGAGAGTAGTTTATATAAGTTACAACATGTTTTTCTATATACGATGAAAAAATAAATAAGTTTAAATTAATATAAACATACGAAATCTTAAATGACATCAACTTACACGAAAGTCTTCATCATTGCCTGTATATCCCGCCTTTTGTATCACGTCACGAATTTCGTCAAAAGACAAACTCCCATTTTTGTCTTTATCTGCTTCCGAAAACTTTTCTTCGAAAGCCGTCAACTGTCGCTTTAACCAGTAACTTAATTCTCCTTCCGCACTCATCGTTCACTGTTAGAATATATGTGTATACTTTGCCAGAACAAAAAAAATGAAGACGGTAATATCTACAGGTATTAGTGGAAAATGAATTGGAATTTCAGTTCTACCTCAAAAGAGAGCTTGAAGAGAGTTTCTCTGGGAAATAATTAATTTAACGTCTTCCGCAGCTAGCAGGAATGTCAGAGTGATTAGTGGAAGAGAGCTTTTAACTGGCTGAGATATTATAACAAAAATGATATACACATATAAAATGGGATGGTATATCTCATGTGTTGTTAATTGAATACGTTTGTATGATTAAAACTAATAAATTTCTTGTATTAAACAGGATTTCAGTAATGCTGTGTACTAGGATTATATCAAATTGTATACTGTACGTGTTTATACTGATTACGCACCATGGATTCCTTTTAAACAAATTAGTACGTTTTGATTTTTAATTGAGGGATGATAGTTAAAATTTGTGTGCAAGGGTTGCTGTTAAGTAGACAGAGCGTAATGACAGGTTTCCATTTTATTTACTTAACAATAGCTATACATCTACATCAGTAGTACGAAACAAGTCGGTAGATCATTTATACCAAAGCTTTTAAAATGGCATCTTCAGACATTGAGTGTGGGCAAGTCTGTAAATTTATACGGTAATGGTGTTATGCCGACTTGTGATGCATAAAACACTAAAATACTTTATCTGTGAACAGACGACATTTGAAACGTATATAACTTGATAGACAGCAAACACAAATGTGTTCATGGCGGCAAACCGACGCGTAGGTCGGACTGTTGTACATTTTACAACTATAGGCATATGTTCGTCCTCGGTCAATATCACATTATAACAGGTCCACAAAACTATTTATTGACCGAAACATAAGTTTAAAATCATTATAAGTACTCAGAAGTAGTGAAAATATGTGTAAATATAACCGAAATGACGTCTTGAAATCACGAATGTTTTAGTATAATGTTATAATGATTTAAAGTCAGTTGCAGCTTGATGAGAAGGTACGAAATTGGCAAATTAATTTGTTTTGCCTACTCTCTTACTTGGAGCAATTCAAAGCTTTAAATATCACCTCTGAGGTTCAGCGGGAATCTGTGCTAGGAATGGTAGAAGACATTCTCTCAGTATGAAGATTTGTTTAGAGTTTGGGACGACTATCTGCTGGAGGTCTCTCTTCCTCTCAAAATTTACCTTGCTTCATCAAAGCATTCTTTGTTGGATGTTCACAAATTTTCAAAGGCCAAGATTTTAACTTTTCTGTTTGCTGCAAACCTATCAGTGTACTCAAGATTCATGCCATACCTAATTCTTCAAATGAATCGACTCTCCGATGAGTTAGTGGATGCTTTTGAGAAACGTGCGTTCGTAACTAAACTGACAAAGGGTTCATATTATGATGTTTGGTTTGACTACTAAGCTTTAAAGTCATCTGGCGGAATAATTGGTATCACACATATTGACAGTTCTGTGGTACGCTGGTTTTTGTTTCGACCTTTGGTTGCAACATTTGTTTCTTCATACTCTTGTAGTTCTGATAGTGGCCGCAGTTCTTTGTACAACAAACATCACACTGATAATCCTTTTCACAAAACACATGCAACAGGACATAAAATGCTTACGATGTTTGATGAGAATTTTGTAGACCCCTTTTCTGTTTCTATTCCTCCAACAAAACTGCTTAACTTTGCTACTGTTATTGAAATCTCGCAGGAGGTTAAAACAGTCTTCTGTCATGCCGTGATCAGGGCAGAAAGATGTATGACTTTGTACAGGAGCGACTGATTCTCTTTGAAAACAACAAGCCTTCAAAAGAGTGTTTGACCCGCTACCAAGGACTCAACTGAAAACAATCGAAAGTGTAAACCGTGCTGTTGATGTTAATTAAAAAATGGTCAGATTTAATCATAAAAGAATGTACTTGAGATTGTTTGCTATTAATGACTTTAAATAGGTTCCACTTGAACATGTACTCTCCTTTGAAAATACACCAGTTCCACTAAGTTTGTTTTCAGATACCTGTGATATGATGTCCACCAAAATCCCTGATATTGACGAGCAATTGGAGAAACTTGTAAATAATGATTGATTTTGTGCCCTGAAAGTGTTGTGTATGATGTTATGGCAGTTGTTCAGATGCTGCAACCTTCTAATGATCAAAACCTTACACCAAACAGATGGCTGCTGGATTCTGAAATTCTATTCTTAAAAACAGTGTGCAAAATACACATGTACATGTTGTCTTTGACCAGTATTATACAAACAGTCTAAAATTCCAGACACGCATGAGACATGGTAACAGTACTTAATAATTTCTACATTACAGTGCATAAATAGAGATCATAATGCCGCTATAGAGTTGCAGATTTTAAATTGTCTGGATGAGTTTTGCAGTTAGTAGCAATTAGCTGAAAATTGCTGCTTTTTAGGGTTATTTGTAACGTAATATATGATTATACATGTTGATAATGTAATACCAGTACATTGCAATACTTAATATTGAAAATATGTAAATGAGCCTGACACGAAGTCATACAAAGTTTTACTATGAACATGGACAACACGTGTAATATCAGGCAACTTATATTTGTGTTTCATTCCAGACTTTGTTCACAACTTTAATTATATCATTTACTGTGTCAAAAGCTTTTCTCTGCATTGTTTTGAAAACCTTTCTTTTGTTTAAGAAATATCATCATTGTTTAACACTTACGGCAGATGGTTTTCGGGCAAACTTTATGAAAAAATAAACAGTACTTTCCTCTGAATGAATGATAAAAATACTGTATAATGCGTAACACTTTTTCATGTAAAAAGGTAATATAGAATAAAGCTTACATGTGCTGAAATTTAGAGTCTAAAATTGGAAACCTTTTTGGCTATCAAGCATAGTTAAATTGCACATTAACTTACTCCAAATACTTTTAAAATGCTAATGAGCTAGTGTATTAAAGCTGCTCGCTCTCAGATTTGGAAAAAAAAGTACTTCAAACTGTATGAAAATAACATATTTTAGAACATATAGTCATACAAGAGGGCCATGATGGCCCTTTATCGCTCACCCGAGTACAACTGCTTTTAACAAAGTTGCTAGAAATAATCGAAACAACCTTTCTGACAAATTTCCAGGATATTTGGGCTGAAAATGTTACCTCTAGAGTGTTAACAAGGTTTTTCCATATTTGGGCTCTGTGACCTAGTTTTTGACCCAAGATGACCGATATTCCAACTTGAGCTAGAAATCATAGAAACAACCTTTCTGACAAATTTCCAGGATATTTGGGCTGAAAATGTTACTTCTAGAGTGTTAACAAGGTTTTTCCACATTTGGGCTGTGTGACCTAGTTTTTGACCCCAGGTGACCCATATTAAAACTTGAGCTAGAAATCAACTAAACAACTTTTCTGACAAATTGCCAGGATATTTGGACTGAAACAGTAGCCTCTAGAGCCTTAACAAGATTTTTCTATTTTTAGGTCATGTGACCTAGTTTTTCATCCGAGATGACCCATTTTCGGACTCGTCCGAGTAATTACTGGGACAAACATCCTGACCAAGTTTCGTGACAATTGAGGCAAAAATGTGAACACTAGAGTGTTAACGAACTAAGTGGGGACGGACGACGGACGACAGACGACGGACGATGGACATTCATCGATCCTAATAGCTCACCCTGAGCCAGCTCAGGTGAGCTAATAAAAAGGTTCCAGTATAAATTCCTGTCATGTATATCTGTAGATTTGAAATAATATGCTACCAAATTATAAAGCGGGGCAAACGATTTTGAAATTCCAATATAAACATATAGTGTAGCGGTGCGGTTTACTTCTGTTGTTAAATTTAGCCTTTAGTTTTATATATATGTATTAGTTTGTCATTTTTTAGCTCACCTGGCACAAAGTGCCAAAGTGAGCTATTAGGATCGCATTCCGTCCGGCGTCCGTCCGTCCGTGCGTCCGTCCGTCCACCATTTCCTTCAAACAACATCTCCTCTGAAACCACTGGGCCAATGTTGTTGAGACTTTGCAGGGATGTTCCTTGCATGAAGCTCTATCAAAGTTGTTCAAAGAATTCCATTCCATGCAGAACTCTGGTTGCTATGGCAACAAATAGGAAAAACTTTAAAAATCTTCTTCTCTGAAACCACAAGGCCTAGAGCTTAGATATTTGGCATGTAGCATTGTCTAGTGGACCTCTACCAAGATTGTTCAAATTATGACCCCTGGGTCAAAATTGACCCCGCGCGGGTGGGCACTTAGTTTTTGCATAGGCATATATAGGAAAACTTTAAAAATCTTCTACTCTGAAACCACAAGGCCTAGAGCTAAGATATTTGGCATGTAGCATTGTCTAGTGGCCCTCTACCAAGATTGTTCAAATTATGACCCCCGGGTCAAAATTGACCCCGCACCGGGGGTCACTTAGTTTTGCATAGGAATATATAGGAAAAACTTTAAAAATCTTCTTCTCTGAAACCAAAAGGCCTAGAGCTAAGATATTCAGCATGTAGCATTGGCTAGTGAACCTCTACCAAGATTGTTCAAATTATGAGCCTCGGATCAAAATTGACCCCGCACAGGGGGTCACTTAGTTTTACATAGGCTTATGTAGGAAAAACTTTAAAAATCTTCTTCTCTGAAACCACAAGGCATAGAGCTTAGATATTTGGCATGTAGCATTGGCTAGTGAACCTCTACCAAGATTGTTCAAATTATGACCCTCGGATCAAAATTGACCCCGCACCGGGGGTCACTTAGTTTTACATAGGCTTATATAGTAAAAACTTTAAAAATCTTCTTCTTTGAAACCACAAGGCCTAGAGCTTAGATATTTGACATGAAGCATTGGCTAGTGGACCTCTACCAAGATTGTTCAAATTATGACCCCTGGGTCAAAATTGACCCCGCACCGGGGGTCACTTAGTTTTACATAGGCTTATATAGGGAAAACTTTAAAAAATCTTTTTCTCTGAAACCACAAGGCCTAGAGCTTAGATATTTGGCATGTAGCATTGCCTAGTAGACCTCTTCAAAGTTTGTTCAAATTATGCCCCTGGGGTCAAAATTGACCTTGCCTGGGGGGGGATCATTTGTTTTACAAAGGCGTATATAGGAACAAAAAAACAAAAATAATATCAAACAGGGAATGCCACGTACCAAAAACGCAGCCTCCCCAAAACGAGCCCCACAGCACCCAGAAGTGCACACCACCAACACACACACACACGCACGCACGCACGCACACACACACACACACAACTTATTTGGTATATAACATTATCGAGTGATCTTCCACCAGGCAAGTGGACTTGTACCAAGGTGAGCGATATAGGGCCATCTTGGCCCTCTTGTTTAAATTTTATTTCTTTCAAGGGCAGCTTTAAGGCTGGTCGTTCACAGTTTGCGGCAAAACAAAATGTATTTTTCCAAAATGATATACTAAAACAAAAAATGTAATACTAACGGCTTGAATCAACAACACAAGTAAAACTGTAGGTAATACCTTGAGAAAATCTTTTGAAAATGTTAGTCAGCTTGGTTTGACGGCACGGCTACACTATATATTTTTATTGGAATTTCAAAATTTTTAGCGTTTGTAACGCAAAGTAAAATATAAGTTGATAGGGTATATTTTCTAAAATACAGAAAACACTTTCAAGGAATTTACACTGAAACCTTTTTATTTGTTGATTCGTTACAAATATGTTAATTGCAGACAGTTTGAACAACCTTGTTGTGTCACCACAATCTGAGAGCGAGCCAGCCCCTAAATCTGGGATCAATGTAAATAACCTGAAAACAATTTTCATTCAAAAAATTGAAAGGGTTGCCATCAAACCTGAAAGTGTCAGCTAAAACTTCCAGGAAACACCGATCAATTTACGATAATCATAAGTGTTGTAGTTCCGTAAAACCTTCATAAACACTTGTCTCATATTTGTAAGTAAAATACAAAATGTCGCTATATTGGCACACCGTGCTTAAACGAGACATTTCTCAATAAATGTTTTTCTTAAAAAGTTTATTCATTTATTACTTTACATACATGTAGCACATAGATAACGCTTTGATAAAATAATCTGCTCTTTGTAGGGAATATCAGACTATATTTCTACTCAAAATTATCTATAATTTAAGTACATTTGATTTACCGACCCAGAAATCTTATTTGCGGTTACATTCAACCATATGTTGGTGTGTTGGGCAGCCATTTTGAAGCCATCCTTGATTTAGTAAATCAAAATTGAAATGTATCTGCTAAAATGCAACATGTAAACAACATAATATACTTTAAGTGGAACTACAAATCACAATAAAAATTACTTAAAAGTTGAAATAAATCTGAAGCATTTATATTGAAAATACATTTGACAATCGTTAAAAAACATGTAGACCAACAGAACTACAACAATTGGATGTTTTATTTTTGGCGGCTTTCTTTGACGCCATCTTGGATTTCTCGGATCACCACCACTTACACAAATTTATGCCGGCGGTTTCATAAACTACTATCACTGACAAACATTTTCGGATATAGCATTGCTTGATGCAGTAACTTTACCGGTTAATAATTTCTTAGACCTTGATTGTCACCCTACCACTGATCGGAGTTTGGAAATGACTCGTCTGATTCATCCTCATACTCGGATATGGACCATGGACCAAACTGTTCTTCACTTGTCTTTAGAGTTTTACGGAGATCGCAGTGTGGACAAACGATATGACATCGTAACTGGTTTCTTGGCAAACGAACAAGAAACAGATTTGTCTTCATAAGCCGCTGAGAAAACCCTTCAACCTTTTGTGGCATGGATAAGTCTTTCCAATTAACGACACGAGAAGGTTGGCTTGCAATCAGAGTTTGATGAAAAACATACTGAAGTTTCAAGTCATCAGTGATGTGTTTACGCACCAGTCTTAGCCAAATGCCTCTGGAAAATATGTATCGTAAATACCACATCTTCTCTTTTCCAAATTCAATTTCTTCCAACAGATATTTCTTTGAGAGGGATGGTCCGCGCAATCTTGACAGACAGTGGCAGCGTTTACAATTGAAGATAAGGAATCCATCGTTGTTACGAACGATTTCGTCACCCTCTTCTAAAGCGATATATTTTTTTTCTATCTGATATTCAGCAAAATCGAATATGATAACAGCCTGTTTTGATTTTAGAAGAAAAGCCACTGTAGAGTACCCAATACACATGTTAGAAATTTCTTCGTCGAGCAAGGAAAGTATCGGTTTCATTTTTACTCTTCCTTTAGATAAGTGTCCGCGATATAACACCGACGTTGTAATGAGTTTACCTCGTATCTGATTCTTACTCTTTCGGTTGAGAACTATACATTTAGTAACGTTGTCTGAG